>CM037004.1:19716534-20316534 GCA_020826895.1 Aquilegia kansuensis | reverse complement strand
ATTATTGTTCTTAATTGTGTTTGAGCTAAGATCTCCCCCTCTGAGGTGGGTACGACCCTTGTTTGTTACTTGTCTGCTTTGATCTTCAATTTATACAAACACAAGAAGGAAAATCTCTTAATCTAATCTTTTAATAAGCGTATATCATCCACCACTCTACTTCATTCACGCCATATTTGGTATGAACAATTTGTTTCCACAAGGAGTCCTCTTCACTTCCAAATCTCCACAACCAAGAGCACATTAATGCTTTATTCATGAAGATTAATTTGCGTAGGCCTAAACCTCCCATTTCTCTCGGCAGGCAAACCTTCTCCCAATGCACCAAGTGGTATTTCCTCCGTAATGCTGTCGACCCCCGGCCCAAAGGAAAGCCTTCATTTTTTATTCAATCCGGTTACACACCCTAACAGGCATTTGCATGAGGGACATCTGGTACACTGGAAGCTGAGAAAGAACACTCTATAGGAGGACCAGTCTCCCACCTGCCGATAATTTCTGCTTTTGCCATCCCCCAATACGAGTTTGAACTCTTTCCACAATGGTATCCCAAACTGAAACTTGCTTGAAAGAGGCCCCAAGGGGCATCCCCAAGTATTTGCATGGGAGGTCGTTGCCTTTCTCACATTCAAGAATGTCAGCTAGTTGGAGAAGATTTTGGGTATACCCAACTTCAAAGAGAGTAGTCTTGTGCATATTTGCCTTCAATCCCGAGACAGCTTGGAAGATAAGTAACAAGGCTTTTATAATAACAATTTGGTCAACCACCGCATCGCACAATATCAAAGTATCGTCAGCAAACTGAAGAATTGACACTTCCGGACATGACGACCCTACTTTGAAACCATTCAAATATCCCTGTGTCGTAGTTCTGGTCACCAACCGAGTCAAGGTTTCCATTGCAATGGTGAACAGTAGGGGCGAGATCGGATCTCCTTGGCGAAGCCCTTTGTGACTCTTAAAATGCCCTTTGGGGGATCCTTCAAAAAGAATAGAGAACGTTGCCGAAGACATACAACATCTGATCCAGGCCCTCCACTTCTCCACAAAACCCATGCGCAAGAGCATATACTCAATGAAATCCCATAGCACACAGTCATATGCTTTAGCGATATCTAGTTTACATAAAACACCTTCCTTGCCACTTCTAATCCGAGAATCAATACACTCATTTGCCACTAATACTCCATCCATGATCTGCCTGTTACCCACAAATGCCATTTGATTCGGAGAAATCAATAGAGGGAGGACCTTTCTAAGCCGGAGAGAGAGAGTTTTCGATAAGATTTTATAGATACCGCCGACCAAACTAATTGGCCTGAAGTCTGAGATATCTACTGCCCCTCTTTTCTTCGGGATTAGGGTTATAAACGTTAAGTTCAATCGCCAGTCAAAGTGCGCATTCTCTTCAAAGTCCCTGATGACAGTCATAATGTTCTCCTTAAGGAAAGCCTAACATTTTTGATATACTACCATAGGTAAACCGTCTGGGCCTGGAGCCCATTCCCCGCCCAGTTCTTTAAGGCCCAATAACACCTCTTCTTCAGAAAAGCCCAGTTCCAATAACTCTTTCTGTTCATTATCAATCTGATCAAACTCCATGCCATCCAAAGTAGGATGAACCAGACAATCAGAAGCATACAATTGTTGGTAATAGTTGATGACATGATTTTCCACCACATTTTGGTCGCGAACCTCCTCCCCATCGATAACCAGCATCTGCATTCCATTGATCTTTGTTCTTACATTTGCAATTTGTTGAAAATAAGTTGTATTGTCTTCCCCATCGACCTTCCATCGCACTCGAGATTTCTGTCTCCAACAAATTTGTGACTTTCTCTGTACGGAGCGCAACTCATTTCTTAAGAGGACTAAGAAAGCTTCTTCTTCTTCTGTGATTGACCAATCCTCGAGTTTTCGATCCAAAAGATCAATCTCTGCTACCTTTTCTTTGATCAGGCAATCTACTCTACCAAAATGCTCCTTATTCCAAACTTTTAGTTCAGCTTTGAGAGCTTTTAGTTTCATCCACCACTTAAAACTCGGGCTTCCATGTGCTTCAAATGACCTCCACCAGGTCTCCATTTTGCTTAGTAAACTCTCATCCTCAAACCACATTGTTTCGAAACGAAACGGCAGCGGCCCTCTCTTCCTCTCATCCCACTCAACCGAAGATAAAAAACGATCAATTCTACTAGCACTCCTAGAATTCGACCAGGTAAACTTTGCCCCCTTCAAAGGATAATCAATTAAGCCATGTCTTTCGACCAAATCATCTAGCTTTCGCATATACCCATCCAGGCGATAACCACCTCTCCTTTCGTGAATAAATCTAGGAATGTTAAAGTCCCCACGAGGGCACCAGGGTAGTTGGGACCACCCTCTAATATCTTCCAATTCCTCCAGAAATTGATCTCTGAAAAAATCTTTACTGGGTCCATACACACCAGTTATCACCCATTCAAAATCTGAGTCAATCTCTCTACAAATAAGAGAAAGAGAGAAATCACTCTTCAAGGTTTCCGTTACTTCAACTAATTCAGAGTTCCAAGCCATTAAGAGCCCCCCAGACAATCCAATCGATGGAATATTCTCGAACTTCTAAGGATGCCTCCAAAGTAAACTAAAAATAGGATCAGAGGGATCAGAGATCTTAGTTTCTTGAAAAATACATATCGTAGGTTTCAAATCTTCCATAAGAGATCTTACAGACCCACTAGTTTCATCATTCGCTAAGCCGCGAACGTTCCAACTCAGGATTTTAAGCGCCATCAGTAACAATTGCCATCCCAATTGCCTCATCGGCCACATTTCTTTCATCCCCTTCAATCTCACCCTCCTCAGTTCCATTATTGGGGTTCCCCTTATTCTCTTGCATTGCCAGCTCCATGAACATTCTCTCTTGCCCTGTTCGGCCGAGTGAAAATGAAAACCCCAAATCCTCAGCCAATGGAATCACCACCCAATTGATAAGATTTCGCAGGTCTCCCTCAGTAGAGAATCTTCTTAGGCTGATCGCTACCTCCCTTATCAAATCTTCGTTCCTATTGACAAGCACCCCAGAGTCAGTACTAGCAGCTTGAGTCTCACTCACTCTACTCGCTTCTGTAGAAGAAGAAGGGAGTTCATTTAGATTAATACTTGGATTTGAGTCCTCATGGGTTTCTGCTTGAATAGCTTCCCTTGTTCTGGATCTGCCCCTTTGATTCTCCAATCTCGCAAAACCTTCCCTAATTAGCTGGTTTCGAGGCCCAAGGCCCAGGATTGGTTGGCCACGCCTATTGGACTTGCTCATGTGTCTCCTACGTCGAACATAGAGCCCAACAGGTTGAAGTGGCTCTTCAAGGATGCCCCCTCCTGTTGATGGGCCTACATTCTGTGTTGGGTTGGGCCTGACGTACTGAGGACCCTGCTCCAATTCTTGTGCTCTCTCTCTGCCCAGAATAGAGAATCTATTGGTTTCCACATGCCTTGGCATGTCTTGGACTAAACTGGCGGGAGATTGGAATTGATTCAACGGAGAAAAATGGGACCCACAATGCTCAAAGCCAGGTGGCTGAGAAGGACTCGATGAAGAGCTGAAGGTTGTCGCCAAAGCTGGCAGCACTCTCTGATCCCTTGTAGGCATGTCAGGGATAAGATTTCTAACAGCACAACCAAGTCTGACCACCGTTGACCGGACCCCATAATTCTCTCCGATCGTCGGCGACGCCTGAATCTCAATCAACACCGGAAAGCAATGATTGCCTTCCTTTACATAGATTAGGCGAGGGATTCTGGCAATATCCCCTTTCTCAATTGAGAAACCACACAATCCATTCTCTTCAGATCCTTTCAAAACATCATTTATAACTGTATCCCCACATGATTTAGCCAGACTCTCCATCACTTTATCAGTACGAAGATGATAAGGTAACCCGTAGAGTACAACCTGTAGTTTCCTCCATCGTGGACCCTCTTGAAGTTGTGGATTATACCCAGCAGTCGGGTGCCATTTCATGAACTGGAAAATCCCATTCCAAGATTCAAGTGGTGGAAGGCTCACCATCTTCTCCACATCCAATACAGAGGTAAGGACAATAAGAGCTTCATCTCTATTGGGGAAGCTGAAAGACGCATTACAGAAAGTCAGTTTCACCTTCTCCTCGCACCACTTCCAATCCGGGGAAAGACCTGTAGCTCGACAAAGCACTACTAGTTCCCAATGCTTCGAGAGAGTTTGCTCCACCAGAACTTCACAATAAGGGGTATGGACCAGGCTATTACCCTCACCACCATCATTAGCTACCACCAAAATGTTTCCATCACCTTCTGGGATGCCTACGTTCCACACATCAACAAAGGATGGGGAAACTCCAGGATTAAAGTTAGTCACCACTGGTCTATACACTCTTTGAGTTCCTTCTCTTATATCCAACAGAGTTCTGATCTTTTCTCCTAAAAAATCCCATCCTTTACCATCCACCCCTTCTGGAAAGCATATAGTAGGGAACTCCCTTGGACTGGACCTCGAATGAACGGTCACCTGAATATACTTTCCCCTCGAATTCTCCTTCAGAATACTAACTATCGACCCATTAGCTTCAGCAAATCTGAAAATTGTTCCCACCTTCGTCGACCCCAAAGATAATTGACAGAGCACCTCCCCCACCCAGTTCCCTCCTGCACTAGAGAAAACTGCAAAGAAATTCCGACCCCCTCTCCTCTCCGTAATCGCTAGGGTCTCTCCTCTTGAAGGCGATTTGTTCCATACCACTGTAAAAGTCTTCCCTTCCACAGAATAAGCTTCCTTGAGAAACTCCTTTGCCATGATAAAGGCAAAAACTAACAACTAACTAACTGGGTCGCCGAAAAAAAAAATGAAGTTATCTGAGAATGGAGAGCATGGTACAGTGGTAGTGTATCCCGGGTATCCCTCGGTACCTCATCTACCACTGTATAACTCCACCGGACTCCAAGCACAGGCCCCCCACACCACTCGAACTCACTTAAGCTGGCCTAAACACCAAATCCGACGACGTTGTTCTAAATGCACGACACTTACTTGAAATACCATGGGTAGAGTTTAGGTGGCTACATCCTCTTAGTTTTGCTTCCACTTTATATATCATGATATTACTGGGTCAAGATTACCCAGAGTTGTAAATGACTGTTATTTTTAATAAAATATATTTTTTTTCAAAAAAAAAAAAAAAAAAAATTTCAATGAAGGCTAAGGGGAGATATATTTCACAAATGAAACAGTAAATCTAATTATTACCACATGAGATCAATTAACTCCAAATTTTTTTTCTTACTTTATTTTATCACAAATAACTATTAAAATCAATTTAATCAATTACATGTTGAAAAAGAAAATAACTATGAAGTATACACAACTTTTACATAGAAAATTATATATACCTTGACTTAGTTGCCCTCAATTAATTTAGGTAAGTTAATTATAAATCTCACTAATAATTTTTTTTTATTCTTCACAAAATTAGAAAAATCCTTTTGATTTTGATTCATTCCTAAAACAAATTCAGATTAACAACCAATTTTTTTTTTCCAATTTCTTCTAATTTTACTACTATTTATATCTAAAATTAAAAAAAATATTGATCATGATTTTTCAATTATTCATTAAAATAAAAAATTGATAGAAGATTGATCGTATTTATTTTGCAAAAATTATTTAGAGATCCCATTCCTGATGCACAAAGATTTTCGAGCCTATACTGTTATAATCTTATGAGTTCGTTATACAGTGAAAGAAAAAAGAATGAGACGAGTAAGAATCAAACACACCTTGTTAAAAAAAAAATCCCAAATTTTTTATAGGAGAAAATAAAATAATTAAGCAACAAGATACATGGGTACATATATGGTATATTCTATATTTTCTTATTTTAGGTGGATATGCAAATTTAGAAAGATATTAATTAATTATTGATAACAACTGTATTTATATATGTATGGTTATTGAGGGTAATTAAGTAAACTTTGAAAATAATCCTTGGCAAGATTAATTTTGCCCTTGGCAAAATCTGGAGCCTATTTAATTAAATAACTAAAATATAGCAGAGACCAAGGGAAAAGAAAAGGGAAAATATCTTTCTTCGTGGAAATAAAATATATCCGTAACAGAAAAAGATGGTACATGGTAGGTACTAATAAAAGTATGAATAAATAACACAGTCCACACTAGGTAAACAAGAAGCTCCTGTCACTTTGCTTGATAAAACATCCATGGATGTTGCAAGTAATATCATGGTCCATAACTCACATTTTCACAACAAAAAAAGAAAAAAAGAAAAACATTTTTTCCTCTTACAGTACATCATAACTGTGAGTCTGTATTCCGCTTTGGTTCACCAATCACTCGCAATCAGCATACACATTGTTAGTATCTCAACAAATCATTCAAATTTGTTTATTTCCTGTTGGACCTTTAACAACCTGTATCAAAGCTTATTAATTTGGTGGTTAGGAAGTGAAAATGTGA
The DNA here is from genome assembly GCA_020826895.1 of Aquilegia kansuensis. NCBI lineage: Eukaryota > Viridiplantae > Streptophyta > Magnoliopsida > Ranunculales > Ranunculaceae > Aquilegia > Aquilegia kansuensis. Next base: position 20,310,047 of record CM037004.1, on the reverse strand, counting down.
AATAACATCATGATGTACTCTTCTTGTTCCATCTCTTCAATATTGTTTGTGATGAAGCTTAGTCATATCTGTGGTTGTTGAGAACCAAGGAATGATACATCATTGCCCACTCATTAGGTTATTATTAAATGTTTCTCATCGAATCAAATACAGCAAGTGATTAGCTTCAAGAAACAATGACCTTATGTACTGTTGATCACTTTGCTTTTGGGATTCAAACATCAGATACTACTGTAAGTCTGTAACCAAGAAACACAACAATAAAAACAAGAGATTTTTGGACATAACCCCATTTGAAAGTTGAAATTTGAGATACCCATCTGAAGACATGAAGACAGAAGAGCTTTACAGCCGGAGGTTAGTTTTACGATGGACGGCTAAGATAAAACCATATCTTGAGATGGAGTATCTCAATTTTTTTTTCAGATGGGGTATCTTAAATTTCAACTTTCAAAAAGGGGTATGTCCAAAAATCTCTAAAAACAAAAAATAGAACCTAAACCAAGTTGAGAACACCACGAACTTGGGATTCGCCCATCTACCGCGAAAAAGACCACTTCAAATTCTGTGGCTACTGTGAACCCACAAGCAGCATTTTACGGCACCCCTTACAGTAGGATAAACAGCTTTCAGAAGGACCATTCACAGCAATCAAGTAGATACGACAAACACTGTTGAAATGAAATTGTCTTGGATCACAATCATAGTATAGCTGCACATCAAGGTACACTTACGACCTGGTCAATGGTTTTCATTGAATATGGCATTATTCGCTAGGGTATTTATTAGTTAGAACAAACACTAACCATTAGAATGGCCGAAGCGACAAATTTTCATTATTACAGTGCTGCACGTTGAATTCACACACAAGGATTGGATAGGAAAGACTTACTAAACACCTGCCCCAGGTAATCTGTATTAAGTGAATAAGATACTGCAAACTATAAATGAATGGATAACTAAGGGCATCCTAATGGACCACCAAATCTGGTATCAAACTCAAATTTGGTAAAAAAAAACAACAAAACTCATCTCTAATGGACCATCAAATTTGAGTTGGTAGCAAATTTTCACCAAATTTGATGAAAATTTGGTGTTTTTGAAGAAATTTGATACCACACTTGAGCGGGCAAGAGAGAACCGCTCAAGTTAAGCGCTCATAAACACCCGCTTTGAGCGGTCCTTCATTACCCGCTCAAGTTTACACCCACTTTGAGCGGTCCTTCATTGCCCGCTCAAAGTCCAACTTAACCAAACATTATGTTGAGCGGCACCCCATTGCCCACCCCATAACATGTAAGGGGGTGTTAAAAACCCGCCTCAAATAAGCGGGTTTTAAATGACCGCTTAACCAAAGCGGGTCTTTGTTGCCTGCTCAAGTTTGATGAACCATTAGAGAAAACGATTTTTAGTAGCAAATAAAACACAAAATGGGTATCAAATGTGCTTAGGTGGACCACCAAAACAAAAAAACCATTAGGGATGCCCTAATGTAGCAAAAACAAGAAAGAAAAGAGAAACAATGTTTAACAGTGAAGGAAATGGCGCAAAATATAGTAGACATGCTGAAAGAGTTTCAGGAACTCAACATTAACCACACAACTCAGGAGAGACCTAATCAAATGGCTGACTAGAGACTACTGAATACATCTATGGAGGGAAGCTTGATATTTTGTAATCACTTACAAAAGGAAATAATGCAACTACTTTGTAAGGATTCCAGTGGCACTTGGTATACTAAAATTTAAAATTAATTTACAAGTAGGTGTCCGTGCGAAAAAAAAATTATTCTAACAGACACGAAGAAAAAATGCGGATGTGTTATCTAAAAGAAAATGATTGAACATACAGAGGACACTCGGATATCCACAACAAAATATCTATCGGAACATTGTTATACACAAGAATCCAATCCAACAAAATACAGATCAACATTATGAGCTTTTTCAATATCTTCAAGAGCTTACAATTTACACCTTGCACATTATGGCAAGCCCAATGAAAACAACCTTCAACCATCCATCTTTAAGCATCCCCGTCACTGGGGGACTCAAAATTTATTACAATCAGCATCATATGTGTTATCACTAACAAATATGGGAATCATATTGGTCCTCAAGCTACATGGTCCTTGGTTTGGGTCAGTTTAGGAAAATGATTCAACATCCAGGGAAATTTTCTCGTCTCAATTCTTGCAGTAAATCTGCAGAAAATACACAGATCAACTAGACATTGAGGAAATGATTGTCAGATTTCAAATCTGGATCAAAATGACACTAAATGTCTAGATATACAAGGACCCAATCCATACAACTGATGAAATCGGTGTAATCTGTATTCTGCAAACCTAGACCTTCTACTCCATCCATAAAGCTGGGGATGGTTAACAAAAAATACTAGCAAATTTACACCCTCAAATGGAGAGTCCCCAAATAAGGGTCCTACAACCATATACTATGTCCAACCTTCCCGTAGAGGGTTATATAAATATGTACTGATAAGTTAATGAAAACCACTCCCTCCAAATTTCTCTCCATATGGAATTCACCATGCGAACATTTAAAGGTACAGTTTGAAAATTTTGCATTTAAATAGTGCCATTGTGTCAGCTAGTTGGCAAGGGATATCTTGGCTTCTTGCAGAACCCTTTTGTTCTGTATTGTGGTCGTTATTGCAGGGTAAGAAGAAATGGCCTGTGAGTTCATAGACACAAAGAAACTAATATATCTCTGGTTTTTTCTTGGAGTCAATAATAACCCCAAACACCTTTGGCATAATTAACAGGTTTCTAATCAATCAAATCTTATGCAATTTTTGAAGCATGGCATAAAACTGACACTTTAATTAAAAACTTGCAGCCAACTATAAATTTGATTCTCACAACAGAGAAAGAAAAACAAATCCTTTACTTTTGAAAATCACAGTTAATTGGTCCCTCCCACTGAAATGAAATGACACAGTGAAATGACGCAGTGGACCTTATAACGACAGCATTTTGACAAAAAAAACCTCCATTGGGGTCAAGCTCTTTGCATACCGACAGGATCATCTGAGATCCGGTTTTCCTTTGAGGGACCAATTGACACATTAAAAGCAAAGTAAAAGTTCACCACATCCATTGGTAAAACAAAAAGGTTTTTGGTAACAGCTTCATACTCGTCACTTGCCCTAAGGAATTTAGAACTGTTTGGTAGACTATGGGAATTATCACATCTGGAATCACTTATGACAATAAAATTATGGTATTTTGTTATATTGTGTGGTGTTCGTGTCTTCGTAACATCTATTTTCTTATCATATGAAAATAATCGCAACAATTGTGACAATGATATCCACATTCACCCACACTTGATGGGAAGTCTCAACACATGTCATACAAATACAATAAAGGAGATGCTAAAAATGTCAAAGACGAGGAGAATGGGGCATCGAAAGAAATTTTCCTCATATTCACACATGTATTGGTAATGAAAGCATTAAATTCAAGTACACATGGACACAAAAAAAAATGCACGTAATACAAAACACTGAACCTACAGTTCAGAAAAGTACAGCATAAAGGAATGGTTCGAACTTTACATAAATAAAATGAGCTATACCCTCAACAAGAAAGATGCTTAGTGAGCTTATGCCACCAACATTCAAACTTTACTGGTCAAGATTCTCATATAACATATTTAGTATTTACAAGAAATCAGATTTACCACCACATCTGCAAATATTCATGAAAACATATAGATCCATCTTTAGATTTACATCTACTAAGGTAGATAAATTGTAGCTCGCACAAGAAGCTTGAACGGCACAAAAAAAGATAGGTTAACTAATAAATAAGTTCGAACATGCATTCCTAGTCACTAAATGTAGATTTATAATAAAATCTCGGAGAACAAATTAGAATCAACTATCTAAGAGAATACGGAACTTTACTCGGCTTTTGATGCTATGCCATCTGTGATAGCCTATTCCTATCTTACTATGCATCAATTTCATGGCCAAGTTAGCATTACCTGACTTTCTCAATGCATTGATAAAAACCGTGCGGACTCTTCCAGGTATCTCACGACCCCTATCAACAATTCCATCAGCCAATTTGCAAGCCTGCTCTATACGCCCTGCCTTGCACAACACATGGATCATGTCTTCATACGCTGTCTCAGGAAGAATCCCCATGGGTGCTAACTCATCCAATATCTTACAAGCCCTAGCAACTTTACCTGAAAGGCAAAGCCCAGTAGAAAGTGCTCGAAAAGAAGCAGGTGTAGGTGTGATACCCTTGTCAATCATCATCTCCCAGAATGTCAATGCCTCTTCATTTCTACGTTCTTTGAACAATCCCGTGATGAGTATAGTGTAAGTGTAAACTGTCTGATCACAACCCTCATCCTCCATTCTCTTAAAAAGCATTAATGCTTCATCAATCTTCCCACACTTAGTAAAAGTGTCAATTAGTGCATTGTAGCAATAAGAATCCCGTGTGCATCCTTTGTCAACCATTTCTTCGAAAAGCTTCTCTGCTTCATCCACCCTCCCAGCTTTACCAAGACCATCAATTAGACTAGAATAAAACATCGCATTGATTGTTATATTATTTTCTCTACAAAAATTGAAATATTCCATTGCATTGTCCAACTTCCCAGTCTTACATAAACTTTTAACAATAACCCCATATGTAACCTCATCTGGTTCAAACCCTTCGTATTTCATTCTATGGAAAAGCTTCATAGCTTCATCTCCATTTCCATTCTTAGAAAACGAATCGATCAGAGCTGTATATATTGCTACATTTGGTTTCACTCCCTTCCTGCCCATACCATCGAAAACGGCGAATCCCTCACAAGATTTACCAGCTTTACACAGACCACTGATCACTAAACTATAAGCATGAGGAGGAATTTCCAACTCTTTCTCTCCCATCTCATTAAAAAGACCCAAACAGGAATCCAAATCTCCTTCCGAATAACACGACTGAATCAAAGTCAAGTAAGTAATCTTATCAGGACTAACCTTTTTTAAATCCATCTCCCTACATTGTTCCATTGCTTTCCAAGTTTTTCCCACCTTACAATACCCTTTAATCATAATGTTATAAGTCACAACATCAGGAACAACTCTCCCACCTTCCATAACTTCTAAAACCTTCTCAGCTGACTCAATAAACAACGAATTCACCAACCCATCCATCAAAAAATTATACGTAAATAAACTTGGTTCAATCCCATTTTCTTTCATTTTTCTCCAAACCCACAACAATTCCTCAACCATTCCTAAAACCCCAAAACTTTTAATCAAAGAATTTGAAGCCGAAACAGTCATTAAAAGTTCCATACCTTTAATCTCATTAACTAAACCACGAATTCTTTCTAATTCCTTTACAGACGACAAAATCTCAATCAACAAAACATAAGTATCAAGCTTATGCTTAAAACCCTTTTGTTTACTAGCCCAACAAAAGAACCTATAACAAAGTTCCGGTTTTTTTCGAATTTCATCTAATTTAAGCACATAAGTAATAAAATTAGGAGATAATTTGATTAAAAACTTACTACAATAATCATCAAGATTGGATTCAATATTGGGTAAATCAAGTAATAAGTTGAGAATACGATCAAGCCAAGGTGAGGGTTTAAGATTTTTTGAGTTTATGACAAGATCAGATACATCAATTAAAGGTTCTATCCATTCAGGTGGAGGAAGAAATGTAGTAGTAGTAGAATGAAGATAACTTGAATTAGAAGAAGAAAAGGTTGAAACTTTACCTGGTTTTGAAGAATGGGTTGATGCCAAAAGAGGGTTTTGAGATTCTCCATTGTTGGAGAGAAGTAGTGAAGTGGAAAGTGAAGAAGAAGAAGAAGAAGAAGAAGAGAGAAGTTGAAATCTTCTGAGGAGTGAAGTTTTTCTCATTTGAGAGATTAGTCAGGTGAGCCAGTAAGATTATTAACAGTGTTTCTTCAGGGCAACCGAATCGTGGTTATTAACTTATTAATAATTGATTATGTATTTTAATTGTTGGAGTTATAGACAAAATGGTCCCATGGTCTAGCGGTTAGGACATTGGACTCTGAATCCAGTAACCCGAGTTCAAGTCTCGGTGGGACCTTTATTTTTTCCCAGAACTTTTTTATTTAAAATAAATTTCAAAGAATTGGGCCAAAAGGACATTACTAAAAAAATAGTTGTAAAATAAATTTCAAAGAATTGGGCCAAAAGGACATTACTAAAAAAATAGTTGTCTAAAGGACAAATCTGTAGATCTTATGTCATCTCCATCTCCAATGGCTGCACCCCTTGAAGGAGCCGAGCTTTGGTATGTTTCATTTCATTTAAAAATAAGCCGAATCCAAATTTTGTATGAGCTTTATTTTATGTTCAAGCTCGGCTCGTTTAGCTATACGAACGAGCTCGAGCCAAGTTATAAATGAGTCGAGCCTGAGCCGAGCTCGAGCTACTCGATTAAATTACATATAAAAATAATATTTTAGCCGAACGAGCCGAAGTTTGGTAGGTTCAAGCTCGATTCATTTAAAAATGAGACGAGCCCAAAATTTATACGAGCTTTGTTTGGTGTTCAAACTCGACTCGTTTAACTATATGAACGAGCCCGAGCCGAGCTGTTCACGAGTCGAGCCCGAGCTGTTTGGTTCGTTTAACAGCCCTAGCAATTTTACCTATGCCACATGGGATCAAAAGGTACAGTTTCTTAAAAGTTTTAGCAAAAATTTTAAAGGAGTTCAACGACAGGTTTTAGTCAAATACGAATCCAGATCGTACATGTAATGCGGTGAGGAATTTTTATATTATAGACCACATTTTCAGTGCGGTATCTGTAATTAGATTGATAGGACCATATTTTCAGTGCAGTTTGGTGAATCAAATTTTACAAAACTATCTAGGTTTTTTCTTCTTCTTTGCTCTTTCTCTCTTAATTTTTTTTATGGCAAACACATAGCCATTAAAACTCTGATTCATCCAAAAAAAATTCACAATTTTTGATCGATTTCAATAGTGTTTATTCATAACTCAACGGTAAGTGATTTTGTATTATTTTCCTTTTGTTTTAATAAATTGTGAATAAATGTTTGTATGAGTAATTCATTTTTCTTTCAACAGAAACAACATGTCTACAAGTAGTTCTTCCCATCAACCTACATTTGATACTGAAAATATGGTTATTACTTCAATGATCGTAATGATGAGGCTACATTTTTCAATCTTTTGAGCATTCATTAAGAGGTTCCTATATTGATTATATTGGCTCATATGTTTGAAGAAGATGAACATTGTGTTTAAGGGTCTGTTATTGGGAGAAAGCATGCCAATCGTGATAGGCAAGACGACATAGATGACCCGTAAGCTATAACCATTTGTCCTACATCCCGATAACAAGTAAGCTGGCATTTGTTAATATAACATGTCATATTCCCAGTTCCCTCACTACCAGCACATCTAGCAAGATGACCACATTTCTTACATTTAGCTTTTTCAAAACCATCGAGTACTCTGACAGGGGTATAGTAGTTCCACACTTTAGAAGTAGTTCTACGAGTGCGCTTCTTAGAATTTGTAGGAGCTTTACTAGATTCTTCTTCATGTTGACCAGTTTCAACCACATCATCATCTATATCTATCAGATTATTTCCCGAGATTTCAACATCAATGTGATCCATCTACAAAGTCAGTTTATAAAAATCAGTTAACTCAAACATTAATAGGAATATAAAACATGAAATTTATAGAATCTAAAATACATTAGGAACCATCAACTGGCAGTATAATCTGATACTATAAGAAATCTATAACTCTTTCTAGGTTGATCAATCGATTGATTAGATTAGAGAGAGAAAGATAAGAGGTGTTAAATTTATATGGAGGAGATTTCAATCAGAAGATCGATTATGTATTCAAGGTTGTTCTGATTGGAGATTCAGTCGTTGGTAAATCTGAGCTTCTTGCGAGATTCGCTAGTTGCGAGATTCAGTTTGGATTCTAAAGCTACTATTGGTGTTGAATTCCAAACCAGAACTCTCGTTATCGATCATAAAATTGTTAAAGCTCAGATATTGGATACTGTCGGCCAAGAAAGGTGTGTACTCTATATCTAATCATCTTCTTTCTTTGATTAAATAAATCATAAGAAGAAGAAAAACTCAACGCAAAAACAAGTGTAATTTAATTAAATGAATCAGAAGAAGAAGAATTCAACGCAAAAATAAATAAAAGGAGATTTCTAAATTAAAAGAATGAAACTAAATTAAAACATACAGTGATTTTTATTGACTTAACAACCACAAATGGAGAAGAACCAATTAAATTAAAAGAATGCTTTTAAGATTTTTAATTGAAACTAAATTAAAAGAATGATTGTCATACCTTATCAAGTTCAAGTGTAGCAACAACAACAACAGATGTTAACGGTGGATTTAATGGAATGGATTAATCTAAAAGAAGAAAAAGAATCATCTTTCGTTGCCTCGTTGGTTCATGGTGGTATGTTCTCTGTTGCGGCCAAGGAGAAAAAACTAACAGTGAAAGAAAGAAAAATAGGGTATTTTACTATTTTATATGTAGGGTTTTCTAACGGGTTTCGGGTTTGACCCGACCTATTAATAGTCAGACCTGAACCTGGCCTGTATATTAAACAAGTTAACTGGTTCGGGTCAAAATGACCCGCCAACCCGATAAGGTTGAATCCAAACCTGTTTATATCGGGTCGGGTTAACGAGTCGCGAGTCATTTTGCCAGCCCTAATTTCCACCATTTCTTTTGTTTTTTTGTAGCTTTGTGACTTTTAGGGCATGGTCTACGCTCTTCATCGTTGCACTACATCATCATTCAAGTGGATAGCAGACATTGGGGTTACATGAGTAGAATCATCTGAGGCAAGTTACTTTTTCATGGATCCACTGAATTCAGCGGTTGAACCTAATTTTTGCTTCTTGTTTTTCTCTTTATTTCCAGAACGTTCAAGCAAGGCTTGCCATTTTGAATGGGTTTTCATAATATTCCAACATGATTCATGCTTGAACCGTGCCTTAGCGTTTGTCCTATAGAGCGCCTTGACATGTTGATATTATAATAAAATAATATAAAATTAGTCTCAAAATAATTAATTGCAAAAGAAAAGTTAAAAAAAATAAATAATTGAAATGACTATAGTAAAATAAGTCCCAAACAATTAATTGTAAAATAAATAAATAATAGTAATAATAATTAAATGAATGTAGTAACTTACCATATATGCATGATTAGATCCACTTTGATTTGTCTCTCAAGAGATTCCAAAGTAAAATGGAACAACGAGCATGCTCGTTGAGTTACTCCAATGGTATGCCACAAACCTCCTTTCGATTAAATAGTGCCAACAGAAGAATCTTCGCTTGTAGACAAATCTCTTCCTCTCCTAGTAAAATTTTGTTGTCTCCTTTTTTCAGATATAATTTTCCGATTGAAAAGAAGAAAATGAGATGGTGAGAGAAAGAAATTTGCAAATTCTTCAATGGAATAACTTGCTTATATAGAAGAAGAAGGAGAAAGACAAAACAGTAAAATCGCCGAATATAGCCGTTGGGCTTGCAGGTGACCGTTGGGCTTTTAAACTTCGCGCTGCACATATAATGCGGCCTGGTGGATTTATAGCTGAAACCGCACATGTAATAAAGTTTGGTAGTGAGACCACACAAGTAATGCGACGCGTCATTAAATGTTGTTTTTTGACGAAGTTCTGCTAAGTCGTGGGTTATATCTAAGAGTTGACTTAGAACTTTTAGTTAAAAGTTTGGTTTTGTGTTAAAATAACAACCATTGGGGTGAGGTTTTAGCATTTTTCCTTAAAAATACTATTTTAGCACCACCATTGGAGATGCCCTAAGATGTTGTTAGGCCTAAGGACATGCCTGTAATTTCAACCCAAATTTTTATCTAATAATATTCTATAATTCATGTTTTACCTTTCTTTTTTCATTTGTTTAGATCTACGTTGATCGATTTATCTCTTTCTTACTTGTTCTTTCTTCCCTTTATTTAGATCTATCTATTTCTCCATTTATTCTTCCCTTTGTTTTCATTTTTTTTCCCGTTAGAGATTCAATTATATTCAATTATGCATTAAAAAGTAAAGTTTAATGATATAGAAAAGAATGGGTTTCTCTTAATAAATTGAATATACCCCACTACCAGTTTTATTTCTCTATATCTCTTGTTTTTTCATTCAACCAACTCAAAGAAATTTTAGGTTGAGTTTGTGGATTTCAACTTCCTATTGTTATTGATATTGTGTGGAAAACATGGATTACAACAGTGAAGAACCCAAATTGTACACTCTAACTCACCGGTCTCCTTTCGCGTAGGTGGTTTGATGACTGCACCTACAACAAGATTAGTCCTGGTCTTGAGAGGGAATTTGAGTTGTCAGCTAGACAAAAAGCCATGATTGGATGTGTGCAGTCAGAACATGCCAAAGATTTTCTCCTTCCTATCCCGATGGAAGGGCTTGGACAACGCATGACGCCTGTAGAATATCGTGCCATTCTTCGTTATCGATTGATGATCCCTCTATATTCAGATGGTGAGCTTTGTCCAGTGTGCAAGAAGAGTAGACTTGATGCTTTCAGGGACCATGCGGCCCATTGTAAGCATTACCCCGGCTTCAAGTACAGACATGACCACGTTAGAGATATCTTGTGTGATGTGTTCTGGCGGGCTGGCGTACAGGTTAAGAAGGAGGCTCCTGTTAACTTTCTTACTGATCCTAAGGAAAGAAGATCGACATTACGTCCTGCTGATATTCTGGTCTACAACTGGTCTGAAGGTAAACATGCGTGTTTTGATGTTAAAGGGGCGTCTCCGATAGTTGGGCTGAGTGCTGGGATTTTTGAGGTGGGGCTAGCAGCTAGCAATGCAGCAGCGGCAAAAGTGGAGAAACATGACGGAGCTTGTAGGGCTAACCAACATAGTTTCATCCCTTTTGCATTTGACACATTTGGATTGCTAGGCTCAGAAGCAGTTGAGCTCCTCAGGAGAGTGCAGAAGATAATGGATAGCAACGTGATGACTGCAGGTTCGAACGAATATGTATTTAGGAGAATCGGGTTTGCTATCCAGAAAGGACTTGCCGCGCAGTTTGTAGCGCGTTTGTCCTCTACTTTTGTGTAATTCGTTGAGCTTATCAATAAAATTTGAATTTACCTTAAGAAAAAAAAAAAAAACCAACCAACCATTACCCCAATTGTTTAGAAAAACGAAACAATGTTTAATGCAATAATAGGAACCATTACCCAATTATTTAGGAAAATCATATCTCAAGTTCAGTCATTGTTTTATTATAACCTTGCAGACATCATCTACATCCCCCTCAAACCAACTTCACCCTCCCCACCATAGTTAGCTTCACTTTGTCTTTCTTTACAACAATATCATCATTCTCCTTTTTTGCATCTGTAATTTTTTTCTTTAGATCATCCACCCGAATGAAAACATCATAGATAGCTAGGTTAAGTACTGCCCTTCAGAAATGACCTACGACCCTTATTCTCTCATTTCTTGCAAACAAACAACTCATATAGGCTTTGTTACAAAGGATAAACTTGTAATCCACCCATGGACACTCATTCCTAAAGTGCCCATGTCTGTAACATAAAAAAACACGGCTGAAAGGACAAATATATTTGCGGTCATTAAATTTTCATGAAAATTTATTTTTTTAGCCACAAATTCATGGGAAAAATGAAAAAAAAAAAAACAAGAGAGAATATGAGCAACGATTAGGGTGGGTGGGGTAACATGAGAGAAGTGTCAGAAAAGAACAACAAATTCATGCTTACCTTACAAACAAAGATTAAAGTGTGGATGGTTTTTTTTATTATTATTATTAAGTGGAGAGATCTCATTTGTGTAAGGGAAGAAAAATTAGATCTATGTCGAACTTATAGAGAGAAGCGAAGAGATGATGAGGCTGATAAGACACAACGGTAAGTTTTATTTGTTATCTTTCTCTGATAAATGGTTGAAATTTTATAATAAATATATATGCAGTATCAGCTAATAATGGTGAAGTGTTGAAATAGAAATGGCTTTGATGTTAGTGAGTTTGTGGAGATGAAGAAAATAATAGACGAGTTAGCATGAGGGAGAAAAAAAAAAGGAAATTGGGTACCTTGGAGAGAGAGAGAGAGAGTAGTTGGCTAGTAATGTTGTATGTTGAGTTGTGTAGGTTGAATATCAAACAGAAAAATTGTGTGTAAATCTAGGCTTAAATATAGGTCGGTGTATGATGGTTAAATCTCTTTCAAAATCTAATCATGTTAATCTTGATTTTTGAATCCATATGATATGATGCACACTTTACTTTTTTTTTTCTCATGTTTTCTAATCTTGTATCACTAGTTAAAAAGACAAGAATTTATTCTTAAGTCTTTTTTAACATATTCTACTAGTGGACTAGTGTGGCTCAAGTATTTTGGGACCCATTTTAATTTTTATTAAACAACTTTACTGTTCTGACCCAATTGATTGAGCAAACTTAACAATATTGATTTAAATTGACTTAACTAGGTTGGTACACATAACTCATAAAGATGTTGTTATAACTTCCATTTACTTCTATATTATGAACAAACTTATTGGCCGGGTACAAATCAAAATGACAACATAACTCATAAATCCACTTGGTTCTACACGTTTTTATCTAGATCGATATGTGTCTGTTTTACTTTTTTTTTTTCTCATATATGTATCCAAAGAATAACTACACCTACAAGAAAAAAAAAGCTTCTTACATGATCATCTTCTACAAGTTCGAAGTTTATTTTCTTCCATGTACGCTTAATAGTTATATTTTCAATTTTTAGTTGTATCCATCCTTAGTTTTTTAGTTTTTATGAAGGTATCCATCCTTAGTTTATGTTTTCAATAAAAGCTTATCTAATATAATTTGAATATTGTGATCAAGGATATAAATAATAAATTAGTACAACTTATGTATGCGGTTCTTCGTGAGGATGAACTTCAACAAGCTCATTTGGAAGAGATGTCTGACTTTATGTTAAATGTAAGCCTAGACCCAGCTTTTTTAGCTTCCGAAGATAATAATCCAATCATTATTCACGACGATCAAAAGATAACAATCCAATCATTATTCACAACGATTGGAAGACAAGTCCAACAACTCCTGACATTCCACAAAGGCAAAATAAAACTAAAATTGGAGTTAGAAAGCTCAAACTCAATTTCAAAAATGTGGGTTTTAGAATAATTTCAGTCTCCCAAGTCCTAAGGTTCAACCAACTTCTATAGACTCCAGAAAGCAATATTATGGTAACATTTCTTATGCGGATAGATAAGCCGATAGGAGATTGTCTATATTAGCATGACCTTGTCTGTCGAATACATTCACATTTGTTTTGAAATAATCAACATAATTTATATTTCTTTTTTATCTAGTCAAATCATCGTCAATATTTACTTCCAAAGTATATTCTTTCAGTCCTTGGAACTAATTGGGTTTGCAACTTCGTAAGATTTTGGGGTTTTCGAGTGCATTTGTGTTGTCATTTAACTTTGAATTTTAATTACTTGTTATTTTTTGTTAGGTGATAGGAGTCTAGTGTGCATTATTGAACGCGCGTCAAAGTGGATTTATGAGATTGTCGTATCAACATCATTATCATACTATTATGCATGGTAATGACATGGTTTGGCACAAATGACTGACTTGTGAATTATTATTTATAGTCTAGTATATATGCACTCTGGGTTTTAGAAAACTTGGTTTGTTTTAACTTGGCTTGTGCCTTAGATGTTTGGTTAACTCCTTTTAGTTTTTATTATGATTGGGTTAGCTTGTAATAAAGAGATATATAGAACATGATATTCAATTGTTTGTATTATAATATCACATCAAGTATTCTCTGGTATGAGTTATGAGTTGAAAATACAACTCGCAATAGGGTGTTTAATTTTGGATTCATTGATTTTGGAATATTGAATAGCATGATTCGACAATAAATTTTATGTCTTATTTTGTGTTTATTTATTTTTTTCCCTTACACGTAGTGATTTGCTTATGAACAGTTGTGTAGTACTGATAAAGTGGCATTGGGTACATAATTTGTTTTACCTCAAATTGTTGAAACTCTCAATCCTTAACTCAAAAATAGAAGATAATGATGTTTTTTTTTTTTTGGGGGGGGGGGGGTCTAAGTTTCATGCTCAACTTGGTGACGTAGAACAAACTATCTCGGTCATTTAGATTTTTAATATCTACAACTTGTAATATTTCAAATTCTTACTTAAGATATTGTTCTGTATTTTATACGTACGAAATGTTCACATTGATCTAGTTGAATTGTGCCTTCCTACTATGGTTGTTAATGATGAACCAAACAATTGTCTAGTTGAATCGTACCAAACATGGTGTTATTGTGAATGAGATGAGTGCTCTTTATACCATTGGTAGTGGTCGATCTTGCTCTCAAAATGATTGCATTACACTTGAGCATCATTACCACTTGACATATTCATTCGTGTAATTGAATATCAAGTGATGGAGTTGAAGCATATGTTCAATGTAGAAGCCATTGAGCTCCTTACACTTAGTTCGATCTTAGATGCCATGATGGTTTTAACTCATTCAGAATTTACGATATTTGTCGTCTTGCAGAGAAATTCTATCCTCAAGATTTTAATGGGAATGATGTTGATACTTTAAGAAGTGAGTTGAAACATTATAACATTCATGTGGTGGATCATCCTCAATTTCAGAACATAGGCACCATTTCCGATTTGTGTCAAATGTTGGTTATAACAAGAAAGTCAAAATATTTTAGTTTGATCGATAAATTGATTCGACTTGTCCTAACTCTTCTCGTTTCTACGACAACTACCGAAAGAGCATTTTCATCCATGAAAATTCCCAAGACCGATCTTCATAACAAGATGGATCATGCATTTTTTGGAGATATTATGGTTATTTACATCGAGGGGCAATTTGCTAAGAACATCGACATAGATTTGATGACAGGTCATTTTGATGATATGACTCATCGTCAGGTCGACATTATGCTGAAAATACTTACTATTTGTTGACCATATGTATGTACTCACTAAGTAGTAGTAGTAGTTTTTGTATTTTTTTTTTTGTAAAGTAAAAACAAGATATATGTAAATCAAGTTTTTAGCAACTGTGACCTACTATTATGAGAATTACCATTTCTATATGGCGTATTATCGTGTATATGTTATCTGTTTTCTTTCTTACTTGATTAGTGTACTTTTTTTTTTACTTGATTTGTCAACTTTATGTAATATGCTCTATCACATATATGATGAATATTCATAGTAACTTTCAGCTCTCTTTTTGTGATTTATATCTCTTTGTGTCTATTACCACTATTTTCGATTGTTGGCGAAAGGAGATCTATTTATAACAAAATAAAGGCTTTCACCAGGTCTTTTCTTTGCTCTTACTTTGAACTTTTTTATGTATGCAGTCAAATAGTCTTTTTCTTTGAAAAGTTCATATTATTGATATCTAGTCCCCAATAATTTAATACAACAACTCTTTTTATTTTAAAATTATCTTGATGGTGTTTGGTTAGTATAAGATATCGATGTGTTTACTTTATGTATGTCGAATACCGTCGATTTTGTTTTCGACAGATCAACGTCGTTTTATTTTATTTTATTTTATTTTATTTTATTTTATTTTATTTTATTTTATTTTATTTTATTTTATTTTATTTTATTTTATTTTATTTTATTTTGAATTTTCATCCAAACCCACCCCAACTTGAATTCCTGGATCTGCCACTGGTAGTTAAATAATTCAAAACTTCGAAAATATAAATTTTCGGGTTCATGAGGATTGCTTGGAGATATAACTTCATGTTCCAAACTCCTTAATATTCTTCGATTAGAAGTTCATGTTCTAAAATCGTGAACTTCAAGTTTTTATTTGAAATTTAGAATTTCGGCTTCTAAATTGAAGTCATGGAACTTCTGTTTCAATGATATCTATACATGTAAAAATTTAAACTTCTGGTTCTTAATATGATTATTAGACTTCGAATTATATTGAACTTCGGGTTCTTGGAGCTTCATGTCCAAATTGGATAATCCCTCTGTCCCAAATTCTAAGTACCTTATTCCATTTTAAATTGTCCCAAAATATATGTCGCTTTTGACTTTTCAACACATATTAATTAAGTTAAATGGCTCATTTGTCTATACTACCCTTGCTTTGAGACTAGAGTAATTATTCTAATGAAAAGTTAGACATTGTAATTAGTATTAAATATGAGTAAATTAGAAAATAGAGTTAGTAGACAAGCAATAAATGATGTTTCCTTAATAAGTAGAATATTCCAAAAGGTACTTATAATTTGGGACGGAGGGAGTATAAAATTTGATTTTGATATTCTGGTGCATTATGGAATATAATATCACTACGAAAATAAATGATTAGAACCAACAATTTCAAGTTCCGAAAATTTCAATTTAGTGATGAAAATCAAATACACTTACCCAATACGTACTATATTAGCACATTACTGATATGTAGTTTTTGATTTTGTAGTCCTTGAACACTAGAACAAACTCATGTTGATAATATTTGATAAAACCAATTATTCAAAGCATCCAACTCAATAACCTAAAGTAAAACCAAACTAATAAAACCTTTGAGGAGAAGATGATGCATATATTGTTGGTTACGATGTGTGTGAAAGTGTTCCAAATCAAGAGAACAAGAAAAGAAAGTGGGTAAAATCATCTACAATCTCTAATAACCTCCACAACGATGGCATGTGTTGTTAGTTAGAGTTATATTAAAGACAAAGTTTCACATCAACTAATATGACAAATGTCTATTTCAAGTAAGTATGTGAGACTTGTATAATTGTTTGTTTATATGTCGAGGACATGTTTATTTTGAGGACTAATAATGAAGTCATTAACTCCAGAAAATATGTTTAATAAAAAACTTTGATGTGAAAAATCTAGAGATTTCAGACGTTTATCTTGAGAATTAAGATAATAACATCACCTAATGGGCGAACTTTATCTCAATCATATTATATTGAGAAAATGATAGATATAGGTTATGCAGTATGAGATTATAAAAGTGAGTACTATTTGTATTCCATTCGTAGTGTTGTATAAAAATATTTTTACCATTTTTCAACTCGAGCATTCTCGTAGTATTGGTAGATTGATGTACGTTGTAAATTGTAGAAAACCATATATTGTTTATTCTATCAGTAAACTGAGTTGGTTTATAAATCACTGAGATGCATTACTATGAGTGTAAGTATTTGAGGAATGTGTACTACACATTACAATATCCTTGAGGGATACGTTAGTGCAAATTAATTTTCTGATATAAGAAAATCAAAAGCAACTAGTGGTTATGTGTTTATCCTAGCATACGTTGTGGTTTCATGGAAACCTCTTTAAACACATGTGCATGCATGATCCATATGGAATATGAGGTTATAACTTTATGTAAAGCAAGTGTAGAAAGCTGAGTGGCTTCGAGAAATTCAAAAGATATTCCACTATGGCCTAACAATGTAGGGGCTATATCATAACCAAACAACAATGTGGAAAGTAGAAAATTTAATGTACAACAGTAAGTCACGATATACAAATAATACATTGTAGACAAAATACTGTGAGGCAGTTACTCTCAAATGGAATTATTTCCATTGGCTATGTGAAATAAAAGATAACCTAACGGATCCATTTATTAAGGTTTATGTAGAGAGAAAAACTAACTATGCATCAAGGAGAATTGGTGTAAAGCCTAAACCAATACGAGTTACCTTGTATGGAAACCTAATCTAGCGACTGGAGATCCCACGGACTAGGTTCAATAGGACAACCAACTATGAGTAACCCGCCCGAGAGTCCTACTCCATCCCGATTCCTATGATGCAACAAGTGCAACCTACAGACGATAAATAGGTTAAGTTATGCTTTTAATGACGCCTATATCTTGTGAAATACAAGTGGGGTATAATAGGATACCTTTTATAAGAGCAGACACCTACGTTAGTGAGAGTTGGGTCGGCTCTATGAGAATTCTTCAAGGCGAAGTTTCTCTAGTAGCACTCGCAGAACCTAACACTACACCAAAACAAGATTTTAGTAAGGTAGTTGTTGATTTCTAACATCGTATTACCGTTAGAATACTAATAACACTATTTTGCCGCTGGTAAAGTCCAATTTCTGTTAGTAGTAATTACACAATATTATGAATTATTTAGTAACGGTTATAGAAAATTATACTAACGGCCACGTGTGTTAGGAAAAACTGAAATTTGTGACTTGTGCTTATGACGTGAGGAAACCCAAGGCGTTATCAAGAGAAACTGCTCACTTCCTCGGACTCAACTCTCTTTCTTCCTCTTAACCATGTTCTCACCGTTTCTATTTTATCTAGAACCCTAAGTCTGAAATTCATTCTATCACCTCTTCTATCTCTCGATCGTGGATGATTCTTTCTCTTTCATTTATATTTCTCTCAATCATCTATAAAAACTTAACTTGAAATTTGTTTGCGAGTAGTCAATCAAACCCGGGAGGATTTTTTTTTTCTGTTTCTTGATTGCAAGTTTTTTGAAATTTAATAATTTTGTTACTATAGAATCCTTTTGATGGCTACTTGTGCTGAATTCTCATCTGCTCCTAAGAGGATCAAGTAGGTAAAGTCTTCATTATTGCCTATTTGTTAGTTACTAAATAACCCCCTGATCTGATTCATTCAATATCAACCCGACAATGGAGAAAATCTCCTGGTGAGGCGACTGTAACTTGCAATCATGGTACCCCATTTTTGAGCTTTTTTTAGGACCCCAATTTCAAACCCACACCTTCTTAAGATTTTCTTTGGCGTTTCAAGCCCACACCTTAAGATTTATTTTTCCAATTGAAGGTTTTTAAAATTTTATCATTGTTTTGAATTTTTTTCCCTGAGAATTGTGTGTTAAGTTTTAATTATTAAATTATGGGTACATCTATTCTTTGGATAAGCTTTTGACATAGAACTTTAAATGTCTCGGTGTAGCTTCTTAAGGTACTGTTAGTCCTAGTTTTGGATGACCTTGCAAGTATTTTCAAGGTGTCAATTAACCGTATATATGAAGTATACCATATGTGATATGTGGTAGGTCTGCTTTTTACTTGGCAGATGATCTAGTGGAACCACAACAGGTTGGATTCTTGGATATATTGAATGATAGTTCCTTTAAATAAATTAATTATAGTTAAAATAATATCAATTTTGTTGCAGGTGATCTTGGTAGAAGCATTATTTCATATGCACTCTTTTCTTAACTAACTAGATAATCTAATATTTTTATGTTATTACTTTTCTGTGAATGCTTTAATGTTTTGTACTTTTTTTTTTATTGTGCATCTAAGTTTTATTACTAGTGGCTCAACGTTTGTTTGTATATATGGCATATTGTATCTCATAGTGTATATTAAAATGCGTTGGATTTTAAACAGTAGTGCTCTATTGGTCTTTGGACAAGTTGAAACTGGAAATGAAGCTGGCTAACTGGATTCATTGGGTTTTTCCATTGAAGTAGCTATGGAGTACGTGGCCAAACATGCAGGTATCTGATTGATTAATTGTTTCTATCTAAACTATATTTCCATTTATTTTTCCTGATCACACTGCCATATATTTTTCTGATAACATTACCGGATTTTTTTTTCTATCTTTCTATCTAACATATTGTGTAATTCCATTACATTGACATATACTTTTCTGATTCTTAACCTGTCATAACTAGCTTATTTTTATGCTTGTTTTCTTAACATTATTGATCTAAAAGATTTCGTGCAGGATGCTTAGCTAGCCCACTACACATTCTTTGGTATTTGGTTTCTTACCCTGTTTCGTATATACTTTGGCACTCTGTTTGTACACGTACTCATCCTTTTTACAACTCTATGTAACTTTTGGGTTTTTTCTTTTCACTTCCCTTAATTAGTATATGTTGAATGAATTAGTTTCATAAGTAAGGCAGCTTTATGGTTCCCACGAGATAGAAATAAGCCTCCTACTTATGGTTCAGGTATACAAGGACAAGAATCTAGTGGCACAGCTTGTTAGAAGAGATGAAAGAGATGGACTCACGGTAATTGCTCTCATAGTGGACACTCCAACACTTGGCTACAAAGAAGCTAATATCAAGAACAACAAATGGTTGGAATGAAGAGCCTACAATATAGAATTACTCCATCTTATGTTGCTTTCACTGATACATAACATTGATTGGTAACGCTGCAAAGATTCAAGTTGCTATGAACCCTATCGACACTATTTTCTGGTAAACTTTTAAAGTCACCGTGTTAATTTCTCTGGTTTCTGGTTCAGTTTTTATGTAAGTGTCTGTATGTATATGTGGTTTTGCAAGTTTAGTAATTAGTACAAATATTCTGTTTCCTTTCAATATGTTTGTTTAGTCGGTTTGTTTTGTGTGATCAAGTTCTCCAAAAACCTTACATGTTGTAGTACGCTAATTTAGGTTTTGGTCTTGAATCACTTTCTTTTATATATGGTCAGGAGTCAGCAAGGGACTAAGGTGAAGACTGAAGGATATGTCTGGCAAACAGGGATGCAGTGTAGCAAGCTTGTATTACTGGATGGAAGGTTATCGATGTTACGGGGACTAAGGTGATGACCGAAGGAGGAAGACTGCGAAGGTGAGGTTGCAGTTTAGGCTAAGCTATTTTGGGACAAATTGAAGAAATATATGAAAAGAGGCAGGGAGAAGATAAGGAGACTAAGATGGATAAAGCTTCAAACTTGTTGCCTAAGTGTCCTCAAAATTTTGTTTATGTTACAACAAGTTACAAGTACTGTGAATGTAATCTTGTATGTAGAAGAAATGGTCTTTATTACCTGACGATGCACTTAATGCATGTTGATCATGCTTGTAAGTTTGTTCAATTTTTCTTTTAGAGATGATTTTTTCTTTGTAGAAATTCTATGTAAAGGAAGTTGTCATTCTTTGTAAGGAAGAATAAATTTTGTTTTATTGTAATCTAATGCTCAAGTTTGTATTTGTTTATTATTTCCTGAATTAATAGATTGTATTGCAATGGTAGCATATTTGTGCAGGCTCGAGATTTCAGATCGATTTATATGGAATTTAAAAAGAATTTTTTTTAACAAGAATTTCAAAATTGTTAACAGCATATTGTCGTTAGCAAATTGAAAGTGTTATAAAGTGCTAACAAAATATACTAACGCCTAAGGGCCGTTAGAAATTACTAACGGTATTTTGCCGTTAGTATCTTATAAGTACTAATAGTAAGATACCATTAGAACTATATCTGTTAGTAAATACTAACGCCTAAATACTCACGGCATGAAGGCGTTAGTAAAAATTATAGCAAGGGTAATATGCAGTTAAGAAACTATTGTTTTGGTATAGTTCAGGGCCAAATCGAACACAACCGAGAACTAAATTTGAATCGGGGTAATGTTGTGCATGGTTTATTGACTTGGTTTACACCAACAGTTGACAGTTCAAGATGAATTATGTTACAAAAGGTTCAAAGTGAAATATCCACCTACCCCGAGGCAATATTGTTCTGACATATTGTTCGAAAGTTTTGAGATGTGTAGAATCGTTTCATTCATGTGGGGGATTGTTGAAGCAGAAATCCATTAGATGTGAATGAAACATAAAACTTAATGTTCTATTATCCCACAATGAGTTATGAGCTTGTTTAGGTATTCTAAAAATTGTAGATAATTTTCATTCATGTGGGGGATTGTTGGAAATTTGTTTTCTAAACATATTTAACTATGAATAAAAATTAGGAATAAAATGTGTAATTTTTAGTAAACACCTTTTTGGAATTGGTCCGACCAGATTCGTTGTATTTTCATGATCCTTTTTTTCATGAAAAGACACACCTATTCATTTTTCTACAATATGTGCTTAATTGTGAAAAAATACTTTGAAACAACTTATCACCTTTGTGTAAAAGGTGTATGTATGCGAGAAGGCACTTATGGAGAGACACTTGTGTGACTATAAATAGTGTACTAATCTGGCCAATTAGTGTGCAATTGATTAGATAAAATCTTCTTCATTTCTCTACAATAATTCGACGGGTTCTTCATATTCTTTCACTAGTACTTTACTATTATAGTGCAGTTTAGTAGAGTGAAGAATTGTTGTATCTAGCTTGAGAAACCAATCATCCATATACTTTTTGCACCATAGCATGGACGTAATATTGTCTTAAAAAAATTACTTCAGTAAGCATCAGTTTAATTTCATTCTTCAAATTTTTCTACAATATGTGCTTAATTGTGAAAAAATACTTTGAAACAACTTATCACCTTTATGTAAAAGGTGTATGTATGCGAGAAGGCACTTATGGAGAGACACTTGCGTGACTATAAATAGTGTACTAATCTGGCCAATTAGTGTGCAATTGATTAGATAAAATCTTCTTCATTTCTCTACAATAATTCGACGGGTTCTTCATATTCTTTCACTAGTACTTTACTATTATAGTGCAGTTTAGTAAAGTGAAGAATTGTTGTATCTAGCTTGGGAAACCAATCATCCATATACTGTTTGCACCATAGCATGGACGTAATATTGTCTTAAAAAAATTACTTCGGTAAGCATCAGTTCAATTTCATTCTTCAAATTTTTACGAGAAAAGTGTAGTAAATATTTTTTTACTTTGAATTTATTGAGTATAAATTATTTTGAGTTTTATTTTTTGAAACCGGCACGAAGTTTGTTTGACATCAATTTTGTGACATTGGTTGTCCATGGTTATTTCGCCTTGAGTTCATTGTTAAGAAAACTTTGTTGTACGCGTGTCATCCTGTGTCCTTGTCTTCGTGTCTTGAGTCGAGAGTGTGTTTCTGGTTCAGGACGTACGTACCTTGTTAGGACGTACGTACGTCATGTTAGGCAGCAAAGTTTCATCGTGTTTAACGTACGTACCATGTTAGGGCGTACGTACGTATGGTCAGGCAGCAGGGAAGTTTTCGTTTTAGGACGTACGTACCTTGTTAGAACGTTCGTACGTCTAAGCAGGCAGCAAGCGTTTAACGTGTGGAGACGTACGAACGTTATTTCGACGTACGTACGTCCAATATGGATTTTGCTTGTTTCGGCCCATTTTCTTTGGTTTCCAACCCTAAGTATAAATAGGGTTTCTCTTCCAAAGAAGTAGTTAGTTCTTTGGCCGTCCAATTCATCTCTTGTCTTGGAGTTTGTTTAGGTTTTGGTTGTTTTTGGTGATTGAACTCATCTTCTTCTTCCCCATTCATCTTCTTCTTCCTTCTTCCCCATTCATCTACTTATTCCTTATTGAATAGTGATTTAGCTTCAAGTCTTCTTGTGTGTTCATCAAGAAGTCGAGTATCCTTGTGTGTTCATCAAGGAACTCTGGTGTAAGCTTGTTTCATAGTTCGGCTTCGAGTCTTCTTGTGTGTTCATCAAGAAGTCGAGTGTCTTGTGCGTACATCAAGGTGCTCTGGTGAAGTCAAGGTGTTAGAGATAACCAGGAGTGTCAACTCGCAGTGATTGCAGGTAGTTGATAGGTTTGTAAATCTCTTTTCATCTAGTGGATTTATTTGTTGTCGTGAGGACAACCGTGGACGTTTCCCATATTGGGTTTTACCACGTTAAAAATTCCTGCGTGTTCTTTACTTTCTGCGTATCGTTCTTTACTTGTTTACTGTTTTATTCTTGTTTGGTTTACTATTGTTATATTGCACATATATTGGGTTCTCAATTGGTATCAGAGCGGGACGCTTGTTATGGAGCGTAATGGCTCACGCGTAGATCCTATGAGTGCAATAATGGTTCATGAGTCTGGTCATAATAATTTTATTGCTAAATCGTCTAAATCCACAAAACCAAAATCTGATTTTGAAAAGGATGATAATTTGTATGTTGTTAGCAATAGTGATTGGGCTCTTCTTTACAGACTTTCTGCAAAGGAATGTGAAAGATTACAAAAAGCTAATATTGATTTGCAAGAAAAATTTAATAAAGCTAATTGTAATGTGTCCACTATTTCTGATAATTTTTGTTTTGAAGATAATGGTGTTTTGCAGACTAAGGTTGATTCTCTAGAACAACGACTCAGACATTGTGCAGAAGACTATATGCTTCAAGGGGAAGTTTATGAATCCAAAATTGAAAATTTGGAAAAGGCTAATCTTTCTTTGCAGGATAAAGTTGAGACTCTTGAAAAACTAATTTCTTATGCTGCAGATGATGCAATTACTATTTCTCAATTATTTGAAAAAGAAAAACTTGACTTGCTATGTAGAATTGCAGCTTTAGAAAAGGCCAATCAGGAGGTCGATGAGAAATACAAATCTCTATTGGTGGAGTATGAGGTAACAAATAATGATCTAACGTCTACTCAACTCCGATTGCAGGTTTTGGACAAAACTAGATTTGACTCTCCTATTGCTAGTTCTACTAGTTCATCTAGTGTGAGTACTTCTGTAAAATCTAGTTTCCCTGCCCTATTGTCGACCCCACCTATTGAGACTAGACTTAATGCTACTAATTTTCAGCATGTTTCTCGTAAGAATTTTAAGTCTAAGGTTAATGGTAAGGCTGTTTTTGCTGGTAAGACATCTTGTTCTCATAGTGGAGGTACAGGTTTTGTTAAGGCACCATGTCACAAATACAATGGTGACATACATGTTTCATCTTCTACTACCATATCTTCTTATAAGAATTCTTTGAGTAAGTCTAATGTTTTTCATTGTTCTTATTGTGGTAGAGTTGGTCATTTGGATATTTTTTGTTGGGATTTTAATCAACATGTTGCATCCTATTCCCATGTTCCTCATCATTATAATCATGTTGATTCTTATGTTCCTTCTTGTGCATTTTCTAGACCTCGGACTTTTAATGTTTCTTTTCATAGGTTTAAGAAAAACAGGAACTCCAACAAAAGGAAGTCAAAGACTAAGGTGGAATTAGTTAAGGACAAGTTCATTCCAAAGCTGGTTAAGGGGAGATCTCATATCTTTTCAACTCCCAAAGTGTGCACGCCTAGTGTTAAACAAGTATGGGTAAGAAAGGATAAGTTGAAGGTTTTTCTGGACTTGCAAAGGTCTGGTGGTGTCCCATAGTTGGGATGATGTGGTTTGTTTCTAGCCTTGTGTTATTTGAATTGCATATTTCTCTAACCACATAGGCTATTTGTTTGGTGTTTTTTGTTCTTCTGTTTATGCATGCGTTAATTGTTCTTTCATTATTCCATGTATGTGTTGTTGGATGCATCTTTTCTAAGATATTGGTTTAGTTCAATTGTCTTAAATAAGTTGCAATATGTTTGGGTGTTTTCTCTTTCTGAACTCTTAAGTATGTTTTGGTATGTATCATGCATTTTTCCTTGCTTGTTTGCACAGTGCACGGCATGCTTGCATAATGGGAGTTTTTGGAAACCACTTACATATTCTTTGAGCTCATAGAACTTCTCCATCTCTCGAGTATTTATGTGATCTTGAGCTATCTCTCCTTTGTTTTGGTTAATGTTCATCTTGTTGTTCGTGTTATTGAGCATTCTCATCTTCCTATTACAACTCTTGTTAGTGGTCAATGACTCACTTTATCCCCAGCCATTTGATTGTCTTTGAAGCAATATCAGTTGGCTAAGAACCCGTTAGGGTTGTGAGGGTCATGCTCTGACGGATGCACTCAAGAGATGTTAGTTCTTGTGTTGCACGTTATCATGGTATTGCACTTCTTGAGTTTGTTTGTGTTTGTCAAAAAGATGTAGGCTACACCCTACCCTCGTGTATTTGAAAAGATGGAGGCAAAAATCCCTCCCACGCGGGAATGACATTAGAGTGATGTAGACTAAACTCCACCACATGCGGCAAAATAAAAATCCAAGCGCATATTCATTGTTTTTTATGTAAGGCATACAAAGTTTATATTCCTTTGCCTTTTGGATGTCTTGGTTTTCATTTGAAAGATCATATTTATATTCGTTTGCCTTCTACTCATAATGTTTGTTTCAAAGGGGATTGAAGTTTGTTTCTTCTAAGCTCACTTGCTAATTGTATGTCTCTTGTTGATGGTTCTATATTCTAGGTCTTCAAAGGGTGTGTTCTAGTGGTGAACTTTCTCTCTCTTTGTGCATTGCATTGCATCTACACACATCGAGGTTTAGTTTATGATGCACTTCAATTCTCTTAATTGTTCAATCTTTTGTTTATCCCCACATATTGCCTCTTATTTTTGTACGGATTGGGATTGGCTACTGTTTTTGGAAGTTCATGATGTATTCCTCTTCACTTCTATGGTACATCGGTTCTTTGCCTTTTATCTTTTTATTATGGATATGGGTTGTTAGTTTTGTCGTTAAAATTGATTCATTAGATATGGTGCAGCCTCTATTTGCTATTGTTTGTGTTTGGTTCTTCATTATCCTAGTCTAACAAGTTTAGTGCGATTCTCATTGCTTGGTTGTTGTCGTATGCACACTTCATGATTATGCAAACCATGTGTTTGATAAAATCTCTACATGGGTATTCTCACATTTCTTGTGCTAGTTTCATCATTTCTCTTACATTTGTTAGTTTGGTTACTGTTGTGCTTATGCCAGACATGCCTCCTAAGCGCGCTCGGACTACTCCCACCAAAGAATCACCCGGTTCCAAGGGTGCTTCGTCATCAGGCACACGTCCTCCTCATCCTCAAAGGAGTAGAGGCGTCGTTCCTTCGGATTCTTGTATGCTTGTTGTTCTAGCATTGGTTGTTGCTACCACCACTTAGACTGCTCTTTTCTACTGTATGCAGGTTCATGGACAATGTGCGTGTCGTCAATTTTATTTTTCTCTCAGTAACTTTACAGGCAGATGTTCTTGCTGAAAGTGTTTATGGCTTCCTCTATTTTGGTTCCATTCCTTGGTAATTCTTTTCAGTCGGTGTTTCATTGACATACTAAGGTTTGATTAGATGTGTTCTTGGTAGTCTTCTCCAATAATCCTCCTGTAATGGTTTTGGGCTACCTCTGTTCTACTTTGGGATGCATATGCTCAGTTTGGTCATCTCCTGTTAGCAATTCTCTTCTTTTGACTCTCTAATCTTTCTGACAATGTATGGCATGTCATCGGAGTCTTAGTGTTCTGGCAGGAAATTTGCTTTGAAGTTAGATTGTTGTTTTGTGACTCGGTGACATCGATAATCCTTGCTCATTCTTCAGTTAAAGCATTTTTCTTATGAGCTTGATGGTTGCTTATCGTGTTTGGCATATGTTGAACTAATTTTTGTGTTTAACTAGGGGTGGGTTTACAGGTTTATTCTCTTTATGTCTCTATTCCATTGTGTTTGGGATAATATTTTCTTCTCTTTGTTTATGAGATTCTCTAATTCCTTTTTGTGGTTGGATGAGTTGTTTCAGGAACATGTACAGATTGGATTTTCCATGGAGTCTCAATGGATTTTCTTATACTATGCGTATCTCTTCCTGCAGATACTCATATTCCTGTTGTTTTGTCATGGGATATTGTTGGATGTGTCTAGTATGCATGGTTTTCCTATTCTCTTTCATATCTCCTACTAACTATTGTTTATCTCTTCTTCTTTCTCTTTTCGCATATTCTTTTCTTGCACATTTCTCACAGGTTTGCCAATTTGGTTCTTGGTCATTATTGTACCTTCCCAATTTCATCAGGTATGGTATTTCTTCCTTGTTGTTTGTTTGCTCTTTTTCTCTAGATATCTTGCTACTATGAAGTCGTTTCTCTGGAGTCTATCTCAGGTGGTTATGGTCGGTTGATTAAAGTGATATTCTAATGCATCATTTGTTCCGATTGTTGGTGTCCTGACTCTTTCTTCTATGTATAGGTTTCTCTTGGTTTCTATCAGGGATTCATGTTATGTTTTATTTTCTTCCCTCTGTTACCTATATAAGTATTCCGTGTCTTTTCACTATCTCCTTCTTATCTCGTTTTAGTTCTTATCTAATCTCCTTTCTTGTGTCTGTGTTGGTACTCTTTCTTCTTCATTTATATGCCTAGATCTCTCTCATGTCTTTTAGTTTTGTGTGTCATGGATTCCAGGTTTATGGTATGGTTTTCTCTTTACTCTCTTCTACCCTTGTATGCTTGGTTCTTTGTGTGTTTCAAATATCCTTATTTGGTTTGTTAGTTCTAGGTGCATCTTTCTCATATGCATTGCATTTAGGTGAAGCTTTTGTCTAGGGGGAGAATTCTTTGTATTGACATCGTGTTAACAAGTGTTTATGTTATGGCTTCCGTTGGATATCCTTTTTGTTGTTAACATGATTGTTCTCTGTCTTTTCTTCTTTAATCTTATTTGTTATGGTTTGGTATTTTTTTCTTTTCTCTTTCTTTTGTTACCTTGCTTCATTTGTGACAAAAAGGGGGAGATTTATGACTCTAATACTAACACCTTCTTCTTCTTTGTTAGTGTATTTTTGGGTCATGTTTCAGGTATACTACATGTATGGGGGAGTGATCATGTATGGGGGAGTGAAAGTGATGATGATCACAAAGTGCATATACAGTTTTGGGTAAGCTCGAGTATTAAACCTTGGAGCTCATGAAGTATGGGGGAGTTGTTCGAGGAACTTCCGTTGGCTCTTTGATTGTTGTTGCTTCCGTTCGGTCTCTGATGGTTAAAGTGTCTTACTCAAGCTGGATATCAAGAATTGGTGACTCGGTATGTGTTCTACCTTGAGTGATTTTGTAGGCATGATTTATAAATGCCACGGTTTGGGTTTGTAAGCACGTTTTATAAGTGCTATTAGAGTCATAGGTTTTTGTCACAAAATCAATGTCAAAGGGGGAGATTGAAACCGGCACGAAGTTTGTTTGACATCAATTTTGTGACATTGGTTGTCCATGGTTATTTCGCCTTGAGTTCATTGTTAAGAAAACCTTGTTGTACGCGTGTCATCCTGTGTCCTTGTCTTCGTGTCTTGAGTCGAGAGTGTGTTTCTGGTTCAGGACGTACGTACCTTGTTAGGACGTACGTACGTCATGTTAGGCAGCAAAGTTTCATCGTGTTTAACGTACGTACCATGTTAGGGCGTACGTACGTATGGTCAGGCAGCAGGGAAGTTTTCGTTTTAGGACGTACGTACCTTGTTAGAACGTTCGTACGTCTAAGCAGGCAGCAAGCGTTTAACGTGTGGAGACGTACGAACGTTATTTCGACGTACGTACGTCCAATATGGATTTTGCTTGTTTCGGCCCATTTTCTTTGGTTTCCAACCCTAAGTATAAATAGGGTTTCTCTTCCAAAGAAGTAGTTAGTTCTTTGGCCGTCCAATTCATCTCTTGTCTTGGAGTTTGTTTAGGTTTTGGTTGTTTTTGGTGATTGAACTCATCTTCTTCTTCCCCATTCATCTTCTTCTTCCTTCTTCCCCATTCATCTACTTATTCCTTATTGAATAGTGATTTAGCTTCGAGTCTTCTTGTGTGTTCATCAAGAAGTCGAGTATCCTTGTGTGTTCATCAAGGAACTCTGGTGTAAGCTTGTTTCATAGTTCGGCTTCGAGTCTTCTTGTGTGTTCATCAAGAAGTCGAGTGTCTTGTGCGTACATCAAGGTGCTCTGGTGAAGTCAAGGTGTTAGAGATAACCAGGAGTGTCAACTCGCAGTGATTGCAGGTAGTTGATAGGTTTGTAAATCTCTTTTCATCTAGTGGATTTATTTGTTGTCGTGAGGACAACCGTGGACGTTTCCCATATTGGGTTTTACCACGTTAAAAATTCCTACGTGTTCTTTACTTTCTGCGTATCGTTCTTTACTTGTTTACTGTTTTATTCTTGTTTGGTTTACTATTGTTATATTGCACATATATTGGGTTCTCATTTTTTAGTAGAATTATTTATTGTAATGTGTATTACAATTATATTCATGTGTTATTTTATGAGTTCACAACTGATATGACGTAAATTGTGAATACAACTTACACCTTAATCAAAACCTACCTTCTTGACTTAATGAAGAGTATAGTGGTGTAAGATATCGAACCAAATAAAATGACGATCAAGTTATTGAAGTAAAACTAAAGAAAAGAACTAATCGAGAAGTAATTAAGAAATTTGATTGAATTAAATTAAACTAAAACTACTACTCCCTCCGTCCCAAATTATAATTACATTATAGAAAATCCAACTTACTAATGGAATATCATTTAATGGTTTGTCTGTTAACTATATTTACAACTTTATCCTCATTTAATATTAATTATAATAATAAATTTTCACTCATTTAATGTGTAATATAAGCAAAAATATAAGGGTAATATAGGCCAAAAAGCAAATTAATTTAATTAATATGTGTTCAAATATAGAAAGTGGCATGTATTTTGGGACAACAAAAAACGGAATAATGTACTTATAATTTGGGACGGAGGGAGTAATAAATAGATTGAATAATATTATAAGAAAAACTCAAGAGATTTGAATCCACCTAATTACCATGCGGTATAATTAACTTAAAGTAGTTCTAATAATCGAACAAGTAAACCGTTAAAGAGATGATTAAAATCAAAACCATAACAGGATGATATGATGAACAAAGCATGTATTACTTGCTCCTAGCATAAAACTAAATATATTATAATCCTTCTTTTAAAGTAATGTGAGAATCAGCCGACGCAAAATGTATCCCATTGAAGTGATCACCTAATGTTTGTCCTATCTCTAAAGAATTACAAACCAAAGAAGAAAGACATACGACTGGAGGTAACAAAATATGATCAATAAATAATTATTTCTACCTACACATTCTCGAACCACATGGTGTTGTGCATTCATTATAATCATGTATAAATATGAATTAGAAGATATGAAAACTATGAACTAGAAGAAGAAAAAAAATCATAAAACAATACAGTAAAAATTGTGTTGTGCATTCATCCTCTCTTGAAGAAGAGACTTAGCCTAGCATGCTAGAACTAAAAGACAACAAGTGAAGAAAAGAAATATTTATTGAATAAGAAGAAATCTCTGCAATTTTAGGTCCACTTCTCTCCTAAAAATTGTATATAGAATGAGAGGTGGAGACCCGTATTTATATGTGAAAATATAAGGATTTAGGCTTTAGTCAAATACTTTGGATTAGTGTTTGGGGTCTAGGTTCATTGAATCTAGATGGAATTTAGGCACATTGAGTGTTGTAGAAACTCCTTGATCCTTATCTTCATGAAGCTTTCTTGTGATTCAAGTCATCCCTTGAAGAGCTTGCCTTTGGATAGGATTCTAAACCCTAATTTTGCCTTATAGAATGTCCTGGAGTATTTTGGAATTTTGGTAGTGAATTGGGCCTTCGGACAACCTCCATTGGATGCACCACATCCTCTACTTAAATTTTGATATAAAGTGGGCCCCAATTTGGCCTTTTGGATTAGGAGATATGGCCCGATCAAACTAAGTTGCTTTTCTGGTCAGACTGAGTTGACCTGAGTTGACTAAGTGGTATTTGGCATTTGACATTTTGACCAAGCCCAAATGGACTCCAATTGCTCTGAGATGATCAAGTACTCCTCCATACACCATAATATATGCTTTGGAACTATTCATAGCCTTGAAAATAACACTTTGACATGTAAGCACTCCACAGTATTTCCGAGTCTTCCGTAAAAATGCCCAAAATGTGTTCTTTTGTAGATTTTTCCTTTGTTTCTCGACTTTGAGCTCTTTTCCTATAAAATACACAAATATCCATTTACAAGCATAATTCACCATAAAAGAGGTACTACCATTATGTTAAATGAGAGTGCAAAACTCACATTTTGACACTTCTCAACAACTTCACACACACCGTTACCAACATATATGTATGAGTATAGATGAACAACAGGTGGACGGTGCATATGTATTACTATAGTAGAGATATGGAAGAGAGATATGTGGATGGTAATTTTATTCTTTCACTTCTTTTATGCATACTACATAGTACCAAAAAACTATTTATATTGATACTGCACAGTACCAAACACAAAATTGATGTAGACAACGACATCAACATGCATCTAGTCCAAGACTCAATGTACATGTTCAATTAAGACAACAAATTATTATCTATTGCAAATGGGAACCTCCTGCACAAGGTGTATGTCTTAACACTGATGGAGCTCTGAGTATTGAAAAGGTTAGTTATGGAGGCATGTTCAGGACATATGAAGGTTTGTTGACAATGGCGTACTATGGGTCAAAGGAAACAACCATCACAACTATTGACATTCAGGCAATTCTTACAGGATTGAAATTCATGCAAAGGATATGTAAATGGCCTGATATCCCAAGAGAAGATCAAGGTGGGATCAGATTCTCTACAACCCATTAAAAATATCACAGAAAAATGTCAAGTCTATGGAGAAACAAAAGGAAAGATACAAAGATAAAAACATGATGAAATGGTTTGATATAGTAGAGATATCCCATATATACAGAGAAACAAACCAATGTGCTAACCTCATGACAGGACTAGCTAGGAAGGATGATAATCTATGTATTTTCTATGCACCCCTTCCTAAACTTCTGGATGAATTTGTCATCAAAGATGTTTCAAGGTTTATGTACACTAGAATGTGCAAATTTTATTCATTCTAGTGCTAACCAAGGTTTATGTACACTAGCATATGACATAATTTTTTGGAATGAATAAAATATGGTAGTATCTGGTAGTATAATCTTATGTAATTTAGAATCACATGTCTAATCTTATGCTTCAAGGTTTGCCTAACCCCAACTTGCTTTCTACAAAAATAAAGATTTCTGCCACCTATAATTTTTTTTGACACGTGTTACTGCTGATTAATCAAACTATCATTAACTCACCCAAATTAAAATACAAAGAATTAGGCTGTAAGGCTTTATTCCAATTTTTTTTGTCAAAAGGAAAAACTTTGAATTGTTTCTGTCAAAAGGACAAACGCACGTTAATAATTTATCAAAAGGACAAACCCGAATTTTGACTTTGTCAAAAGGACAAATGTTTATGATTAGACTTGTAATCATATCGTCACACTTTTTTAAAATTCTAATTTTACCCATGTATACATGTGATTGCTATTATGCTTATACATATGATCATATACACTTTTCCCTTTGATTATGTGATTACAGTTCTAATCATACTCATGATCATAAAATGTTTATATATGATCAGGACTATGATCATAACAAATAAATGTGATTACAGGTCTGATGATAATAAATGAATGTGATTATAAGTATGATCATACATATTTGTGTTGTGATTTATGTGTGATCATAATTGTGATAATAATGAATAAATGTGATTAAAAGTATGATCATACTAACTAAATGTGATTATAGGGTCTGATCATACGGTTGCATAAGATCGCATTCCAACAAGAGTTCATTTGGGTAGGGTATAGTTTTATTGCATTTAGTGTTATATAGTATATGATTAGACATTTGATCATATGATTATAGGTTTGATCATACGGTCGGATTGAAACTAGGGTTCATTGGGTAGGATATAGTTTTATTGTATTTTGTGTTATATAGTATATGAGTAAACCCGTGATCATGTGATTATAGGTCTGATCATAGAGTTGCTTAAAATTGCATTCCAACTAGGGTTCATTTAAGTAGAGTATAGTTTTATTGCATTTATGTAGTATATGATTAGACATGTGATCATAAAAGGTATTGTGGGTGCAAAAATTCGATCCACAAACTCGAGATATGTATTGATTAATCGAACAGTTATAATGAAAGCCTTGTATAGATTGAGATAGGATGGGGTATACAATGAGACTGGACCTGATGAGGATCAGGCTGCCTACGTATCCAAGAAGATAAACTTGGAATCAAGTTTCTGCTTCCACCAAGCTCTAATGGAGTTGCTCAGTGAAAGACTCGTAGTTCAGGAGGTTAAGAACTCCTGCATTTGTAGTGAACCGGAGGAGGCTGGCTCAACACCCCTTCCGGTTTTGACTCCATGAACTCAAGTACTTCAACTGTGAAGATGCTCCCGCAGAGATAGCTTGCATGCTGCTGGGCGGTTATCCTTCAGTTTGAATCCCCCTTGACCAAGACGACTGCCACGTGGCATCCTCTGATAGGCTCTGGTTCAACCTAGGTCTTCCTTTATCTTCTCCAGCGTGCTAGAACAGTGGGTTCTGTTAGCCTGGAATCTTCCTGGACTTATCCAGTTGGTTAGGACTTGGATTTGACCAAGTTTGAAAGCAAAGACTTGGGCTAGACTCCTCGGACCAGAGGCCTAATCTGCATTGCATACACCTTGGCCAGGTCCTCTGGGCTTCTATGATAAGCTTTTGGATGAGGTGGGCCTGGTTGATGTATGGGAGCCCACGGTTTAACTTCTTATACAATAACTGAGGCTCCACCCACTGATAGTGGACCATCCGGTGGGTCAAGATCCACAGAGCGTATGTGGACTCCTTGAGACCGGGTTGGGCCCTACCCGATAGTGTAGGTCTGGCTGGCTAATACTCAGGTGCACCCGGTTTAGCTTCTTATACAACCACCGATGACACCTGTCGGGTTTTTTTACCTAGGGTACACACATCGCGCCCTCTTTGTCAAGTAGCAGAAAATCTGCTTGGGAAAGATCTTCGAAATATCTTGCCCAACTGTTGAGATTCGGAAGATTCCTTCCTTGATACGACTCCTTGATGACGATTCCAAATCCCTTGGATCAAGGAATAGGATTTGCTTCTTCCTCCTATAAATAGCGAGCCGAAGGCGTAGAAGGATGTCCACTTCCTTTCCTCCGGTCTTTATTGCTGTTGTGCTGTTACTGCTGCTTCTGACGAATAATGGCTGAGGACCGGGATGCTGACTTAGCTCACCGTGCATTCAACCTCAAAGTGGAGCATGACATGAAGTTGTCTCTCAAAAAGCGAGACGACATTATTGCATTCTTGCGCCGGGATCTCCGGCTTTCCGAGGATTCGCTTAAACAGGCCGGAGATTAGATTCAGGAACTGAAAGAAAAGGTCTGGATCCTCGGCAATGCTGCGGCCGGGGGTGTTAGCTGGGATCAAGCCACTAATTCCCTCCCCCGTGGGATGATTAGTTTATGTCGCACCATTGTTGAGGAGCGGTGCTGCCACACCCCGATTTTTGATAAATGAATATTGGCCAAATAAATAGCAAATATTCATAAACCAAAAGCCAGAGTGTGAACGGGTCGATCCCACAGGGACCAAGACAGGCAAAATCATTCAAAGCAATAGAATACAAAGGATCATACATAACTCCAATCATATTAATTAACTTCAAGACACAAATAACTCCAAATAAATAATCCGAATTATAACTCCAAATATATATATTAAGAATTACATAGTGTTCCAAAGCTGAAATAAATACTAAGTTTAAAGATAAAGAAATAACTGAATCCAAATGGTGTAATCCGAAAAGTCCTTTGAATGTAGCTCAAAATCAAGTCTCTCGATCTCCTTCACGTGGCTCCCTCTCTATGTCCGACCGAGACATACCCCAAGTTGCAAAAGAAACAACGAGGGTCAGCATTTCGAATATGCTGGTGTGAGTGTCTCTCATGAAAGGAGAGCTAACCAACTAACTAAAACGTACAATTAAACTATTTAAACTAGGCATGCTTTACAGTTATCTTAATGAAAAACAATACTATCTAATTACCACCTGTTATTATCGCTCTGGTACGTCAAGTCCTGCAATAAATGTTAGTATGACCTACCACCTGCAATGTCAGTTAGTTGATAAACTAAAACACAATTCAATATGTACCTACAAACTGTCAACCAAGCGTTCCAAGCAAACACTGAACAAATCACAATCATTATCCAACCCTCAAACCAAACAATCCGTTTGCAGCCATTATCACCACTACACACAGATCAGACAACCCCAGCCTAGCGTTTTCTTTAATCTACTTATTAAGTTTGTACCCTCGATGTATGTAATGTTTTGGGGTTCACACAGTACCCAAGATTTATAAGGTTTCAGAGCTCACACAGTACCCAAGATTTAGAAAGTTTTAGGGCTCACACATTACCCAAGATATATTAACGTTTTGGGCCCACACAGTACCCGTGTAAGATATATCATATTTTGGGGCTCACACAGTACCCATAATATATAATGTTTTGGGCCCACACAGTACCCATAAAGTGTTTTTACGTTTCAGGCCCACACAGTACCATACAAAATTCTAAATCCAACATTGGAGTTTTGTGGTAAGTAGGGATTTCGTAATGAGGCTATTGTTTCGTCTCGTTAGACAACTAAGTGTTCAAACAGTTAATCATTAAATGCTAAAATCGAACAAACGACATGTTGATCAAAAGTATCAAAATTAAAACACATGCAACCTTAACCTTGCGTTCATGTTATCCTCATTATTTCGATCATTCCATGGCAATTGCCAAAAATCTAATTATCAATTTAATATGAATCCAACATTTTCATATGCCATAAAACATTCTGTAGTATAACAAAAATAACTGTAGCGACATTTCTCATTGTATCAATGGCATGAAATCAACTAAGCAATAACAGTGACAAAGGGGCCGCACTAAATTCAATGCCCAAATTAATCATGCAAAATAGTAATAAATGTTTTAGGTTACACATCCCGAATGAATCCCATTATACATCCTACTGTTGGCATGAAATTAGAATTAATATACAAAACCTATTAAAGTTCCAGCAACCATTTTCACTCCACATGCAAATCAAATTCACTTTAATACTCAATGGTAATGATCGGACTATCATGCTTCAATGCAACATGTGTCTATGTATGGTAGCATAGAATTAAATGCACCTACTCATTTTGCTACTTTAATCTATGAAAACAAACAAGAAATTCCACTCACAGAGTACTGTACTCTTACATACACGAATTTCAAGAGTTTTCTCGCCAAAAGCAATTCAAACAAATTACTACTTCAACTGTACCATTAGAAAATAAAGTATCAACAAATCCATGGTGTATCACACTCACCTCAATCCAAGCACGAATCCCAAGCAACAAAAACAACCTCAAATTCTTCTTTTCTTTTCCTCGGTCTTTGTGCCTTCTCTTTTTTTCTCTCAAATCTCTCTAACTTTCTCTATGCTCTTGACGGCTAGGTAAATGGTGAATGAAACAAAAACAAAGCCAACCTAGGTTTTTGTGCCTTTAATACTTGGTCTATTTCTAAGCCCATTCTTAGTTAACCTTTTCAAAAATTGATAACCCCATATAAACATAATATCTCAAGTCCATTAAACATTTGATGACAAACACCCAATACACCATATTCACTTAAGTTTCCAAAATATCCATAGGGTACGCATTTTCAACAAAGCATATATCCATGAAGCCCAAATTAAATTATCTTGTCAGTAAATCAAATTTTTCATCAAGTTAAAAATTCGGGTTGTTACATTATACAAACCTTAAAAGAATCACGTCATCGCGATTCGCCAGATCTTGCACTCGTACTTAGAAGAGGTTCTAGTTAACCTTTAATAATCAATTTGAATCCCTAATGACGTAGACTTGCTTGTTTTTTGAACCCCAGTTCATACAAACCTTAAAAAGATTAAACTTATACCCAAAAGATGCAACAAAGATATCAGAAACAATCTCAATATCAAACAAGGTAATGCACCAAAGTAAAACAACACTTGTAAACCATACTAAAACAAATCATTTACCTGGCACATCTTCAGCTGCTGGTAAAGCGGCGAAAACACGCCCTGCCGCTCGAGGGTGACGATCACCTCCCTCTAGTCTCGGTTGTCTCTGAGGACAATCTCTAGCAAGCTGTCCTGGTTGGCGACACTCATAACCAATCGCAGGTGGACGGGCACGATCTTGCTGTCCCTGGCGGTCAATTTTTCTATCATTACCACGTGGTCTATAATCTTCACGACAATCATTATCTCGTCGTCTGTAGTCGTCTCGACGCTCATTGTCTTTAGGACGATCATACCCTCTCGGTCCATCAAACCCTCTCTGACGATCATAGACTTTCGGCTCGTAAGGACGGTATCTACCTCGATCTCTGCCATCATAATGTGACTTAGCATACTTGTCGTGATCGCAAGCCTTTGTCTTCCCTCGAGAATCTTTGAACTCCTTCTCAAGTCATTCAAACTTCAATGCCAAACTCACAATATGCTCAAATGGCTCTTGCTCAGATGGTATTGCCTTGACCTGAAGATGGTAGTTGAGATCCCGAATGAACTTCCCAACCTTGTTCTCTGGTGTGCTGATCATAAATGGAGCGAACTTCGATAATTTGTTAAACTCTGCCACATACTCTGTCACAGTCATAGTCCCTTGCCTCAGTCGAGTAAACCGTTCAATCATTTCCTCTTTAGCAGCCTGAGAGATATACTTTTCCTCAAACATATCCTTAAACTCATCCCACATAATGTCCCGTCCCGTGCCTCAAGTGTCCACATAAGACTTCCACCAGTAGAGGCATCACTCTCCAACTGGTGACTAGCAAGGTCCACCTTCTCCTCTTCAGTAAGAGTCACCTCATAAATACTATCTCACAACGATCCATCCAGATAATAGCACTCTCAGTCCCATTAGTACAATTGAACTTAGTACCTCCCAAAGCAACAAATTCCTTGTTTCTACGAGGAAATGGGTCCCCCTGGTTTCCTTGCGTACCCTGAATCAACCTGGTCACCAGTTCCTCATTCAATTGTACTATTGTCTGTCCAGTAACCTGCTCTACTACGAGTTCCTCCTCATGCTCATCATTGTCGTTGCCATTGCCACTGCCATTGCCATTGTTCCTTCCTTTCTTTTCCATTACCTTTAAATAACCAAGAGAAGATATCAATTAATACTTGCATCAAAGAACAACACAACCTGTAAAACACCCAACTCCAAATTTCTGAGTCACCCTTCTCCACATTCCGAGGATCCCTTAGACTCTCTCTAGCCTAAGGTAACCTAAAGCTCTGATACCAATCTGTCTGTAACGCCCCAGGATTTCGTCCTCGCTCATCCCGGTGCGTCGAGCACCATACCACTCGCTAATATCAATATTGTCCCCCTTTAGTCACTGCGGATATCCAGCAGTAGAGGGTTTTTGGATCAGGGCCCACTCATGTAGCTTACTCCAAAAGGCCTTGACATTAGTTAGAGTATGGTTAAACTCTATATACTACCAATACAACCACTTCCTTAGCAATGTGGGACTAACACCAACTCATGGGTGTTACAATCTCACCACCTTAGAATTAGAACCGTCCTCGGCTCTGCCGTACACTCAGTACAATCCCAAAATCTCCGACGTTCCCTGCCAAGTGAGACAAGTACCTGGTGCTCCCTGGGCCTTTTCAGCGTACTTCCCACCTGCAACAGGCGACCCGTTGTCGGCCCTGATACCATCTGTAACACCCCAAGATTTCGTCCTCGCTCATCCCGGTGCGTCGAGCACCATACCACTCGCTAATGTCAATATTGTTCCTTTTTAGTCACTGCGGATATCCAGCAGTAGATGGTTTTTGGAACAGGGCCTACCCATGTGGTTTACCCCAAAAGGCCTTGACATAAGTTAGAGTATGGTTAAGCTCTATATACTACCAATACAACCACTTCCTTAGCAATGTGGGACTAACACCAACTCATGGGTGTTACAGATGCCCTCTTCTTTGATTTTTATTCATCAATAAAATCATTTTTCCCATGATCAATGCCTCTTCTTGTCTGGTCTAGTCTCGAATTTGGCAGGTTGACTGTCGGTCCATGGGAGACCGTTGCTTCTCGAGAAGCAACTGGGCTGGGCCCCGACCTTCTTAACCTTTGTGGATTTATTGAAGCTATATACAAGGAGGAGCTTACTCTTGTTGAGCTCTCTCTCTCTCTCTCTCTCTCTCTCTCTCTCTCTCTCTCTCTCTCTCTCTCTCTCTCTCTCTCTCTCTCTCTCTCTCTCTCTCTCTCTCTCTCTCTCTCTCTCTCTCTCTCTTCTTCTCTTCTTGCCCATCTTCCATGGCAGCTAGGCATTTGGACTCCAGCTCAGTTGGTGATAATCGGGAGCAGTACCGGGCGCATCTCCTTAGCCGTGTGAGCAGCTAAAAGGCGTAAGTGATCGGACTTGTAGAAGACCAACGCAGGTGGGAGGAGCACCATGAGGGCCGAATCCAAGAGAAATATGAGGAAATTCAGTGCCTTATGGAAAGGCTTAAATCTGCTTCCGCTGAGCTTTCCCGGATGGGGGGCAAGATTGATGCTGTCGCGGTCTCTTCGTGGAAGGAAGGGTACGCCGAAGCCAAGGCTAAGTACCATCTCCCTGACTCACCGGAGGGGTCTAGTTCGGATCCCCCGTCTCCCCCTCTGATGTAATCTTGTTCCGATCGCACTATGTAGGGGATTTGGTGCACCCCGTATCATGTTGTCTTGTAATAAAATAATATTTTTTTCACCACTGTTTTGATCTCCGGTAGATAAGTCCGGTTATCTTCCCATCGTGATAAGTTAAGGAAACATGTGTTGGTCAACCAATCTTTGACCGTGATGACGTGGACCAGAGATCCACATGTTGCTGACCTGGACCCCACATGTACATGCTCAGTGGATCTGGGCTGATTATATGATATAGGACCCAGCTGACGTGGGTCCCACATAACTGTGTGGTGTGGGCCCCAGTTGACTGTGTTAAGTAGGTCCCACTTTGTCTTCTCTGAATCTTCTTCTGTTGGCGGAAAGATGTACAACTTCAACTTCTAGTGAAAGTTAGTGATTCCTCATTGATCAAGTAATTAAACTTGATGATTTAATGAAGGATTAGAGGATAGAAGGGTACTTCGTTTCACTCTCTCTCTCTCTTTCTTCCTCAACTTCATTTCATTTCGCTTCCGGAACCCTAGGTTCAGAATCGCTTGAATTCCGGTGATAACTGTGCAATCTTTCTTCGAAAAATGAGGAGAACTCTGGTGTTGAGCTCTAGCAGTGACTAGGAGCCTCAGAATTCGGTTCCTCGTCCTGCCGCTGATGTGGGTGGACCGAGCGAGATTCCGGCCACTGAACCGAATTCGCCTGCTGGCGTGGAGGAGGTGGCTCCTCTGAACGTTGTTGACCCCTCGACGGAAAGGCCCGAGAGAAGGTGGCAGGCCTCGTCTAACCTCCCAAGAAATCCCGAGCTCGAGCGAATGAGCGCGGCGGAGGTCCAGGAACAGCTTGGTTGGAAAGGGTCAGATTCGGCTCCCATCCCTCTATTTTCGATGGTTGTTCCGGTAATCTGATCGCGGTGAGGCTTTACCAGCTTTTGTATGGCATGCAGCTCCCGCTGTATTCTTCAATTTTGCGGTTGCTGTCGTGGTGGGGAATCCCACCGGGTCAAATGCACGTATCCTTCTGGATAATCGTGCGCCGGATTGGGCTGATTGCCCTCCACTTCCAGGTTCCCTTTTGCCCGGTCGAGATGTTCTTGCTGATGAAGCCGATTGTTCGAAAGGCCAAAGAGCGCGGCTTCTACGCCATTTCTTGGTGTACTGTCCGGAGGCTGTCTGGACTTCCCAATCACTATGGGAACTGGTTCTAGCCCTGCTACCGAGTGTCAGGGTGGTCGTCTGACCGCAGAATC
Source organism: Aquilegia kansuensis (assembly GCA_020826895.1). Lineage (NCBI taxonomy): Eukaryota > Viridiplantae > Streptophyta > Magnoliopsida > Ranunculales > Ranunculaceae > Aquilegia > Aquilegia kansuensis. The sequence continues at coordinate 20,268,472 of CM037004.1, read as the reverse complement.
CAGGTGCGGCGGGACTTCATAGGTAAGCACGTATCTGACCTTGCTTTCATTCTTTTTGTCCTTATGCCTTGCGTGCTTGCTGAGCTCCGGCTCAGGAACAGTTCCATGCTTTTGTTTGCAGGGAAACGCTAGCTCCAAGTATCTCTACCAGCGGGTGTAGACTCTTCTGCGGCTGAGGACAACATCGAGCGTTTCTTCAGCCTGCCCACAGACTTGCGGGACTTGACGCTCCCAGATCAGATCGTGATACATATCCATTTCCCGGCCAGGCTTGCAACCCTGCCGGTTCCTCCGTAAGTCGTGGAGGTCGACTTTAGCTCCGGTGAGGGTGCTGCCCCTGCGGAGAGTGCATTCCCCAGCGTTGGGGAGGAGCCTCCGGTCGAGAGTGATGCTGTCGATCTGAGGGGGGAGATGGATGATTGGCTTGACGAGGCTCTTCCAGTCGGGGGAAGATCTCCTCCTGAGGAGCTCATGTCGCATGCCCCGCCGAAAGTCATCTCAGTTGTCAGGGATGTCCAGGTATCTGACGGTAGCTCTGTTTGTAATTCAAACCCTCCCTTGGGTCGCCGGAGGAGACCACATGTTTTTTATGGGTCCTCTGACTCCTCCAGTGACCCAAGCCTGATGTCGAGGGACGGTGGACTTCTGCTTCCCCGTGGGTCTGGTGAATTAGCTACTGAAGGATTTTTTCCTACCCTGGTGCAGGTACATGCCGAGGTGGACAACCTAGCCCAGGCGAATATGGTGGGAGGTGTGTCCGAGGAGACTATGGTTGCCTCTGTTGCCGAGGGAGGTGAACCAGCTGTGGTCTCGGGGGGTCCATCGGACGAAGCGAACGCCCCCAGTGCTGAAGACGCTGGCGTTCAAGCCCCGGTGGAAGTAAGACCTTCCCAGCCTCCTACTGTTGAAGTTGTTTCTGTCCAGTCCCCTGCCCTGGTTGATCCAAGGGGCAAGGATATTGTGGATGAGTCTGCTAGGGGTTCGAAGAGAGCTGCTTCTACCTCCTCTACTGACCAAGGGGTGGCTGTGCGCTTGAGAAGGGACGATCCCATTCCTCGGGCGCTGAGGGGACCTGTAAGGGGGACAACCCGAATTGGTAGTGGCTCCCGCGTCCCTGTCGAAGATGTCCTGGCTGTCAAAGATGTCTGAACTGAGGTGGAGTTTACTATGCCGGACACTGCTGATAATGAAGCTCCGGTTTGTGGGTGGGGTGATCAGGTTCCTTACACCGATCTGCCCACTGGCCCAACTGTGCAACTGGGCCCCGAACCGGGTGAGTACCAGCCCGAGGCTACCCCAGGGTTTCCACTGCCAGCGTTCTCCATTCACCCTGCATTTCTGAGTGGGGAACCGTCTCTCTCGTGATCGGGCGATGAAGGTAGCGGCTCAAAACCTCATAGCGGTATGGTTTTCTGTCTTAAGTTTTGACTTTAGGTTTGCAGATGTCTGTATAACTGTTTCTAACTTCTGCTCTTCTTGCCTGTCAGATGCAAGCTGCCATGGCCCAGGTATTTGAACTGAGTGTCAGACCCCGGCCTTCTGTCTTGGAGGATCTGGAGTGCCTTTGAGCTGAGAATCATCAGCTCGAGAAGGACCTGACGGCGGCAAACAACGACCGGTGGGCTTTGGAGGATGACAAGCGATTCATGGCAGCTGATTACCATAACCTCGATTTTACCCTGACCGCTGCTCTTCAGAGAGAGGAGAATGCCAAGGCTTCCCTGGCGGAGCTGGAGGCCACTTGTGGGAAGTTAACCCGGGAGAAGTTGGAGTTGGACCGACGCCTCTCCCTGAATGAAGTGGCGTACGATCGTGCCATCGAAGAGCTTCGGCTGGCAAAGGCTGCCTATCAGCAGATCCTTGACCAGCTAGAGAAGGAGAAGGCGAAGAAGGGCGGTGACGGCTCAGGTACTTCTTCTCAACCTTAGCTTGGTTAGATTTTTGCAATAGGCTCCTGTCCCGGTTGCCGGGGGACTCCCACTTGTGTATCTCTTCTCCTGAAAAAAAAAATAAAAAATTTTGTTGTGCAAAAACATCTTGTTAGATATCTTTAATTTAATTCCAGCATTTATTACAATTGTCTATTTCCCTCGCCCCCTTATCGTTTTAAGGAATTTTCCTTGGGACGATAACAACTCTTTTTCTCGTTGACTTCATGGCGATCCATGGTTTGATGCTTAAAGGGAATTTGACCCTGCCTTGCAAGACTTGACCCCGGGGGGCAGACCAGCTTTCCAAACACCCCCCGTTTTTAAGAGTGGATAGCCTCGCTCTTAAAACTAGTTTCCAAGACCGGAAGCTAGGTCCGGGCGTCCGGGCCTAAAAGGAGCATAACTCCGCATTTAGGACTTAGACATGATCAGAAGCTAGGTCCGGGCATCCTGGGTTGGATGGGGTTTTTTATCCCTGTCATCCTCGATTTCCAAGACCGAAATCTAGGTCCGGGCGCCTTGGGCCTAACTAAAGCATAACTCTGCATTCAGGACTTTATCAGAATCAGAAACTTGGTCCGGGCATCCTGGGTTGGATGGGGTTTTAGATCCCTGTCATCCTCGATTTCCAAGACCGGAAGCTAGGTCCGGGCGCCTTGGGCGTAAAAGGAGCATAACTCTGTATTTAGGACTTTGACAGGATCGAAAACTAGGTCCGGGCATCCTGGACCTCAGTGGAGACATGATCTTGCACTAGGATTTTCAGCAGTAAATAATACAAAGTACTCAAATTCTTGCGGGAAAGAATCTTTATTGAAATCATCAAACAGAGTACATTACTTGTAGAATTTCTTGAGGTGGAAAGCGTTCCATGGTCTGGAAAAGAGGTCATCGGTCAGAGTTCTGAGGAAGTATGGGCCCTTTGCAGCATGTCTGTCTATGATGTAGGGCCCTTCCCAATTTTCTCCTAGCTTGCCGACGGTTGTATCTTCAGTCATGATCTTGACTTTCCTCATGACCCAGTCGCCTGGATTGAACTCTCTCTACGACTCGCTTGTCATATCCTCTTTTAATGGTTTCCTGTTACCGGAGGAGGCGTTGTAGGGCTTGCTCTCTCTTGTCATCAAGAACGGCCTTTTCTCTTGCTAGTATCCCTTCATTCTCTCCGGTAAGGACTACATCAGTACGAGTTGTCGGAGCTAGCAGCTCTGTTGGCATTACCGCTTCTGCTCCGAAGGTAAGCTGGAAAGGTGTCATACTGGTGGACCTTCTTGGGGTGGTCCGGTATGTCCATAAGACCCTCGGGCCATGTAGTCGGCATTCTAGAAGCGAAGCTTCCCAGCCGGCCTAGGCATCATTGACATGAAGCTTTGAAACAAAGGAAGGAGTTGCATTACCCAGTTGCTTTTCGCTTTATCCAATCGCTTCTTGAACGTATCCAAGATCACCCGTATGGATGCTTCTGCTCGCCCATTCCCCTAGGGATAGTATGGGGCTGAGAAATTGTGTTTGATCCCCAAAGACTTGCAGAACAGCCAGATATTATCGCAGTCGAACTGTTTTCCATTATCTAAGACTAGCTCTTGGGGAATTCCGAACTTGCAGATTATATCTTTCCACAGGAATCTTCTGACATCAGAGGCTCATACCTGCACCAATGTTACGGCTTCAACCCATTTGGTAAAATAATCTGTAGCAACAAGCAGGAAACTGACTGAGTGTGGAGCTTTCGGGAGTGGTCCCACAATATCTAGTCCCCACTTGGCGAAAGGCCATGTGCTAAGGATGGGGTGAAGTTCATTTACCGGGGCGTGTCCGACCGGGGCATGCTTTTGACACGGGAGGCATGCTTGGGTGAACTTCTTGGCGTCTGTCATCATGTGCAGCCACCAGTATCCTTGGATCATTGTCTTCTGTGCCAGATTTATGCTCCCAAAATGGTTGCCGCAGATCCCAGCATGGATTTCATTTAGTATGATCAGACCTTGTTCTGGGGTGAGACACCTGAACAAAGCCCCGGAGCCGTGGCTCTTCATGTATAGCCTGTGCGACTCCCGGTGCAGGATGACAGTGAACTTCCAGGATCCCTCCTAATTTTGGCTGATATCTTTGGATCTTCAGGGAGTAGATGGTGGACGAGGAAGTTGATGTATGGCTTCCTCCAGTCGTGGCCATTGTTGGACTGTAATTCAGTGACGATTCTGTGTACTTCGGAATTCAGGTTGTTTGGAATGTCTTCAATTGGCTCCTTCGGTGAGAGCTCCAGATCGATGTGAACATGCAATAGTGGTGATTCTGACGGGTCCGGTTCGTCCGGTTCCGTCGAAGGCGACTGTGGTTGCAAAAATTTGATCCTTAAACTCGAGATGTGTATTGATTAATCGAACAGGTACAAAGAAAGCCTTGTATAGACAAAGATTAGATGGGGGTATACAATGAGACTGGACCTGACGAGAATCAGGCTGCCTACGTATCCAAGAAGATGAACTTGGAATCAAGTCTCTGTTTCCACTAAGCTCTAATGGAGTTGCTCAGTGAAAGACTCGTAGTTCAGGAGGTTAAAGACTCCTGTATTTGTAGTAGGCCGGAGGAGGCTGACTCAACCACCTCTTCAGTTTTAACTCCATGAACTCAGGTAGTTCAAACTGTGAAGATGCTCCCGCAAAGATAGCGTGCATGCTGCTACGCGGTTATCCCTCGGTTTGAATCCTCTTTTACCAGGATAACTGTCATGTGGCATCCTCTAATAGGCGCTGGTTCAACCTGGGTCTTCCTTTCTCTTCTCCAGCGGGCTAGAACAGTGGGTTCTGTTGGCCTGGAATCTTGCTGGACTTATCCAGTTAGTTAGAACTTGGATTTGACCAATCTTGAAAGCAAAGACTTGGGCTAGACTCCTTGCACTGGAGGCCCAATCTACATTGCATACACCCTGGTGAGGTCCTCTGGACTTCTATGATAAGCCTTTGGATGAGCCTCTGTCGCTGCTGGACTTTACTGGGTCGGACCTGGCCTACTTAACTGAGGTGGCTTGGTCGATGTATAGGAGCCCACGGTTCAACTTCTTGTACAGTAACCAGGGTTCCACCCATTGATTGTGGACTATCCGGTGGGTCAAGGTCCACAAAGCATATACGGATCCCTTGAGACCGGGTTGGCCCCTACCGGATAGCCCAGGCCTGGCTGGCTAATGCTCAGGTGCTCCCGATTTAGCTTCTTATACAGCCATCGGTGACACCTGTCGGGTTTTTTTACCTAGGGTACACACATCGCCCCCTCTTTGTCAAGTAGAAAATCTGCTTGGGAAAGATCTTAGAAATATCTTCCCCGGCTGTTGAGATTCGGAGGATTCCTTCCTTGATACGACTCCTGATAATGATTCCGCATCTCTTAGATAAAGCATTAGGGTTTATTTCTTCCTCATATAAACAGCAAACCAGAGGTGTAGAAGGATATCCACTTTTCTTTCTCCAGTTTCTGTCGCTGTTGCTGATGCTGAAGCTTCCACTGAAGAATGGCTGACGACCGGAGTACCATCCAGAAGTATACTGTAAACTTGCGGGAGAAAATGACTCTGGAAATCGAGGACCGGGATCGCCGTATGGAGTTGATGACGAACGCCTGTTTGGAAGACATTCGTCAGGTGCGCTTGAGCCTGTTTGCCATGAACGGCCAGCTTGCTGACAAGAGCCGGAGACTTGAGGCTACTACTCAACGGATCCGGGTTCTTCAGAGTGAACTGGCCACCGCATATGTACTGTTGGAGAAGCTGGGGTATCATCCGGTCAAGAAAGAGAAGAACCCTTGACCTGTACCCCCCCCCCCGGCTTCCTGCACTATGTAGGGGAGTAGTGCCCCCTGATTAAGACGAATTAATAAAAATTTTATTTTTTCTGTCTTTGTTTTTTTCGAAATGCTGAGTCACCAACTTATCAGTCTTTTGAGGACAAGGGTGCCCTTGTGAATGGCACCAGCCCCTTGTAAGACGTTTGTTCTGAATGACTCGTGACTCCCTCTCTGATGTAATTCAGTTTCGGTCGCACTATGTAGGGGACTTGGTGCACCCGGTAGATAGGTCTGGTTAACTTCCTGTTGTGGTAAGCTAAAGAAACATGTGTCGGTCAACTGGTCTTTGACCGTGGTAACATGGACGACCTAGATCATGTGGACCCCACCTATACAGCTGAGTGGATCTCGTCTGATCGCATGATGTGGGTCCCAGATGACTGTGTGGTGTGGGCCCTAGTTGACTATATTAAGTGGGCCCCACTTCGTCTTCTCTAAATCTTCTTTTGTTGGCGGGAAGATGTACAGCTTCAACTTCCAGTGAAAGCTTGTGACTCTTCGCTGATCGAGGCGTTAAACCAGTTGGTTTAATGATCTTAATGGAGGGTCCATTAACGATACTTGGAATACCATTAACCGGTGGACCATGGGTTCTGCCTTATAAAAGGAAGGCTCGAAAGAGAGAAGGGCCTTCCCATTCACTCTCTTCCTCTTTCTTGTTCTTCTTCAGTTACATTTCGTTTTTTCTGCCAGAACCCTAGGTTTTGAATACTCCAAATTCCGGTGACCTCTGTGCGAATCACCTTCTGATGATGAGGAGAACTCTAGTACTGAGCTCTAGCAGCGACGAGGAGCCTCAGAACTCGGTTCCCCGTCCCGCCGCTGATGAGGGTAGACCAAGCGATATTCCGGCAATTGGACCTCCTTCGCCTGTTGGTGTGGCAGAGGTGGTTCCTCTGGATACTGCTGAGCCTTCGATGGAAAGGCCTAGGAGGAGGTGGCAAGCTTCCTCCAACCTCCCCCGGAATCCTGAACTCGAGCGGATGAGCGCGACGGAGGTTCAGGAGCAGCTCGGCTGGAGGGGGGTTCGGTTTAGCTCCCACCCCTCCATTTTTGATGGTTGCTCCAGCAACTTGATTGCGGTAAGTCTTCATCAGCTCTTATATGGCATGCAGCTTCCGCTACATTCTTCGATTCTGCGATTGTTGTCGTGGTGGGGGATCCCGCCGGGTTAGATGCATGTGTCCTTCTAGATAATCGTGCGCCGGATCGGGCTGATTGCCCTCCACTTCCAAGTTCCCTTTGGCCCGGTCGAGATGTTCCTGCTCATGAAGCCGGTCGCCCGGGAGGCCAAAGAGCGCTGCTTTTAGGCCATCTCTTGGCGTACTTCCCGGAGGCTGTCTGGCTTCCCAATCACTATGGAAACTGGTTCGAGCCCTGCTACCGGGTGTCAGGGTGGTCGTGCGACCGCAACATCCAGGTGTCGCGGGACTTCATAGGTTAGCACGTATCTGATCTTGCTTTCATTTTTGTCTTTAAGCCTTGTGTGTTTGCTGAGCTCCGGCTCAGGAACAGTTCTATGCTTGTGTTTGCAGGGAAACGTCAGCTTCAAGTATCCCTGCCAGTTGGAATGGACTCCTCTACGGCTGAAGGCAACATTGAGCGTTTCTTCAGCCTGTCGGCAGACCTACGGGACCTGACACTCCCTGATCAGATTGTGACGCACATTCGCTTCCCGGCCAGGCTTGCAGCCCTGTCGGCTCCTCCGCAAGTTGTGGAGGTCGAGTCCAGCTCTGGTGAGGGTGTCGCCAATGTAGAGAGCACGGTCCCCAGTGCTGGGGAGGAGCCTCTGGTTGAGAGTGAGGTTGTTGATCTGCGGGGGGAGATGGGGCGACTGGCCCGATGACAAGCTCATGCTGGACGTCCATTTGATGTTATCTCAAGGCTAACCATAAAAATGAATATGAGACTATAAAATAAACAAAACTGAGAGGTTGAGTCTTTTGACTCCAGATTGATGTAATATCTCTCCAAGAAAAGGACGGGGCTCAAAAGCTCACTAGGTTAAGTATCCACACTTATTCCTCAAGTTTCTCAAGGTGTAGTTGTATTTGCACATGTAATCTGTAATAAATGCAGATGAATGCCATGTTTATGCTCATGCAAATGTAGTATAAGACTCAACTACATGGTGAAGCAATAAATGTCCTTAAACTTGAAAATGAGAGAATTCAACCATTATATTCATCATTAATGGTGTACTTATCCTATTTTGAAAAAGTCTTTGTAACAAAGATTTTATGGATTTTTCAAAAATTTTGAATTTTTACACAAGTATGGATAAAGAAGTTTGAAAATCATTTGCAAAAAAGATTGTAATACTTCCCCACCCCCAAATAAAAAGATTGCCTTGTCCTCAAGGCTCATACTATGCATAGGAGAGAGAGAGTAAGAAAGATATTACCATGAATGTACTAAAAATTCAAACCGCTTTATAAATTCCTGCCAAACAAAATTATCTCCACATACATAGAGATTACAAGGAATTCCATACTAAGACACAACTGAAATAAAATATGCTGAAATAAAGGACTGACTCAACCTAAAGGAAAATCCTATCTTAAAACAATGCATTTTGTAACCGCAATTATCAACCAGCTAAACGGCAAAGAGAGAGTGGGTGGGCCGGCCGCGCCCACCCCCAAACAGAATTGAGCACAAAGGTAGAAGGAGCGGTTTAATCAGCCAAAATGCAACTAAACCCGACAACAAAAAGAGAAGCAATAAGGCACGATCGGGCTTAGAAGATACACCGGGCTGCCTCCCAGGAGCGCTAAGTTTAACGTCTTCAGCCAGACATGCGGACAAACATGACTCACTCCCCAGATAAACGCTACTCAAAACAAAGATACAGGAGAGATAAAACGCTATAATGAAATGCACGAGATCTTGATGTCTAAGATACAACAAAGATTCTTTTAAAGTCAGATACTCGAAACTTTAAAGAAGATGGGAAATGATTTCCCCACCCCCAAACAGAGCGGAAAACTGGTCTGTTTGGTGGTGACGCTCAAGAGAAAAGCGTGCACTGGATCAATTATACTCAGCCAGTAAGAGTTTGTAGACTAACGGTCCCGGCACTTTCAACCACACCTCTCAAAAGAGATAACAGAATCAATGTAACAAACCGAATCAAGGGCCTCAAGGTCTTTGGGGTTAAAGATAGGCACAAAATCAAGATGAGCTTTGGTTTGAACAATAGATTGATTGATGTCAAAGTTAACATTATGCATGGTAGGGCAATTAACAACCGGATCTTTGGGATAACAACTAGGTACCATCTCATAGGGTAAAGCATCGAGAAGGCACACATCCTTAGATAAAGAAAGATCAGGGGGTTGTTGGCCAAGAGTAAAGATATTAACTTCAACAGTCATGGAGCCAAAAGTGAGAACCATAGAACCATTTCGGCAGTTAATGAGAGCATTAGAGGTGGCCAAAAATGGTCGGCCAAGGATGATGGGAACCGAGTTATCGGCAGTAGGCTCGGTATCCAACACCACAAAATCAACAGGATAGTAAAAGTCAGACACTTTAACTAATAGATTTTCAACTATTCCTCTAGGTACTTTCAATGATGTGTCGGCCAGTTGTAAAGACATGTTCGTGGGTTTCATGTATGTTAGACCCAGGCTGAGGTACAAGGAGTAAGGCAAGAGATTAACACTCGCTCCCAGGTCTAACGAAGCTCTACCCATGAACTTGTCACCAAGCTTGCAGGGTATGGTCGGTTTTCCATTGTCTTTATATTTTACCACACCGTTATGTTGGACAAGTGCAGATAGTTCTTCCGCGAAAAACGCGTTTTTAGGCACATTTGTTTTTCTCTTGGCGGTGCACAAGTCTTTCAAAACCTTAGCATAGGAAGGTATCTTTTAATAGCCGTGAGGAAAGGTATATTAATATTTATATGTTTAAACACATCAATTACCTCCTCTACTTGGATTTCCTGCAGAGACCTTGTGAGTCTCTGGGGATAAGGCACGGGTGGATCATAGGCAGTGGAGTATCCATAATCTTACGGGTATGTATCCTTAGCTTAGAGGTGGTCGCCTCATTAGCCTGACCTTTAAGTGGTGCAACAGGTGTAGTGGTAACCGGGGTCACAATGCTAGGACTTGGTTTATAATTAATGTGATTATCAACCTGTTTACCTGACCTAAGTGTGGAGATCGAGTTAACTTCAGCAAGTGGTGCAGATGTAGACGGAGTGTACATCACCAAGGCAACTTCTTTGCCCTTGGGATTCGAGATAGCTTGTCCCGGAAATTTGCCATTCTCATCAAGTTTTTGTTCAATCCTTTGGTTGGCTTGGGCATTTGATTCAATGGACGCTTGTGTCTGTTGAATGAAACGGGCAAGCACATCCTCAAGGGAGGTCTTAGGAGGGGCAGATTGATTGGTCGGCATATGGTCCGTGGAACCGCTCATGTGATGAGCATTGCTTGAGTAAGGGGGGACGTTACCTTGTTCTGATTTTCATTACTACCAACATACGTGGCATTGCTACGTTGCCCATAAGAGTTATTAAAACCAGGTGGAGCTGCATAATGATTATTTGAATAAGAAAGATTGGAGCGGTCCAACTATGGGTATGTGGCATTGCCCTTAGTAAAGTTGGTTTCCCCGGCGTAAGTGAACGCACGGGCTTCCTCAGTTTCTGGTGAATTATAAAGGAGAGGACACACATCGACAGTATGGGTCTAGTCATGACAAGCATCACATTGGAGAGTGGAGGCACTCATAACAGGTGATGTGGGCTTTAAGGACACCTCAAGTGCTTCTACCTTTTTTACTAAACCATGAAGTAAAGTTTTAAGCTCAGAGTCAGGTTTGACTTCATATATACCTCTAGGTTTATCAAATGAGTCTGGGGTAGTGTTTCTCGGGGTATGTCCAGGTAAGTCCCATTGCTGGCTATTATTAGCAATTTTTTCAAGGAATGCCAGAGCCTTGGAGGTGGAATAATCAAGGAATTCTCCACCGCTCATGCTTTCAATCAAGTTTCAAGATGTATAATTAAGGCCTCTATATATGATCATAAATTTTTCTGTGTGATCAACTTTGTCGTGTGGACACTGAAGAAATAGGTCTTGAAACCTCTCCCATGCATCAAAGAATACCTCGCCCTCTTTCTGCCGAAAACTTCTTATGGCATCAACTATGTCATTAGTTCTGGTAATAAGAAAGAATTTGGTCAAAAACTTTTTACTTAGTTGAGCCCAGGTTTTAATAGAATTAGAAGGAAGGCCATGTAACCAGTGATATGCTCGATCCTCAAGAGAAAAGGGGAACAATCTCAAGCTAACTTCCTCCTCAGACAAATGTTTCTCCTTAAAAGTGTTGATAACGGTCAGAAACTTATTGAGGTGCTGATATGGATCCTCCCGTGGAAGTCCATGGAATTTAGGCAACATGCCCACAATCTGTGGGCGAATGCCATAGCTATCTGCAGTTGTCTCAGGTAAGACTATGCAGGTAGGTGGCCCAGTGGCCAAAGGTGAAAAGTAATCGCGAATGGTAGCTTCTTGAGCCATAGGGGCAGGTGTTACTTCAGAAAGTAAAGTTTAGTCGTTGAACTCTTCTTCGGAAGGTATGGAGATTGAGTCGTTAAACTCTTCCTCAAGAGAAGGAGTGAGGCCCGTGATTGTGCTCTTTGTGTAGATTGGAGTTGGTTTGGACAAGATTTTACCTGATCTAAGATGCATGCAACATGCGCATTACATATGCCACAGAAGTCCTAACTATTCAAAAACATCTAACAAGGGGCTCAAAAACTGACTCAATTTTGTGTTCACCCAAGTCAATGAGTTCTTTCCAAGCTTTGTGTGTGAATTCTCCCTATATTTCGAGAGTCAAGCAGCGAATAACCAGTCTGGGAGGTTTTCCGTGACTAAACACGTTCCTTAATTAAATAACCACAACGATTTTACAGATTAATCCGTAGTGGTTCCAGACCCAATTCCTAACTTGTACTCCAATCAAAGAATGGTTCACGTAGTACTAGTTGAAATATCTGCTCAAGGTCTCAAATGAATATCGTGATAGCATGGCTTTAGTTGATTCAATTTTAAGGCTTAGGATATTGCAATCAATTGATATTAGGTTTCACTTATAGGCCAGGTCCGCCTTGCAGTCCCGGTTTAACAAGTAAAAACAAAAATTGAAATCAAACAAAAAATCAAGGTCATGCTAATCAATACATAAACTCCTCTTGCAGGGGATTTAAGGAGGGTTAGGAGAATGCTTACCTCCCACTTTATGCTAAAAAGTAAAAATTGCCAAACAAGCGCACTAAAGTGGGGAGAAGACGAGTTGAAGTCGACTAAGGGGAAACCGCTCCTTGGGTTTCAATCGTCCTTAGGAGTCGTTCCTTAGTAGACTCAAGGCTAGCTCCACAACCTTGCTCTACTATCCGCCGCGAACACACAATAAAATAAATCCTAACAACACCTACTATAAAAATATTACAACCGCGACCCCTTCTTGGATCGAATAATTAAATATCTTACAAGTCTCTAAAAATGCTGAAAAAATTAAGGTACTTAGTTCACCTCACAATCTCTCATCAGAAAAAACATTAGCTAAAAAGGAGTTCTAGAACGCTCTGGAAAAATCACGCAAAACGATGTAAATTTCCTACCTGGAACTCGACTCGAGATTGTTAAGGGCCAAACTGAACTCGACTCGAGATCGGGCCCAGTTTGAACCAGTAACTTTCAGGAAAAATTCCCGAATGCGCACTTTTCTTAAAAATATGATCTTTACTCCGTTTTTCGAGCTTTTTTCAATCCGTCTTCGCTGCAAGATCAATAAGAGGACTAAGTAACAAGACATTTAAAAAAAATAATTAAAATAATTAAAAATAGAAGGGTGGGAGGGATATAAGTGGGATGATGTCTCGAAACAACTATTCTCGTTTGTGTTTGAATGAACTTCGTTCCTTAGAGCGGCAACGGCGCCATTTTGATAGAGGCTATTTGTGTAACCACTAATCAAAAGATAGATTTATATTTGATTTTTCCTTCTTGTGCCTATATAAATTGGATATAAAAGTAGACAAGTAACAAGCAAGGGTCGTACCCACCTCAGAGGGAGAGATCTTAGCTCAAACACAATAGAAAATAATGGTTAAGTAACACCAAGGGAATCAACAAACAAGATTTGAGATTGATTCTAACTTCCTACATGCAATAATAATAAGTAAACCCTAACTTAAGAATATGGAAGAGATGTAAAGAAGATATATGATGACATAGGGGGGAGATTGGTATCCACAAACTAAATCATGCAAACATAACATGTTGTTCCTTCATGTTCAATCTATAACAATTAATTAGTCACCTCTCAGTTATTCCAATTAATTATTAATACCTATAATAATCAAGTAGTCACCTCTCAGCTACTCCACTCAATTAAAACGGGATTCTCTCTTGCATGCTATTGAATATGTCTTATTAATCAAACCGTCACCTCTCAGCTATTCAATTTAATTAACTTAACATATTATTCATAACTAAATCATCACCTCTCAGTTATTTGATTTAATTACAAAAGGGTTCCAATAAAAGATATAAACTGCAGATATGTAATAACCACCTCTCAGCTATTTCACTACACATCTTTAATCAATATAAATAAAACCATTAAAGCTAGGTCTTCCTAAACCCTAACAATAGTATTTTAATAACATGGATAACAATAACATGCAAATAATCATACTTACCTCATACTGCAGCTAGAAGTAAATAAGCATTAAGTACTTTGAATCACAATGAACATTAAGAACAAACATGGTGCTTTTGCATTATCTAGAGTGCTTCAACCATCCCCCTAATGGAATTTAGCTACTTATCCTTGATGATGACACTATGGAATAAGTAATTAAATCACAAAACATTATAATGGAAAAATGATTTGATTTGATTGATATGTATAGAGTTTGATACAAAGAAGAAGAAGATGAACTTTCTCTCACAAAAATATTCTCTTTTCTCTCTCTATGAAAAACTCTAGATCTAAAAGATGGGAGTCTAAAAGATACCTAAACCTTAACTACTACTTCTCTTATATAGAAATACAAAGTAGAATACTTGCATGCAAAGACTTCCAAATTAGGTCAGATTCGTGGCTGCTGCTGTTGGTCTAGGTAATAAGGAAAACTTAATTCTCTTGGGCTTAAGTTGTAGCTTGGACCAAGACCTTCAGTTTGATAGCTGATGGGCCCAAATCAGACTTTTGGATCTTCTTGTGGAGCATTTTTAAGTTTGGACATAAATAAGGCCTAAAATAGAAATTCTGACTTATGGGCTTAAGTAGGACCCGGTTTGGGCTGAGAATTGGACCGCCCCACTTTGACCTAAAGTCAAGTCAACAGAGCTGACCGTGGGTGTCCTCAGCAGATTTTGTGGGTGCAAATATCAATTCTCCTTCCCTTGTGCAAATAACACCTTTTTGCTTGTTTTTCTTGACTTTTCGCGGGCTTTTACATAATATTCGCATTTCGGCTCATGAAACCTACACAAAAGACAAGAAAGCACTAATCAATAGATATAATACAATAATATAAGCTAAGTGCTATACAAACAAGGTGTTATTCGGGGGATAAATATACACTTTTGAGGTCCGATCAAATACCCCCAAACAACACTTTGCTTGTCCTCAAGCAAAGAGGAGAAGAAAGAATTAAGGACTCAAAAGAGAAGTGAAACTAAGGTGATTGCATTAACCATATGCATTAAGGCTTTTAACTACAAGGATTTCTCAGGTGGAGGAGTTATAGTCTCATAAGGGTTTTCCAGAGAAGATACCCACAAACTTACTACAATGACTAATCCAAGAATAGGAATTTCTACCATTTACCTCAGAAATGGTTATATCAAGGATAAGGATAAGTTTTGCAAAACCGTTCATATGAGATAGCATACTACCAATGCATTAATAAGATATGAAATATAAACCAAGCATAACGGTCTCAAATGCATCCAATACAGGTATGTACCCATGCTACCACGGGTCTTAAGTCACCATTGGAAAAGTCGCATTGACTTCTGCCTCACAGTCATACACTCAGAAATAAATGTCACTCAGAGATGGTGTTTATCGTTTTACCTCTATGTGAGGAAGGAAGATGGACAATCATCTCACATATATAAATAAGAACGGACTGGTGTAATGGAATGAACTTAGTCTCAAAGAATGGAAAAATTAGCCTTGCTTGAGATGTCGGGTTTTTTACCTCAGCACCTTCTCACTTACTCGCCACATCCTACCATATCAGCTTAGTTCTGCAAAAGACAGTAATGGGTTGTAACTTGGCTTAGGACAGGGCTAGAAATGGAAAAGGCTTTTGTGAAATATTTTTGGAACATTCGGGCCTTTAACACTTCTGATTTGTAATAACAGCACATGGAGAAATGTTTGGAATTTTTGGGAAGAAGTGTTTCTCATCTTCTTTTCGGAAAATTTCAATGAAGCTCTAGCCAATATTTTAGAATCTTCCTTTCTTTTTGGATTTGAAATGGTTTGGAAGATTCTGGCTTTTTCTGGAATTTCTTCAAACTTTTTGGTTTTCAATATTTGGTTCATCTCACTAGTTTGGAGATTTCTATGTATTTTTCATTTCTTCTTGTAACCACATAAACAATCATCCTAATGTTCCAAAAACAATGGGTAAAAGACCTAAACATTCTAAGGGTTTTTACTCCTACAATGTAGTTGGTTAAGGATAATGGGCTCAAGAAAAGGCTAAGTAACAAGAAAGGCTCAGAATGTTCAACCTAAAGGATAAATATCATCAGGGTAGGCTAAGGTAAACAAGGTTTATCTAAATGTCTTTGTATCATCTCTAAGTACTGATATGGTGATCACATCTTGAATAAGCTACAAGACCCAAGTTTATATTACACCAACTTGATGTCATCTCAGGGAAACTATAAAAATGAATATGAGACTAAAAAACAGACAAAACTGAGAGGTTGAGTCTTTTGACTCCAGATTGATGTAATATCTCTCCAAGAAAAGGACGGGGCTCAAAAGCTCACTAGGTTAAGTCTCCACACTTATTCCTCAAGTTTCTCAAGGTGTAGTTGTATTTGCACATGTAATCTGTAATAAATGCAGATGAATGCCATGCTTATGCTCATGCAAATGTAGTATAAGACTCAAGTAGAACTACTTGGTGAAGCAATAAATGTCCTTAAACTTGAAAAGGAGAGAATTCAACCATTATATTCATCATTGATGATGTACTTATCCTATTTTTGAAAAAGTCTTTGTAACAAAGATTTTATGGATTTTTCAAAAATTTTGAATTTTTACACAAGTATGGATAAAGAAGTTTGGAAATCATTTGCAAAAAAGATTGTAATACTTCCCCACCCCCCCCAAAAAAAGATTGCCTTATCCTCAAGGCTCATACTAAAAATTCAAACCGCTTTATACATTCCTGCCAAACAAAATTATCTCTACATACATAGAGATTACAAGGAATTCCATACTAAGACACAACTGAAATAAAATATGCTGAAATAAATGACTGACTCAACCTAAAGGGAAATCATATCTTAAAACAATGCATTTTGTAACCGCAATTATCAACCAGCTAAACGACAAAAAAAGAGTGGGTGGGTCGGCCACGCCCACCCCCAAACAGAATTGAGCACAGAAGGTAGAATGAGCGGTTTAATCAGCCAAAATGCAACTAAACCCGGCAACAAAAAGAGAAGCAATAAGGCACGATCGGGCTTAGAAGATACACAGGGCTGCCTCCCAGGAGCGCTAAGTTTAACGTCTTCAGCCAGACAGGCGGACAAACAAGACTCACTCCCTAGGTAAACACTACTCAAAACAAAGATACAGGAGAGATAGAACGTTACAATGAAATGCGCGAGATCTTGATGTCTAAGATACAACAAAGAGTCTTTTAAAGTCAGATACTCGAAACTTAAAGAAAGATGGGAAATGACTTCCCCATCCCAAACAGAGCGGGAAACAGGCCTGTTTGGTGGTAACGCTCAAGAGAAAAGCGTGCACTGGATCAATTATACTCAACCAGTAAGGTCTGTTTGGTGGTGTTTGAATGAACTTCGTTCCTTAGAGCGGCAACGACGCCGTTTTGATAGAGACTATTTGTGTAACCTCTAATCGAAAGGTAGATTTATATTTGATTTTCCTTCTTGTGCCTGTATAAATTGGATATCAAAGTAGACAACTAACAAGCAAGGGTCGTACCTACCTTAGAGGGAGAGATCTTAGCTCAAACACAATAGAAAACAATGGTTAAGTAACACCACGGGAATCAACAAACAAGATTTGAGATTGATTCTAACTTCCTAGGCCTACAGGCAATAATAATAGTAAACCCTAACTTAAGAATATGGAAGAGATGTAAAAAAGGTATATGATGACATAGGGGGAAGATTGGTATCCACAAACTAAATCATGCAAACATAACATGTTGTTCCTTCATCTTCAATCTATAACAATTAATTAGTCACCTCTCAGTTATTCCAATTAATCAATAATACCTATAATAATCAAGTAGTCACCTCTCAGCTATTCCACTCAATTAAAACGCGATTCTCTTATCCATGCTATTGAATATGTCTTATTAATCAAACCGTCACCTCTCAGCTATTCAATTTAATTAACTTAACATATTATTCATAACTAAATCATCACCTCTCAGTTATTTGATTTAATTACAAAAGGGTTCCAATAAAAGATATAAACTGCAGATATGTAATAATCACCTCTCAGCTATTTCACTACACATCTTTAATCAATATAAATAAAACCATTAAAGCTAGGTCTCCCTAAACCCTAACAATAGTATTTTAATAACATGGATAAGAATAACATGCAAATAATCTTACTTACCTCATACTGCAGCTAGAAATAAATAAGCATTAAGTACTTTGAATCACAATGAACATTAAGAACAAACATGGTGCTTTTGCATTATCTAGAGTGCTTCAACCGTCCCCCTAAGGGAATTTAGCTACTCATCATTGATGATGACACCATGGAATAAATAATTAAATAACAAAACATCATAATGGAAAAGTGATTTGATTTGATTGATATGTATAGAGCTTGATACAAAGAAGAAGAAGATGAACTTTCTCTCACAAAAATATTCTCTTTTCTCTCTCTATGAAAAACTCTAGATTTAAAAGATGGGAGTCTAAAAGATACCTAAACCTTAACTACTACTTCTCTTATATAGAAAATGCAAAGTAGAATACTTGCATGCAAATACTTCCAAATTAGGTCAAATTCGTGGCTGCTGCTGTTTGTCTTCTAGAGGCATTAGGTAATTAGCAAAACCTAATTCTCTTGGGCTTAAGTTATAGCTTGGACCAAGACCTTCAGTTTGATAGCTCATGGGCCCAAATCAGACTTCTGGATCTTCTTGTGGAGCTTTTTTAAGTTTGGACTTAAATAAGGCCTAAAATAGAAATTCTGAGAGTTGAACCGCCCCACTTTGACCTAAAGTCAAGTCAACAGATCTGATCGTGGGGTGCCCTCAGCAGATCTTGTGGGTGCAAATATCGATTCTCCTTCCCTTGTGCAAATAACACCTTTTTGCTTGCTTTTCTTGATTTTTCGCAGGATTTTACATAATATTCGCATTTCAGCTCATGAAACCTTCACAAAAGACAAGAAAGCACTAATCAATATATATAATACAATAATATAAGCTAAGTGCTATACAAACAAGGTGTTATTCGGGGGATAAATATACACCTTTGAGGTCCGATCATGGTCCGGTATGCCCATAAGACCCCCGGGAGTTGCATTACCCAGTTGCCTTTTACTTTATCCAGTCGCTTCTTGAGTGTGTCCAAGATGACCCGGTTGGATGCTTCTGCTTGCCCATTCCCCTGGGAATAGTATGGGGCTGAGAAGTTGTGTTTGATTCCCAAGGACTTGCAGAACAGCCAGATGTTATCGCAGTCGAACTGTTTTCCGTTATCTGACACTAGCTCTTGGGGAATTTCAAACTTGGAGATTATATCTTTCCACAGAAATCTTCTGACGTCAGAGGCGCATACATGTGCCAATGCTACGGCTTCAACCCATTTGGTTAAATAATCTGTAGCGACAAGCAGGAACCTGACTGAGTGTGGAGCTTTTGGGAGTGGTCGGAGGTGGACAAGCCTTTGGATGAGCCTATGTCGCTGCTGGACTTTACTGGGCCGGACCTGGCCTACTTAACTGAGGTGGCTTGGTCGATGTATGGGAGCCCACGGTTCAACTTCTTGTACAGTAACCGGGGCTCCACCCATTGATTGTGGACTATCTGGTGTTTCAAGGTCCACAGAGCTTATGCGGATCCCTTGAGACCGGGTTGGGCTCTACCCGATAGCCCAGGCTTTGCTGGCTAATGCTCAGGTGCTCTCGGTTTAGCTTCTTATATAGCCACCGATCACACCTGTCGGGTTTTTTACCTTGGGTACACACAGCGGCATTGCTTTCAGCCAGCCTCTGGTGAGGCAAGGATTCCAGTCTTCAAGTTATGATTTTGGTGGGTTTTGTGTTTGACCCTGAGAAGGAGGATTTGGCTCTCTCTGTGTGCTAGGCCCGGTACCGGGCTGAGAAGCTTCTTCGTCTCTCTTCCTTTTCTGTCCTCTGGTAGTTACCATGAAGACTTCTTTCCAATGCATGCGTTCCAGAAGGTAAACCTCCGGTAATGGCATGTCTGGATCTTTGGGCCTGATACTCGGTTCTTTCTGATATCCAATTGATATCTGTCGGGGTTCTATAGTGCTGATAGAGGAAGAAAGGTATGCCAAGGCGTCTGCATGCCCGACATCTATCCTTGGTCGTTGCTCGACCGTGATGAACTTAAACTTCTCTTCCAAGGAGTGGACGACATCAAAATATTTTGTCATTCGGTCGTCCTTGGCTTGGAAGGAACCGACGAACTGGTTCTCCACTAGCTTGGAGTCTGTCTTGATCATGACTCTCCTCACCTCTAGTTGGAGCGTTGTCTGGAGACCATGTATTAGAGCTTCGTATTCGGCTTCGTTGTTTGATGTCGGGAATCCCAGTCTGACAGATTTTTCTGTCTTCTGTCTATCTAGGCTGATCAGGAGACAACCAATGTCGGATCCTGTACAGTTACTGGACCCGTCAGTGTAAATTGTCCATGCTTCGTTGTCTTCTTTGGCCGGAGACTCCTGTGACCGGGGGGGGGGGGGGTATCATTCGCCCCCAGTATATCTTCTTCTAGATCTGGGTTGACCGGGATATCCTCAATGGGAAAATCTGCCATCAAGGAGGTTATTGTGTGCCCTTTCTCCGCGGTTCTAGGTATCTACCGGATGTGGTATGCACTGAGGTAGCTGGACCATTCGATCAGTCGATTAGATTCTTCCTGCTTTCCAAGTGCTTTTCTGAGCGGGTACTCTATGTAGACTTCGACTGCCCTCCCTTGCAAATATGGCTTTAACCTTCTGGCTGCTTGTACCAAGGCTAAGGCGATCTTCTCAATTTTTGAATACCTTGTTACAGCTCCCTGTAACACTTTGCTAATGAAGTATACTAGTTTCTTCTCCTGCTCTTCCACAAATATGACCGCGCTGACTGCAATATCTGATGCGACTAGGTAGATGCCGACTGGTTGTCCGGTTTGAGGTGCTGTAAGGACCGGATGTTGAGTAAGATATGCCTTGATCTCGTCAAAGGTTTGCTGACAAGTAGGATTCCATTCCGCATTAGCTTTCATTGCATTGAAGAATGGCTTGCATCGGTCTGAGTACCGGGAGAGGCACCTTTTGAGAGCGGCTAACCTCCCGGTTAGACTCTGAAATTCTTTCACTGTCTTTGGGGCGGGCATCTCCAGGACTGCTCGGATCTGATCCGAATTGGCTTCTATGCCTCGGTTGGTCATTAGGAAGCCAAGGAACTTCCCAGAAGAAAGACCAAAAGAGCATTTGGCTGGATTCAGCTTCATGTTGTATCGTGCCAGGATATCGAATGTCTGCTGCAGATCTTGCAAATGGTTGTCTTTCTCCTTAGTCTTGACCACTAAGTCGTCTATGTAGACTTCCATGGTCCGGCCTATGAGCTCGCTGAAGATGGTGTAGACCAGCTTCTGGTACGTTGCTCTGGCGTTTTTCAGACCAAATGGCATCACCCGATAGCAGTAAAGCCTCCGGTCAGTGATGAATGCGGTATGTTCCTGATCTTCTTCGTGAAGTGGAATTTGGTTACATCCAGAGTATGCGCCCATGAAGGACAACCTTTGATAACCAGCGGTGGCGTCCACCATGTCTGTGATCCTGCGGAGTGGATATGGGTACACATGACATGCTTTATTAAGATTAGTAAAATCGATGCAAACTCGAATCTTACCGTTCTTCTTTGGAACAGCCACGATGTTGGATACCCAGGTACGGTAGATGATTGGTTTGATGAAGTTGACTGACAATAGCCGATCGATTTCTTCGCTGACCGCCAGTTTTCGATATGGCGCCATTCGTCTTGGTTTCTGCTTGACCGACTTGTGCTGAGGATCGATGTCTAATCTATGACAGGCGACCAAAGGGTCAATTCCTGGCATCTCGCTGACACTCCATGCGAAAACGTGGTGATTCTACCAGAGCAGTGTGATCATGAGATCTTTCTCAGCCCTTGGTAGGCCGGAAGCGATGTAAGTGGTCTTGTGGGACTCCAATCCCACTATAACTTCTTCCAGCTCGTCGACCGCTGGTGATATCTCGGTTTTCGCGTCTGGCTTCCCCTTGACAGACTTGCCGGGAGCTGGTTGCTATTTATGAGAGTTCGTCAGGAAGATAGTATTTCCCTTGGTCTCTGAGATAGACTTTCCTTTGACAGCATCGAGATGGCATTTGAACGCCATCCCTTGATCTCCTTTGACCCTGCAAATTCCGTTGGGAGTCGGGAATTTGAAGCTTTGGTGGAAGGTGGATACAATTGCTTTCATCTGATGAATCCAGTCCCTACCCAAGATGACGTTGTGGCAGGAGGGGGAGTTGACCAGCAGGAAGTCGATCCCGACGGTATTGAATCCTGGCCCACCGTGATTGGCAGGTGGACCCGCCCGGAGGACTGTGCTGGCTCCCCGTTGAACCCATAGATAGGAATCTCATCAGATTCGATAAGACCCTTAGATAGCTCCATAGCTTTGTAAGCGCATGAGAATGTCACGACCCGAATTTTAAAAAAAATAAAATAAATCCAGGCCGCAACAATTTCTAAATCAAAACCAGATCCAAAAAAAAAAACTTAAATAAAATACAGTGAAGAAAAATTAAAACGATAAAAGTACACCTGATTTCATCCTATTATACAACATAACTTACGCCAACAAAATACATGAATACAACTTTCTAGTAAAAATATCATTTAAACATCTAAAGATCTTTACTGGTCCCAACAAGCGGTCTGTCACAGCTCCATAGCTCTAACCTCTCCTGCCTGCATTCCAAATGGAATCCCAAATGAAACACACCCACGTGCAAAACAAAGCAACATGGGTCAGCATAAAAGCTGGTATGAGTAAACAAGGGGAAAATCTATTCCCACAAAATAATATAATAAATATAAATTTCCAACATATGATTAACAATATAATTAACCTTAAAGAACAATTCTTCCATGCTAAGACAATAAGCATACGCCAACAACCATATCAATTCCATTATATTTAAACTCTTTATCCCTTATATAATCACATGCTTACTTCCATTATTCAATTCTAAATTATCTATTTACGATGTTAATTGATCGATAATATAAATACATTACCTAAGCAACAACTGTCTTTAAAGATAGGTTTATCCACCTGCACAAAATAAATTAGTTGACCTATCCACCTGCAAAATGGAGTTAATACATAATAGACAAATATAATAAAGCTCAGCCAAATCACATACACGTTACGTGTTATCTAATACTTTGTATCAACCTGAAATATACATTCTGTTTACTCAAACCATTAATAATGACTCATTCCAACTCTGCATAGTTTGCAATCTACCAAAATGACAGGTCCAATTATGACTGTTAATTCCCATAATAAATAAAACATCGCAGTTCTTCCATATAATCATAATTACCTCCGGTTCATAATCAAAATATATAAAATTTACCCATATCATTAATTAACACCAAACACTACAATACCATAAGCCTTAGCACACTACCAAACAACGAATCAAAAGCCACAAAACCACGTCATGGCCTCTAGCCGGTGCTCGGGTTTAACAATCACAAAAAAATCACAACATATGCCCAATCACTAGTACACCTCCCATAGGATGCACTCCACACATTTGCCATACCCACACTGCACCAGTGTGCCTTGACCGTGGTTAAAAACCTCTACGCGGAAACCAAAACCCAAGTGGGTGCTCACCTGCAAGCTTTGGCTAGCCTCGACGTATGCCTAACTCATGATCTCTAATAGCTCCCTTGAGCTTTCTAATGTGGCGCCCAGACCAACCCCGAAGGCTATGAAGGTCTGAAGGGTTAGTTCCGCAGGCTAAGCCGTCAAGGAAATACACAAATATAATCCAAGAGTCAACCCGCAGGCTAAGCCGTCTAGGGTGATAATTAATTTATTTAACCTAATTCCAGAGGTGCAGCAAATGTACTAATGCTTGGGCGACTACCAAAACAACTAAACTAATCAACCAATCACACAACCATTTTCAAACAATTAAATTCTCAGTCCATTTCGTATTCCTTTCTTATTTTTCTAAATTGTATATATACCGTCCATGGTATCAAGCCATTCCTAGGCATTTACTAATAAATTCTTCCATTTCAAAAATACCCCTCTAATAAATATAGTTCTAATAGCCATTACAATCATTAATATGCATAACCAACTAAAATTAATATCCACGTTCACAACAAGTCCATTAAACATGTTCCGTATACTGTCAATACTGTCAAGTTCATATCAAAATTAGGACACGAAATCAATAATTTCCTATGTGTCCTGATGTATATATATATACCCCATACAGTAAGAAAAGAAAGGTCGGCAAGTCGGCAAAGTTAACTATACTGTTATAGGAAATTATCAAATTTTCGAAACCCATATCATGGCAAAATGGTGTATACTGTACTAAAAATTCATCACAACATAGAAGTTCAATCCTTACTATAGTACTTATATAACAGTGTATGGATATTAACAAAAACAAAAAAATAAAAATATACATATATACTATTCCATTAATGACTCGGCAACACCTCGCAATCAGTAATCAAATATAATCCATGTTTCAGGAATTTCAACTTATAAAGCTCAGCTACATTAATCTGATTAACATGATAGATATAGGGAATGAATTTGACCACCAATATAGATAGAAAAACAAAATTATTTTATATACAATTCACCATCATCATGTAAAGATGTTATATGTATGGAAGTCCAAACCAACAGCAAACATACTCTCATATACCCCACCACTAAGATCATAATCATATAGTTTAATCAACTTAAAGTAATTTAACAAAATAAATCCACTAACAGTTACTGCTGCTCTTCTTCTTCCTCTACTGGTCTGCAACTCCCACAAAAAAATAAAACACCGACACCACCCCACAGTCATTGTTTCTTGTTCTTTTTCCTACTTCTAAACTCTGCAACTCCAGTTTCTCGCAACTGCAACTCCAACTTTCAGCCACTCTGATCGTAGCGTCGCCTTCTTTCGATCTCTCTCTCTCTCTCTCGTTTTTGCAAAAACCTTCTAATCAAATATATAACACTAATAATCTAACCTAAGATGGTTCATCCAACGAACCTGATCGATTTGAGATTGTGATCCCACTATGGTCGTGATTCCAAACTACAAGCAACCAGATCTGCTCGTGGGTGTTTTCTCCAAGTTTGGTTTATCTAAACCATAGTCCTCCCATTTTATAGTAATTATACTTAAACCCTTGGTCTAGGGATTTGTACTTAATTATTCATACCTTCTAATTAAACTTAAATGCAATTAAAACTGAAATTAAAAGAGGGGGTTTACAGAGAACATGACGTTGGAGGTACCACCGGTATCGACCATGACTCGCCGGACCCGATAGACGCCAATCCATGCTGTGATAACCAGGGCGTCATTATATAGATAATGCACGCCTCTTTCGTCTTCTTCGGTGAATGTCAAACCCCCGGGGATAATGGACTCAATGTTCGTCCCTTCGTTGAAGTTGAGCTGTCCAACTTCGTGGACATGTCCTATCCACTGAAGCTTTTCTCGCGCGCAGTTCTTCCTCTCTGTTTTGGAAGAACCGGGTGCCTGTACGTGGCAAACATATATAATACGATCTCCAGTTTTCACATGTTTGACTGCTCCGGTCTGCACCATGTCAAGGATGAGGCCGGCGTCGACCAAACGCTGTATTTCATACTTCAATGACCTGCAGTTCTTCAGCTCGTGCCCATAGTCATTGTGATGATCACAGTTCTTGGACTTATCCCTCCTGCCCTCCGGGTCTGCCAGGAAAGGGGCAGGTTTATTGAGCAGCCCTCTGTTCATGATCTTTTTGAATACTTCCTCGATCGGGAACCTCAGGGGTGTGAATTCCCTCTCTTTGCATTCGCCCCCGGTAGATTTCTCTGACCGGCGGTCGGGCTGGTGTTTTCCCCTTCCTGTCTTTGTTTTTATCAGGGGCCTTTTCTACTTTACGAACCCTGCCGGAGCTTTCTTCCTTTGCCTTCTGTGGCTTTTCGGAGGTTTGGCCTCCGGCAAGTCTCTTTCTCCTAGATTTCAGGTTGTCCTCTTCCTGACCATACCTTTCTACTTTCTCGAGCAAAGCTGAAACACAGGATGGAGGCTTCCTTGCTAGCGACCGGTACAACTCTTCATGGTTGTTGTTCAAGGCATACTTGAAAGCTGGAATAACGATGCTATCAGATGCGTCATGTATTTCTGATAGTAAGGTTCGGAACCTTCGGGCGAAATTCCTGAGCGTCTCGCTCCGGTCCATTTGTAGGGAAAACAAGACTTCAGCTCCCTTCTTTGTCTTCACGTTGAACCGATATTTTTCCTCGAACAACTCGGCCAGTTGTACGAATGTGTGGACGGATGCAAGCGTCAAGTTGTGATACCACGTCTGTGCTTCACCTTTGAGTGAAACAACAAACATTTTTGCGAGTAACTTGTCATGATGGTCCCAGATAGCCATGGTGCTCTTGTAGTTCATGACATGCTGAACCGGACTGCCGTTTGTCACGTCATACTGTTCGAAGGGCGGTTGCTTGAAGCTGGTCGAAACTAGATGGTTCATGACTTCTTCTGCCAAGGGTGACACAGCCAACCTTAAGATAGTAAGCTTCCTGATTCGTTCGTCCCGACTGGCCTTGTTGGAAACGGCCAGATCGATCATCTCTTGCAGCTTGAGTTGATTCATCTGTTCCACGTTCAGGTCTGATTGTATATGATGGGTATGAGCCCTTTGGGGACTCCTTCCCCTCTGATCATGGCGTGCTGGAGGAGTGCTTTGGTGCCTCCTCCGGCGCTGCCCCTCTGGTGGAGTGACTTCTTCGACGGATCTGCAACGGGTAACCCTGCGGCCATGATGTGGTCCGGGTGTTCTTGCACGTCCGCGGCGATGTTTCCGAACCGGAGAGATAGACATCCTATCCCTCCCTGGGGCTAGCCTGTCCCAAACATGGCAGGGATCACGGCTATGGTGGGTAAGGCTCTGGTCACTTCCTGACCGTGGCCTTATCTTCTTCTGAGGAGATGGACTCGAAGACGGGGCTGAAGATGACTGGCTATCTCCGGCCCTGGTTCTCTTCTTTCTTCTCAGTTCTGCATTCTCCCTGGTTAGCTGATAAGTCCTCAAAAGTGTATATTTATCCCCCGAATAACACCTTGTTTGTCTAGCACTTAGCTTATATTATTGTGTTATATCTATTGATTAGAGCTTTCTTGTCTATTGTGTAGGTTTTATGAGCCGAAATGCGAATATTGGGTTAAAGCCCGCGAAAAGTCAAGAAAAGCAAGCAAAAAGGCTTTATTTATACAAGAGGAGGAGAATTGATATTTGCACCCACAGATCTACTGAGGGCATCCCACGGTCAGACCATTTGACTTGACTTTATGTCAAAGTGGGGCGGTCCAAATCTCAGCCCAAACCGGGTCTTATTGGGGCCCACAAGTCAGAATTTCTATTTAGGGCTTTATTTAAAGTCCAAACTTAAAAAGGCTCTACAAGGAGATCCAGAAGTCTGATTTGGGACCATGAGCTATCAAACTGAAGGCCTTGGTCCAAGATACAACTTAAGCCCAAGAGAATTAGGTTTTGCTAAAAACCTAATGCCTCTAGAAGACCAACAGCAGCAGCCACGAATTTTACCTAATTTGGAAGTCTTTGCATGCAAGTATTCTACTTTGTATTTTCTATATAAGAGAAGTAGTAGCTAAGGTT
Source organism: Aquilegia kansuensis (assembly GCA_020826895.1). NCBI lineage: Eukaryota > Viridiplantae > Streptophyta > Magnoliopsida > Ranunculales > Ranunculaceae > Aquilegia > Aquilegia kansuensis. The sequence continues at coordinate 20,241,275 of CM037004.1, read as the reverse complement.
TAGGTATCTTTTAGAATCCCATCTTTTAGATCTAGAGTTTTTCATAGAGAGAGGAAAGAGAATATTTGTGAGACAAAGTTCATCTTCTTCTTCTTTGTATCAAACTCAATTCATATCAATCAAATCAAATCACTTTACTTTATGATGTTTTGTTATTTATTTATTTATTTCATGGTGTCATCATCAAGGATGAGTAGCTAAATCTCCTTAGGGGGATGGTTGAAGCACTCTAGATGATGCAAAAGCACCATGTTTGTTCTTATTGTTCATTGTGATTCAAAGTTCTTAATGCTTATTTACTTCTAATTCGCGATATGAGGTAAGTATGATTATTTGCATGTTATTGTTATCGATGTTAATAAAATACTATTGTTAGGGTTTAGGGAAACCTAGCTTTAATGGTTTTATTTATATTGATTAAGGATGTGTAGTGAAATAGCTGAGAGGTGATTATTATATATCCAAAGTTGATATCTTTTATTGGAACCCTTTTGTAATTAAGTCAAATAACTGAGAGGTGATGATTTAGTTATGAATATTATGTTGAGTTAATTAAATTGAATAGCTGAGAGGTGACGGTTTGATTAATAAGACATATTCAATAACATGCATTAGAGAATCCCGTTTTAGTTGAGTGGAATAGCTGAGAGGTGACTACTTGATTATTATAGGTTAGTTGGAATAACCGAGAGGTGACTAATTAATTATTATAGATTGAACAGAAGGAACAACATGTTATGTTTGCATGATTTAGTTTGTGGATACCAATTCTCCCCTTTTGTCATCATATATCTTCTTTACATCTCTACCATCTTCTTAAGTTAGGGTTTATTTATGATCATTGCATGTAGGAAGTTAGAATCAATCTTAAATCTTATTTATTTATTCCTTGGTGTTACTTAATTATTGTTTTCAATTGTGTTTGAGCTAAGATTCACCCCCTCTGAGATGGGTACGACCCTTGCTTGTTACTTGTCTACTTTGATATCCAATTTATACAGGCACAAGAAGGAACTTCAAGTTAAAAATATAATATTTTGATTAGTGTAGCCAAAAATTACACTATCATTAGCCGTTTGATGATTGCAGTTGGGGATTCGGGCGCTGGGCCTTTTCCCTTTTGCTGCTCGGTGTAACCTCCTCCCGTGGCTGGGGGAATGGTTCTATGATCTCTTCTTGCAGCGGCTACTCTGGATGGTTCAGGATCTTGCGATGCTGGTATCCTGACAGTCCAATTGACTGTATTCGGATTACCAGGACCATTAGTGATTTGTACCACTAAGTTTTCTGTCTCCGGCTGTCTACTTTCAGAATATTGTGAGCAATGGTCTTGGCCCTCACCCGGGAACTGACTCTTGATTGACGGGTTCTGTTGCTTCAAGGACCGGAGACAGAGCAGAAAGGTTCTCAGTCTGACTTTCAGTAACTTGGCTCATTCCATTGTTGGAACGAGTCAGGCGTCTCTTACTTCCAGCCATTGCTGCAGTGACTCCGGTATGACTGGATTGAGATTTTTTCAAGGCTCTGGAACTGATGGGAGATTCAACCCCACGGTGGACGCCAAAGAATGTGGGAGCCAAAATTTGATCCACAAACTCGAGATATGTATTGATTAATCGAACAGTTACAATGAAAGCCTTGTATAGATTGAGATAGGATGGGGGTATACAATGAGACTGGACCTGATGAGGATCAGGCTGCCTACGTATCCAAGAAGATGAACTTGGAATCAAGTCTCTGCTTCCACCAAGCTCTAATAAAGCTGCTCAGTGAAAGACTTGTAGTTCAGGAGGTTAGGAACTTTTGCATTTGTAGTGAACCGGAGGAGGATGGCTCAAGCACCCCTCCAGTTTTGACTCCATGAACTCAGGTAGTTCAACTGTGAAGATGCTCCCGCAGAGATAGCTTGCATGCTGCTGGGCGGTTATCCCTTGGTTTGAATCCCCCTTGACCAGGACGACTGCCACGTGGCATCCTCTGATAGGCTCTGGTTCAACCTGGGTCTTCCTTTATCTTTTCCAGTGGGCTAGAACAGTGGGTTCTGTTAGCCTGGAATCTTGCTGGACTTATCCAGTTGGTTGGGACTTGGATTTGACCAAGTTTGAAAGCAAAGACTTGGGCTAGACTCCTCGGACCGGAGACCCAATTTGCATTGCATACACCCTGGCCAGGTCCTCTGGGCTTCTATGATAAGCCTTTGGATGAGCCTCTGTCGCTGTTGGACTTTATTGGGCCGGACCTGGCTTACCCGATTGAGGTGGGCCTAGTTGATGTATGAGAGCCCACTATTCAACTTCTTATACAGTAACCGGGGCTCCACCCACTGATCGTGGACCATCCGGTGGGTCAAGATCCACAGAGCGTATGTGGACTCCTTGAGACCGGGTTGGGCCCTACCCGATAGTCCAGGTCTGGCTGGCTAATGCTCAGGTGCACCCGGTTTAGCTTCTTATACAGCTATCAATGGCACCTGTCGGGTTTTTTACCTAGGGTACACACTGGTATTTCTGTCCAAATGAGTGAATTGTTATGATTAGACCATTGATCATAAAATCGTTGTCCTTTTAACTAAGTGGACTTTTTTAATATTCCCTCTGTCTCAAATTATAAGTATCTTATTCTAATTTCAGTTGTCCCAAAATATATGTCGCTTTTCATATTTAAATACATATTAATTAAGTAAAATTATCTTTTACCTATACTACCTTTGTTTTGGAATTATAGTAAATATTCTAATAAAGATAATTACCCCTATATTTAATATAAGTGGAACCTATTAAATAGAGGTAAATTTGGAAATATAGGTAATAGACAAACAATAAATGATGTTCTCTTAGTAAGTGAAATATTCCAAAAGAGAAATGCTAGCGTTACTGCAGAGGTGACGCTCTAGGCTTACCTCCTCACCAAATCTCGCCACGTACACCTCTTGAAATTGGTTAAGTTTTCAGTCGGTTTGCATATATATTAAAAATATATTGAGATTTTAGGAGAGAGAAATAGTGGAGAAAAAATAGGAAAAAAAAAAAAAAAAAATCCTAATAATTACAACAACCTCCTTCACTTGTTTTCTCTTTTCTTTGACGGTTCGTCTACTCATCTCAATCTTCCTGTAGAATATAAAACAATAAAAAAACCAAAAAATTTGTCACATATCTCATCTTTTTTTTTATTAACCTAGTGCTATTCGAAATTCAATAGAAACAAATCACCATGTAAGTAATTTTTTTTCTATTTGTGACTTTAGTATATCTATTATGACAAAAAAAAAATTTTTAGAATAAGAAGTGTTGCACAGCTGAATCATATTGCTACAACTATATTCCTTTTTATGTTTTTTTTATGCAATTAGAAGAATAATGAAGCTCACAGTTTAATGTAAATCTTTTATGAAACTATTGCAACTGTTGGGGACGACAACCGTTTGGGGATGGCTGGAGGGACTGTCCTCCTGATACTGGGTATGGAAAAACCTGCTAGGCTTTGTAAGAGTTGAGATAAAAAGGAGCCAGATTTAATAAGGAGGTAGTTGTAATTATTGGAAAAAAGGAGGTTGTTGTAATTATTAGGATTCTTTTTTTTCATTTTTTTCCTATTTTTTTTCCACTATTTCTCTCTCCTAAAATCTCAATATATTTTTAATATATATGCAAACCGGCTGAAAACTTAACCAATTTCAAGAGGGTGTACGTGGCGAGATTTGGTGGGGAGGTAAGCCTAGAGCATCACCTCCGCAGTAACGCTAGTATTTCTCATTCCAAAAGGTACTTATAATTTGGGACGGAGGAAGTATTTTTTGGTCTAACCAAATAGGAACAGTGTCCTTGTACCCCAACTCACCCATTAAAATTAGAATGATACATGGACTGGGGGTTAGTGTCGGACATCCACACTATTTTCAACAACATGGTTTTTAACTTTGGACATGATGAGATTGTAACGTTGTCCAGTGATTTTAAGGGCTTTACAGTAATAGCACCACGATTTGCATCCATCGTAATCCATTAATTCTTTGCTTCCGATAGGCTTTTGGATGATGAGTGACAACTTGAGAGTGAGACCGAGAGACGCGCCAAAAGCTTCTTTTAGCTTCCTTTGTTTTCAATGGCGCTTCTTCCACAATTGTTACTACACTCTCGCACTCTTTCCCCTACTTCTCCTCCACTGCAACCTTTCTCTTCACTACAATCTTTCTTTCATTCCAATAGAACGAGAATACCAAACTCAGAAAGAAGCCAAAGCATTCGCCTCCAAATTACCTGCATTTCATCAAAAACTTCTTCACAGGTAACATTTTATTGATTCAAGTGAGGTTTCTTTTTTTTATTTCATCAGATTATGATGGTGGGTTATTACTGTTAGACAAGAAAGTAGGAAAATGAGCTGCTTTTTTTGTTGATTTAATTGGAATTGAAGGGTAGCTAAGATTTACAATGCAACAATTTTCTGCATCCAGACGCCTTACAATGGAAAATCCCTTTTAGTATTGAAGGTTTTTACTTAAAAATCTCGAGTATTACATAGTGAATGCTGTAACTAGTTAGAGCACAACTACAAGTGAATGCAATTATTTTGAATAATTTCTTTCCAATCTAGTAACAACCACGAGTACACGTGACCCAAATGTACACATTCTCAGATGGCCAAGAATTCTACTCTTAAATCTTAATCCCCTATTTATAGGATTATTATTGTCAGGCTTTTGTTTAAAAGAAATTCCAACTTAGATCTATTCGAAGTAGACATGCGTTTTTTCTTATTGGACACAATTTTTGGAAAAGAAATTTGAGTTACACAAAGGAGTTTGTCTTCCTTATATGATTAATTCATTATAGTACAAATTGTATTGTATGGGCTATCATTTTACATGTGTTCAAGTTGGTAGATAAAGTCTCATGCGTGGTTTTTAGATTAGTGTAAAACAGTATAGGAAGAAGGTACATTTTCTTTTTCATGATTCAAAAAAGTTACTTTTATTTTTGATATGCTTAGCTATAATATATTACTCGTAACTCCTTTACTCCTTTAGTATAATTGAACTTTAGTGGAGCTGCAAATGGCTGTGATTCCTATAAAGAAAGGCAAAATCATTAAAACAAGATTGTCGATGGCAAAGTCATTAAGCTTGTTAAGTAATATAAACAGTGAATATTTCACAACCAAAAAACATGAAAAGAAGAATAGTTAGGCTTCTGATTTGCAAGAGTGATTATTGGCGAGGTATCACTTAATATAGACAAACCTCACCAGGATCCTGCTAATTTGAAACATTGCATCAATCACTCTTTGAGATGTGTAAAGTTTGCATTGTTAATCTGAAACATTAGGGATCTTAGATAATCAGACACCAGGTCTGCAGTATTCAAAGAGAATAATTATAAAGTGAGCATCATATTGTTGAGTTACCATCTTTTAAATAACTCTTAAAGGTCTAGAAAATTCTGCTTTAGGTCTGTATACCCACAATTGAGTAGCTTGAGAACGATCACTAAACTTTAAGAAATTTCAGTTCAACCTTAACATCCATTTTGATCATATAACTTAAGATTCTATTATCAACTCAATGACTTTAGGAGTTAAGTTGACCTCCTGATAAACAAATATTTGAGATATCACTCAAGTGGTTTTCTAAAATTTGTTGGGTTATGAACGTTGATATCACGTTACTCCAAATTCTGGTTTCAAACACAGTTCTCTGTGAAAAAAGATTATAAGCTATTAATAAATAGAAGATATAAAAGAAATAGATAAGTTACATCAGTTAAAATACTTAAGAGTGCCGAAATTCACCTAGGTACAAAGCCTGCAAAAATGAAATTTTGCTTACACTACAGGTTCTGCCAGCAATCACTACCTCTGAATTTCGGCTAGCCAGTAAAGGCCTAACACTTAATTTCTTCTGAGGTTGCCACTTACCTGTTTAGTTCACTGGAAGAGGATTAAAAGGAGCTTGGGAAATCCTAAAAACATACTTATCTGCACCACCTTCCCCTTATTTTCATTCTCCAAAGGCTCTTCTCTCCAAGCCGTATTCTTTAGACCATTTTAATTGTTATAGTGGTCTCCAACCTCCATCAAAGATTCCGAATACATTGTTCACCCACATACTGGTATTGTAGTGAACCAGTGATTATCATTATCGAAAATTTAAATGGTGTAGATTGTTATGCTTCTTGTAGTGCAATCTTCGGCTTAAAACCTACAAACATTTACGAAACCCAGCCTTCAAGTTTTTCCTCCATTATTGCTGTGCTGGTACTATCCCAGTCAGAACCTTGCATGTAATTTTGTGAGTCATGATAGGCAGTAATTCATCTGAACCGCTCTTATTCTTCTGCCAAGTAGCTAGAGGTTGAGAAAACAAATTGACCTGGATGCCTCAAAGCGGAAACACAATTTTTTTAGTTTTCCAACCCATGAAACATACACCACACTACCTTGTGCCTGCGCTTCTGAATGGTGATTGTGTAAATCTTAAACATGATGAATGATGGTCGAATTTTTTTTCTTTTTTTTCTTTTTGAAAGTTTAGCTGGGGTTAAGGCAGACCCCCACCTGGTCACATTATAAGAAAAATTTTACAACCCTCCCTAAGGGTTAAGAGTATGGTCATTAAAAGGAGGTCCAACTAAGTACAAACCAACAAGGCCATAATCATTACAAACATGACACTATGACAGGCATGACAAAGAAAACACAAACCCTAAGGAATACAAAAGTCGTCTACGCGTCAATAGTTTAAGCAAATCTAATGATTAGATCAATCCTTGAAGTGTTTCATCAACTCAGGATGATCTTTCCTCAAGTGGCTTTGAACTTTACCAAACTCATGACAGAATCTCCCCAATCGGTACAAGCATAAGTCAACCCTATAAGTTCATCCCAAACCTCCTTCATATAACCATCTACATGTCTAATCTTATTATAGGATTTGGAGGATAATTTTTTGAATGTTGATGGTAACTTATGCAGGATTTGTCAGAACCATTTGATATCTCAATGCTGTCTCGTGGAATGAACAAAGTGAAAAGCGCTATTGCTGTTGTTCTCATTTTCATTCAGATTTCTTCACCATTACCTTTGGCAGGGTGGAACCCCTGGTTTCTCTCTCCTGCAACAGCAGTGCTCTATTCTCCAGACACCAAGGTCCCAAGAACAGGAGAGCTTGCCTTAAGAAAAGCAATACCAGCAAACACAAACATGAAAGCTATTCAGGTTGATTGATTTGTATTTATAATTGAAGTGGAGTTCTTATGTATGCAGATTCTTACTTTTTTCCCCTTCTTAGGATTCTTTGGAGGACATCTCATACTTGCTGAGGATACCACAGAGAAAGCCTTTTGGTACAATGGAGGGGAATGTGAAGAAAGCTCTACAGGTGTCTATTCCCACCCCCATCTTCTTGTTCTCACTTCATTTATTATTCTTTTGTGCAATACCAGATGAATAACTCAGACTCTGTAGGAGTAGCAATTTACACTTGAAACTTAGTGGTGGGTCTAGATCTTCGGAGTTTCAGAACCTTGACTGAGTTATCCAAAAAAATAAATAAATCTGACATCCTGATTCCATTGATTAGCATCGGTACAATCAGCAATAGTTGAACGAGCTTTTTTTTCCTTATCCTGAAATACAGAAATATCATTCTTTTGCTAAATTCAAAAGAAGAACCCTATTGAGAATCAAAGGTATCCCAGTAGGATGGTTAAGAGCCTGTCAACTGAGAACTAAGATATCTTCAAGTAAGTTAAATACTTAAATATCATTTGTGGTATATATCCAACTGAGGTTAAAATATTCTTGAAATGAAAATGTTTGTCTGAATCTTGCATGAATGCAACTTGGTAGAAGGGGGAAGCATTTGGTAGAGGGAGTCCGGTATCTCAATTAATTGACAGACTATATGTGTCTCTTTGTATGTATACACACACACACACACACATATATATATATGTGTGTGTGTCTCTTTGTATGTATACATATACATATATATATATATATATATATGTGTGTGTGGGTATGTCTTGGTTGATTTGAATATATGTTATTTACTGGAAATTTCATTAGTAAGAATGTTGATAAAAGAGACGTGCACAGCCTCATCTTTGCTCATAAATAACTGTGGTATTTCTGAGTAATTGCTTATTTTGGAGCTGCTTTATGAAAGATTGCAAAGGATGAAAAGGAGTCCATCTTGAGAAGCTTTCCAGAAGATCTGAGGGAAAAGGGTTCAACATTATATGTATCTCTTTTAGATGGCAAGGTACAGTAAAACATCTTGATTGGAAGTGTAGTTATATTCCCCTTGCTCTATTGTTTTATATGGAAAATACAATGGACGATCATTTAGTTTTATTCTATGTAACACGAGAACTCCAAAATTAAAAAAAAATCCGATACACAGATATATGGACACGCGGATTTTAACCATATCATTTAGTGACATTTTTCTGTTGGATACTTCGTGCCAGTGTCGGATACCAGACACATGCCCGAGCAAATGTTAATTTTTTTATTTTGAAATCTGTAGGAAATAGCATTTTACCCTTTTAAGTAAGGTATAGGTGCTGAAACTACACTTGTTCTTGATAAACTTCTGGTCATTAAAGACTTCATCACCAAATGGCCAATAATCTTTTGTACGATTTTTAATTATTATTTTTTGGTAGGAATTTTACCTGGAAGTTATATAGTTTAAAAGATTGGACCTAGAATTGGAAGCCTGACTTAACACTGTTCTGGATAATCAGAAGGTTATTGTTCTTTATATTGCGCTTGATGGAGGGTAACTTTCTTGTGAGTTACTATATATATCATTTTATTTGACGTACTACATACAATTAACTGAAGGAGTTATTTAAACCTTAAAAGACAACACGAGGGTTATAAACCTAGACCTGTGGTAATTTATATTATAAAATGTACCAATACAACATGCTGCAATTCAGCTGAATGCAGAACGCTGAAAGTTATTACTTACCACTCTGTTCATTGTTTTTAGGGTGGATTGCAGAGCCTCCTTGAATCTGTAAAGGATAAGGACCCAGATAGAGTATCTACGGATCTTGCATCTACGCTAGATACTGTTGCCGAGATGGAGCTTTTACAGGTAAATGCGGCTTAGTGAATTTCAGATGTTTAATTGAAGTTTACCAAATATTAACATATATACCCAGCTATCCAGGCATCCAAGAATAGGCTTCTGCGATATCTATACTAGTCTTTATGTTTCTGCCACTCTACGTCTGGTTGGAGTTGGCAGTATTTCAATATACATGGCTTCCAAAATTGACCACATTTTGCAATCTCCTAATGCAGGCTCCAGGTTTGTCATTTTTGTTGCCGCCACAGTACTTAAAATATCCGAGGTATGCCAGCATTTAATTTGTCTGAAAGTGCAGTCATTTCCATTTCCCTAGACCAAGATAATTAAGGAGTCAAGGATCCTAGGCATGTAGAGGAAGGGGGATTTGTGGATAATGGTGTATTGAATGCTATAAGAATTATTATATGTGGAGACAATTAAGATGCACACAATTGGTTGTGGATGCCCATAGCATCTAACCTGGAATTATATAACTTGTAGGCTTACAGGGAGAGGTACTGTTGAGTTCACCATAGAGAAAGGAGATGGTTCGAACTTTTCTCCAGTTGCAGGTGAACCAAAAAATGTTGCCACCATTCAGGTCTGCCATCAACCATATTATTATAGGACAAACTGTGAATTATAAACATGTAAAGTGTGATTCAACCATGCTTTTTTTTTTCTTCCCGAATCACACATTTAAAGCCATTGTGTTATTTTGATAGCGAAGATGGCTTTGGCTTCTTTAGGTCAATACTACCTTGTGGTTGAGGACATGATGGAGTTAGATTCCTGTTTTTTATTCCTCTGATCCAAGTGAGAACCCTACGAATGTTAGGGGTGGGTCCTAGTTTAGTAGCCATAGGCCATGGCTCACCATAAAAATTTCTCACTCACCAGATAATTATGTCCTTTTTTAGTTCTAGTTGAACTCGTTCAATGGGGTCTAATCACTGATTGAAAAAAACCGAAAACATTATTGCTATACATCACAGTGATCACAATCATGCAATAGTGCAATACAAACAATGGACATATCCTCAAACAAATAACAGCTTAGGTGTTGAACCACATACACTAGTTCTTGACACAACAATTTGGGCATTGTTAGTTCTGTAGGATTTTAGGTAGTTACTGTGCCATTAAAGAGAGATTTTTCACTTTAAACTGTTGTTAAATTTCATGCTTTCAGGTTGTCATTGATGGATATTCAGCCCCATTGACAGCAGGGAGCTTTGCCAAATTGGTAAGGTAGTTGAACCTCACCTTAGCCTTTTATATGTTTTCTTTGTCAAGAAGACCAACTAATTATGACCGTTCACAAAACGAACTGCCCCCACTGTAATTATAATTATATAGATTTCAGGCAGCAATCACTGAAATTGGTGTGCAGTCTTGAACAACTTTTATGCAGATTTTCGGTGTTATATGTTTCTTCATGTTCTGAGGGCCAAACAAAGGTTGTGAATGACAGGAAAGTCCATGTAGATTCCAAGACCCAAGTAGATTATTTGTCATATACAACAGTCTCTAACTAGATCTGCAGAACCACATTGTGAATGGCTAGCCTAAAATATACTTTATTCTACTGATAGCTAATTAATATTGAATCCGCATTCTGTTTTATTGTTCCTAGTTCCATATATACTAATATCATCAAAGATTTGTCATTTACCAAGCTAGCCATCTGAGCTCTCTTGCATGTCCATTTATTTGCATGCCTTAGCATCCTGACTCATGATATTATATAATTTTGATCAAATTGATTGTCACTATCCATAAATTATCCTGATTTAGGTAAAATACATGAAAAATGATTTCGGGGTCTTCAGGTGATTGACGGTGCATATGATGGGACAAAGCTCAACTGTACGGACCAAGCAATTCTTTCAGACGGTGGGTTGGATAAAAGCAATGGTTACAGTGTGCCATTAGAAATCATGCCATCTGGTCAGTTTGAGCCACTGTACAAAACAAAATTGAGCGTCCAGGTTAGCGGTTGCAGTCTTCCCATAACTAATATACAAGGACTCTCATGTAGCTGGTCTCAGTTACTGATGTTTCTGTTTTCTTTTTATATATGAAAGGATGGGGAGTTGCCAGTTCTTCCATTGTCTGTATATGGTGCAGTTTCAATGGCGCACAGCGAAGATTCTGAAGAATACTCATCGCCATCGCAGTTTTTCTTTTATCTCTATGATAAGCGAAATGTGAGTATAACTGCGCTATCATGTTTTAATATTTGGTATCATGTTTTAATATTTGGTTTCATGACTGTTGTGCATTTCTCCTGATATCACAATTTGCATCATTTATAACTTTATAAGGTATGTAGACAATATTACAATTATCCTTTAGTTCACGATAAAGCAATCATTAAGCATTAATTGAATTGGCCAAAATTTTCTTCGACAGGCTGGCTTAGGAGGCTTATCCTTTGATGAAGGACAGTTTTCTGTTTTTGGGTATGTCATAGCTTTTCCGAGTGTTCTTATACATTTATATAACTTTATTGTCCTTTTCATTTGGGCTGCCAGAATAATTTCTGCTTTCTTAATATATACTTGTAACAAACAGATACACAACTGTTGGGAGAGAAGTACTTTCACAGATCAAAACAGGAGATTTGATACGATCAGCTAAGTTAATAGAAGGTCAGGATCGTCTCATATTACCTAACGAAGAATAACCATGTTCTATTGCTATCTGTTAAATTGTTCTTAGTCGCAGCACTCTAATTTTGTTGATGAGCTAGCTGTCAATTTCTATTTTTCATCAATTGTAACATTCTCCCATTAAGCTAGCTGGAGTCGATTTGGGCAATTACAATCAATTCCTTTCGCTACATTTGCATATATATGAACTTCAAATCGACGCTGTAAAATTCAGTAAAGAATGTGTTCATAATAGGCTTCCTGCCTGAATCAATTTTTTACAATAGACAAACTGTTTTCTTGTTTAAAATCAAGGATCAATCATGCAATTACAACCAAGCAAGGAAAAGAGAAGTTTGGTAAACTGACAGATGTGGAAAGCTGTTGAGTTTCAATCTTTTGCATTCTTTCACTAAAAGAAAACTGACAATTCTTCTATAATGAAGAAAATGGAAACACTTTCAAATAAAAACATTGTAAGTACTCAATAACATGGCAGTTTACAATAGAAGAAGTGCCTTGTAAGTTGTAATCTTACTTGCCTTGACTGCACCTCTCATTCAACCACGACACTATATCACGCCGAACAGTCTCAACATTTTCATCTGTCTCTCCAAACAATAGCGAATGCATCATTCCTTCATATATCTTTATAGTTTTATCATTGCTCTTTGCTGCTTCATAAAGATCTCGACTCACACTTGGATCAGTAACAACATCAGCACTTCCATGTAACACAATAAATGGAATACTCACATCAGATAACCTGCTGCTCAAATATTCAGTAACCCGTAAAAGTTCAATAACTGTACCCAGTCTTGGTTTCCCCCTATATCTCATTGGATTCATTCCACCTATAATCTTCTTCTCTTCAACTTTTACAGATTTATCTAAAAGATCTGCTGTAGGAACAATTGGCAAAGTAGGCAAAAACTTGGCGAAAATAGTAAGTATTTCAGGAATTGGCCAACTAGGTTTTACCTTATCAGATATTTTACACATGGGTGCAGCCAAAATTGCGCCATTCCATGCCTTGTGATCCTTAAAATGAATTAAAAGACAAATAGCTCCACCCATTGATTCACCATAAAGAAATGATGGTAATCCATGAAATTCAGAGTTCTGTTTGATTGAATTGAAGAAGGAAGAACAATCATCTACAACAAAATCAACATTAGGTACAAAAGCTTTGAGACCTTGAGAATGACCATGACCTTCAAGGTCTAAAGCAAAACAAGCAAAACCCATTTGAGCAAGGTTGATAGGAGTGGACTGAAAGGTCCAACTGATGTCGTTACCATAACCATGAACCATACAAATGATACCACGTGGAGGAGAAGAAACTGGTAACCATGATCTAGTGAAGAGAGATAGACCTCTTGGTGATTTGTAGAAAGATTTGGAAGAAATAATGTTTTGAGATTTGTAGTATTCTTCTTCAGATTTTGGTGTGTTTCCCCAAAAATGGAGACGATTTTGAGTGTTATCCATTCTATGTTAAGGAAGAATAAATGGATTGACTGCCCTGTAAATGCTTGTTTTAGTCGTGTGGAAGTTTTGACAAGATTGTTATGAAATGTGGATTTGGGTTAGGTTCCAGTTTTCCATTTGCTTGTTATAAGCCCAAGCCTTGTTTTATTGCCCAGTATAGGTCTTTATGTTCAGTCCGTGAAAATAACTGCTAACTCAGTTTGTTTGGCACTCCTCTCAAACACTCCCACAAGTGTGAGAGAGAGAGGGTGTGAGTTCAATTCCCACCACCAGCATCCCCAAGACCCCCCAGTAGCAGTATCGAAAAGGGACCCTTACATTTTTTTAATTACAACAAGTATCTTTGAGTAGCAGTATCGAAGAGGGACAATTACATGAAGTAACTCTGTCAACAATAAGCTCTCGAGGAGAAACCCAAGTCCACTCCTCAAAGTGTATTACCGTTGAGCCAAAGACTCACATACATCAGATCAGGCCTATCCTTGTAAGCCTTCCGACAATGAATATTAATAATAATAAAAAAAAAACGTGTTCAGCCCATGTATTTGATAGCAGACTGCGCTTGTAACTCAGACCAGTGGAATATTATTTTATACTGCCGACCATGAGCTCTGGAGACTGCAGATGGCTACAGTGCTACACTATTTTGTACTGTTATTTCCTTTTGTTACCTCACTCGTAATACTCAATCAGTGACTGTGAAGCTATTTTCACATCCTGGACTGTATTTTTCTGCTAGTTTCAATGGAGTGCTATTTAACAAAAAAAAAATTATCCTTAAAACATAGTGCAATTTCAAAGGGCCATTATGCCCCTTCACGCAGTGGCGGATTTAGGATCTTCTGCTAGGGGGGTCAAGAATGTTATACATCTAGACAAAAAAAAAAATGTTAGAAATTAAACACCTCTAGAAAACTATCATTTCATGTAAAATAGACTTTAATTAAAAATAAATAAATATAATCAAGAGTTGATATAAACAAGAAAAAAAAGTAAGTAATTACTTCAAAAATTTGTCTATTTCATTTCAGACGTCATTTTTTTTTATATATATATATATAATTCACAATTTCTTGATAAAGAAACCACACAAACAATTTTGAACAACATGCCATGAGATGATACCGTCAGATTATGAGACCCCAACCAACTCAACCCAATTATATGAGAGCATGCCACCATACAAAACTTGCACCTCTGCGCCTAAAACATCATGTTAAAGACCAAAATTCAAATAGATGTAATTGGATGAACAAGAAAAAAGAGATTGTTGATTGAATTTTTTTTTTTTTTTTTTGATAACTCAAAATTAATTTTTTTAGAAGGTTGGCGAAAAATACACATAAAAAATTGTAATTTTCTATTATGTACATAAATGTAAAGATATTTTAACATTTTATTTATGTAAGATCTTCTAGATCTTTATAAAATCCTTAAATTATGGGAATGAAAAACAATTTAACAGATATTACTTTATTAGATGATACAATATAGTATCTTTGGTAATAAATATATTTAAAAAAAATTAAAAAATTGAACATATATAGTAAAAAAATTGCAAAACTTCAGGGGTGTCAAGTGATACCCCATGACCCCCCTTAGATCCGCCACTGCCTTCACGGAGAGCTAAAGTCTAAAATGAAGTAACGAACTAGACCATTTCTAAAGCACTTCTGCAAACTTCTAACCCTAAAAATGGCGACCTCTTCTTGGCGATTTTTTAGGTTCGATTTTTCTAACCTAAACCTTCATGTCAACCCTTACTAATCCTTCAGGGAAGGAAGGAAGGAGCCCTGAATGGATCGTCTCTTACTCATTCTTTCTCTTCCTTTTTCAAAAGTTTTAATTCGAAACCCATTGATATAACACCAGCAACCTTTAGATCTTTTCGAAAGGAAGGTAAACTTGCTATCTGCTTTAGTAACGAATATATTGAGAGAGGCCAAAATTTGGTCTCCGCCTTCTCTGTCGTGCTCAAGTTTTCTTTCCAAAGGCCAAACCTTATTGATATGATAGGAAGTATTACTCGAGACTGGAATGTTTGCGGAGGATTCACTATGGGTCTTATAGATCCTAGACATGTTCTCGTTCGCTTTGAATCAGAAGCAAAAGTCATCAAGGCCTTGTCTAGACAAAAATGCAATTGCATGATCAGAGTCAAAGTTTTTCTATGGCACACAGGGTTTAATTTCAAAAAAAAATCCAGTTTTTGCACCAGTATGGGTGGAACTTCCAAATCTTCTATTAGATTTCCACCATCCAGCCTTGCTCAAGTCGATTGGAGATAACATAAGAAGCTTTTTATCAATTGATAAGAATACAATCTACTATACAAGACCTTATGCCATAAAAATCTATGTAGAGATGAATCTTCAAGAAGACATGCCTGAATCCATCTTGGATTCAGGCACCAATTACACTACCCAAACTTTTGTACTGCTCCGATTGTGCTAAAATTGGGCACTCCAAAGAAAACTGTAAAAGGAAGCAAATTCCTGGGGTTGGAAAATAGCTGGATGTTCAACCTCAATCTCACAAAGGCAAACAAGTCATTAAGGAGAATGCTGCTCAAGTACCAGCATGAAGACAACAAAAAAAGAAGGCAGTTTACAGACCAACTGGAAGAATCATTGAAGAAGTTAGTGTTAGTGGTACAAAAGATTCCAATGGAGTTATCATCCTATCAGCCCCTGAAATAGTCAAGGAGTCTACCATTGCAATTCAATCTGCAAACCCTTTTGCTTTACTAGAGAACCTGCATGAAATGGAAAATTCAGAGGAGATGCCAATGTTGAATAAATCCAACAATCTGAGTCTAGAGGATAACACAACTGATTTGTCAAACTCAATAAGGAAGGAGGAAATGGTGTACAAGGCATAACTGACGTGCCCATTAACCAACAACCAGAAAGAGCGCAGTGGGAGGAAAATCCTTCAAAACTGGATGACGTAAGAGGTAACATCTCAAGTGGTTCAGGAAACAACAATTATCAAATGAAGAAGTGAGAACTGAGAAGGAACCATTACAAGAACGCATGTGGGAAGAGGAGGAAAATGAAACACCCTTGTCTGGTGTGATTGAAAAAGATGTTCCAACTGAAACCCCAGTGGAGGTACAATCCTTAGCATAGGTTTTACCTTCACATGCCATTATTACTTAGATGCATGATAATGTTTTCATAGTGCCAGCACCAGTTACACCTCTCCTGCTAACCAATGAAGAAGAAAATGATGTCTAGGAAGAAGAAGAAAATCAAGCCATTGTCACATATCGATCAGACTTAGAACTGCAAACAAAGAAGAAAGTGGCTCATGCGATGTAAACAAAGTCTAAAGCCTCAGGTGCTACATCCTCATCCAAAAAAGATTTTCAATGTTGCAAAACTGATGATTTGGAATGCTAGAGAAGTGGGTAATAAGGATACACGAAGAAAACTTAAGAACCTAGTCAAGGTGCATAAGCCTTTCATCTTTGTAATTCTTAAACCCTTTATAGCAACAAATAGAACGATGAAAATTTCAAGAATTACAGGTCTTTCTAATTTTACATCCAATGAAGATTCTAATGGGAAGGTATGGATATTTTGGGACGATATAGTAGATGTAATAAAAATTTTCCAAAGCAACCAGTGCTGCAACATCCAAGTCTCTCACACAATAAACATGGTTTTTTTGGCATCTCTTGTATATGCCAAATGCCCTAATAATGAAAGGAGGCAGTTATGGGAGGACCTAATCCAGTTTGGGGCTTCCTCTTAACTACCTTGGATTGTAGAAGGTGATTTTAACACAGTCACTGATTCTTCGGAAAGGTTGGGAGGATCGATCCCAACGTTAGGATCAATGGAGGATTTCAATGAATTTATTATGAATGCTGGGCTGATGGACCGTGGTTTTAAAGCTACTAAGTTCACATGGTGCAACAACCAACATAAAACTAATAGGAGATGGGCAAGGTTGGATAGAGTTCTCACAATTGCATCTTGGGCAAGGGAGCTGCCACCTTTGGAGGTTCAACACCTACCTCATGCATGCTCAGATCATCTACCTCTTCTGATCACTTGCATGGACACACATCAGCATCATGGACCCCGTCCTTTCAGATTTAAAAGGATGTGGACTAGCCATGAAGGATTTTTAGACTTCATCAAAGAAAATTGGTCTTTGGGTGGGTACTCCCCACAACCTCTTCATAACCTTGAAATGAGGATTAGGAATATAAGGGCCAGACTCAAATGGTGGAATGCAAACATTTTTTGGGACATTCACAAAAAAATTCAAGGCCTTGAGGATAAGATAACGGAAATTGAATTCAACCTCATCTCAGCATGGGATGAGAATCTCCACATTGAGCTCAAAAAACATCAAGCACTATACCAACAGGCTCTAATCCAGGAAGAACAGTTTTGGCAGGAAAAGTCAGGAGAGAAATGGTTTATTGAAGGAGAGAGAAACACAAGATACTTTCATGCAAGTATGGTAGCAAAAAGAAAAATTCAGGTGAACAGACTTCTTCGTATTGCAGATCCAGATCTTTGGTTTGAGGATATCGAAGAAATTCATGGCAAGGCAGTGGAATTTTTTCAACATCAGTTGAGCTCTGAAGGATGGGAATATAATGAAGAACTGCTGGGGGTTATTCCACACAACCTAAATGAAGAAGATAACCAAGCTATTATGGTTATACCAACTACGGAAGAAGTTAAAAGAGCAGTCTTTAGTATCTCAGCTCAGAGTGCACCTGGTCTTGATGACTTGACAACACACTTTTATCATACATGTTGGGAGATACTCAAGGACAACATACTTCAAGCTGCTATATCCTTCTTCTCAGGTCATCTCCTTCTATCATCTTTTTTATCCAATTTTATATGCATGATACCTAAAAAGGACACTCCTACGTCTTTGGCTGATTTTAGACCTATTTGTCTATGTAATGTTAGCTATAAAATTCTTTCCAAACTAATCACTATGAGACTAACACAGTTGATGCCAAAGCTTATCTCATATTCTCAGTTGAGCAGGGTGTTTTTGTTCAGGACAAACTGATATGTCTGGCACAAGAGATGATGCACTACATCAATAAAAAAATGTTGGGAGGAAACATTGTCCTAAAGCTCGATATGGAGAAAGCCTTTGATAGGCTAGAGTGGTCCTACATACATAAAGTTCTCTTAAGGTTTGGTTTCTCTTTCAAATGTGCAAACCTAATCCTTTCATGCATTACATCATGCAATTTTTCTGTCCTCTTCTAAGGCCCATATAGGGGGAATTTCAAATCCTCAAGAGGCATCAGACAAGGTGACCCACTCTCACCATACTTGTTCATACTGGCAGCTAAAGTTCTTAGTAGAGGATTAACCAAGGAGTTTGTACAAGGGAATATCTGTTACTACTCTATTCCCAGGAATTGCCTACGAGTAACTCATCTCCTATATGCAGATGATACTCTTATTTTCTTAAATGGAAGGAAAAGTTCAATTCAGGGTTGCATGGAGTTTCTACAGGATTATTGTTCATGTTCTGGCCAAAAGTTGAATACAAGTAAGAGCTTCTTCATTACATCCCCTAAAGCCTCAGTGGAAAGGATTCATGTTACTGCTCAAGTTACAAAGTTTTTGCACATGTCAGCTCCAATTGAATACATGGGGGTCAGTATTTTCTATGGGACAACAAAGGCACAATACTTCGAAACGCTTTTGATCAAAGTGAGGAAAAAAATGGACGGCTGGAGGAACAAATTGCTATCGAATGGTGGGAAACTCGTATTGCTCAAACATGTGCTACAAAGCATGCCAGTCTACTTATTCTTTGCATTTGCAGTACCAAAGAGAATAACCAAGTCACTTGAGTCTCTCTTCTCCAGTTTCTTCTGGGGGGTTAAGGATAGAAGGTAAAAAAGGAAATGGATTGCATGGGACATGATTACAAGGCCTATAGAGGAAGGGGGACTGGGCATAAGACCTCTTCAATTGGTCCTAAAATCATTTAAGATGAAAGCTGCGTGGAACTTGCTAACCTCAAGCTTCTTATGGGCTGAATTCATGAGGAAAAAATACATCCAGGGCAAAACAATTGGAAATATAGCACTCATGGCAGATGCTTCCAAAACCTGGAGAGATATCTCGAATTGCCTTCAAGAGCTAATTGATCTCTCTACATGGGAGAATGGGCCAGGAGACTTTAGTGTTACCCATGAAAATTGGCGGAGATCAGGTTGTCTAGCACCATTTGAGACTCCTATGACCTGTACACATGTCACCTTACATGAAGCTACCGCAATAAATTTTAACTTGCCAATGTTTAATCAGCAATTGCAAGGGAATCTGTTGGAGGACTATCAACAACACCTATCAGGAACATCAGAAGACAAGAGGATTTGGCCTCATACCGTAAATAGGACCTTCTCAATTCAACCTTCTGTGATGCTGGGTCAAGAAAATCAGGGGGGCCCTTATATTCTCAAGAAGCTATGGCAAAGTTTTATTCCTATAAAGATGTCACTTTTTGTGTGGAAACTTTTGCACGGTGTTATACCTGTTCATGCTGCAATTGCTAGCTATCACATACCTATGGTATCAAGGTGCTTATGTTGCTCACAACCACATGAGGAGAATAGTATCCATTTGTTCTTACAGAGTGAATTAGCATGACCTGTTTGGGTGCATTTCAATGTTGTTTTTGGACTGCAAAACCCAAGGTTTTCTAATATCGGAGTCATTTTGGGAAACTGGCCGGTTCATGGTTGGGATAAAAGGTTCAATGAAGCAACTTTCTCATATTATAACTCCAATAGCCATTGTATGGGAGATGTGGAAAGAAAGTGTGTGTGTACCCTAGGTAAAATACCCGACAGGTGTCATCAGTGGTTGTATAAGAAGCTAAACCGAGAGCACCTGAACGATAGCCAGCCAGATCTGGACTATCGGGTAGGGCCCAACCCGGTCTCAAGAAATCCACATACGATCTGTGGATCTTGATCCGCCGGATGGTCCACGATCAGTGGGTGGAGCCCCGGTTACTGTATAAGAAGTTGAACCGTGGGGTCCCACACATCAGCTAGGCCCATCTTAATCAAGTGAGCCAGGTCCGACCCAATGAAATTCATCAACGACGAAGGCTTATCCAAAGGCTTCTCACAGAAGTCCAAAGGACCTGGTCAGGGAGTATGCAATGCAGATTGGGCCTCCGGTTTGAGGAGTCTAACCCAAGTCATTGCTTTCAAACTTAGTCAAATCCAAGTCCCAACTAACTGGATAAGTCCAGCAAGATTCCAGGCCAACAGAACCCACTGTTCTATCCCGATGGAGAAGATAAAGGAAGACCCGGGTTGAACCAGAGCCTATATAAGAACGCCACGTGGCAGTCGTCCTGGTCAAAGGGGATTAAAACCGAGGGATAACTGATAAGTCCTCAAAAGTGTATATTTATCCCCCGAATAATACTTTGTTTGTCTAGAACTTAGCTTATATTATTGTATTATATCTATTGATTAGTGCTTTCTTGTCTATTGTGTAGGTTTTATGAGCCGAAATGCGAATATTGTGTTAAAGTCTGCAAAAAGTCAAGAAAAGCAAGCAAAAAGGTGTTATTTGCACAAAAGAAGGAGAATTGATATTTGCACCCATAAATCTACTGAGGGCACCCCACGGTCGGACCAGTTGACTTTACTTTATGTCAAAGTGGGGCGGTCCAAATCTCACCCCAAACCGGGTCCTATTGGAGCCCACAAGTCAGAATTTCTATTTAGGGCTTTATTTAAAGTCCAAACTTAAAAAGGCTCTACAAGGAGATCTAGAAGTCTGATTTGGGCCCATGAGCTATCAAACTGAAGGTCTTGGTCCAAGCTACAATTTAAGCCCAAGATAATTAGGTTTTGCTAAAGACCTAATGCCACTAGAAGACCAACAGCAGCAGCCACGAATTTGACCTAATTTGGAAGTCTTTGCATGCAAGTATTCTACTTTGTATTTTCTATACAAGAGAAGTAGTAGCTAAGGTTTAGGTAGTTTTTCATAGAGAGAGAAAAGTGAATATTTGTGAGAGAAAGTTTGTATTCTTCTTCTTTGTATCAAACTCAATTCATATCAATCAAATCAAATCACTTTACTTTATGATGTTTTGTTATTTATTCCATAGTGTCAACATCAATGATGAGTAGCTAAATCTCCTTAAGGGGATGGTTGAAGCTCTCTAGATGATGCAAAAGCACCCTGTTTGTTCTTATTGTTCATTGTGATTCAAAGTTCTTAATGCTTATTTACTTCTAATTCGCGATATGTGGTAAGTATAATTATTTGCATGTTATTGTTATCCATAATGTTAAAATACTATTGTTAGGGTTTAGGGAGACCTAGTTTTAATGATTTTATTTATATTGATTAAAGATGTGTAGTGAAATAGCTGAGAGGTGATTATTACATGTCTGTAGTTGATATCTTTTATTGGAACCCTTTTGTAATTAAGTCAAATAGCTTAGAGGTGATGATTTGGTTATGAATAATACGTTGAGTTAATTAAATTGAATAGCTGAGAGGTGACGGTTTGATTAATAAGACATATTCAATAGCATGCATAAGAGAATCCCGTTTTAATTGAGTGGAATAGATGATACGTGACTACTTGATTATTATAGGTATTAATGATTAGTTGGAATAACCGAGAGGTGACTAATTAATTATTATAGATTGAACATGAAGGAACAACATGTTATGTTTGCATGATTTAGTTTGTGGATACCAATTCTTCCTCTTTTGTCATCATAAATCTTCTTTACATCTCTACCATATTCTTAAGTTAGGGTTTACTTATAATGCATGTAGGAAGTTAGAATCAAACTCAAATCTTGTTTGTTGATTCCCTTGGTGTTTATTAACCATTGTTTTATATTGTGTTTGAGCTATGATCTCCCCCTCTGAGGTGGTTACGACCCTTGCTTGTTACTTGACTACTTTGATATCCAATTTATACAGGCACAAGAAGGAACTTCAAGTTAAAGATATAAACTTTTGATCAGAGGTTAGAGATTCACACCTTTGGCCTCTATCAATGACCGCCAAGCAGCATGTGTGCTATCTCTACGTGAGCATCTTCACAGTTTGAACTGCCCGAGTTCATGGAGTCAAAACCGGAGGAGCGGTTGAGTCAGTCTCCTCCGGTCCACTCTAAATGCAAGAGTTCTCAACCTCCTGAACTACGAGTCTTTCACTAAACAACCTCCATTACAGCTTTGTTGAAGAAGAGACTTGATTCCTAGTTCATCATCTTGGATACGTAGGCAGCCTGATCTCATCCTGTGACCATCTCTTGCGGAATTCCAAATTTGTAAATTATGTCTTTCCATAGAAATCTTCTTACATCAGAGGCGCATACCTGTACCACGGCTACGGCTTCGATCCATTTGGTGAAATAATCTGTAGCGATAAGTAAGAACCTGACTGAGTGTGGAGCTTTAGGAAGTGGTCCGACAATATCCAATCCCCATTTGGCGAAAGGCCATGCGCTCAGGATGGGGTGCAATTCGTTTGCCGGGGCATGACCGACCGGGGCATGCTTCTGACAGGGGAGGCAGGCCTGGGTGAATTCTTGGCGTCTGTCATCATGTGCGGCCACCAATATCCTTGGATCATTGTCTTCTATGCTAGATTTCTGCTTCCAGAATGGTTGTTGCAGACCCAGCGTGGAATTCCTTTAGTATGATCAAGCCTTGTTCTGGAGTGACACACTTGAACAAGACCCCAGAGCTATGGCTCTTCATGTATAGCCTGTGTGACTCCTGGTGTGAGATAACAGTGAACTTCCACGCATCCCTCATAACTTTGGCTGATAGCTTTTGATCTTCGGGGAGTAGATGGTGGACGAAAAAGTTGATGTATGGCCTCCTCCAATCATGGCCGTTGCTGGACTGCAGTTCAGCGTCGATTCTGTCTACTTCAGAGTTCAGGTTTTTTGGAATGCCTTTGATTGGTTCCTCCGGTGGGAGCTCCAGATCGATGTGAACATGTGAGAGTGGTGGTTCTGAAGGGTCTGGTTCATCCGGCTCCGTCGAAGGGGGCTTTTCTTCCAGCCGACCTCTGGTGAGGCAAGGATTCCAGGCTTCAAGTTGTGATTCTGGTGGGTCCTGTGTTTGACCTTGCGAAGAAGGATCTAGCTCGCTCTGTGTGCTAGGCCCAGTGCCGATCTGAGACGCTTCTTCATCTCTCTTTCTTTTCTGTCCTCTGGTAGTGAACATGAGGACTTCCTTCCAAAGCATGCGTTCCAGTAGGTAGACCTCTGGTAATAGCATGTCTGGATCTCTGGGCCCGATACTCGGCTCTTTCTGATATCCGATCGATAACTGCCGGGGCTCTGTAGTGCTGATAGAAGAAGAAATGTATGCCAAGGAATCTGAATGTCTGACATCTATCCTCGGTCGTTGCTCGACTGTAATGAATTTGAACTTCCCTGCCATGGAATGGATGACATCAATATACTTTGACATCCGGTCGTCCTTGGCTTGAAAAGACCCGAAGAACTTGTTTGCCACTAGTTTGGAGTCTGTCTTGATCATGACTCTTCGTGCCCCCAGTTGGAGTGTTTTTTGAAAACTATAGATTAGAGCTTCGTATTCGGCTTCGTTGTTGGATGCCGGGAATCCCAATCTGACAGACTTTTCCGTTTTCTATCCGTCCAGGCTAATCAGAAGACACCCAATGCCGGATCCTGTACAATTACTGGACCCGTCGTTATAGATCGTCCAGGCTTCATTGTCTTCTTTAGCTGGAGACTCATGTGTCCGAGGGGTATCATTCGCCCCCAATGTATCTTCTTCTACCTCTGGGTTGACCGGGATGTCCTCGATGGAAAAATCTGCTATCAAGGAGGCTACTGCATGCCCTTTTTCTGCGGTTCTGGGTTCATACCTGATGTGGTATGCACTCAGATAGCTGGACCACTCGATCAACCAATTAGATATAAGTGCATTCCACATCAGTTTTGAACCCAGAACTGCATAAAAAGGGCATGCAGTAGCTTCTTGATGACAGATTTTCCCATCGAGGACATTGATCAGTCCTCAAAAGTGTATATTTATCCCCCGAATAACACCTTGTTTGTATAGTACTTAGCTTATATTATTGTGTTATATCTATTGATTAGTGTTTTCTTGTCTATTGTGTAGGTTTTATGAGCCGAAATGCGAATATTATGTAAAAGCCCGTGAAAAGTCAAGAAAAAACAAGCAAAAATGTGTTATTTGCACATAGGAAGGAAAATCGATATTTGTACCCACAGATCTGTTGAGGGCACCCCACGGTCAGACAAGTTGACTTGACTTTATGTCAAAGTGGGGTGGTCCAATTCTCAGCCTAAACCGGGTCCTATTGGAGCCCACAAGTCAGAATTTCTATTTTAGGCCTTATTTAAGTCCAAACTTAAAAAGGCTCCACAAGAAGATCTAGAAGTCTGATTTGGGCCCATGAGCTATCAAACTGAAGGTCTTGGTCCAAGCTACAATTTAAGCCCAAGAGAATTAGGTTTTGCTAATTACCAAATGCCTCTAGAAGACCAACAGCAGCAGCCATAAATTTGACCTAATTTGGAAGTCTTTGCATGCAAGTATTCTACTTTGTATTTTCTATATAAGAGAAGTAGTAGTTAAGGTTTAGGTATGTTTTAGACTTCCATCTTTTAGATCTAGAGTTATTCATAGAGAGAGAAAAGAGAATATTTTTGTGAGAGAAAGTTCATCTTCTTCTTATTTGTATCAAGCTCTATTAATATCAATCAAATCAAATCACTTTACTTTATGATGTTTTCTTATTTATTTATTTATTCCATGGTGTCATCATCAAGGATGAGTAGCTAAATCTCCTTAGGGGGATGGTGAAAGCACTCTAGATGATGCAAAAGCACCATGTTTGTTCTTATTGTTCATTGTGATTCAAAGTTCTTAATGCTTATTTACTTCTAATTCACGATATGAGGTAAGTATGATTATTTGCATGCTATTGTTATCCATGTTGTTAAAATACTATTGTTGGGGTTTAGGGAGACCTAGCTTTAATGGTTTTATTTATATTGATTAAGGGTGTGTAGTGAAATAGCTGAGAGGTGATTATTACATATTCAAAGTTGATATCTTTTATTGGAACCCTTTTGTAATTAAGTCAAATAACCGAGAGGTGATGATTTAGTTATGAATAATATGTTGAGTTAATTAAATTGAATAGCTGAGAGGTGACGATTTGATTAACAAAACATATTCAATAGCATGCATAAGAGAATCCCTTTTTAGTTGAGTGGAATAACTGAGAGGTGACTACTTGATTATTATAGGTATTAGTGATTAGTTGGAATAACCGAGAGGTGACTAATTAATTATTATAGATTGAACATGAAGGAACAACATGTTATGTGTTGCATGATTTAGTTTGTGGATACCAATTATCCCCCTTTGTCATCATATATCTTCTTTACATCTCTACCATCTTCTTAAGTTAGGGTTTACTTATTATTATTGCCTGTAGGAAGTTAGAATCAATCTCAAATCTTGTTTGTTGATTCCCTTGGTATTTCTTAACCATTGTTTTCTATTGTGTTTGAGCTACGATCTCCCCCTCTGAGGTGGGAACGACCCTTGCTTGTTACTTGTCTACTTTGATATCCAATTTATACAGGCACAAGAAGAAAAATTCAAATATAAATCTATCTTTTTATAGGTGGAGACACCAGTTTCCATCTATCAAAATGACGTCGTTGCTGCTCTAAGGAACGAAGTTCATTCAAACAAAAGCGAGAATATTAGTTTTGGGACATCATCCCACTTCTATCCCTCCCACCCTTCTATTTTTTATTTTTTATTTTATTTTTTTTAAGTGTCTTGTTACTTAGTCCTCTTATTGATCTTGCAGCGAAGACGGATTGAAAAAAGCTCGAAAAACGGAGTAAAGATCAAATTTTTAAGAAAAGTGCGCGTTGAGGAATTTTTCCTGAAAGTTACTTGTTGAAACTGGGCCCGATCTCGAGTCGTGTTCAGTTTGGCCTATAACCATCTCGAGTCGAGTTCCAGGTAGGGAATTTGCATCGTTTTGCGTGATTTTTCCAGAGCGTTTCAGAACTCCTTTTCAGCTAATTATTTTTCCTGTTGAGAGATTGTGATGAGAACTAAGTAGTCTATTTTTTTCAGCATTTTTAAAGACTTGTAAGATATTTAATTATTCGATCCACGAAAGGGTCGCGGTTGTAATATTTTTAAAGTAGGTGTTGTTAGGATTTATTTTATTGTGTGTTCACGGCGGATAGTAGAGCAAGGTTGTGGAGCTAGCCTTGAGTCTACTAAGGAACGACTCCTAAGGACGATTGAAACCCAAGGAGCGGTTTACCCTTAGTCGACTTCAACTCGTCTTCTCCCCACTTTTGTGCGCTTGTTTGGAAATTTTTATTTTTTAGCACAAAGTGGGAGGTAAGAATTCTCCTAACCCTCCTCGAATCCCTTGCAAGAGGAGTTTCTCTGTGATTAGCATGACCTTGATTGTTGCTTGATTTTAAATTCTGTTTTTACTTGTTAAACCGGGACTGCAAGGCGGACCTGGCCTATAAGTGAAACCTAATATCAATTGATTGCAATATCCTAAGTTTTAAAATTGAACCAACTAAAGTCATGCTATCACGATATTCATTTGAGACCTTGAGCAGATATTTCAACTAATACTGAGTGAACCATCCTTTGATTGGAGCACAAGTTAGGAATTGGGTCTGGAACCCCTACAGATTACGTCTGTAGAATCACTGTTCTTTCTTAATTAAGGACTGTTGCTTACGCACGGAAAACCTCCCACACTGGTTATTCACTGCTTGACTCACGAAATATAGGGAGAATTCACAAGGGGAGCTTGGAAAGAACTCATTGACTTGGGTGAACACAAAATTGAGTCAGTTTTTGAGCCCCTTGTTAGATGATTTTGAATGGTTAGAACTTTTGTGGCATTTGTAATGCGCATGTTGCATGCATCTTAGATCAGGTAAAATCTTGTCCAAACCAACTCCAATCTACACAAAGAGCACAATCACGGACCTCACTCCTTCTCTTGAGGAAGAGTTTAACGACTCAACCTCCATAACTTCTGAAGAAGAGTTCAACGACTCAACTTCACTTTCTGAAGTAAGACCTGCCCCTATGGCTCAAAAAGCTACCCTTCGGGATTACTTTTCACCTTTGGCCACTGGGCCACCTACCTGCATAGTCTTGCCCGAGACAGCTGCAGATAGCTATGGCATTCTCCCACAGATTGTGGGCATGTTGCCTAAGTTCCATGGACTTCCACAGGAAGATCCATATCAGCACCTCAATAGGTTTCTGTCCGTTCTCAGTACTTTTATGGAGAAACATTTGTCTGAGGAGGAGGTTAGCTTTAGATTGTTCCCCTTTTCTCTTGAGGATAGAGCATCTCACTGGTTACACGGCCTTCCTTCCAATTCTATTGCCACTTGGGCTCAACTAAGTAAAACGTTTTTGACCAAATTCTTTCCTATTACCAGAACTAATGACATAGTTGATGCCATAAGAAGTTTCCGGCAAAAAGAGGGGGAGGTATTCTTTGATGCATGGGAGAGGTTTCAAGACCTATTTCTTCGGTGTCCACACCATAAAGTCGATGACACTGAAAACGTTAGGATTCTATATAGAGGCCTTAATACTATGACTAGAAACACGGTTGAAAGCATGAGCGGTGGAGATTTCCTTGATTATTCCACCGCCAAGGCTCTGGCATTCCTTGAAAAAATTGCCACTAATAGCCAGCAATGAGACTTCCTTGGACAAACCCCGAGAAACACTACCCCGGACTTAATTGATAAACCTAGAGGTCTATATGATGTCAAACCTGACTCTGAGCTTAAAACTTTACTTCATGGTTTAGTAAAAAAGGTAGAAGCACTTGAGGTGTCCTTAAAGCCCACATCAACTGTTATGAGTGCCTCCACTCTCTCATGTGATGTTTGTCATGACCAGACCCATACTGCCGAATTTCGCCCTCTCCTTAATAATTCTCCAGAAACTGAGGATGCCTGTGCGTTTAACTACGCCGGGAGAACCAACTTTACTAAGGGCAATGCCACGTACCCATACATGGACCGCTCCAAGCTTTTTTATTCCAATAATAATTATGCGGCCCCACCTGGTTTTAATAACTCTTATGGGCAACGTAGCAATGCCACGTATGTTGGTACACTGATAATCGGAACAGGGCACCGGTACCCCCTTACTCGAACAATGCTCATCACATGAGTGGTTCCAGGGACCATATGCCAACTAATCAATCTACCCCATCTAAGACCTCCCTTGAGGATGTGCTTGCCCGTTTCATTCAACAGACCCAGGCGTCTATTGAGTCAAATGCCCAAGCCATCCAGAGGATTGAACAAAAACTTGATGAAAATGGTAGATTTTCGGGACAATCCATCCCGAATCCCAAAGGCTAGGAAGTTGTCTTGGTGACGGATACTGCAAATCCGTCTGTATCGCTTGCTGAAGTAAAATCGGTTTCCACCCTTAGGTTAGGAAAACAGGTTGATAATCAAATTAAAAATATACCGAGTCCCAACATTGTGACCCCGGTTACCTCTGCACCTGTTGCCCCACCTAAAGCTCCGGCTAATAAGGCGACCACCTCTAAGCCGAAGAAGCCTGCCCGTGAGATTGTGGACCCTCCACGAACTTACAACCCGTCTGTACCTTACCCCAAGAGACTCACAAGGTCTCTAAAGGAAGTCCAAGCAGAGGAAGTACTTGATGTGTTCAAACATATAAATATTAATATACCCTTCCTCACGGCTATTAAACTGATACCTTCCTATGCTAAGGTTTTGAAAGACTTGTGTACTGCCAAGAGAAAAACAAATGTGCCTAAAAACGCGTTTGTGGCGGAAGAATTCTCTGCACTTGTCCAACATAACGACGTGGTAAAATATAAGGACGTTGGAAAACCGACCGTACCCTGCAAGCTTCGTGATAAATTCGTAGGCAAAGTGTCTAACAAACATGAAACCCACGAAAATGTCATTACAGCTGGCCGACAGATCATTAAAAGTACCTAGAGGAATAGTTGAGGACCTGTTAGTTAAAGTGTCTGACTTTTACTACCCCGTTGACTTTGTGGTGTTGGATACTGAACCTACTGCCGATGACTCGGTACCCATCATCCTTGGTCCTCCATTTTTTTCCACCTCTAATGCTCTCATAAACTGCCAGAACGGTTCCATGGTTCTTACTTTTGGCTCTATGACTGTTGAAGTTAATATATTTAACCTTGGCCAACAACCCCTGGATCTTTCCTTATCTGAATATGTGTGCATTCTAGACTCATTACCTTATGAGATGGTACATAGTTATTACCCTGAAGATCCGGGTGTTCACTGCCTTGCCATGCATAATGTAGACTTTGACATTGACCAATCTATTGCCCAAACTAATGCTCTTCTTGATATTGTGCCTATATTTGAACCTAAAGACCCTGACACTCTTGATTCGGTTTGTAGCATAGATTCTGACCCAAGTAAAGACCATTACTCCACCTCCTGTTACTCTGAGTTCGCTTCCTCCCGAGCTGAAATATGCTCATCTTGATTCAGACGGTAGTCATCCTGTTATTATTTCTTCATCTCTTACTACCGAACAGGAGAGTAAGCTTTTAGAAGTTGTCTTAGAGCATCGTTCTGCTATTGCCTGGTCTATCCATGACATTAAAGGCATTAGCCCTTCTGTCTGTTCTCATCGTATTCATCTTGAGGACGATGCTAAAACATCTCGTGAACCTCAGAGATGTCTTAACCCTGCTACGAAAGAAGTTGTCCGAGCAGAGATTCTGAAACTTCTGGATGCAGGTGTGATTTATCCCATTTCGGATAGTCCCTGGGTTAGTCCTATTCATGTGGTTCCTAAGAAGGCCGGCATGACTGTAATTACCAATGATAAGAACGAACAAGTCGCGACTAGAGTTCAAACAAGGTGGCGTGTTTGTATCGACTATAGAAAGCTTAATACAGTCACTCGGAAGGACCACTTTCCTCTTCCCTTCATAGACCAGATGTTGGAACGCCTAGCTAGTCATTCCTTCTATTGTTTGTTGGATGATTACTCTGGTTATAACCAAATTCCTATCGCCCCTGAAGATAAAGAGAAGACGACATTTACTTGTTCTTTCGGCACTTTCGCTTATGCACGTATGCCTTTCGGTCTGTGTAATGCACCTGCTACTTTCCAGAGGTGTATGTTACACATCTTTAGTGATATGGTAGAACGATTTATGGAGGTGTTTATGGATGACTTCTCCATATATGGTTCATCTTTTGAAGAGTGTCTTAGTCATCTTTCCTTGGTTTTTAAGCGTTGCATTGAGAAGAATTTGGTGCTTAACTGGGAAAAGTGCCATTTTATGGTTAGGAAGGGGATAGTTCTTGGTCATGTAGTCTCTCCTGAGGGTATCGAGGTTGATAAAGCTAAAGTAGATCTTGTTTCATCCTTGCCTATTCCTAAGTCTATTATGGATATTCGAGCCTTTCTGGGCCATGCAGGATTCTATCGACGCTTTATCCAAGATTTTTCAAAGATAGCTCGCCCCTTAACCAATTTATTGCTTAAGGATGCACCTTTTGATTTCACAAAAGAATGCAAGAACGCCTTTGAAAAACTTAAGACCGCCCCCACGACTGCACCCATCATTAGGCCACCTGATTGGAGTAAACCCTTTGAGCTGATGTGTGATGCATCAGACTTTGCTGCTGGGGCTATTTTAGGTCAACGTCTAGATGGTAAGCTCCATGTCATATATTATGCTAGCAAGACTCTCAATGATGCTCAACGTAATTATACCACGACGGAGAAAAAATTGTTAGCCATAGTATATGCTCTTGATAAGTTTCGTTTCTACCTTTTAGGTACCCGTACTGTCATCTTCACGGATCATGCTGCTATTAGATTTCTCCTCTCCAAGAAGGAAAGTAAACAGCGCCTTATTCGTTGCATTTTGTTGCTTCAAGAGTTTGACCTTGAAATTAGAGATAAAAAAGGGACCAAAAATGTAGTAGCAGACCACTTGTCTAGACTCGACCGTCCTGAGGATTCTAGTGTCATTTCTGAGAACTTTCCTGATGAGCTTCTTTTTGCAATATCGAATGCTCCATGGTTCGCAGATATAATTAATTACTTGGCTAGCAACATGTTTCCAAGTGATTGGAACAAGCATGATAGATCCAAATTCTTTGCTAATGCCAAGCATTATTTCTGGGATGACCCTTACCTTTTTAAGTACTGTCCTGACCTGACCAGATCATTCGTCGTTGTATCCCTGACTGCGAACAACAAGAGGTCCTTAATTTCTGCCATGAACATGCTTGTGGTGGACATTTTAGTGCCAAAAAGACAGCTGCTAAAGTATTGCAATGTGGTTTTTATTGTCCAACTCTTTTTAAGGACGCTTACATGCATTGTACTGTGTGCACTCGTTGCCGACAACTAGAGAAAATTACTAGGCGTCACATGATGCCCTTACAGCCAATTGTTCGAGCCTTGAGGACAAGGCAATCTTTTTGTTTGGGGGTGGGGAAGTATTACAATCCTTTTTGCAAATGATTTTCAAACTTCTTTATCCATACTTGTGTAAAAATTCAAAATTATTGAAAAATCCAAAAAAATCTTTGTTACAAAGACTTTTTCAAAAATAGGATAAGTACACCATCAATGATGAATATAATGGTTGAATTCTCTTCTTTTCAAGTTTAAGGACATTTATTGCTTCACCAAGTAGTTGAGTCTTATACTACATTTGCACGAGCATAAGCATGGTATTCATCTGCATTTATTACAGATTACATGTGCAAATACAACTACACCTTAAGAAACTTGAGGAATAAGTGTGGAGACTTAACCCAGTGATCTTTTGAGCCCCATCCTTTTGTTGGAGAGATATTACATCAATCTGGAGTCAAAAGACTCAATCTCTCAGTTTTGTCTGTTTTTAGTCTCATATTCATTTTTATAGTTAGCCGTGAGATGACATCAAGTGGGTGTAATATAAACTTCGGTCTTGTAGCTTATTCAAGATGTGATCACCATATCAGTACTTAGAAATGATACAAACATATTTAGTTAAGCCATGTTTACCTTAGCCTACCCTGATGATATTTATCCCTTAGGTTGACAGCCTTTCTTGTTACTTAGCCTTTTTCTTGAGCCCATTATCTTTACCCAACTCCATTGTAGGAGTTAAATACCCTTAGAATGTTTAGGTCCTTTACCCATTATTTTTGGAACATGAGGATGATTGTTTATGTGGTTACCAGAAGAAAGGAGAAATACATAGAAATCTCCAAACTAGTGAGATGAACCAAATATTTAAAACCAAAAAGTTTGAAGAAATTCCAGAAAAAGCCAGAGTCTTCCAAACCATTTCAAATCCAAAAAGAAAGGAAGATTCCCAAATATTGGCTAGAGCTTCATTGAAATTTTCCCAAAAGAAGATGAGAAACACTTCTTCCCAAAAGAAAATTTTCAAAAATTTCTCCATGTGTTGTTATTACAAATCACAAGTATTGAAGGCCCGAATGTTCCAAAAATATTTCACAAAAGTCTTTTCCATTTCTAGCCCTGTTCTAAGCCAAGTTACAACCCATTACTGTCTTTTGTAGATCTAAGCTGATATGGTAGGATGTGGCGAGTAAGAAGGTGCTGAGGTGAAAAACCCGACATCTCAAGTAAGGCTAATTTTTCCATTCTTTCAGACTAAGTTCATTCCATTATACTAATCCGTTCTTATTGATATATGTGAGATGATTATCCATCTTCCTTCCTCAAATATAAGTAAAATGATAAACACCATCTCCAAGTGACATTTATTTCTAAGTGTATGTCTGTGAGGCAGAAGTCAAGGCGACCTTTCTAATGGTAACTTAAGACTCGTGGTAGCATGGGTACATGCCTGTCTTCAATGCATCTGAAACCGTTTTTGCAATGCAAAACCATTCATGCATTTGTAGTATGCTATCTCATATGAACGATTTTGCAATACTTATCCTTATCATTGATATAACCATTTCTGAGGTAAATGGTAGAAATTCGGATTCTTTGGATTAGTCATTGTAGTAAGTTTGTGGGTATCTTCTCTGAAAAACTCTCAGGAGACTATAACTCCTCCACCTGAGAAATCTTTGTGGTTAAAAGCCTTGATGCATATCGTTAATGCAATCACCTTAGTTTTACTTCTTTTTTAAGTCCTTAATTCTTTCTTCTCATCTTTGCTTTAGGACAAGCGAAGTACTGTTTGGGGCATTTGATAAGTCCTCAAAAGTGTATATTTATTCCCCGAATAACACCTTGTTTGTCTTGCACTTAGCTTATATTATTTTGTTATATCTATTGATTAGTGCTTTCTTGTCTATTGTGTAGGTTTTATGAGCCGAAATGCGAATATTGTGTTAAAGCCCGCAAAAAGTCAAGAAAAACAAGCAAAAATGTGTCATTTGCACAAGAGGAGGAGAATTGATATTTGCACCCATAGATCAGCTGAGGGCACCCCACGGTCAGCTCTATAGACTTGACTTTAGGTCAAAGTGGGGCGGTCCAATTCTCAGCCCAAACCGGGTTCTATTGGGGCCCACAAGTCAGAATTTCTATTTAGGTCTTTATTTAAAGTCCAAACTTAAAAAGGCTTCACAAGGAGATCCAGAAGTCTAATTTGGGCCCATGAGCTATCAAACTGAAGGTCTTGGTCCAAGCTACAACTTAAGCCCAAGAGAATTAGGTTTTTCTAAAAACCTAATGCCTCTACAAGACCAACAGCAGCAACAACGAATTTGACCTAATTTGGAAGTCTTTATATGCAAGTATTCTACTTTGTATTTTCTATATAAGAGAAGTAGTAGTTAAGGTTTAGGTATCTTTTAGACTCCCATCTTTTCTAGAGTTTTTCATAGAGAGAGAAAAAAAGAATATTGGTAAGAGAGAGTTCATCTTCTTCTTCTTTGTATCAAACTCAATTCATATCAATCAATAATGTTAAGTATAATTATTTGCATGTTATTGTTATCCATAATGTTAAAATACTATTGTTAGGGTTTAGGGAGACCTAGCTTTAATGATTTTATTTATATTGATTAAAGATGTGTAGTGAAATAGCTGAGAGGTGATTATTACATGTCTGCAGTTGATATCTTTTATTGGAACCTTTTTGTAATTAAGTCAAATAGCTGAGAGGTGATGATTTGGTTATGAATAATACGTTAAGTTAATTAAATTGAATAGCTGAGAGGTGACGGTTTGATTAATAAGACATATTCAATAGCATGCATAAGAGAATCCCGTTTTAATTGAGTGGAATAGATGATACGTGACTACTTGATTATTATAGGTATTAATGATTTGTTGGAATAACCGAGAGGTGACTAATTAATTATTATAGATTGAATATGAAGGAACAACATGTTATGTTTGCATGATTTAGTTTGTGGATACCAATTCTTCCTCTTTTGTCATCATAAATCTTCTTTACATCTCTACCATATTCTTAAGTTAGGGTTTACTTATAATGCATGTAGGAAGTAGTAGCTAAGGTTTAGGTAGTTTTTCATAGAGAGAGAAAAGTGAATATTTGTGAGAGAAAGTTCGTATTCTTCTTCTTTGTATTAAACTCAATTCATATCAATCAAATCAAATCACTTTACTTTATGATGTTTTGTTATTTATTTATTTATTCCATGGTGTCATCATCAAGGATGAGTAGCTAAATCTCTTTAGGAGGATGGTTGAAGCACTCTAGATGATGCAAAAACACCATGTTTGTTCTTATTATTCATTGTGATTCAAAGTTCTTAATGTTTATTTACTTCTAATTCGCGATATGAGGTAAGTATTTGCATGCTATTGTTATCCATGTTATTAAAATACTATTGTTAGGGTTTAGGGAGACCTAGCTTTAATGATTTTATTTATATTGATTAAGGATGTGTAGTGAAATAGCTGAGAGGTGATTATTACATATTCAAAGTTGATATCTTTTATTGGAACCCGTTTGTGATTAAGTCAAATAACCGAGAGGTGCTGATTTAGTTATGAATAATATGTTGAGTTAATTAAATTGAATAGCTGAGAGGTGGCGGTTTGATTAATAAGACATATTCAATAGCATGCATAAGAGAATCCCGTTTTAGTTGAGTGGAATAGCTGAGAGGTGACTACTTGATTATTATAGGTATTAATGATTAGTTGGAATAACCGAGAGGTGACTAATTAATTATTATAGATTGAACATGAAGGAACAACATGTTATGTTTGGATGATTTAGTTTGTGGATACCAATTCCCCCCCCCCCTTTGTCATCATATATCTTCTTTACATCTCTACCACCTTCTTAAGTTAGGGTTTATTTATTATCATTGCCTGTAGGAAGTTAGAATCAATCTCAATTCTAATTATTGATTCCCTTGGTGTTTCTTAACAATTGTTTTCTATTGTGTTGGAGCTAAGATCTCCCCCTTAAGGTGGGTACGACCCTTGCTTGTTACTTGTCTACTTTGATATCCAATTTATACAGGCACAAGAAGGAAAATCAAATATAAATCGATCTTTTGATTAGGATACACAAATATCTTATATCAACAGACGCCAAGAAGTTCACACAGGCATGTCTCCCCTGTCAGAAGCATGCCCCGGTCGGCCATGCCACGGCAAATGAACTGCACCCCATCCTGAGCGCGTGGCCTTTCGCCAAACGGGGATTGGATATTGTGGGACTGCTCCCAAAAGCTCCATACTCGGTCAGATTCTTATCGGTCGCTACAGATTATTTCACCAAATGGGTTGAAGCAGTAGCATTGGTACAAGTATGTGCCTCCGACGTCAGAAGATTTTTGTGGAAAGATCTAATCTGCAAATTTGGAATCCCACAAGAGCTAGTGTCAGATAATGGAAAGCAGTTTGACTGCGATAACATCTAGCTGTTCTGCAAGTCCTTGGGGAGCAAGCACAATTTCTCAGCCCCATACTACCCTCAGGGGAATGGGCAAGCAGAAGCGTCCAACTGGGTCATCTTGGATACACTCAAGAAATGACTGGGTAATGCAACTCTCAGGGGTCTTATGGACATACTAGACCACCCCAAGGAGGTCCACCGGTATGACACCCTTTCAACTTACATTTGGAGCAGAAGGGGTAACGCCAACAGAACTGGTAGCTCCGATAAACCGCACTGATGCGGTCCTTACCGGGGAGAACGAAGGGATTCTGGCAAGAGAAAAAGTTGTTCTTAACGACAAGAGAGAACAAGCCCTACAACACCTCCTCCGGTACCAGGAGACTATCAAAAGAGGATATGACAAACGAGTCGTAAAGTTTCAATCCGGGCGACTAGGTCATAAGGAAAGTCAAAGTCATGACTGAGGATACAACCGCCGGAAAGCTTGGAGAAAAGTGGGAAGGACCTTACATCATAGACAGACATGCTGCGAAGGGCTCATACTTCCTCAGAAGTCTGTTCAACGACCTATTTTCAAGGCCATGGAACGCTTTCCACCTCAAGAAATTCTACAAGTAATGTACTCCATTTGATGATTTCAATAAAGATTCTTTCCCGCATGAATTCGAGTACTTTGTATTACTTACTGCTGAAAATCCTAGTGCAAGATCAAGTCTCACTGAGGTCCAAGATGCCCGGACCTAGCTTTCGATTCTGGTTAAGTACTAAATGCAGAGTTATGCTCCTTTTAGGCCCAAGACGCCCGGACCTAGCTTCCGGTCTTGGAAATCAGGGATGTCAGGGATGAAAACCCCATCCAACCCAGGGTGCCCGGACCTAGCTTCCGATCCTGGCTAAGTCCTAAATGAAGAGTTATGCTCCTTTTAGGCCCAAAACGCCCGAACCTAGCTTCCGGTCTTGGAAATCAGGGATGTCAGAGTTCCAAACCCCATCCAACCCAGGATGCCCGGACCTAGCTTATGTTCCTGGCTAAGTCCTAAATCAAGGTAAAGATATATGCTGTAAACAAGGTAAAGATATCTAACAAGGTATTTTTTGCACAACAAAATTTTTATTTCTTTTTCAGAAAAAAGATGTACAAGAGGAAATCCCCCGGCAACCGAGACAGGAACCTTTCTACAAAAGCCTAACGGAGCTAAGGCTGAGAAGAAGAACCGGGGCCATCACCACCCTTCTTCGCCTTCTCCTTCTCCAGCTGGTCGAGGACCTGCTGGTAGGCAGCCTTCGCCAGCTGGAGTTCTTCAGCGGCCTGGTCATACGCCGCCTCCTTGAGGGAGAGACGCCGGTCCAGCTCCAACTTCTCACGGGTCAGCTTCCCGCAGGTGGCCTCCAGCTCCGCCAAGGAAGTCTTGGCATCCTCCTCTCTCTGAAGAGCAGCGGTCAGGGTGAAGTCCAAGTGGTAATCCGCCGCCATGAACCGCTTGTCCTCCTTCAGAGCCCACCGGTCACTGTTGGCCGCCGCCAGGTCTTTCTCGAGCTGACGATTCGCAGCTCGCATACGCTCCAAATCCTCCAAGGCAGAAGGCCGGGGTCTGACACTCAGGTCAAAGACCCGGGCCATGGCAGCTTGCATCTGACAGACAAGAAAAACAGAAGTCAGAAATGAGCATACATGCAATGACAAGTCTAAAGCCAGAATTCAAGGCAGGGAACCTTACCGCAATCAGGTTCTGGGCCGCCACCCTCATCGCCCGATCACGAGAAAGACGGCTGTAGTACGTCTGGTCCTCCGGGAGCAAGTTTTGGAAGATGTAGTCAAAGGCAGTATGGATGTTCATGATGCCGGAGTCCCCAATCGATATCGGCTCCCCATTCAGAAATGCGGGATGAATCGTGAACGCCGGAAAAAGGAAACTCCGGGGTAGCCTCGGGCTGGTACTCACCCGGTTCGGGGCCCAGTTGCATAGTTGGGCCAGTGGGCAGGTCAGTATATGGGACCTGGTCACCCCACCCATAAACCGGGGCTTCGTCTTCAGTGCCCGGCATGGTGAAATTCACCTCAGTCTGGACGTCCTCGACAGCCAGAGCATCCTCAACAGGGACTCGGGAACCACTACCAATCCGGGTAGTCCCCATCACCGGTCACCTCAGCGCCCGAGGGATGGCATCCTCCCTTCTCAGGAGCACAGCCTCCCCTTGGTCAGCAGGGGAGGCAGAAACAGCTCTCTTCGAGCCCCTAGCAGACTCATCTACAACAACCTTGCCCCTCGGATCAACCAGGGAAGGTGACTGTACAGAAACTGCTTCAACAGCAAGAGGCTGGGAATGTCTTACCTCCACCGGAGCCTCAACTCCAGCATCTCCAACACTGGGGGCGTCCACTTCATCCAGCGGACCCCCCAGAACCACAACTGGCTCGCCTCACTCAGCAGCAAAGGCGGCCACCGTCAACTCGGACACACCTCCCACCATCTCAGGTTGGGCCAGGTTGTCCACCTCAGCATGTACTTGCACCGGGGTAGGAAAGATTCCCTCAGTAGCTGATTCGCCAGACCCACGGGAAAGCAGTAGTCCGCTATCCCTCGACATCAGACTTGGATCACCAGAGCAGTCAGATGAGCCATAGAAAACATGTGGCGTCCTCCGACGACCCAAGGGAGGGTTTGAATGACAAACGGAGCTAGCATCACTGACCTGGACATCCCTGACATCCGGGATGACTTCCGGCAGAACGTCCGGCGTTGGCTCATCAGGAGGAGATCTTCCCCCGACAGGAAGAGCCTTATCGGGCCAGTCGTCCATCTCCCCCCGCATATCAACAGCCTCACTCTCGACCGGAGGCTCCTCCTCAACACTGGGGACTGTGCTCTCTAGAGTGGCAGCACCCTCACCAGAACTGGACTCTACCTCCACGACTTGCGGAGGGGCCGACAGAGCTGCAAGCTTGGCCAGGAAGCGGATGTGCATCACAATCTGGTCAGGAAGTGTCAGGTCTCGCAGGTCTACGGGCAGACTGAAAAAGTGCTCAATATTTCCTTCAGCAGCAGAGGAGTCCACCCCCGCTGGCAGACACACCTAAAGCTGACGTTTCCCTGCAAGCACAAGTATGGAACTTTTCCTGAGCCGGAGCTTAGCAAGCACGCAAAACATAAGGGCAAAAATGAAAGAAAGGTCAGGCGCATGCTTACCTATGAAGTCCCGCGGTACCTGTATGCCGTGGTCAGACGACCACCCTGACACTCGGTAGCAGGGTTCGAACCAATTCCCATAGTGATTGGGAAGTCTAGACAACCTCCGGGCAGTACGCCAAGAGATGGCGTAGAAGCAGCGTTCCTTGGCCACCCAGGCGACCGGCTTCATGAGCATGAACATCTCGACCGAACCAAAGGGAATATCAAAGTGGAGGGCGATCAGCCCGATCCGACACACAATTATCCAGAATGACACGTGGATTTGGCCCGGCGGGATCCCCCACCACGACAACAGTCTCAGAATAGAAGAATGCAGCGAGAGCTGCATACCATACAGGAGTTGGTAAAGGCTTACCGCAATGAGGTTGCCGGAGCAACCGTCTGAAATGGAGGGGTGGGAACAAAACCACACCCCTCACCAGCCAAGCTGCTCCTGAACTTCCGCCGCGCTCATCCGCTCAAGTTCAGGATTTCGGGGAAGGTTGGAGGAATCTTGCCACCTCCTCCTTGGCCTCTCAACTTGAGGCTCAGTAGTATTTAGAGGTGCCACCTCCGCCACACCAACAGGCGAAGGAGGCCCAGTCGCCAGAATACCACTTGGTCCGCCCTCATCAGCAGAGGGACGGGGAGCCAAATTCTGGGACTCTTCATCACTACTGGAGCTCAGAACTAAGGTTCTCCTCATCGTCAGAATGAAATTTGCACAGAAGACGCCGGAATTTTAGAGTATTCAGAACCTAGGGTTCCGGCAGAACGAAATGGAAATGAAGAAGAAGGAAGAGAAAGAGAGTGAAGGGAATACCCTTCTCTCTTTTGAGCCTTCCTTTTTATAAGGGAAAGCCCATGGTCCACTGGCTAATGGAATTCCAGGTTCCTATTAATGGACTCTCGATTAAGATCATTAAACCAACTGGTTTAAATGACTCGATCAACGAAGAGTCACAAGCTTTCACTAGAAGTTGAAGTTGTACATCTTTCCGCCAACGAAGGAAGATTTTAGAGAAGACAAAGTGGGGCCCACTTAACACAGTCAGTTGGGGCCCACACCTCACAGTCATACTGGGACCCATATCAGTTGGGACCCACCTCATACACTCGGCAAGATCCATTCGGCATTTTCAGGTGGGGTCTGCATGGTCCAGGTCAGCGACATGTGGACCCCCGGCCTACGTCATCACGGTCAAGGGAAGATTGACCGGCATGTTTCCATGCACTAATCATGGTGAGAAAGTAACCAGGCCTATCTACCGGTGCTTGAGACGGTGATAAAAAAGAAATTATTTTATAGAGGAGGAAATAAACCGTAGTCCTTGATCCAAGGGATGCGGAATCTTCATCAAGCGTGTCAAGGAAGGAATCCTCCGAATCTCAACAGCCGGAGAAGATATTTCGAAGATCTTTCCCATTCAGATTTTCTACTTGAAAAAGAGGGGGCGATGTGTCTACCCTAGGTAAAAAACCCGACAGGTGTCACCGATGGCTGTATAAGAAGCTAAACCGGGAGCACCTGAGCATTAGCCAGCCAAGCCTGGACTATCTGGTAGGGCCCAACCCGGTCTCAAGGAGTCCACATACGCTCTGTGGACCTTGACCCACCAGATAATCCACGACCAAAGGGTGGAACCCCGGTTACTGTATAAGAAGTTGAACCGTGGGCTCCCATACATCGACTAGGCCCACCTCAGCCAAATAGGCCAGGTCCGGCCCAGTAAAGTCCAGCAGCGACAGAGGCTCATCCGAAGGCTTAACACAGAAGTCCAGAGGACCTGGCCAGGGTGTATGGAATGAAGATTGGGCCTCCGGTCAGAGGAGTCGAGCCCAAGTCTTTGCTTTCAGCCTTGGTCAATCCAAGTCCCAACCAACTGGATAAGTCCAGTGAGATTCCAGGCTAACAGAACCCACGGTTCTAGCACGCTGGAGAAGATAAAGGAAGACCCAGGTTGAACCAGGACCTATCAGAGGATGCCACATGGCAGTCATCCTGGTCAAAGGGAATTCAAACCAAGGAGATAACTGCTCGGCAGCATGCAAGCTATCTCCACGGAAGGCATCTTCACAGTTGAACTACCTGAGTTCATGGAGTCAAAACCGGAGGGGTGGTTGAGCCAGCCTCCTCCGACCTACTATAAATACAGAAGTTCTAAACCTCCTGAACTACGAGTCTTCCATTGAGCAACTCCATTAGAGCTTAACGGAACCAGAGACTTGATTCCAAGTTCATCATCTTGGATACGTAGGCAGCCTGATCCCGATCAGGTCCAGTCTCATTGAATACCGCCCATCTTACCCGTGTCTATACAAGGCTTTTATTATAGCTGTTCGATTAATCTATACGTATCTCAAGTTTGTGGATCAAATTTTTGCACCCACAGTAGGGTTAAACCCCTTTTTGAGCAAATAAACCATGGATTGCCATGGGAATCAAGCATCATACTTGATGAAGTCGGCGAGAAAAAGATTTGTTATCGTCCCAAGGAAAAATCCTTAGAACGATAAGGGGGCGAGGGAGATAGACAGTTGTAATAAATGCTAAAATTAAAGAAAATATATCTAACAAGTCTTTTTGCACAACGAAATTTTTATTTCTTGTCAGAATGATGAGTTACAAAAGTGGAAATCCCCCGACAACCGAGACAGGAACATACTATAGAAAAGAAACTACGCTAAGGCTGGGAAGAAGGACCGGAGCCATCACCACCCTTCTTCGCCTTCTCCTTCTCCAGCTGGTCAAGGACCTGCTGGTAGGCAGCCTTTGCCAGCCGAAACTCCTCAGTGGCACGGTCATAGGCCGCCTCTTTGAGAGAAAGGCGCCGGTCCAGCTCCAACTTCTCCCGGGTCAACCTCCCGCAGGTGGCCTCCAGCTCTGCCAAGGAGGCCTAGGCATCTTCCTCTCTTCGAAGGCTAGGGTAGCGGTCAGGGTGAAGTCCAAGTTGTGGTAGTCAGCAGCCATGAACCGCTTGTCCTCCTCCAGATCCCACCGATCGTTGTTCGCCGCTGTCAGGTCCTTCTCAAGCTGATGGCTCTCTGCTCGAAGGTGTTCCAGGTCCTCCAAGGCAGAAGGCCGGGGTCTGACACTAAGCTCAAAGACCCTAGCCATGGCAGCTTGCACCAGACAGATAAGAAGAGCATGGATTAAAAACAAGATATACGGACAACGGCAAAGCTAAAGGCATAGTCAAGCCAGAAATTCATACCGCGATAAGGTTCTGAGCTGTGACCCTCATCTCCCGGTCATGAGAGAGACGACTGTAGTACGTTTGGTCCTCAAGAAGCAGATTCTGAAAGATGTAGTCGAAGGCGGTGTGGATGTTCATGATGCCGGAGTCTCCAATCGTCATTGGTTCCCCATTCAGAAATGTAGGGTGAATGGAGAACGCAGGTAGTGGAAACTCCGGAGTAGCCTCGGGCTGGTAGTCACCCGGTTCGGGGCCAAGTTGCACTGTCGGACCGGTGGGCAGATCGGTATACGGAACCTTATCACCCCACCCATAAATCGGAGCCTCATCATCAGCAGTGTTTGGCACAGTGAACTCTACCTCTGTCCGGACATCTTCAACAGCCAGGCCATCTTTGATAGGGACATGGGAGCCACTACCAATCTGGGTAGTCCCCGTCACTGGTCCCCTCAACGCCTTGGGAATAGGAGCCTCCCTCCTCAGGCGAACAGCCACCCCTTGATCAACAGGGGAGGCCAAAACAGCTCTCTTCGAGCCTCTGACAAACTCGTCCACGACAGCCTTACCCTTGGGATCAACCGGGGTAGGAGTCTGGACAGAAACAACTTCAACAGCAAGAGGCTGAGAAGGTATTACCTCCACCAAGGCCTCAGCGCCAGTATCTTTAGCACTGGGGACGTCCACTTCATCCGGGGGACCCCCCGAAACTACAGTTGGTTCACCTCCCTCGACAGCGGAGGCAACCACGGTCTCCTCGGATACACCTCCCACCATCTCCGGTTGGGCTAGGTTATCCACCTCAACATCTACCTGCACCGGAATAGGATAGAATCCTTCAATAGCTGATTCACCAGACCAGCGTGGGAATAGAAGTCCACTATCCCTCAGCATCAAGCTTGGGTCACCGGAGGATTCAGAGGACCCATAGAAGACATGCGGTCTCCTCCGACGACCCAAGGGAGGGTTTGAATTACAAACAAAGCAAGCGTCAGATACCTGAACATCCTCGACAGCTGGGAATACTTCCGGTGGAGCGTCCAACATAAACTCATCAGGAGGAGAGCTGCCCCTGACTGGAACAGCCTCATCGGGCCAGTTATCCATCTTCTCCCTGAGATCAATAGCTTCACTCTCGACCGGAGGCTCCTCCCTGACACTGGGAACCGCATCCACCGCAGTAGCAGCACCCTCACCGGAGCTCGAGTCAACCTCCATGACTTGCGGAGGAACCGGTAGAGCCGCGAGTCTGGCCGGGAAGCGGAGGTGCACCACAATCTGGTCCGGGAGCGTCAAGTCCCGCAAATTCGCAGGCATGTTGAAGAAGCGCTCAATGTTGCCTTCGGCCACAGAGGAGTCTACACCCGCCGGCAGTGACACTTGGAGCTAGATCTACAGCGCTAGGGGAACCACCTCCTCAATGTCGTCACCCGCAGGTGGATTTGTATCGCCGGAAGC
This sequence comes from Aquilegia kansuensis, assembly GCA_020826895.1. Lineage (NCBI taxonomy): Eukaryota > Viridiplantae > Streptophyta > Magnoliopsida > Ranunculales > Ranunculaceae > Aquilegia > Aquilegia kansuensis. Next base: position 20,197,280 of record CM037004.1, on the reverse strand, counting down.
TGGAACCCCACTTGGACTGCCTGCATCAGCGGCAGGACGAGGAATAGAAGTCCGAGGTTCCTCGTCACTTCTAGAGCTCAACACGATGTTCCTTCTCATTTTTCGGAGGAAGATTCAGCAAGTTTTCACCGGAATTCAAGCGATTCAGAACCTAGGGTTCCGACAACGCAGCTGAAAGAGAAATGAAAGAGAAAGAGTGAAGGGAAGTGATCCCTCCTTTCTCTAAAGTTTTCTTTTATAAAGAAATTAAGGTCCACTGGCTAATAGCCTTCCATTGAATCATCAAATTTAATGACTTGGTCAGCGAAGAGTCACAAACTTTCATTGGAAGTTGTAAGCTGTACATTTTCCCGCCAACAAATGAGGATTTAGAGAAGACGAAGTGGGGCCCACTTAATACAGTCAGCTGGGACCCACATCATACAATTAGTCAGAATCCACTCAGCACAGATAGATGGGGCCCACATAGTCCAGATCAACGATATGTGGACCCTAAGTCCACATCACCACGGTCAAAGGTTGGTTGACCAACGCATGTTTCTTCATTTATTGCAGCAAAGAATGTTTGAAGAAAATCACCAGAATTATCTACCGGAGGTCAAGACAGTAATAAGAGAAAATATTTTTTATTACAAAAGCATGATACGGGGTGCACCAAATCCCCTACACAGTGCAATCGGAGCAAGATTACATCAGTGGGGGAGACGGGGGGTCCTGACCAGACCCCTCCGACGAATCAGGGAGATGGTACTTTGCCTTGGCATCAGCATATCCCTCCTTCCACGAAGAAACCACAACAGCGTCAATCTTACCCCCCTTCCGGGTAAGTTCAGCAGCGGTGGATCTAAGTTTTTCAGTAAGACACTGAATCTCTTCATCTTTCTCTTGGATTCGGCTCTCATGAGCCTCCTCCCACCTGCTTTGATCTTCGACAAGTTCGGACACCTGCCGCTCCAAACTGCTCACCCGGTAGAGGAGATGCGCCCGGTATAGCTCACGGTTGTCACCAACTGAGCTGGAATCCGAACGCCTAGCCGCCATGAAAGCTGGACAAGGAAGGAAGGAGAATAAAGGATAGTGTTGGACTCAAGAGGAGTAAGTTCCTTTTTATAGCTTCAACAACTCTACAAGAGTTAAAAAAGCGGGCCGACAGTCAATTCAAGACAAGACTAGAAAAGAAAAACATTGGTCGTGGGGAAAAGGAATTTTATTGATGAATAAAAATGAAGAAGCGGGCACCGCTCTACCAAATCGTCCCGCGGGGCGGTAGAAGGGGGATTAACAGCTTGATCCCACCTAACACCCCCGGTTGCAGCATTGCCGAGAATCAAGACCTTCGTTTTTAGTTCCTGAATCTGATCTCCGGCATACTTGAGCGAATATTCGGAAAGCAGAAGATCCCGGCGCAGGGATGCAATGATATCATCTCGTTTTTTGAGAGACAGCTTCATGTCGTGCTCCAACCGAACGACCTTCTCCAGGTTCTTCTCTTGAGCTTGCACATGGTTAAACACATGCTACACTTTGAGGTTGAATGCACAGTGACCTAAGTCAGCAGTCCGGTCGTCGGCCATTCTTTAACAGAAGCAGCAGCAGCACAGCAGCAACAAAGACCGGAGGAAAGAAAGTGGATATCCGTCTATGCCTCTGGTCTGCTATTTATAAGAGGAAGATGCAAACCCTATTCCTTGATCCAAGGGATTTGGAATCGTCATCACAAAGGAGTCGTATCAAGAAAGGAATCCTCTGAATCCGAACAGCCGGGGGAGATATTTCGAAGATCTTTCCCAAACAGATTTTTACTACTTGACAAAAAAGGGGCGATGTGTGTACCCTAGGTAAAATACCCGACAGGTGTCATCGGTGGCTGTATAAGAAGCTAAATCGAGAGCACCTGAACGATAGGCATCCAGATCTGGACTATCGGGTAGGGCCCAACCCGGTTTCAAGAAGTCCACATACGCTCTGTGGATCTTGACCCGCCGGATGGTCCACGATCAGTGGGTGTAGCCCCGGTTACTGTATAAGAAGTTGAACCATGGGCTCCCACACATCAGCCAGGCCCACCTTAATCAAGTGAGCCAGGTCTGGCCCAATGAAGTCCATCAGCGACGAAGGCTTATCCAAAGGCTTGTCACAGAAATCCAAAGGACCTGGTCAGGGAGTATGCAATGCAGATTGGGCCTCCAGTCTGAGGAGTCTAGCCCAAGTCTTTGCTTTCAAACTTGGTCAATTCCAAGCCCCAGACTAACTGGATAAGTCTAGCTTCCAGGCCAACAGAACACACTGTTCTAGCCCGCTGGAGAAGATAAAGGAAGATCGAGGTTGAACCAGAGCTTATCAGAGAACGCCACGTGGCAGTCATCCTGGTCAAAGAGGATTCAAACCGAGGGATAACCGCCAAACAGCATGTTGCTATCTCTCCGGGGGCATCTTAACAGTTTGAACTGCCCGATTTCATGGAGTCAAAACCGGAGAAGCGGTTGAGTCATTCTCCTCCGGTCCATTATAAATGCAGGAGTTCTCAACCTCCTGAACTACGAGTCTTTCACTAAGCAACCTCCATTACAACTTTGTGGAAGCAGAGACTTGATTCAGTTCATCATCTTGGATACGTAGGCAGCCTGATCTCATCAGGTCCAGTCTCATTGTATACCCCCATCCCATCTCAGTCTGTACAAGGCTTTCATTGTAACCTTACGGTTAATCAATACAAATCTCGAGTTTGTGGATCAAACTTTTGCACCCACAGTGTGCAAGGAGCTTTGATGAAGTACATACATGGAATATAAATCAGAGTAGATTAATCATATTGTAAGTCATATTCTGGTTGGTTAAGTTAGGTCAGTATTTTTCACCAAAATGCAGATCTAGTTCTAAATTCACCAAGGTAGCCTTGCAATTGGGAATATGTCCTAAAAACCCGCCTACAAAGCCACCAACCATTGTGTACTGGACTAGACCTCCGGAAGAATTTGTAGACCTAAACATTAATGGTGTTGCCAAGGAGGGCTATGCTGCAGGAGGAGGGGTTATTAGAAACTTTGATGGTAATCACATCTCCAACTTCTTCTCCTACTCTGGTTGGATGCAAAGTTCAAACAATTACAAGCTGGAGATAAATCAGGTATCCCATATATCAAACATGCCAGATAATATTCAAACAGGTAGCAGAGTACAGTACAGAGAAATCAGAGAAAACAAGTGAATGATCAGGAAATGGGAAGGTTGCAGTCTACATTCGAAACAAAAAAAATCATTCTTGATTGGGTACAAAGGAAGAAGTAAACAGGAAAATACATGCCATCTTCACTCACAGTTTTGGTTTTTTGGCTTTCCTCTCATCTTCATCAGAATTAGAGGGACCCCAAACATCTATCTTATCAGGTGGGTTCACATTGCCAGCTTGGTTTTCATCTGCTACAGCTCCAACATGGTCTCCATTGTCGATCTCAGCATCAAGATCATTTTTATTAGGATCTTCATCTTCTGCAACATCTTCATTGTCACTAGGGTCCTCCTCAGCAATGTCATTCCTAGAGTCATTATATTAGCCAAAACCTGGAATGGTAGACGCCTCTCTGCAGACATCACAATTGTCAATCCCATACTGAGCATAGTAGCACCATGGACGACACAAAGCTCTAACCCACTCCCCAGTCTCGGTTTGCAACCAATTATCAAGTTGTGTCTAATGTTCAGCTCCAACTTTTGCAGGAGGTTGAGGAAAGATGGACAAAATGAAGGTTCTGATTTCCTCAACTGCTCCGGAAACATCCTCCGCAAGCTCAGTGATCCCATTGTGGAAATCTTCATATCCGTCGGAGTGGAATGGACAAAGAGACCTCTTCACAGCTTCATACACATGATCTTCAATGAGAGCTGCCATTTCGGTAAGAGAGGAGGAGGAAGAAGAGGGAGAGGACATAGCTATAACAGCAGGGAAACTGGAGGTGAAGGGGTAGAAAGTGTAATGGAGCAAGGGCTTTTATGCAACAAACTCACCTCCCCAACCACCTATTCAAAACAACTGCTTTTGGCGCGACGATCTCTAGGAGCTGACTTAGTTTTTCAAGAAGGATCTAGTTTTTTTTCAAGTTTCAAATTTTGCTTTACTTTTGTTTTCTTGTTTTGTAGCATTTTTTGGGTTTTGCTTTCAGACCTGAGAAGCCTTTGTTCCCCCTACTTGTATGAGGTAAGGCCCAAAGTCCCCATCAATTTTCCCCAGTCACATAAGTGAAAAAAAAAAGTGAAATTGGATTTAGAGCTCAGATAGTCAGATGTGTTAAAGTTGTCTTCACGTTTCAGACATGGGTGATAACCCAAACCACCAAGTTCAGCTCTCCTCACTGCCCCAATAACCTGTTGTTTAGAAATGCTAATAAAACAAACTTCTTTACAATATATGTATGTGGGTTTGATGACATCAACTTGATGTGGGACTTAAACTATATCTCAAGCAGAGTAGCAGACCATAGGAATACTTTTCATGTTAATGTGTACATGCAGTTTCTAGTTTGGTCTATGTGGGCCTGTGGGGCATCAACAAAGACCAGTACTCTCTGGTCACAACAATGTCAAACGTGCTACTAGCTCCCACTTGAGATCACTGGGGATCATATACCCTCTAATGACCATTCAACTGTCTTTTTGGATTCAGGTACTTAATTAGGCACCTCAAAGTCGATGGATATAGTAACACCTAATAAGAGCTACTCTCCCATATATATATAGTCCCATAAGGTATTATAATGTAGCATTCGAGTGCTATGTGTAAGTACCTAAACCCGGTATGACACATGTATACTGTGAGCATCGCGGGTTACGAGATAAAAATGATAATAAGGAGTACCAGATAAGCACATGAGAAGCATGTGAGAATAGTATTAGTACACTACAAGTTGATAAAGAATACTAGGCTTAGAGGATGCCACATAACGGAAGAAGGACCCTAGGATCTCATGACATCCAAGGGTGAGAATTGATTCACACAATATGTGAGTATAAAAGGGTAAAGGTAATCCCAAAGAAAGGTATGAGTTCTAGCCTCCTTACTATCTCTTCTCTCTCCCTTCTTCTCTAGACTGAATATTATGAAAGGAGCTAACTTAGGCATCGGAGGGTTTTCCACCGGTGACAAGGCCGGTGGCTTTTGCAGGTAGGGAGGAGATGAAAAGCTAAAGGGAGTTCACGGATCTCGAGGGAGTACGGGAAAAGACCCTTACACTATGCACAGGCATTAGTAGACTAAGAGTGTCTGAGTGTGTTCTTATGGAAGCTATTGATTTGAACACACAAGTTGTTACCAGATGTAGCTTAACTCTCAATGGTCCTATGCACATTCTTTAGGGTTTTTATTATAATGCACTCAAATGATAAAACATAATACACTACTGGAAGTACCGAATGTGTTTCATGGCCTCGACATCAAACAGTTGCCCATCTTTTAGATAAACAGAATATTCAGGAAAGCCTAAAAGTTGTATGACTTTGAATGGATTCAAGTGGTAGACATTAAAACACACATCTTTTCTTGATATTTATCACAATTCATGACCATGCAATAAAAAGAATGGACATGGCATGAAGGCTGTTCAACTAAACTTTAGTTAGTGGAGAAATGTGAGTATATCTAGAAGAATGCTGAAGCTAGCAGAATTTGAATTTTGAAGTTAGGTTGTCGGAGTAGATAAACCAGATTAATCTATTTTAAGTCGATCTATTAATTGTTTTGTTTGTGTAGTCAAACATTATAGTGGATAAGCTACGGTTCTTTATGCTGCATCCATAAAGCATCATCTTTCTCTTATCTCTCTGGAACATTTGACTCAATATTCAATTTTCTTAACATTCTAATTAAATTCAACTCCAATACTTTGTTTAATCCACTTGATAGCTTCTTTATATTCATGTTGAATGAATCCGAGAAAGCAAAAGAGCTTTATGATTTAGGATAATGGTTGCTGGGGTAATTCTTAAGTGAAGAACGAGGTTTCTTAATGTTCAGATGCACGCTTTCTATATTTTGAACAACCAAACAACATGGACATCTGATGGCATTATCTTGGCCATAAGAGTGGGGTACCCGTGTGACTGTATCATAAAGATTAAAGGAACCTGGAATTGATCATTTGCATAACAGATGTATAACATATATATTGTCCCTCTGCTCTGCTATTTCGGAACAAGCTCACTGTAATATGGTAGATGCTTACTGCATGAAAGAAAGAAGAATAAAACTCCATTATTGCACATTTCAACCACTGGGGAACTCCGAACTCGGCAATTGTGAAATTCTCTGTCTTGAGTTAATATTTTTTTTTTTTCATTAATCAGGGCGCGATAAAACTGGTAGAGAAGCTAAGCATGCATTACCAGAGTTTAGAATCCTACTTTCTGCTCCCCTGTTCCTACATATTGCTCTAAAGGTTAGGAAATAAATTATCAAAGAAAAGTGTGAATTTTGACTCTTATGCATCACAGCAAATTTGGGACAGTGAGAAATAAAGTGGGTTTTAAAAATCATAAAAAAGGTATGGTCCAATACTAGTGGAAAAATGGAAGATGTACACCTTCTCCTCATTTGATCTACAGGTATCAACTCCATTTTAGTGATCAGGTTAATGCCATATTAAGAAAAAGTAAATACAGTATGTATTAGCAAGTACACTAGCTACTCAACGCCAACCCCTCGTGTCTAAACTCTAAACCATGCAGGGGGTTAATTTGTAGATAACAAGAGCCCCTTTTGTGTTTTACTGGTTTATCATAGTGCCTAGCTAGTCATGAATCATGCATGATGAATCAATCATCCATTAGAACCCGATTCTCATTTAGGTCCTTAGCTTGTCATGTTGCAGGCTTGCAGCAAGAGACAGAATTCGGAAGTACTGATTGAGATGTTATGGCTTAAATTAATGCTAATTCAATAATATGAAATATAATTAAGTGGTGTCAAGCATGTAACTCAACTGTGGTCCTCCTCCCAACTTCGATGTCACACGCCCAGTTGATCCCACCAAATAAAAGAACACGTTGCATCTGGAGGTAAGTACAGAAGATAAAATGTTCACTTAACTTTGATCAATCATCAATGCATAGGCTAATGCGTCATGTCGCAATTTGGAGCCAATGACCGCATTATCAACCATCAAGTATCAGCATGGAATTGAAGCTCCCTGTAGGCCATGATAATGATTTAAAGATAAGATAAAGAGTAGAACCAATACCTAAAGAGTTGGGTAAAAGTTTTCTATTTCTTAATACCTTGACGGCAATCCAACCCCACTATAAGGGGCTGAATTGGAGGCAATTTTTCGCATTCTGAAAGGACAAAAGAAATATGGGATGATACATATACTTACAAACATCACAACAACACATTTGATTCCAGAAATGCTCATATGATTCTTTCTACAAGAGACAGGAACATTCAACGCAAAAAATGTTTTTACTACGATATATTTTTCCAACTGAAATAAGAGGGTTCCATGAAATTATAGCTATATATAGCTTAGACAAAATGAAATTCCGAAGGAACAATCTTAAACCTGTAGATTAAAGTTATTCTTTTGCTATAGTGGATTGGTGAATGACAGTTTGACAGGACACACATTATCAATAGCTCTGATTTGTGAACTATAAGCAGAATATATATTTTGGTACCACTAGTCTTAACATCAACAAACTACGTGTTGCAGGCAAATATGATTTGTGTTGATGATTCATATTTCACATTGATGGAAATGCCCACCATTCAAAAGATTAGATATACATATGTTGCATGGTATTATTAGACAAAGAGATAATTGTTCGAACTCGAAATCAACTGATTCCTTATTACCTTATAAATTTGAATGATTAAAAGGATAAATTCCATCTCCTTTCTCAACTAAACAATTGTTGGAATCCATGTCATGCTTCAACAACCAAATTTGTTGCATTTTGACTACTCATTGATGATGAAACTAATTAAAACAAAACCTTTTAAATTTTATAACTAAAACTACCTTTGGAATATATACCACCTTGTCTAACAAATGATAAGAGTGACAGACTGACAGTCAATGTACGCAAGCACGTCCGAATTGTTATTAATTCCAGAGTTTTTAGTCCTTAAACAGAACCAATATGGTTTAGTATACATCAAGTGCTTTATTCCTTCATTATTGTAGTCCATACGATACGACAATGAGGTCGACTTTGTTCTATTCAAGCAAACTGCAAAAGCATGCTGAAGCTCGCATTCTCTCTGATTGGCCCATGTTATATCAAATGGAGCAATGTTGATTGTTCGATGGACTAAAGCATGCCAATACAAGTCATTGCTGTGATGCCCTCCTACGCAAGACAACTTGATCTAGCCATTCAAACGTACGTGGAGTTTTAGTACAGTTTTTGAATATAGGGATTCAACTTCCAACTATTAATTTTAGGACATAAAATGAGCAGGAGTGACGAACGCAGCAAACATGTCAATACTTGAAACCTCAAAAGGAAAAAAACAATAAAAAGATATCTGTATTCATAACCAAATGAATTGAAGATATCAATGGGGTTCTGCAGATCTTCAAAGGATAAAAATTCTAACAACTCCTAAAATTGCTTTGTAGTTTTTATGGATTTAGCTAACTTACATAGGCATCATCAGCATCACCTTCTCAATGCATGGCTTTGTAGACTGTAGAGACATAAACAAATAAACAAGATAAATATAAGAAATATTCTGCAAGATCTTTTTATATAAGAATGCTTAAATTATAGGACAAAATTCCTTTATTAAAAGATACAATATTGTAATCATGGTAAGAGAATAATTGTAGAAAAGGAAAATTGAAGTGGTAGTTGTGGGCAAGGGAAACTGCACCCTGTATCTAGAGTTCTAAACAGACAATACATATGAACTAATCCAATAGTAATAAACTCACAGATACATGCAAAAAATTTTATATGTGTAGCCAACTTCTATGTGGGTGTGTACACCCAATCATATGATGCCACGTGTCTATAAAGTGGTTGGAAAACTGATCAAGCCCACTAGGGTTAACTAAACCCATACTAGGTTATATTATTATTGCCACATGGCATTTTGTGATTGGGTGTACACACCCACACGCAAGTAAGCTACACATATAAAATTCTCTGCTCTTCTAATAGAAAATATAAATCACAATTTGATTTAAAAGATATTATGTTTAATTACTTAGTTTGGGAGATTACAGTATCCAGGTTACCATAAATGGAATTTCAAATCGATATATTCCATCTTGTTCATGTGAGTGACTATGATTTCAACAACCCCCACACTAGGATATGGAACCTCCACTAACCAATCCCAACACATGCACAAAAAAACCTGTACATTCTTTGATATCCACATCAGATGCCCAATAGAAACAATTTGCCACATAGAACTCTTCTCAATTTCTGAATAAAAAAATTTCCTCTCTTTCAATGGGGACAATATCTACTACAGTACTTTTCTAGGCTATATATAGACAGGTTGGGCTTAGTTTCTTTATTCTCTTGTTGTGGGACTGTGTAGGAGTTTCTCTTGGGAGGGTTTCCATTTTGCAATAAAAGTGATGGCTTTCCTCACATGGATATTATTTGTTCTTGTTTTTATAAATCCTGTTTTGGGTGTAAGACATGAAAGATGGTCATTAGAGAAGAAGGGGTTGAAGTTACAAGCCAGTGAGGATCTTGTGACTGACCTTCCTGGCCAACCCAATGTTGGGTTTCGGCATTACGCAGGTTACATTAATGTGAATGAAAAGAATGGCAGAGCACTCTTTTACTGGTTTTATGAGGCATGGGATCGCTCTAATGAGAAGCCTCTGGTTCTATGGCTAAATGGGGGTAAGTATGGAGTTTTATAAAACTTGGCTTGTTGCAACTGAGATCTATATATCTTCTTGTTTGCATGGTCATATCATTGCATTAAACAGCTAGTTTGATTCAAACTGTAAGTCCATGGTGCTGTATATTTGTTTCAAGCCATCTCTTGATTCAAACTCCATTTAAACAGTTTTATTCAAACTTGCGTAAGTTTTTCGAGTCAAGCCATCTCTTCTTGTACTATTATTGTCTTCATTGCAGGTAGCCAAGGTTATGAGATCACTTATAGAGTCAACTGAGTAAAATACATTTGACATAAAGGATGGATTCCTAAAGAGCTTCATGTTGGCTTGTCTTTAGACAACCCCACATTACACATCAAACACCTTGTTAATATTCCTTAATGGATGTCATAAGGAAATCAGTACCTTTTTTTTTATTTTTGTTTTTTCATCTTTTAGCCATGGACCCATTGCACTAACAATATGCCTAGTTTCTCTTCAAGTGTTGATTGGTTGGTTGGCTCTGAAGCTATACCCATCCAATCAAAACTTGCCGCAACCCCAAAAATTTCAATTAGTTTTATGTTTAATACTTGAGATTAGGGCAATTGCTTTATCTGGTGCTTATACTTTTTCTTTTGACTTCAAATGAAGTGGTGATATTTTTATAAGATAATCCCTTTTGTGATTAGGTTCTCTAAGATCATGCTTTCCACAAAGGTGACATGGGTTTATAAATTTTCAGGTCCTGGATGTTCTTCTGTGGGATATGGAGCAACACAAGAGATTGGTCCTTTCATTGTAGATGCAAATGGACGTGGATTAAAATTCAACCCTTACGCATGGAACAAAGGTCTTGAGATCTAAATAACCACAAATTTACAGAGTTATATCTATAAGTTCATCATTATACTTGTACTCATCTACTGAATGTGTGTAGACATTTGTAGTTTATAAAATTAACATATTCATATATGACAGCAACAAAGAGAAAAACTCCATTTCTAATGTACAAGGACCTAGTGTACGGTACCAACATAAGAGAGGAGATGTTGGTGCTGAAAAGATTGAGTTGAATGGAAAGAAAATTTCATGTTGCTGACCCCGGTCAGTTCTTGGATAAGGCATACCTAGCTGATAATGAGGACGGAGATTTATAGACGCATATTATAAACACCTTTATATATCTTTGGCAGAGCATTATTATGTTCATTATTAACACTAAATAAAGAGTATAATCATGTTCTTAATTCTCTTATGTTATTATGTGTCTGTGATGCAGAAGCCAACATAATTTTCCTGGAATCTCCAGTTGGTGTGGGCTTTTCATATTCAAATACATCTACTGATTATGATATCCTTGGAGATGACTTTACAGGTTAGTGACATTCATGATAATGTGACAACATAACTTTATATGGTATTGGTAATGCTTATAAATTATATTGCGCTAAGTTACCTGGCATGGTATACAGCGAATGACTCGTATGCGTTCCTGCAAAAGTGGTTTGCCAAGTTCCCATCCTACATAAATCGAACGTTCTATATTGCAGGAGAGAGCTATGCAGGTCTGTTCGACCCTCACAATCATTTTCGGTTTACATTTTAACAAATCTTGTAGCATTCAGTACTCGTAATCTTTTGAATTTCTATGAACAGGTAAATATGTTCCAGAGTTAGCAGAGGTGATTTATGACAGGAACAACGACAACTCTTTGTTTATTAATCTCAAAGGTTTCATGGTATGTCTTCTATATGATACAAAAAATGAGACATTTACTTTTTCGAATTCGAGTATTACTAAGATAATGAAGAAGATACGGTGCATCAAACTAATATGGTTCTCTAAACATAGTTGGGCAATCCTGAAACATCAGACGGTGAGGACTGGCGAGGAATGGTTGATTATGCTTGGAGCCATGCGGTAGTTTCTGATGAAACTCACAAAATTATAGATCAAAATTGTGATTTTCATAGTAATGATACATGGAGCAATGAGGATTGCACCCAGGCTGTGGATGAACTTCTCAAACAGTATAAAGAGATAGATATTTATAGCCTCTATACATCGGTCTGCATGAATAATTCAATGACTTCTGATGATAAATCAATTCAAGTTATGTTCAGCACTTCCTCCAAAATGGTAAGCAAGAATTTGAATTAGGTGGTTAGCTTTTCGGATCGGAGTGACTTAATTAACTTAATATATGTTTCTAGATGCCGAGGATCATGGGGGGCTATGATCCATGCTTGGACAATTATGCCCATGTTTTCTATAACAGAGCTGATGTTCAGAAAGCTCTCCATGTGAGTAATGGTCGTCACCTTAAGAATTGGAGCATCTGCAAGTAAATACTTCTACTTTTATAACTCTTTTTTATCTTTGCATTATATGTCATTCATCGAATCAGCACAATGAGTATCTAATGACCAAAGCTTATAAATTTTCATTTCACATTATGTGGTTGCAGTAATACAGTATTCACTGAGTGGTCAGAATCAAAACCTTCTGTTATTCCCATTTACAAGAAGCTAATTGCAGCTGGACTTAGAATTTGGGTCTACAGGTACATTAACTTTTCTTTTTCTTGTTTGTCCATATGCGGCGGAAGAGAGAACATCGGCTTTAACATTAATTTTTTACTTGATGATGATGCTCAGTGGAGATACAGATGGAAGAGTTCCTGTGTTGTCCACTAGATACAGTTTAAGTGCTTTGGGGCTACGTATAACCAGGGCATGGAGGCCTTGGTATCACCAAAAAGAGGTATGTTTCAAAGTTCAGTTTACGTGGTTGACGTAGTTCTTATAATTAGATCTGTCTGCTGACAAAGCTAAGATGAATTTGGAATGAGTTTAGGTCAGTGGATGGTTGCAAGAGTATGAAGGGCTAACATTCGCAACATTTAGAGGAGCTGGACATGCAGTGCCTATATTCAAACCAAGCAACTCCTTAGCTTTCTTTGCATCTTTTCTTGCCGGTGAAGCTCCGCCATTTGAACGATAAATTTAAGCAGATGATAATAATGGTTAGGGACCGTAAATTTTGCAAAGAACTACTGTTAATGTAATCTTCATTATAAAAGATAATAAGAGGTACTGCTTAATGATTTGACATAAGAGAAGATCAATAATCTCAACAAGGATAAGTTGTTATCCCACATATGTACTGTAAGTATCCTTATTATACAAAGAGAAAATACTAATTTACATTTCTAAGAGTTTCTTTCAGTTTATAATTTCATTATCTTTGTTTAATCTTATAAACCAATTATTGATAATGGAGACCTTCATTGATTGGAACATGAAAATCTTCATGGACTTGGTTCCGCCTCCACTTCTGCAACTATCCTGGAAATCTTTCTTCTGTTAAAGTTCTTTAACACTCTTTGATTAGCAAAGGGAAATTTTAATGCCTTTTTCTTAAACCTAAAATTATTTCAGTCCATCGAAAATTGGAATTGTACAATGTCTGCACTCTGCATGCAGTATAAGACTGCATGGCTCATCCATCCTCCTTGACTAGGTGCATTTTCCATCATCCCCAAACTATAGCACACGTACTGCACACCTCGCTTCCCCTCAGCCACTCAGATGCGCTTGGGTGTGCCATGGGCTATCATTGGGTCAGCTCACTAGTACTACTGGTTCGGGTGTACAACCTACAGTACATCACAAGAAAGATTACTTCACTTGGGATAGTTCACACTTCACAGCATTACCCTCTCTGAATATAATCCATGCGGGCGATATGATACATATTCATTAGTCCACTACCAAAGGCTGAGATCCACAGATTTGTTTTCATTCCCTACCCTGTTCGGAGTCTCAGCAGCTACATTACTGAACTGCCAGAAGCTTCATCCACTTGAACATCAGCTCTGCAGAGCAGAGCTCTCTCATTCTATGCTCGTCTCTGCAAAATGCCCATACAGTTGCATTTTTTCTCTCAACCGGAACCCTACAACATTGAAAATTGCCTCATCGTGCATCATTTATACAACCCATTACCCATAATGTAGCATTAGGAAATTCTAGGCTAGATTCGTAATGATCATCCGTCCATAGTGATGGGCATCGGCCACCTCTTGTTGGATATATATTTTCTAATAAAATATCTTGTTATGAGTGAAATTAAGAAGAAAAGGTGTATCCATTAGATAATACCTCTTAGGAATTGGTTTGACCAGATTCAGTGTATTTTCATAATTCTTTATGAAAAGACATGTATTTTCCTTTTGTCTACCATAGGTGTCTATTTGTGAAAAGGTACTTTGAAACAACTTATCACTTTTTTGTAAAATGTGTATGTATGCGAGAGACACCTATGGAGAGACACTTATGTGACTATAAATAGTGTGCTCATCTGGCCAATTAGAACACAATTAATTAGATAAAGTCTTCTTCATTTCTCTACAATAATTAAAAGAGTTCTTCATATTCGTTTGCTAGTACTCTATTATTACAGTGCAGTTTAGTAGAGTGAAGAACTGTTGTATCTTGGGAGACCAATCGTCCAGAGACTGTTTGCACAATAGCAGGGACGTAATATTGTCTTAAGGAAATTGCTTCGGCAAGCCTCAGTTCATTTCCTTCTCCAAAATCCTTATGAGCAAAGTGCAGTAAATTAATGTTTATCTTTTTTTTGAATTTATTGAGTACGTGTAAATTTATTTGAGTTTATTCTTTTATTAGAATTATTTCTGTAATGCGTATTACTTTTATTTTAGGGTAATATCCCCAAAAAGCCCCATGTTTAGGTGCCTCTTCCCCAATAGGCTTCAACATGGGGTCATCTTCTCAAACAAGCCCTTACCCCACTTTTCTTTATTTTGTTTAACTAAAATACCCTTTGTACTAAAGACAAAAGAGAAAATTAGAATAAGACAAATAAGAAAGAGACAAAAACATATTTTTTTAATATTAATTAATTTATTTTGTTATATTATTTGTAACTTGTATATCTTTTGATTAAGAAATTAAAAATCAATATGATGTATGGTTGGAAAGATCTCGACGAGATCTATCTAACAAGATCCCACATGGGTATTAAAAAAATATATATATATGTGATTTTTATTTTCTCGATAATTTTTTCTCTATATACTGTAAGGGTCTTGTCCGCTAAAACATTGATTGTTGTTCTCTAAACAATATACCTTTATCCTCTAAACAAGTTATTGTATCCACTTAATATGCAATTTTACTAAATCACATTATATATTGAAAAGTGTTGAGAAGTGGATTAAAACTGGTTATCAAAGTATATTGGTCATGGTTCCATATGTATTACTTGGATTTTGTGAAAAAATAAGAATGCATGAGTGTTTAAACAAAGGGAGATTATCAGTTTCAATGATGGTTAGAGAGCACATGAGTCTGTGGCGCTCAACGGTTGCATCCATCTCACAAAGTGGAGAGGTCGTTGGTTTGAAACACGCCAGTAACTGATTGTTTGATATAAGTTTCCTCGCGTAATTTAAAGGGGTAGGGGTGGCAGATGGGTCGTGTCGGGTCGTATGGGTGTCGGATCGGTGTCGGGTTTCGGGTCAAAACAGGTCAACCCATATATGACCCGGTTAGTAAACAGATCAACCCAAACACGACACTGTTTGACATTGTTGCTTAGCGGGTTATTAACTCGACACAGTTGACAAGTTTTTTTTTTTTGGTGTGAAAGCGGGGTTGTTGACAAAACAAATTTTATTGATTGTGCTCAAACAAATTTACTCTAAAACTAATTTAATATATATATATATATATATATATATATATATACCAATTTTAATCCAGGATATATGGTAAAAACAGTAAATAAAGAACAAAAAAAGAAAATAGAAGTAAAACAGGATTTTAATCACATAAAATTAAAACAGAAAAAATGCAGAGTAGAAATTAAAATAAAAGAGGCGCAATACTTACTGAATTAGGAAGCTTTATTCATAAATAAGTTGTATATTATACAACTAAGTAGTAGTTACACACCCCCTGAAGAAAGCTTCAGGTAAAAACTAAAGACCGAAAGATTGAAAAACTAAAAGATTAAAAGAGAAGATTACAAAAGAGAAGAAGAGAGAAGAGAAGAGAGAAATGCTTCAGAGGCTTTCTGATGCTCTTCTTAATGAACCCAAGCCTCTATATATAGGCGAGAGAAAGGAATAAAGTGGGCCCCATTGAGCATTATATGAGTGGTGGACCCCATTTAGTACCTTGTGAGTAGTGGGCCCCATTGGGTATTATGTGAGCAGTGGGCCCCCGTTGGTCATTATAGGAGCACCTTGTGAGCATTGGGCCCCATTGGGTATTATGTGAGCAGTGGGTCCCATTTATAGAAGTGGTGGATCCTATTGACAGCTGATTTGAGCTGATGTGTAGACCCCATACTGTTTGTCAAAATCTTGATAATTGAGCTATCGAGCTGATACAAGCATAATACGGACTAAATTTGAACCCCAAATTGTTGACAGGTGTTGATAATCAGTGGGCCCCCTTGGCCAAATTGTGAGCATTGGGCCCCAGTGGGCATCGCGTGATATTTAGGCCCTATTGAGTGGGTGGGATCTGTCGGTACAGGCCATCCGATAGTTGATCCTGATAAGGTTGGATTGTAAGAACATAATCCAAATCCTTGTCATTATTAGATAATGGAAAGGATTTTGTTTATAAAGGGACTATTGAGTGAAGATTTTATAAGATCCAAAGAAAGCAAAGAAAGGCTATAAGCCAAAAGGAGGGGATACTTAGGTGGTTTAAGAAAATGCTGGAGTCGTATTGTAGAAAGGGTTAAGAGTCCAAAATTGGGCTAAATAATTCTCCAAGAGAAAGGAGAATGATGGGCTTGCAATTCTATCGTATTAGAAGAATTTCTTCTAAAATTATAATTTATGATGGTTAATTCTGTCTCGATAAAGTCCAGATCAGGATTAAATTTAAACCACCAGTTATAGAACCAGCTAGGAATTGTGTTTCTGTGTTCTTCGAAATCATGATTAAAATAGAAGAACCAAAAGTGTTTCTGGTGAGGATTTTTGTAGAAAAAGACATAAGTCCAAGCATCTACATAATCCCAATAATTATAGGATTGAGTAGAAAAACTATAAGCTTGATTAAAAAGACCTATTAGGTCTCTAGTAGTAAGAGGATCTCCCCATTCCACAGATGTAATTATCTGGTGGATAAAGGCTTTATTATAAGCCAAAGATGATTGACCAGGGATATTTCCCTGGGAATGATCAAAAGAGACTGAATTAGTCTCAGTCAAAATAGCTTCATAGAAATTTCTACGATTATATATTTGGAATGGACTATTAGTCCCTTGACCAAAATTCCGTGCTCCAAGAAAGATGGGCTTCTTTACCCATTTCTCATCTTCCGAAGTTAAGGTAATAAGTAATTCATTTGAATTTTTTATGAATAATTTGGTTCCATCCAGGTCTAATGAGACTTCACTGATTTTTCTTTTTCTGTCTGATAAGACAATAGAAAATACTCCCAATTCGGGTTTGATAGGAACGGTTTTGCCTTTACCCTTGTCATAGTTCATAGTAGGACCAGATTGCCGACCATGAGTAGTCATTCCTGTAAATATTCAAGACAAGAATTATGACAAGAATAATTGTCAATATTCATGATTTATTAAATCATGTGAGTCATATGGTGTCCCGTAGTAGGGCCCGATTCTTGTCTAATAAGAACTTTTTTGATACTTCTATTAGAAGTAATTGTTTATCTTAAGACCAATTCCTCCAAATTGATTTGTGATAAACAAAATAATTTGTTGTGCTTTATAAAAGCTATTATAATGTTCCTAATTTTGAACATATCTGACTATAAGTCAATCTTAATTCTTTGTTTTAAGAATCAGATAAGCTATTATAATGTTCCTAAATTTGAACATATCTATATTTTAACTATAAGTCAATCTCAATTCTTTGTATTAAGAATCAGATAAGAATCCCTTTGGGAATTTCCCAATAATAGTTTCATAAAACCAGAAGAACATTGCTACATAATTAGTAGAATAAAGAATTGAATTATTCTTTATTGGTTTTCTGTAAAAATCATTTTTTCTTTTAATTGATGTATATAACCATTATTAGGTTTAATAGTGAATTCAAAAATAACTTTTTTGCCCATGAGGGTAGTATGAATTCCATCATCATCATATCAATTCGTTCAATAGGCCAAATAAGGCTCAAAAAAGGTTTTCCTAGAATAACCATTTGGGATAAGGTACTAGATAAAACAAAAGGTGTTTTAATACAAATACCATCATTACAGATTAATACGTCTGATATTTTATAATTGATTTTCATAGGGGAACCATTAGCAGTGTTCAAAGCATATCTAATTTTCTCAAAATATTTAGTAGGGACAAGTTCTTCCTTTATGCAATTAAGATCAGAACCACTGTCGACTAAGGCAATGGTTTCAAAGGTAAATTCCTGATTAATAACCAATTTGGTATTAATATACCACTTTTGATTGATATTATGATTTAAAGATAATAAATCCCCCACATCATCTCCTGTATCTGAAGAATTATGAGTGACTTGGTTTTTATTTTCAAGTAAGAAAATTCTCCAATGAAGATTTTTAATCTCTGATTTAAGATTATTAATCTCACTTTTAAGGTCGAAAACGGTAGTTTCAGCTTTAACTATAGGGTTTGTTTCAATTCTATCAAAAACCTCTTACAAAGAATAAGGTTTTATAATTTTGGAATAATAATTAGAACTATTATCTAAATATTTCTCAATAGCCTGTCTTTTTTCAGCAGGATCAGATATTTTATCAATAATATCTAAAATTAAACTTTGATTTTCAGTTAGAACATTAATGTTTAGTCCATTCATATCAATAATAGTTTTGTAATAGTCTTGGGAAGTCTTACAATGAGAATAACAACCTTTGTCAGACTGATTAGGACTGCTATCACTATCAGTAATTTCTTCTATTTCCATAATATGGTCAGAAGATTCATCGGAATAATAATTACTAGAAGATTCATGATTATCTAGTATTTGATTAATTTGTTTTTTAACATTTTCATCAATGCTTAATTCATTAATTTATTTTCTAATATCATTCTTAGAGGTACACTTATTAGCGTAATGTCCTGTATTACCACATTTATATATGGCAAATAATATGTTTTAAATCTTTAAAATTCCTTTTAGGATATTGTTTTTGAGAATAATATTTTTTCTTTGAGAAGACCTGATCAGGTCTTTTATAAGTTTGACTAGAAGATTTTCTACGAAAAGGTTTCTTAGAGACAGCCTTATGTGATATAAGATTCTTATCACTAGGTTTAGGAATGGGCACATTATACCCAAATTGTTCACAAAATTGTCCTAATTCCTTTCTTCCAGTTAAATTCTGAGTTTTAAGTTGATTTTTTAAACGAATGTCATTACAAAGAGTTGATCCTTCATTAGTACATTCACTAATTAGTTCTCCATAAGTATAAGAATCATAAGGGATATGAATACCATCATGTTTATTTTTAAGTCTATTTTTTACTTTTTCAGCAAATAATCTTGGTAAACCAGATAAGAATTTTTCTTTCCAAAATTCATTATTTCCACGCGACTTATGTGAATAGAACCTGTTTTACTTCTATTGTCTTGTTTTGTTCTTTATTTACTGTTTTTACCATATATCCTGGATTAAAATTGGTATCAGCGCTATGTCAGCTTAAATTACTGTTGGGGAACATGTAGTTGCTCAATTATATAATTGTTTAAGATGTGAACAATAGCATCTTAGTAGTTCTCTGTTGTACCTTATGCTTAATATATGACTTCATCGCGTTGGACTACTTGTAGTCTCCGGCTAATGATAGTATTATGTTTTGATTTAAGATTAAGTTATGACTTCGTCGCGTTGGACTACTTGTAGTCTCCGGCTGGTGATAGTTCTGTGTTTGGATTTATGATGAATAAAGATAGTCGCGTGGTAACTATACCCGTTTAGCCGTAGGCAGGTGGCCGTTAGGCGTTTAGGGACATTTGTACGTAATTCGTTGACTGTTGGAGTTCATCATAAATCTTGATATGAAACTATTATTGACTGTGATGTAAATCGTTGACTGTCAGAGTTAATCTTAAATTCAGACATAAAATTATTATTTGCTGTGACGTAAATCGTTGACTGTCAGAATTAATCATGACCTTCGATATAGAACTGTTATTTGCTGTTCTTCGATTTTATTAAGCAATTATCTCAGTTAAGAGCTGCATGATCCCTAACATCTTATTGACATCTTTTAATTACTTTCTGTCTGTGTTATCAGTATAGTTTAATTATTTAAGTTATGTTAAAAAATAAAATGAAATTTATTTAAAATGAAAAATGCTTTGAAATCTCTAATATAGAGATAATAGAAAATAAAAAATTCAATCCGGGTCAAATTATCCAAACCTATGACAGATCTATTATAGATCGTTTCTCTTTTAACAGAATATCTAATTTTGACTCTGTTAAAGCTTTGAATTTTAAAAAATCTTCTGGAACTTTTACCTCTAATGTTCCTGCTAATAAAGCTAAAGGGCTTGAGAAGTCTGAAAATAATATTTCTCTAAATCTATATACTAGACAACCTATTCCCAATCCTACCTCTTCGAAAATAGAACTTACAATTAATACGTTGGAAATAACCAATGATTTTAAAATTGATAGAGTTGCAATTAATAATGAATTTAATAGCCCTAAATATGTTGGTTTTAAAAAATGGTATTTTAGTTATTATAATCGTGGCCAACACGAATTTCTTAAAGATAAATATTATAAGCATGTTGCAAGAACTAAGAATATTATTCCTTTTGCACACTATGTGTTAAAATATGATACGACTTTAGAATCTTGCATAACTAAAGAATTTTTTAAAAATTGGACTACTACTGCTGATAGAAGTTTTAAATCTGGTCACCCTCCTACTCAATCTCTTCAACTAATAGATGAGTCTATTACTCTGGAATCGGTTGCTTACAATCAGCCTTCTTCAGAAGAGACAAAGTTAACTAGGGTATTTTCGGATTTACAACCCATCGACAGTCAATTCATCAATATTGAACATTCAGTTATTAAACCTGGATCGAGTAAAGAATACTTCCCGGATAAAATTCATCCTTTTCCTAAAACAAAGTTTGATTTGGAAAATAATGGTTTAAGTCAAGGGGATTATATTAATCAATCAACTAAGACTTTAAATAAAATTAATGTTTTACCACAGAATATTAATAATATATCTGAGGAAAATACTGATTATCAGGAAGATTATAACATCGACTTCAGACTAAAAGATAAGCATGATATTATACTTATCTCTTTTAATAAAGAGTTAATTAATACAAAATTAATCCTTGGTAATAAATATATTTTACAAAATCAACTTCAAACTCAGAGTTTAACTGAGAATAATGAAATAGGACAATATCCTAACCAATTCAAAAATACTATGCTACTTTCAAAGCCTAATATTAAAAATGTAATTTCTCAAAGAAAAGTCTTTAAAAAACCTTTTCGTCAGAAGACTTTTTATATCATACCTAATCAGGTCCTCTTCAAACAACAATCAGTTTATGAAAATCAATATCCTAAAAGGAAAAATCTTACACCTATTATTTACCACATAGGTATTAATATAAGTTGTTACGCTTAAGTGTATTCTTATACCTAATGTGCCAAAACAAATTTATCAAAATAAATCTTTTTCCCCTATTATGGAATTAAAAGATTTCACTGATAGTAAGTCCAGACTTAATCAATCGGTTTCAAGTTGTAAAACTTCTCAAACCTATGATAAACTTAATATTGATACCAGTATGTCTTATATCAATAAATATTTTATAAATAGGCCCACCATTAATGTCTTAACTGAAAATCAGGCCTTAATTTTAGATATTATTGATAAAATATCTAATCCTGTTGAGAAAGGACAAGTTATTGCCAATATTTCAGAAAATACTTCTCATTATAATTCTAAAAATATAAACCCTCATTCTTTACAAAAGATTTTCGATAAAATCGAAACAACAACCATGATTACCATTTCTTACCTTAAAGGTGAAGTTAATAAACTTAAATCTGAGGTTAAGAATCTAAGTAAAAAACTTTCCATGCTCATAGCTAATACAGCCACTTCTAATTCCTTTACAGAATCAGGAACAGGGATAGGAGAATTATTATCTTTACATCAAAATACCCACCAAAAATGGTATATTAATGTCAAATTGGTTATTAACCAAGATTTCACCTTAGAAACCATTGCCTTAGCCGACAGTGGTTCTGACCTTAATTGCATACAAGATGGACTTGTTCCAACTAAATACTTTGAAAAAACTCGCTATGCTCTTAATATTGCTAATAGTTCTCCCATGAAAATCAACTATAAATTGTCAGATGTATTTGTCTGTAATGAAGGAATTTGTATTAAAACACCTTTTGTTTTATCCAAAAATTTATCTCAAATGGTTATTTTAGGAAAACCCCTTTTAAGTCTTATCTGGCCTATTGAAAAAATCGATGATAATGGTATCCATACTACCCTTAAAGGTAAGAAAATTCTTTTTGAATTCACCATTAAACCAAAAACTAATTTTATCAATCAATTACAAGAGATTATAATCTTTAAAGAAAAATAAATTAACTTTTTGTCTCAAGAAATTGGTTATCTTACTATTGATAAACAATTAGAACAATCTGCTATTAAAAATAAAATTATTCAATTAGAAAATCAATTCAAATTGGAAATATGTAGTGACGTTCCTAATGCTTTTTGGAACCGCAAACAACATATAGTACAATTACCTTATATAGAAGGATTTAATGAAAAAATGATTCCTACTAAGGCTAGGCCGATTCAAATGAATAAAGTATATATGGAATTATGCAAGACTGAAATTCAAAGTCTTTTAGATAAAAAACTTATTAGGAAAAGTTCTTCTTGTTGGAGTTGTGCCGCATTTTATGTAAATAAAAATGCTGAACAAGAACGAGGGATTCCTAGGTTAGTCATTAATTATAAACCCCTTAATAAGGTTCTTAAATGGATTCGTTATCCGATTCCTAATAAATTTTTTTTATTAAAACGGCTAAATAATGCCCGATTATTTTTTAAATTTGACCTAAAATCAGGCTATTGGCAAGTTCAAATTGCTGAACACGATAAATATAAGACAACTTTTACTGTCCCTTTTGGTCATTATGAATGGAATGTTATGGCTTTTGGTTTAAAAAATGATCCTTCAGATTTTATGAATATTATGAATGAAACTTTAATGCTTATACAGAATTCTGTATTGTATATATTGATGATATACTAATCTTCTCTAATTCTATTGATCAACATTTTAAACATCTAAACATATTTTCCCATCCTATTAAGAAAAATGGTTTGGTGGTTTCTGCCCCAAAAATGAAGATCTTTAAAACCGATATTCGGTTCTTGGGGCATAATATTTGCCAAGGAAAAATAATTCCTATCAACAGATCTATTGAATTTGCTTCCAAATTTCCTGATGAAATAAAGGATAAAAAACAATTACAAAGATTTTTAGGAAGCCTTTATTATATCTCTGAATATTACAAGGATATAGCCTTTGACACCAAAATTCTTTATGAAAGACTTCGCAAGAATCCTGAGCCTTGGACTTCGGTTCATACAGAGGCAATTCGAAGAATTAAGCTTAAAGCTAAACAATTACCCTGTCTATCATTGGCCAATCCTGAAGGATTGAAAATTGTGGAGACAGATGCCTCTAATAGAGGTTATGGTGGAATACTCAAACAGAGAAATTCTCTGAATAATAATAAGGAATTAATTAGATTCCATTCCGGAATTTGGAAAAATGCTCAAGTCAAATATTCGACTGTTAAAAAAGAGATGTTGGTTATAGTCAACTATATTAATAAATTCCAGGATGATTTAATAAATCAAGAATTTTTTCTACGAATTGATTGTAGCTCTGCAAAATATATTATTGAAAAAGATGTTAAGAATTTAGCATCTAAACATATTTTTGCCCGATGGCAAGCTATTCTTTCTGTTTTCGAATTCAAAATAGAATATATAAAAGGAGATAATAATTCTCTTTTTGATTTTCTCACACGTGAATATTTACAGGGATGAATGTTCATGGTCGTGGAAGGGGAAAAGGCAAAGCCGCCCTTATTAAACCTGAATTAGGTTCATCTTTGGTTGTCTCAAAAGACAAAAATATGAAAGAAGCCTTATTAGGCAAAAAGGAGCCAACATTATTCCTTAAAAATACAAATGAGTTACTTGTTATCCTCAATCAGGAGGATGAAAAATGGTTGACAGAACCCATTTATCTGGGCCAAAAATATTTTGATGAAAAGGATAATAGTCCTATCAAAGGTGGAAAACATAGATATTTCTATGAATCAATTTTAGTCGAGACTAATTCCGTCTCTTTTGATCATTCTCGGAGAACTAACTCTGATCGATCTTTTATTGCTTATAACAAGGCAATGATCCACATGGTCCTCAAATCTTCTGATTTGGGTGATCCTAATAAAACCAGAGAATTACGTGGTTCATATAATCAGGCTTACCACAATTATAACCAACCCTATAATTATTGGGATTACATGGATGCTTGGACTTATACGTTCTTTTATCAAAATCCTCAAAGGAAACATTCTTGGTTCTTCTATTTTGATGAAGACTTCAAGAAGGATAATAATGAAATTCCTAACTGGTTTTATAACTCGGACTATTTACCTTCGGAACTAATAGTTCTTTATAAATCTTACCTTCAATATCATCATTTATTTGAAGGAAAAGATCTTATCAGAGGCAAATCATTCCTCTTCTTCTTAACAGATTATTTAATCCCATGGATCTGGGCATGGACTTATAGTTGCCAGTGAAGGCTTCCATGGCCTTTGCCGTCAATACCATTATAAATGGTGGGCTAAATATCCCCTCGAAGATAAGCTTATAGCCATTACTCCAGACATCCACAAATTGGAGCAATTATACATATCCCGACAAACTAAGTCAGTTATCACAGAACCCTTGCCAGACAATCCTGTCTCAATTTTTCGAGAAAAATTATAACAATCTCACCCTGATCTTTCTACCCAGGAACTCAAATTCAGAGTTATGAAAGAAATGCAAGAACAAATCATAACTTCCTTTGGAGATATATCTCCCATGAATATAGACAAAGTCCCCAAAGACAAAGTCTCTACTGACAAAATTCTAGACAAAGACACTATAGACACCATAGTCTCATGGTGGGACCTTAAACAGGCATCCTCGCAAACCGATGAAGATGACAACGAAGAAGATGTGGATTAGTTACTTCCCACAGCCGATCTAATAAAGTCTTAGCCAACCTAATAAGGACCATTTAATTACAGTATTATGAAGTTCTCACCTCAGTTCAATTATCAGATCCTGCCAACAACATAGGATCCACAGGCCAGCTTGCCAACACCAAATATCAGATCTCGACATTAGTATGAGGTCCACACGACAGCCTATCACCTCAATTATCAGAATCAGCTAACAGTATGAAGTCTCCACTCATGCCCAATGGGGCCCACTGCTCATAAGGTGCTCAATGGGTCCACCACTCCTATAATGCCCAATGGGGCCCACTATCCATAAGATGCTCAATGAGGGCCCACTGCTCCCATAATGCCCAATGGGGCCCACTGCTCACAAGGTGCTCAATGGGGTCTACCACTCATATAATGCTCAATGGGGCCCACTTTATTCCTTGCCCCACTTTATTCATTTCTCTCGCCTATATATAGAGGCTTGGGTTCATTGAGAAGAGGCATCAGAAAGCCTCCGAAGCATTTCTCTCTTCTCTTCTTCTCTTTTATAATCTTTTTTTTTAATCTTTTAGTTTTTCAATCTTTCGGTCTTTAGTTTTTACCTGAAGCTTTCTTCAGGGGGTGTGTAACTACTACTTAGTTGTATAATATACAACTTATATGTGAATAAAGCTTCCTAATTCAGTAAGTATTGCGCCTCTTTTATTTTAATTTCTACTCTGCATTTTTTCTGTTTTAATTTTATGTGAATAGAACCTGTTTTACTTCTATTTTCTTGTTTTGTTCTTTATTTACTGTTTTTACCATATATCCTGGATTAAAATTGGTATCAGAGCCATGTCAGCTTAAATTACTGTTGGGGAACATGTAGTTGCTCAATTAGATAATTGTTTAAGATGTGAACAATAGCATCTTAGTAGTTCTCTATTGTACCTTATGATTAATATATGACTTCGTCGCGTTGGACTACTTGTAGTCTCCGGCTAATGATAGTATTATGTTTTGATTTAAGATTAAGTTATGACTTCGTCGCGTTGGACTACTTGTAGCCTCCGGCTGGTGATAGTTCTGTGTTTGGATTTATGATGAATAAAGACATAGTCGCGTGGTAACTACCCGTTTAGCCGCAGGCAGGTGGCCGCTAGGCGTGGAAATAATGAATTTTGGAATAGAACCTATTTTAGTTCTGTTAAACAAGAAAATCAACTCCACACACTTTAGAAAAACAAGATATACCAATTCAATCTCATTCACTGCCAACACTTTAGAAAATCAACCTGGGCTGTTCAATAAAAAATTCAATCTCATTCACTGCCAACACTTTAGATAAACAGGCTATACCAATAAAGTACCAAATGTTAAACATTCGCTGTCACAGTCATTCATTACTGATACCAAATGCTACAGTACAATGATGCTTCAAGAAATAACACATTTAATTACAAAAAAAATATACAACAACACAGTCAAACTGAATTAAAAAAAAAAACTCAAATTACTAAGTGTTCAGCTAGGTAAACACAGGTCTATTAAAGAGCCAAAAAGCATTCATATACATTGTTCTAATATGTATTCAAATGATTTACAAATAGAAAAGTAGCATCCATTAAACTGAAATCCCATGTCTGCAAACACTTTGTATCTCACGTATGATACTTTACATATCTGCAAACAACTTCTGCATTGCTTCTTGTTCAACTACTTCTAGTTCCAAGCTTCTCAACTGCTTGAACAAGTGCTTTGACTAATCAGTGTCAACTGCCCACATGTTGAAAACAACACATGGTTAATCACGCAACTTATAAGTGCACCTAAAAAACTTTGGGAGGCGTTCCAGGGACTCGGGAAATGTTTGACTCAATTTTGACTCAATCTTATTTAGGGTACTTGTACATATTGGATTGGCATGATTTTTGGTAGATATGATCTCCTTACTATAAAGATCTACTACATAAAACATCAGCTCATTTGAATATATTTAGACCCATCAAATATAATATTAAATTCAACTGTAAAAATGAACGTTCCACAATACATTAACTTGTAATATGATTTTTCTAAAGTTAGAAAATTCAGATTATGATAAATTTTGGTGAAGATGTCGTACATAATGAGAACATTCATGGTACCAAAAATCATGTCAATCCAATATGTACAAGTACCTTAAATAGGATTGAGTCAAAATTGAGTCAAACATTTCCTGAGTCCGTGGAACCTCTCCCAAAAATTTTAACCATCAAATGAGTTGAAAGTACATTCACGGAGTAGGACATTATATAAAATACAATTCGACAAAAGCAATAAAATATGATCTTGAATTTTAATGTACCAATCCTATTGCTCCTCTCAAACAAAGCAGGAGAGAGAGCAGTTGTAAGAAAGCTTGGTCCATGAGACTCGACGACTCGTAAAATGAAAACATGTATAAGCATGTATAAGCTGGGGCCAAAAGAATTTCTCAGGAAATTTTATTTACTAACGCTTCTAGTGTTGTCCTAAAACTCTAAATTTATGTTTTCTAAGCATTCATACTCCAGGATAGACATGAAAAAGAGCAACATGGTAATAGAGATGAGATGTCTTTACTTTAACCCAATCAAAACCAAAAAATTGTCATTCCCACAGACATTAGAATCAATAATCAATAAATAACTGAACTGTAGAGAACACACAGTTGACAGAAGTACAAAATGTGTCAAACTTTCTGAGATTTTAAGCAATACTCGTATAAATTCAACTAAAAATCTTATAGTTTTGTCAGAAAAATCACAAGGATGGAAGAGGAAGCAAAAAAACACAGCATAACTTAACAAAGAGAAAGTGCTAAAATGGAGACAACTATCATTTGAATCAAAGTGTTATGGTTGTAAACTCACTTTCTAGTAAAAACATACAACTATACAAATGCAGTCTCACAATATATTGTGAACATACTGTTGCCAAGTTCAGATTCAAGACAGATTTTGAAAGTATATTTACCTGCCATCGTTAGTTTTCGTTGACTCCATCCACCATGATACCATTACCATCTCCATCTCTGATTTCATGGTTGTTTAAGCTTATTACATCCTCACACAATTCATCCAGATCAGGTTCCATATCATCTACATTAAAATAGTACAAAGAAAATAATATCAAACCAATTATGCGTGCAATATGAACAATATGAAAAATATGAACATACCTTTCTTGTCAAATATCCAATCACGTGTGCAAACCAAAGCCTCAACATTTTCGGGCTTGAGTGCACTACGAAACTTGTCAATAACTCTGCCACCAACACTAAATGTCGCTTCCGAAGCAATTGTGGAAATGGGTATGGATAGAATATCACGAGCCATCAAAGAAAGTTCAGGGTATCGATACTGATTTCCTTTTCAAAAGTCAAGAACATCAAGTTCCATTTTCCTATCCAATCTTTGTTCTTCCAAGTACAATTCCAACTGAGTTTTCTTACTGGTAATTGAATGTTCTCCCGCATCAAAAGTATCAAAATCCTGAGCAATAACAAAAGAAAGAATGCTTGTTATATGAAGAAGCAATTAAAGATTTATAAACTCGTAAAATTATGATTATAAAATAAAAACTTACCAACAATACAACATCCATAGAGTTTTGAGAACTCAGAATATCAAAGGAAACATCTTTGGCCTGATTCCTTGAAGTGTTATCAGTAGACTCGGAAGAATTTTGTTTGTAATGGTCAAAGAGGGAAAATAACTTCTCGCGAACTTCTCTAAACTGAGCAGAATCTATACCATAAAGTCTAGTGTAGCTCCAACTCACAAAATGCAGTTTATATCGAGGATCAAACACCACAGGAATAGCAAGAATAACAGAATATGTGGACCAATATTTTTCAAATTTTATATTCATTTCCTTTGCCATGGCACTCATAAACTCATCCCTTTCTTGTAAGGTTTTAGTAATAGTGTCTTGCACAAAAAACACTTGAGGAAAGTATAAATTTGAAGTTGGGTATTGACTTCCAGAAAATATACAAGTCACCTTGTAAAATGCACCCAAGAACTTGCAAATATTTGCTGCCCTTTCCCATTCAGTTTCAGTAGGACAATGATCGTAATTCAAATCACTCTTCAATTGTATAAAAGCGCGACGATAGTAAAGTGCACTTTCAAGCATTAAGAATGTCGAGTTCCAACGAGTAGGAACATCTTGCCTCAAAGCTCTCACCAGTAACAAAGAAACATGATTGATACAATCTCTAAATCTTTGCTTCCTATGTTGTGACCCTTTCAAGTATTTTACACTTTCCTTAATCTTAATAACTGATTCATCAATTTCTTTCAATCCGTCTTGAACAATGAGGTTAACTATGTGGGCACAACAACGAACATGGAAAAACTCACCATTACAAAGAAGAGCATTTTTTAAGTTAAGCGGATCTTTCAAAAGATTAACACACACATCATTGGCGCTTGCATTATCTAAAGTCAATGAAAATAATTTTTCTTCGATTCCCCACTCATTCAACAAATTATAGATTTTTTCTGACAAAGCAATATCAGTGTGTGGAGTAAGCATGAATAAAAAATTTAAAACAATCTTTCGAAGCTTCCAATCACAATCAACAAAGTGTGCAGTAAGTGAAATATATCCATCTGTGCAAATAGAAGTCCATAAATCTTACGTTAAACTAATTCTTCCAGGAATACTATGCAATAACTCTCTTATCCTACCCTTCTCCTTTTTGTGTATCTTTAGAATATAATCTTTAGCAGTGTTCCTACTGACTAAAGCAATCCCTTCATGTATATATCTAAATGCAGCTCTAATTCCCTTATACTCAACAAACTGAAAAGGTAAATCATGTCTAATGATTGCTAGGAATATCTTTTCTCGAAACACATCAAGATCAAAATTGGCTCTCATTGTCGATGGAGATTTAGATTGTGACAAAGGACAATTCTTAATGTGTCGAAGAATATTACTTGTCCCATTCCTAGCCTTATTTTGCAAAACTTTTCCACATCGACGACATTTTTGAGAAACTACAAATAGTGCTAACACAATAATTGAATATTCAACCAATCAAACAATACGCATAAAGTAAAGAACACACAGAAATTTTTAACGTGGTAAAACCCAATAAGGGAAACGTCCACGGTTGTCCTCGCGACAACAAATAATCCACTAGATGAAAAGAGATGTACAAACCTACCAACTACCTGCACTCACTGCGAGTTGATACTCCTGGTTATCTCTAACACCTTGACTTCACCAGAGCACCTTGATGTACGCACAAGATACTCGACTTCTTGATGAACACACAAGAAGACTCGAAGCCGAAATCACAATCAAACTTAGAAGATCACAAAGTTATGAATTGAGAGAAGGGGGGAAGAAGGGAATTGAGTTCAATAGCCACAAACACTTTCAATACCAAAACCTAAACCAAAACTCCAGAACTAGAAGAACAATGGACGGCCAAAGAACTGACTTGTTCTTTGGTAGAGAAACCCTATTTATACTTATGGTTGAAAACCAAGGAAAATGGGCCGAATTTGTGAAAACCAACATTGGACGTACGTACGTCGATATGACGTTCGTACGTCTCAAACCGAAATAAGTCTGCTGACATACCATACGTACGTACGTCCTGAAGAGGTACGTACGTCCAGACCAAACTAGCTCTGCTGACATACCATACGTACGTACGTCCTGAAGAGGTACGTACGTCCAGACCAAACTAGCTTTCTGCTGACATACCATGCGTACGTACGTCCTGAAGAGGTACGTACGTCCTGACTCAAACAAGATACTTGTGACACACGACGCGAAGACAAGGACACGGGACGACGCGCGTACAACAAGGTTTTCTTAACAATGAACTCAAAGCGAAATAACCAAGGACGACCAATGTCACAAAATTGATGTCAAACCACTTCGTGCCGGTTTCAATCTCCCTCTTTGACATTGATTTTGTGACAAAAACCTATGACTCTAATAGCACTTATAAAACGTGCTTACAACACCAAACCATGGCATTTATAAATCATGCCTACAAAATCACTCAAGGTAGAACACGTACCGAGTCACCAATTCTTGAACAAGACGCTTTAAACATCAGAGACCGCACGGAAGCAACTAAGAATTTTCGAATCAATCAAGGAATCAACAAAGGTTCCTTCGAGCAACTCCCCCATACTTCATGAGCTCCAAAATTTTGACACTCAAGCTCCCCCATAACTGTACAACCTCTAAAACATTAACACGTTCACTCCCCCATACGTGTAGAGTACCTGAAACATGACCAAAAAATAACCTAACAACAAAGAAACGATTGTTAGTATTAGAGTCATAAATCTCCCCCTTTTTGTCACAACAAGTGAACAAACTAACCAATCAACAAGAAGAACAATAAATAACAGTAATAGACAAATAACCAAGAAAAAAATTCAATACCAGACAATTAATGATAAAAAATAAAACCTAATCGAACTCTTAAAGTCTCATGAAACCAACTACGAACCAAACAAAGGAATCCATAGACATAAGACACAGAAAAGACATAATATAAAGCTTAAGTTAACCAGAAGATCTACTCCACCGAACTATCACATGAACATGAAGCTTAAGAAGGGACATAAAGCTCTCGCACGAGCCGAAAATCTATTCCACCGAGCTATCACATGATCATCATATTCCTCCAGACATGTACTCGTACAAAATAACTTCTCAATTCTGCTGTCCAAGCCACAGTCGGTAAGAGGAGCAGAAAGTCCTGGAACCTTCGGATATCCAACCAACTCCAAGATGTGATTTTGAAGATGTCCCGGTAGTCTCTCCCAATGATTGACATGAGCCAAGCATGGATTAAGGAAAGGTCGATGAATATAGTCAAACCCATGGGGAACACGACATAAACGACAAACCTTTGCATTGTTTTTGTACTCCATTACCATAAACGACACATAACCAACAGCCGGAACAAAAACCCCATGAAGTTCATACTCTGCCATTGAAAATTCTGAAAAACAAAGACAGAACTAGAAGGAGATAAGAAGACACAAGATGAGAAAAATAAGAGAGGACTCCTATATATAGCGAGAACATAAAATAAAACCTAACTTGGCCCAATTAGAAAGGTCCATGACCTAAGCAGCAGAAATTCATACCAAAACAGAAAAAAAAAGATTATCACTAATAGAAACATAGCAATATCCAATAACATCCACAACATCTAAGTGTAGAAACAAAACGATATAACAAAAGAGCAATGTTAAGTACAAAAATGTAGAGAGTAAACCAGAACAAGAACTACTCGGACTCTGAGTCACCATCACTGTGTTCACCAACACCCTCGTCCTCACTCTCTCCATCAGAGTCATCACCATCAATGTCACCTGGAACGGGAGGTACGTCCTCCGGAAATGGAGGCAGGTCGATGGGAGTAAAGTCTAGCTGAAGATGACGCATCTGAGCTACGTTCATCCTATGAAGATCACGGAGCATAACATCATGCTGAGATAGGATGACTCCAAAACGATCTAACCGAGCATCCATATGATCTTGATGACGGCGAATTAAAGAAACCCGAGCGTCAACAGCCGCAACTGCCCGATTGCCCCTAGCTGAGGCTGAGACGGGGCGTCTAGAAGTCAGTGCCCGATCAAAATCATCATCACGAACAAGAGCCCGGCCTCCCCAAATTAGATGATGCGTCAGACGCGCACCCACGGACTCAAAAGCAGCCTTCCTAGACTGACAGCCCTTCTTGATGGCATTGACCCAGTCATGACCAACAAACCTCGGAGGGCTCACCAACATATATTGTCCCTGAAAACCCAAGTGCTTGAGTATTGTCATTATAAAGCTAGGGAAAGGAAGAGTACCCTTGGCTGCATCGATTTGAAGCATCCGTGTGTAGATGACTTCAGAGAGATGGAGATGATGCACCGACATACACACCACTAATTTCACCATGTCGTCGGTCATGATGATCTTGTTGCCCTTTGTAGGGTAGATGTTGGAATGGGCAACCATGTGTAAGAGGATAGCGCTGTAGTACTTGGCATGATATCTCTCCGTGACACCATCGATGAACATCCTCTGAACTTGATCTACAAAGTCAATCTGAATCGCCTCTGGAATCGGCCACCTAACATGAATAGCATCTTCGGAGAGAAGATCATCATCAATCCCCAACGCCTCACGAATCACCTTCGGAGAAATGGTGTATCGCCGACCGTCAATTAAAACTGAAAAACTCGAGCGATTCGATGAGGGTGTCTTCGTCTCGTAGAAGGCAATCGTATGCTCAACCGAGTACTTGGTAATTGGTTAAGCCACCCTTAACCAATTCCGAGCCTCAAAGAATGAAGCTATGTTGCCGAGTTGGGAAGCCCCAAGGGGGGTGGCAGCAATGTCTCCCAAGTCGAAGAAACGCTCGGGAACAATAGCCTTGGCTCGAGGATGAGCACCAAGGGATGTGTGATGAGGCGACAAGGCCGGAGTGGAACCTCTACCCCTAGGAGCGCGAGAAGAGGATGCACCCTTAGACCCGGATGTCGTGGTGGAGGGAGTGGTGCGTGCGCGCTTTGAAGCCATTTTCTACACAAGCACAACAGTAAACAAACCAAAAGTATGAGAAAATTGACGAAATAAACAATAGCAAGTTCATTTTGGCATTCTATCAAACACTTGATGTGCAGAACCTTGATACATGCTACTTGCAACAATGGAGCAATGGCAAGCACCCAAACACAATGAAGGAAACATAAATAACAAGAGAGAAGGAGGAAACAATCCCCAAGGTCATCCACAATAAAAAACAAACAAGGCGAATTCAAGTGACGAAATACCGATTTCCATGAAGACAATATGTAAGCAAACAACCTTAACTAACAGTACGATAAAGCAAGCCAATTAATCAACACAACATGATAATAGAGAAGAAAGAAAGAACAAAAGAAAAACTTACAAGAGATAGTGATTGAAGATGACAAACAAATTCGCCGACCAACACAACGGACCAAAACAACGACAAGAATCACTATGGAAGAACAGCAACAATCGAAGATAAAAAGAACAAGAAGAAGGTCGACGAAAATCAATGTGAGAGAGAAAGGAAAGGAAAGAGCAAGAAAAACCGTTATGGTCGTACGAGAGGTTAGAGGGGGCACGATTTGAATGTAACAGATGGGCCAAAACCTGTCAAACATATAAGCTTAAAGGTATATATGGGCCGAGTCTGTAGCAGGAACGTACGTACGTTCTATTTACGTTCGAACGTCGGGACCCCAAAAAAAAAACATCTGCCAAACAACACGTTCGTACGTCCTAGGAGCGTTCGTACGTTGCAAAAAGATCTGTCCCCCTCCACGTACGAATGTCTAGAAGACGTACGTACGAACCCCCTTTTGTTTTTTTTTTTGTTTTTTTTTTTTTTAAATTGAGAGAACAACCTAAAGACCAGACAGCAGACCGACTAACAACCCAAACACATATTGAGATACATCACAAGAAAACTTTTCTGCTTATCATAAGAATTCCAATTACAACCGAATATAGTTTAAACAAACCTCAACCACAAGAAAATGCAAAATCGAAGAACGACATCATACACCAAGCCATGGTACTTACTAGAATGATGCAAGCATGTAGAAGAAACTGACAGACCAATACCAACCTCCGGAAACAAACGAAAAACATGATCATTGAGTATATTGAAAGTCACTTGCTACAAGGCCAATGTGAAGTGAACCGGATCACAACAAAACCAAGGAAACACAAAGCATTGTTTTTCTTCTTTTCCTTTCAACTAGACAAATGTGAGAGTCACCTGTCACCCCCCCCCCCCCCCCCCACTTTTTTTTTTTTTTTTTTTTTTTTTGTTTAAAAACATTGGAGACAAATGCCATTCCCGTGTGGGAGTATATAATATCTCCATCTTTTACCAGAACACGAGGGTAGGGTGTAGCCTACATCTTTTCGGCAAAACACACTCAAGAAGTGCAATACCATGGTAACGTGCAACACAAGAACTAACATCTCCTGAGTGCATCCGTCAGAGCATGACCCTCACAGCCCCAACGGGTTCTTAGCCAAATGAGCATGCTCTCAAGACAGTCAAATGGCTGGGGATTTTGTGAGTCATTGACCACTTACAAGAGGTGTAGAAATATAAAAGAAGACGATGACCATGAAAGGAAAATCATATAAGACTGGAGATATACAGGTATTCCAAAATGACAATCCAACTACATGTAAATGTATCACGTAAGAAACTACCAAGACGAAGAGAGTATGATGTAACCCTACAACTATGCATGACAGAAAAACAGTTGAAGATGCCAAACTAGAAATATCTGTAAAGTGGAATCCACACAATAAGGAAGGTAGTATGTCCTCAATATCAACAACAATAAAAAAATAACCGAACCTAAACATCCTAAACACAGACAGTTCCAATGAACAAATTAGGTATATAGATGCAGAAGGGGTGTAGTGACAACGAAACAGTTATCAGATGAACGACTACCAGTCAACACCAAGAATTGATTGGAATCAAAAACATCACACTTATCATCCTCAAACACAACCTTAAACTTAGCATCACATAACTGACTAATACTCAATAGATTGGACTTAAGACCCTTAACAAAAAGAAGCTCATGACTATTGAGCGATCCAACCTCAGAAAAGTTACCTTTACCTTCAACCGGAAGCATTTTACCATTTCCAAAACTAACCTTACCTCCATAACCAAGAGTCAGATTATCAATTAGAGACTTATCACCTGTCATATGACGCGAACAACCGCTGTCAAGATACCATGATGAAGGCATCGGTTCAACCAAACGAGCCATGTGAGATACCATTTTCCTGGATGCATCCATACTCCTATCCCAGAAATGTGGAGGTGGAGTAGGCATGGGTGTTGCTTGAGGACGATTTCCATAAGGAGAAGTTCTGGGTAAGCCCCATGGAGCATAGCCATTCCACATGTATGGAGCCTGCATAGAGAAAGTGGAAGACTTGTTCCAATATGAATTACCTGCAAAAGAAGGATGGTGAGCAGGATACAAATTATTCCAAAAAAAAGCAGAAGTGTGACCCATGCGACCACAGGTTAGACATTTAAAGCCTTTGTGTCTAAAATTCTTTTTCCGGACATGCTTTACACGAGTGACCTTGGGTGGGGAAACCACACCAGACACCTGCACAGGAGCAGGAGAAGCGACACCTGTTGGTCTGACAAAAGTAGTACAGGAGGTGCTAGCAGTAGAAAGAGGAACAGATGTGTCATAACCTAAGCCAGATTTGTCTGAATGGATTTACCAATTCCCAGCAGAGAGTTAAGACTATCACTAGCTTTACCAAAGCCAACCAATTGTTTGTTGGCTGCAAACAACTCAGCTTTCACTTTTTCATGTTCCAGTACAAGAGTGCGATACCGTGTCTCCAGATTATTATTCAGGTTTTCCAGAGAAGCAATACGTGCTTGGAAGTCCTCATTTTCTTTTTCAAATTCCTCCTTCAACATGTTGGAGTCACCTGCAAGACTACAGATATCCTGCCCAAGACTGTCTACCTGATCCTGCAAGACAGTGTTAGTTTTTTCAAGCAACTTGACTTGTTGCATGGAAAACTTATACATATCACATAATTCACTAGTAGTAGCATGAACACCAGAATCAGAAACATTAATATCATCAGTAGAGGATACAATACCTCCTGGATGCTCATCCAGGGATGCACTGAAGACCACATAGTTGGAGACAACATTTGAGGGATTGCCATCATCATCTTCATCTGAATCATCCCATGTCACTGTGAGGTTCGCTTTGGAATTATCACCAGGTTTGCGATCCACCTTCTTGTCACATTCATTTGCAAAGTGTCCATATTCACGACACTTGTAACATTGGACATCTTTACGATCAACTCGAGCTCTTCTCCCATCCACAGAGAATCGCTCAAACCCACGACTCCTAGGAGCATTTGAGGAGTCAGGAAAACGCTTTCGAGGGTCTCGATTCTGTTGATATTTCAGAATCTTCTGAAAGCTACGTGACAGAAACGCATAGTTATCATCCACATCCTGTTCTTCATCATCAGAAGGTCCTGTGGACGTTTCTTTAGACGATGTAGCTTTGAATGCCACAGACTTGTTCTTCAAGGGTTCTTCCAAGGCCTGTTCCATCTCACATGTCCTTAGTTTCCCAGCAAGTGTCTCAATGGACATGTTCTTAATCACATTACTCTCAGTGATGGCATCCTTACGAGAACGAAACCGAGGAGGCAAAGCACGCAATATCTTACGTACCACTTGTGTGTCAGTATATGCATGACCAATAGCAGCACTGCAGTTTATGATATCTTGGAGACGAATAAAGAAATCATCAAAAGTCTCAGAATTATCCATCCGTAGATTCTCAAACTGAGATGTTAACAGTTCCAGCTTGCTTTCTTTGACAGTTTCGTCACCTTCATGTGTACAGATAAGCCTGTTCCATGCATCTTTAGCCTCTTCACAGCCTTGCACACGACGAAACTCACTGGCATTTAATGCCATGAAAATAGCATTGAGTGCCTTGTTGTTATAATTTGCCAACAACTTCTGTTCAGGCGTCCACTTTTCACGTGGTGTCAGTGATGTAACGGCAGTATCATCAGTACCTGTGATAGTCAAAGGTTCTTTCCACCCTGTAACAACAGAAAGTCAGACTTCTTCTCCTAATGCTTGGAGATAAGCTCGCATCCGTACTTTCCAATGACCAAAATCTTTTCCACTGAATTGTGGAGGAAGACTTGAAGTAGCAAACTTATGAGGTTCCATAAGGCACTATTGATCGTTAGCGTGAGCCTTTACGCTCCTTAACCAGCCCCCAGCGACTGATACCAATTGAGAAACTACAAATAGTGCTAACACAATAATTGAATATTCAACCAATCAAACAATACGCATAAAGTAAAGAACACACAGAAATTTTTAACGTGGTAAAACCCAATAAGGGAAACGTCCACGGTTGTCCTCGCGACAACAAATAATCCACTAGATGAAAAGAGATGTACAAACCTACCAACTACCTGCACTCACTGCGAGTTGATACTCCTGGTTATCTCTAACACCTTGACTTCACCAGAGCACCTTGATGTACGCACAAGATACTCGACTTCTTGATGAACACACAAGAAGACTCGAAGCCGAAATCACAATCAAACTTAGAAGATCACAAAGTTATGAATTGGGAGAAGGGGGGAAGAAGGGAATTGAGTTCAATAGCCACAAACACTTTCAATACCAAAACCTAAACCAAAACTCCAGAACTAGAAGAACAATGGACGGCCAAAGAACTGACTTGTTCTTTGGAAGAGAAACCCTATTTATACTTAGGGTTGAAAACCAAGGAAAATGGGCCGAATTTGTGAAAACCAACATTGGACGTACGTACGTCGATATGACGTTCGTACGTCTCAAACCGAAATAAGTCTGCTGACATACCATACGTACGTACGTCCTGAAGAGGTACGTACGTCCAGACCAAACTAGCTCTGCTGACATACCATACGTACGTACGTCCTGAAGAGATACGTACGTCCAGACCAAACTAGCTTTCTGCTGACATACCATGCGTACGTACGTCCTGAAGAGGTACGTACGTCCTGACTCAAACAAGATACTTGTGACACACGACGCGAAGACAAGGACACGGGACGACGCGCGTACAACAAGGTTTTCTTAACAATGAACTCAAAGCGAAATAACCAAGGACGACCAATGTCACAAAATTGATGTCAAACCACTTCGTGCCGGTTTCAATTTTGCCCTTGGTATCTTATCATTAGCAAGAGGTAAATCAATAAATACTTTCCATACTTTAGAATATTTACGACTAGATACTGCCTTTGAAAGATTAGAGCTTTGAGTATCAATTTCCATTGTTGGTTCTTGCAGGTTACTTGGTTATTCCAAGTCAACATAATGAGACTCCATCTGTAAATTAGAAAAATTCTTTAGCTCTGTGTATCAAACTAACAAAACATTGCAACTCTAATAATTAATTAATTTCCCATCGAGTGTAGTTATCGTATTTGATGATTTGAGATTCATGCTAACCCTCTTTATTCGTTGTCGTGATTTGATAGAAATTACAAAATGAACTGTTCCTTAAGCCAAATTTTCAAAATAAAAATACCCATTGAAATATTCCAATTCGACAATACCTCAAACCAATCTATATCAAAGAATTTCATCAAATTATACAAACCCCAATTCGAAATTAAAAATTTATTATCATTTGAAGGAAAAATGGTCCCAAAAAATGTACAATATCAAATTCCTTGAATGGATAGAAAAATTTAAGGAATTCTTAAGTTTGGATAGTTTCAGTGAATGGATAGAAAAATTCAATCAGACCCTTCAACTAAAAAATGTTAAAACATTGTATTTACCTGTTTTTGCTCTTCTTCTTGTTGTTGTTAGAGGTTACTGCAGGGGTTTTGCGACGAGCGAAAGGAACTGTGGATAGAGTGAAAATGGAATTTCTAGGGTTATTACAAGTTGATGATTTAGGAGAAAAAAGATGATTTGCAGAGAAGAAGATGAAGTAGCCATGGAAAATTGAGATTTAGGGTTGGGAATTAAGATTAATCAAATAGTGAGATTTGCTTTGTTGTTGTTATTAGATCTAATAAAGAAGAATAAGAAGAAGAATGGCTTTGTTGTTGTTGTTTGAAGAAGAAAAAACTAAGGAATCTAAAGACAATCGTGTCAAAACGGGTTATTTTTGGGTTTGAGAGTTGGACACGAACACAACCCACCTAGCAAATAACCTTAATGGGTCAGTCACGTTAACGACACAAAACAAATAAATGTCAACCCGAACACGCAAAAAACGGGTCGTGTTTAGGTCGTGTATATGGATCCCGTGTCAAAACTGCCACCCCTAGTAAGGGGTGCCCTCAACCCCGTTTGCAAAAAAAAAAAAAAATGGTTAGAGATGTGAGCTATTAAATTGTTCTGGTGTAGGGGATGGGAAAGAAGAATGGAGTACAAATTTGACGAGCTTCTTGGCATTACACCAGGCAAAAAGAGGGATTTATGTTTAGACTCGGTTATGTTCTCTTTCTTATGGTTTGGGATGTAACCTAAAAAGAGTATATAGTCTTTTGTGAAGTTAACTATATACTAAACGTTTTTATGAACTTTTCATGGCAATACAATTTTCTTTTTGTCTGTACTATAAGGGTTTTGTCCTCAGTTGAGACATCAAACTCATGCATCAAATTACAGACTACAATCCACATATATTAATAATATGAAATATATATCATGCCTTTGTAATTTACAAAACAACAAGTAACAATTTAGAGGATATTGTTTTGGTGTTAGAAGACAAGAAAATATTTTTCAAAGGACAAAAATAAAAACTCCCGAATTTAGTAGTAATGGGTGATTTTTTTAGATTTTTAGAGTAATTTTGAAAAACCTTTTGAAATTATAAGGATTTTTTTTTTTTTTGAAACCCAACTTCTCAGTAAAAAAATATGAAATTTTGAATTTTTATGAATATTTGAATTTTTATAAGAATTTTAATTTTTTAAATTTAAAATTTTATAGTCATGTGGGAACTCGTTTGAAAGATCTCGTCGAGATCTTTCCAACCATATACATTATGTTGATTTTCGAGTTCTAAATCACAAGTTATAAAATTTTCAAATGTTAAAACCAAAAAGTTATAAACCAACTTTTTTTATTTTTTTGTCGTTTTCTGAGTTTTTTTTTTGTTTTATACTAACTTTAGAAGACAAAAAGTTGATTTTAGAGGATATAATACAAAGGTAATTTTGACCTGTTAGAAATTATGAAATAGTCAAAGGGTTTTTCTGAGAAAATGACCCATGTCAGGGCCTATTAAAAAAAAGGCACCTCAACATATGGCTTTTTTGAGATATTACCCTTTATTTTATCTTGTGTTATTATTATGAGTTCACACGTATCATTGCCGACACCTCTGTCCTAAATTTCCACCCACTGTGCAGCCGCCAGCCAGTAATAGTTTCCCACTTTCCCTGCTGCATTGTTTACTGGGATCAGTATAGTCAATGTCTCAGTGCCTTTTTTGAGATATTACCCTTTATTTTATCTTGTGTTATTATTATGAGTTCACACGTATCATTGCCAACACCTCTGTCCTAAATTTCCACCCACTGTGCAGCCGCCAGCCAGTAATAGTTTCCCACTTTCCCTGCTGCATTGTTTACTGGGATCAGTATAGTCAATGTCTCAGTGCCTTTTTTGAGATATTACACTTTATTTTATCTTGTGTTATTATTATGAGTTCACACGTATCATTGCCAACACCTCTGTCCTAAATTTTTCCACCCACTGTGCAGCCGCCAGCCAGTAATAGTTTCCCACTTTCCCTGCTGCATTGTTTACTGGGATCAGTATAGTCAATGTCTCAGTGCCTTTTTTGAGATATTACACTTTATTTTATCTTGTGTTATTATTATGAGTTCACACGTATCATTGCCTAACACCTCTGTCCTAAATTTCCACGCATTGTGCAGCCGCCAGCCAGTAATAGTTTCCCACTTTCCCTGCTGCATTGTTTACTGGGATCAGTATAGTCAATGTCTCAGTGCCTTGTGCAAATATCTACTACTCTACCTTCAACTAGGTTACGTGCCCTTCGATACCTCATACTCTGATGAAAATCCAGTACACCAGCACGTAGTACTAGCAACTCCATTCCACAAAATCATATCCATTAGCTACTTAGTATGAACACGTTGAATTCCTAAAAATCAAGTTGACTAAAAACGTGGATATTATTTCTCCAACGTCGTAAATCAAACTTGTACGATGTCGGTGTATAAGATCAAGAAAAAATAAAATCCATACACTTCTCTTGCTTTCACTCATTTTAATTTGTTCATCACTTCACCTTGTTTCAATCCATGGCTTTTGTAAATAATAACTTCACAACCCCAAGATTTCTTTCTCTTTCAAATACCTTTAAAGAATCAAAACAACCCAAATTCAATTTCCCTTTAAAGGGTATTTCTTCTTCTTCTTCTTCCTCTTCTTCAATTCTTCATTTTTGCAATTCTAGCAAATTATCAAATTTGACATATTTAAGAGAAAAAAGAAGTAATTGGGTTGTTGGTTCAGTTAAAGAAGAGCTTGATGCGATTGAAACAAAGCTTAATGATTCACTTGAACAGTTAGATGGAGTTGTAGCTGAAATTAAAAATGAAAGAGAAAATTCTCAGGTTGGTGACCATCAAGATTTTTCTGCTTCTTCTACATCATCATCTTTGAGTGTTAATTCGGATGAGAAGGTTGTAGAGAATAATCAGATTACTGGGGCACTCGATAGAACGATAAATGCGGGAATTGTTTTAGCTGCAGGCACTTTTGCCATCACTAGATTGCTTACCATTGATCATGATTACTGGCAAGTATGTGATGCTTCACTCTTTGTTTCTATTGTATTTTCATTAATTCTGAATAGGGTATTGCTAAACGCATATATTGATTACTCTTATAATCTGTTTTGAATTCATTGACTTACTGTTTGGAATTTTGGATTAATATTGTGATGACTAATGATATTTATTCTGGGGGACTAACATTTGAGCTTCCATATCAGTGAAAGGCTCTATTCAATCTCCAATCTCTCCTGTATAAGTTAGTGAAAAAAGAATGGTAAGCAACCTACACTAGAGAGATGGGTTTGAAATCGTCTTTGTGAAATGCACCACTTATAAAATGTTTATGTTTTGAGTATCTCATATTCATTGATCTCTCCATTGTTGGAGACTACATGAATATGTTTTGTCCATGTTCAATACCATTCTGGATACGACAAAATGGTGACACAATGTAAATTGGAATATATCATTGATTGGTTTTGTTTATCACAGGGATGGACACTTTATGAGATATTAAGATATGCACCAGAACATAACTGGCTTGCTTATGAGGAAGCTTTGAAAGCAAATCCTGTTTTAGCCAAAATGGTGATAAGTGGGGTGGTCTATTCTCTTGGAGATTGGATTGCACAGGTATGGATTATGGAATCCTTTAAAATTTGAAGTGGTGGGTCGATATTATTTCTATTTTTTAATAGATCTAAATTCTTTCTTTCTGGATGCGCAGTGCTATGAAGGAAAACCTCTATTTGAGTTTGATAGGGTACGCGCATTCAGATCAGGCCTTGTTGGGTTCACCCTTCATGGATCACTTTCCCATTATTATTACCAGTTCTGTGAGGTGATTGTTGTGGTTGCATGCTTTTTTCTAAAGAGGTTATTTAAAGCTCTCATTAATTTTTTTTGGTGAAGTTTAATTCAGACTTTTTTGTTTTACAGGCCCTTATCCCTTTTAATGACTGGTGGGTTGTCCCAGCAAAAGTTGCCTTCGACCAAACAATTTGGGCAGCAATTTGGAACAGCATTTATTTTGTGGCATTAGGATTTTTGCGTTTGGAGTCGCCTGCCAATATTTTTGGTGAGCTCAAGGCAACATTCCGACCCATGTTGACAGTAAGCACGGCCCCTTTTCTCGCTTCTTATATATGTTTTAGGGTCTGTTTGATTCGTCTGGTTTTATTTACCGGTAAATAATTTCATGGGCATAATTCTAATTGCGCATAGTTTCTGATTAAAATTTATTTTCTTCGTGAACTTGGTTTCTATTACAGTCCTCCTAAATTCCAGCTCGATCCTCCACTTTTACCGGGAAATCGATCCCCGGCCGGAATCAAATAGGCCCTTAGTGT
This sequence comes from Aquilegia kansuensis, assembly GCA_020826895.1. NCBI lineage: Eukaryota > Viridiplantae > Streptophyta > Magnoliopsida > Ranunculales > Ranunculaceae > Aquilegia > Aquilegia kansuensis. Next base: position 20,153,368 of record CM037004.1, on the reverse strand, counting down.
TTCTTTATCGAGTATATGACATTTTGGAAAACCAACTTCACAAGTGGTGAGACTTGTCATCGACTCTAGATAATTATAGGAGTATTCTTGTCTCTAACTTTTTCTCTCTGCTTCTATTCAATGGTTATCAATTATCTACTATCTGTAGAAATCTTAATATCTTAAGATTTATATTTGAGAAAGTAGAACCGACCTATCTACATCTATAAATAGAACTACCACTTAGTTGTGGTGTGTGCTGAAGCGAAGTGCGAACTACCACTAAGTTGTAAGGTTTTTTTAAGATTTCTCAAGTAATTCCAAAAATATGTTTCATCGCTAGTGTTACATAATTCTCAACAATTTCTTATTAGAGAGGGACAGTCAAGGACTTTGTTGTGACATTATTGTGGGATAGACGTCAAGGTGCTTAAGCATAATTATGTTTGTTGAGGGATTTGCCTCTCAATACCGACTCTACTTTATTTCAACCCTAGAAGTTATACCGAGTTGTCTTTGAAATATTTGAATATTTCGAACTTTTTTTTGGTGAGCCCCTTAGAGAATCGGTCTGCAACTTGTTCTTCATTCTCGACTGATTTCATTTCCATCTTTCTTTTAAGACTTTCCTCTCTTATGAAGTGGTAATGCACCTCCACATGTTTGGTTCATGCATAGAACACTGGTTTTTCAACCGATTGTATAGCTAATTGATTATTGCAGTGTAGTTGCACTCCATAATCCACTGGCTGGTGACAATCATGATTGTATCGGAATCAGAGTTGGTGTTGACATTGTTGAGAGTTAAGTGACATTTATAATAAAACAAACTTGATTTTATTGAATCGCTTGAGAAATGTTACAGGAACTTTAGGAATTGGGATACTCACACTAATAGTACACTCACACACTTAACACAAGTCATACTTCACCCCATAGGTGAAAAATCGAACGATTCAGGCGGATATTCACGGATTCATCCATTTTTCCAGGATTCGGATCGGATCAGATTTCGGATATAAAACGGATCATAAACCTCCCCAATCCGTCCTGAATAATTCGGATATTCGATATAATTCAGATAAATCCGGAATCTATTCTTGGTAATCAAAATTGCGAACAGAGAACTTCTTCCCCACCACTACAGACTCTGTTTCATCTTCCCCAACCAAAATTCGAATTACATCAATCAACTTTAGCAAAAAAACAAAGCTACATCTAGGGCTGTTAAACGAACTGAACAGCTCGAGCTCGGCTCGGCTCGAGCTCGTTCGTATAGCTAAACGAGCCGAACTTGAACATAAAATAAAGCTCGTATAAAATTTGGGCTCGGCTCGTTTAGATAAAATCCTACTTTTATGTGTAATTTAATCGAGTAGCTCGAGCTCGGCTCGGGCTGGACTCATTAAAAGCTCGGCTCGAGCTCGTTCGTATAGCTAAACGAGCCGAGCTTGAACATAAAATAAAGCTCGTATAAAATTTGGGCTCGAGCTCGAGCTCGGCTCGTTTATAAACGAACCGAGCTTGAACATAAAAAACTCACCTCGTTCGGCTCGTTTAACACCCCTAGCTACATCAATCGATCTATCTTTTTCTTTTTCAATTTCTCCATTAAACAAAGTTATCACCATGTTTTGGCTCAAATTGATAATACCAAAAAACTTTTTTTCCATCTATAAATCTATTCTCTCATGATGAACAACTCATCTTCTCTCAATCATCTATGTCGGAATATACAACAACAATTGGTTTCACTTTCACCAATGGTTTCCACTTTCCAACACTTATTAACAAGTAACAATTGGTTTCAATTTCACACGAATCTCATTATCTATTCGCAATATCTCATTATCTAGTTCAATTTCGCTGGAATCTCGCCGGAAATTGCTGAGTGTTTTAAGTTAAAAATGCATGCCTTTCTTTGGATGATAATTGTCATATAATAAGAAGGGGGTGTGTTTATATATTCTATTGTTGAATTAAAAGTTTATACATTGAAAGAAGAAGAAAAACAAGATAGTAGCAAAAAACTTCCCCATTCTGCAGAATTTTATGGAATATTCACGTATATTTCGACAATATTTCGAGAGAAGCATATTTGTCAAACCTTCTCAATCCGATACTGGGCTTGGAATATTCGAGGATAAATCAGGTTTTTGAAGAATCGGATATTCGCAATTATTCGAATTTTTCACCTATGCTTCACACTTTGCTTTAATACTCAGCACACAAGTGTTAGACTTATTATAGATATAATTAGGTCCATGGTTAAGGTTCCACTTTCTCAAATGAAAATATCTAGATTTTGAGACTTTTAGAGCTCCTGGAACCTCTAAAGGACAGCACATCCATCTGTAGATCAGCCGAGTGTCACAGACTCACAACCATAGGTGAAAAATTCAAATAATTGTGAATATCCGATTCTTCAAAAACCGGATTTATCGTCGAATATTCCAAGCCCAGTGTCGGATTGGGGAGGTTTGTCAAATATGCTTCTCTCGAAATAGTGTTGGAATATTCGCGAATATTCCAAATAAATCTGCAGAATGGGGAGGTTTTTTGCTACTATCATGTTTTTCTTCTTGAGCCAAAACATGGTGATAACTTTGTTTATCACATGGTTTTTCAATTTGAGCCAAAACATTTGTTTTTCAATTTGAGCCAAAACATGGTGATAACTTTGTTTAATGGAGAAATTGAAAAAGAAGAAGATGGATCGATTGATGTAAGTTTGTTTTTTTGCTAAAGTTGATTGATGTAACTCGAATTTTGGTTGGGGAACATGAAACAGAGTCTGTAGTGGTGGGGAAGAAGTTCTCTGTTTGAAATTTTGATTACCAAGAATATGATATCGAATATTCGAATTATTCGGGACGGATTGTGGAGGTTTATGATCCGTTTTATATTTGAAATCCGATCCGAATCCTGGAAAAACGGATTAATTCGTGAATATCCGCCCGAATCGTTCGATTTTTTCACCTATGCTCACAACTTCCCTTGTTGGCCTTCTTCAAACGTTAAACCTTTCTTCTCATCACAAAAAGCCGGTTGATGCCACACCCAATACTCACTTCTCGCACTACATCTTCCATGAGAACCATACGCCAAAAACCTCTGCAATGTATAAGATAGGGGTGGCAGTTTTTGACACGACCCACAAACCCGATACGAACACGACCCGTTTTTAACGTGTTTAGTCAACCGTTTATCTGATCCGTGTCATACATGGGTTGACCTGTTTCACCTGCTAAACAAATGGGTCGTGTCATGTTACCCAGTTGTGTTGTGTCGTGTCGTTTCGTTCGAAAGCATTAGAATTTGGATCACACAAATGCCTATGAAGACAGAAATTTGATTCACTGGTAAACTTGGAATTAATTCCTGATTTCTATCAAAATTCTCTGTTGTTGATGATGAGTTTATCCTCATTTCCTGAATTGGGTGTGATTAGATGTTAACACACAGATTCTTAGAGTCTAAATCATCCAAATTATGTACAAAAGAATGTTTATTGGATTTTGCCCACAATTCCTAAACCCAAGATTGAAAACACTTAGTAAAATTGATTTCAAACGAGTAAGATTTGAATTATAGAAATTAAAGTGATAAACCCAAAAATCCAAACATACAAAAAAAAAAAAATCTAAAATCTATGTTTCTTAGATCCAGGTATCCTAAGCTGTTTGAAGACATGTCACACAAAGGATCAAGTAGAGACTTTGATAATTATTACTCTGTGGAGTTGGACAGTTTGTTTACATGTGGGAAATTAGTCTGGTTGAGTTTATGTGTAATTGGGTGGTACTGATCTTTGAATTCTGTGAGCTGGGATTTAGTGTGATTCTGAGAAGATAAGAAAATAAGCATCAAGAAATTCGATCAAAATAGCTTCTGGGAAGATTCAGAAAAAGTCCTCTCCCTCTCCTTTACTCTGGAACAAAATCTCTCACGATAGTGGTTTTCAGCTTGTAGGAAACTGATTTATGGGGAACTCATTTTATAACAAGTTGATAAACCATTAATAGAGATAGAGATAGCCAGATCCCCAGATGCTCCCCCCTTTTTCCATTTATTTTTTCTATATGCAGAAGATTCCATCAAATTTACTAGTTGTCTGAAGTGTATGCAATAATGGGTTTCCCTCTCCCTTATATTCTTCTGTCCCATCATTTAGTTATCTTATACTCATGTGAGGTGTCCCATGCATGCATGCATCATACCAATAGGAGTTCAACCAAACTCCATTAACTGGTTGGGAGAGTAGTGTACACAACTTTTCCAAGTCACTGGTTATGGTGCACCACGATGCGACTTAGGTTATCTCGAACGGACGTTCATTTTGTTATAATTCCTGTTTTTAGGCTATTTCCCAAATCCCTTGTAAGTGTATCACCAGTAACCCTTTTCCAAAGGTGTTGCAACTGCTCATTTGCCTTTCCAAGAGATGTATCACCTTCAACTCTGAAACTTTCTCATTTTTCCATAATCCTATAACTTTTGCTATGTATAAGAAACATATTGCAGCACACAAAAATGCAAATGAATATATAGAAACATGAAAAATCAGTTGGAATTTATAAGACGTGAACAATAGCTTAATCATAAGAAATTTATAATCAGTTGGGGATGGTCTAAGGTTTCGTCATAAATCATATGGGTTTACTATGCTGACACAAAATAGGTGATTTGGGACAGGAAGTAGAGAGTCAATTTGTGAGCGTAATTTAGATAGAGTCCATCTCCTTCTTTCTTAAAAGGATCTTTCGTTTCCATCTTGCTAAAATTATTGTTGAAGGTTTTGCCACTATATTCCACACCTTTGTAGCTCCTGTACTTCATGCCAAAGGGCCAGCCAAAATGAAACTTGGTAAACAGCCCACTTGGAAGTGAGTGTTCTTAGTTGTCCACATGACTAACCATGCCAGAACATAGATTGCCTCAAACCTGAGAGGAATAGACTGCGCAGAGAAAACCTGATTGATGGAAGCACTACTGGGAGGGAGAGTATTATTCTAAACATGTGGCTTAAATTTAGGCCTATTGCTTATCCAAATGGATGAAATTACAACGGTAATTTTCCAAATAACCGCTCACTTTTGGAAACTCATCCCAAACATGTATATTGAGAGGGAAGTATCCTCAAACAGGGATTGGCCAAGGCCCCGCCTAGCTGAATAGGCGTAACAAAGCTGCGTGAATCGACAAATTGCGTTTTGCCCGAGAGATTTTTAGAAAGATTTTCAATTTGGATAAAAAATTGAAAGAAGATAAATAAAGGTGTATACGTGTTCATTCAAGAGGAGGAGGTGGGGCTTGCCTCATTACTTAGCACTGGGCAAGAGGTGCAGCTAACCCACCTACCCACTCATCAATCACGGTGTTCAGTTGACTTGCACTGATAGAAGGAGAGAGAAGCCTTTTTCTTAGTTTGAATACCCGAATTAGCCTTGTGTCCTTAAAGACCAGTCAACGTGAAAATTTTATTTTGTTTCTTTGGAATGAACAGTCTCTGTCATCATTTGTCTACGAAGTGTTGTGTCTGAAAATCCTAACCGTTAGACAGATAAGACTGTTCTCCATTCGGTAAGACAGATACGACAAAATTACAGATGTTTCCTCCGACATTGTACTGGTTATATGTTCAGTTGCTCCTTATCCGTCTTCACTTGTTCCTTTTGAATCTTTTACACCATTGTTCCCATGGGGAAAAAAAACTAGAAGGAACCAAGGGAAAGAAAGCATACAAGTCTATTAGTTGATGGCATTAGGTAGAATTTGAAGTGTTCCATGAAACGATCTTTCTTAAGGTTTCCTTAAAAGTATGTCATCCTCCGAACGAAACGCTTTGTCCTAATAGGTGACACATTGTCTATTTAAGTTTTTGGAAGCAAAAAGAACAAGTGAAGACGAAGAACAAACAAATGAACATATAACGAGAGAATGGTTTTGTGGATATAGAGGACAGTTCAGTTGAGTGTAAAGGTAATGCTTTTTATTTGTTAAAGACATATTTTCCATGAACAATAGCTATACGTCAAATGGCCAAAGATAATATCACAAATTAATCTGACGGTTCAGGTTTTGGGGGACAAATTTCGTAGACATTGAGGGAGTGTTACTGTTGATTCCAAAAAAAAAAGATATGACGTTGACTTGTCCATGAAAAATAAGAAAAAGGCTTCTCTCTCCTAGTCAATCCCTATTTGAGCATATTTTCCTCACAATGTACGTGTTTGGGAAGAGTCGCTTATGTCTTTCTTTTAGTCTTATTATAACTCTTGTATTCTTTCGCATATGCCTAACATTATCTAATGAGCTGGTGAGAAAATGTGGACTGTTAGATCTTGAAGACAAATTTTGGTCTTATTATACCTCAGTGTGTTCTTGTTTGCCATCGATATACCTCAACATTAAATTGATGCATTCTCTATAATGTACCATATCGGGGTGAGAATGTACGTTCCAAATCGCTTAAAATTTCAGGATGTTTGATTGACAGGCAGGGTGGAAGCTCTGGCCTTTTGCTCACTTGATCACCTATGGTGTTATTCCATTAGAACAAAGGCTTCTTTGGGTGGATTGTGTGGAGCTCATCTGGGTGACCATTCTCTCAACGTAAGTATCTAGCAAGAATTTCATACCTTGCCATTCACAAAATCTTCTCCACTCTTCAAATGCAACAACGCTGATGTTTGTTCTTTCTGATGCTAGTTATTCGAATGAGAAATCTGAAGCAAGAAGTTCTGAAGCATCATTGGAGGAAAACTCCGAATCATCGTCAACCAGTTCTTCTGAGGTATGCCATGTCTATTTTGTCATATCTTTGGTAATTAGTAGCATCTCATCGTATGATGTGGCTAATGCTCATATTTGAACATGTAACAGAAATAATGCAGAAATTCAAAATCAGCAGGCCGTGAGAAAAGTGTAGCATTACTGTATACTATTTTGTAACCAGTAAGAAAAACAAAAGACCATGTCATTGTGGGTAGAGAGACTTGAAGAAATGCTGGGAATCGTGGTACCTCCTGACCTCCATTGGCAAACAATGTATCCATAAGAAAACTAGTTGTATACTTAATAGAATAATGATACCCAGTTGATTTATATGTCAAATGTAATTAAACCAATATCGGATCACAGTATATAGCAAAGGAAAATTCTTTGAAGCTTGTGTTTTTCTTCTGGATTTTCATAATCCAATTGTTTTTCTATTTAACTTATTACAATCAATTATTTAGCAAAAGAAAAACCATGTATAGCATAATTTTACCTTTCTTTAATCCAGATGCTGAATTATATAATGGTGTTCACTTTTAAGACTCTAACTTTAATCACCGTTATTCACCAAAAAAAAAAAAAAAAACTTTAATAGAAATTTTTTTTTAATCAACGTTACAATCTAAAAACACACCTCCATTCATCTTATTTTGGGGGAATTTAAAAGTCCATGTAATTAAATCTAGTTGGTGTTACACTGTTATTGTAATGGTTAACTCTTACAAAGTTAGAATTAGTAGGTAAAAACTTTAAAATATCAGGGATTCTGGTAGAATTGATACTTTGATAGGATATTTATATGAGTGATATGGGATGGTTTTCTTTCAGTCCAACACCACTGCTTTATGACTGGACCAGCCATAACAAAGACGCCAGTATTTATCTGTGCTAGATTTTAATGGTTCGCAGTGTACCTGTCAGAGGAAAGTTTCAGGAGAGCTTGAAAACACCACTGACCAAAATTTGTTGGATTGCCAGATGAATCAATGTTGATTACTAACATGTATTTTGTTCCAGTAGTCTATTAAATAATTACCAATAATCCATGCAAGAACATTTTCCATTTACAAAGTGATGAAATCGGTTGTGATCTCGTACAACAATTTCATGGTTGTAGATCTCTGAAACCAGCTTCATGAACACATGACAATCACTGCACATACGGAGGTTCTTAACTATACGAAGGGGATCCCCACGATTACTGTCAATGAGACCAAAGGCAGTTGCCAGCTTTTCACTGTGATGAAAAATTGCATCTTCCTTTTCATCATCATGTAGGTCAAAGAAAACTAGCTGCTTGTTTGGTTGATACCCTCTTGACTTCAGCTTTTCTCTCATATCATCCAACATAGTATAGATCTCCTCTGCTCTAGGATGTGCTTTATCTCCTACGAGAAACTTGTGAACTACACCCCCTGACTCAATAGAACTGAAACCGGGCTCCTTTTTTACTCCGCCTTCAATCATCTTCTTCCTCATCAAAACTGCTTCATTTGATCTACCTGCCGCTTCATATATACTTGACATGAGAACGTAAGAGCTACTATCGTTTGGACAAAGCTCAAATAAATGTTTCGCTGCAAACTCACCAATTTCTACATTCCCATGTGTTCTGCATGCCCCAAGAAGAGACTTCCAAATAATAATGTCAGGTTTAATGGACATTTTATTGCATATTATATCCTTTGCTTCTTCTAGTCGTCCAGCACGCCCAAGAATATCAACTATGCACCCATAGTGTTGGATCTTGGGTGTCATTTTGTACACATCTTTAATGTTAGAAAAGAAGCGGAGTCCATCATCAACGAATCCTGAATGGCTGCATGCATTAAGGATGGCAGAAACCGTTAGATCATCGATTTCCGAATTTTCTATTTGCATCTGAGAGAATAGCTTGAGAGCATCCCTTCCGCAACCATGAATGGCCAGCCCTGTAATCATGGCGTTCCATAATTCAGTAGTTTTACCTTCAACTACAGCAAACACATCTAGGGCAAGCTCTATGCACCCGCATTTAGCATACATGTCAACAAGTGCAGATCCAAGCGTTGCATACATCCTAATGTTCATTTTCTGTATGTAAGAATGTGCCCATTTTCCTAGGCTAAGAGCTCCAGAATCTGCAATTGCAGGAAGAATAGCAACCATGGTTACATAATCTGGCTCAACATTCTCAAACTGCATCCATCGAAACAATTCCAAAGCCTCTTCAAATCTTTGGTTTCTGACTAACCCCGACAACATAGGATTCCAGGAAGCTACATTTCCACGGAACGGGTTGCTTTCAAAAACTTGAAACGCCATATCTAAGTCATCACATTTACTATACATATCTACAAGAGCTGAACAAAGCACACTATCTACTTCAATTCCCGATCTTAGAATAAATGAATGAACACATCTACCCCAAAAGGCACAACCTGACTCTGCAATGGCAGGAAGAACACTAAGAAACATTACCTTATTAGGTGTTACTAAATTCTCAACTAAAGCATCACAAAACACTTCAAAAGCTTCCTTTGCAAACCCATTACGTGCGTATGAAGATATCAACGAATTCCAAGATACAATATCACGCTCTATCAGTTGATCGAAAGCTTTTTTTGCAGCCTTAACATCCCCACATTTCCCAAACCCAGATATCAAAACATTCCAAGAAACCAAATTTCTTTCAGGCATTGAATCAAACAACTGTTGAGCAACACCCATATTCCCAATTTTCGCATACCCATCAATCAAAGTAGTCCAAGAAACTACATCGCGATCAATCACTCTATCAAAAAATCTATGTGCAGTATTTAAATCACCATTAGCAGCATAAGTATGAATAATTGAATTAACCAAATACATATTTGAATCAGACTTCAATTTAATAAAGTACGAATGCAACTGTTTTGCTTCTTGGACTGTATATCTCTTTGATCGACCATTAAGAAGAAAATATGAAACTGGATTTGAAATCTCAAGCTGTTTTATCGTTGAATCAGGTTTCTTTCGGCGTACGTTAGTGGGATGGTGGCGCACGTTAACAAGGTTGTTAAGAACCATCATCGGTTATGATTTATGAATGATGGTGGGAAATAGCAAAAAAATCAATTAACCCGGATTGTTGAATTTCAACCGCTCTATATGGGCTGAACCTCGAATAGGGCCTGGATTAAATAAAGGACCAGGCCCATTAACACATCCGTGTCACACTCAGAGTGCGCGGGAGATTAAATCGGGGAAATAAAGAGAAACAAAACTAACGAGATTAGATTGGCTAACGGCATTCCACTCTGAAAACCCTAGATCTATTGATTCGATAAGCAAAAGAAAATGGCGAAATTGGAATTAATTGATGAAACAAAGAAGAAAGAAAAGAAGCAGAGACGTAGTCATGGATCTACAACATTCTTTGTTTTTGTAGATAATATATTTCTTCTCATCTTCTTTTTGTTGGTATGTTATTTCTTTTTCAAGATGATCGGGTTTTGATTTGAAAGTAATCGATGAAGAGAACTACTTATTATGTTTGCTGCCATCTTCTCTCTCAATTGACTACCTCAATCGAGCGAGGTGATTCATGATTTTTCTCGAAATTTTGTTTTCTATTATTGATTTAGTGATGAATTTTGCTTTGTATTGCTTAATTGTCATATCTTAAATATACCTAGGATGAAATTTATGAATACACGGTTTGATCCTGTTTTTTAGTAAGTTCGAGCATAATTAATAAATTAAATTCAGATCCAAAATTTTCTATTATCTACTAACATTGGTGATTGCAAGATTTTCTGATTCCATGCTTTATCTGAAATTTGTATTTTTTTTTTGACTTTACGAAATTAAATTGTACTAGCTATGATACACACATTTGCCTATATAGTGTAGCTAAGATACACACATTTGACTTTTATAAAGATCCAAAACCTTCAATTTAGTAGTCGATTTTGAGGAGAAAAAAGAAACAGTTTTAATTAATGTTTTGAGGTGTTGTACTACTTTCAAGAGCATACAACTTACCTCAGTAGGATTTTCCATCAACTGAGACTCTTTAAAAGCAGAGGCTGGTGTCTGGACTGGTTAATATTATAGTTTGCCGATGTATGAGATTACCAAGAGAGATGGTTTGAGCTTGTAAATTCAGTTGATTTTACAATTGTCTCCGATTGTGTGGAAGTTCTTGGCCTCTTCCATGCCAGGTGGATGATATGACGATTGTAATTTCATTGAGAAATCTGTAAGCCAGATGTATTTTGATTTGCTTTGAATGCAGCAAAAAAGATGCAATAGTGTGGACCAGATTTTAAATGATAAGAGATGCTTTAAAACAAGACAGTAGAAAACTTAATCAAAAGAGATTGTGACCAAGTAGAAACTTGAAACTACCATGCATGAGAAGCTTTTAAGTTAATGAAGGTAATGCTGAAATTTACAAACACTATGATAAGCTGGTCCGATATATCCTGATATACTGCTATTTATACATCGGTTTGGTGCACCCGATGTATATATCTTCCCCATCTCTCCATCGCTTTTGTTTTTCAAGGTTTTTCTTTGGGCCTTCAAATTTCAGAGATAATCATTCGTCAGAGATTTTGTATACCCTGGTTAGTGAAACCACAGTCCTTGCTTTAAGGAGGTCGACAAACTATATGCCCTCTTTTCGATAGTAAATATCTGTTTACAATTAACTAAGATCATATAGGTTGGTGTGGAACCAGAGTCCATGTGTCATTTACTCATTTCTCATAGGGGGGATACTGGTTTTATTCTTGAAGGCTTCCCTCCAACGAACACTTTTCTTTTACTGTGTGAACCACATGGGTTCCATGGTTTGAGTATAAAGATCATCTAATATGGCAAGAGTAAGAGGGTACTTCGTGGAAAGAAATTAGGTCTGTGAATGCTTTTTTTTTGGAGCTTAACGATGGTAGATTTATTATGAGGTGGGAGGTTGTGCCTAAGGTCTTGGGATCGAGTCCTACCTTCACAAGGGAGAAGGGGATTCAGAGGAATAATTGTAGCTATAAAATCAGGTGATTCGGCACTCAGAATTGGCATTACTAATCGTGTGGGTAAATTAGACTTAGGAAAGATTGAATGTGGATAGAGATAAACCAGGGCCTAGGAAAGTGATAAAGATGCACGTCCTTCATGGCTCTCTCTGAAGTGGAATTTTAGAAGAAGGCATAATTGGTATAGGATGAAGTAACGTCGAAAAACAAGATTTGGTATCAGGTTTTGTATCAGGTAATTGATTGCTGAAGTTAATTTGAAATATGTATATACGAGTATTGATTGAATATCAAGGAACTTGTGTTCTTTACAATGAGTAATGAGCTGAGTATTCAGAGAAAGCACTTTTTTCTTTTTTTTTTTATATAAATTATATGGTCTAAGAGGGTGATATCATGACATTTTACCAAATAAGACCTTATTATGAGATTTAATTGTTGACGATCTCAGCATAGGAATTTTTTTATGGATTGGCATTTCCAGTATTGCTCCTATTGGAGTTCTTATGTCAGACAAATATAATTATTCTTTTTTTGGTGGTCTACTAGCTGCTGCTCAATTGGTTAGTTCTGAAATACCATTGACTTCATGTGTGTTATCAATATCTCTACATGCACTTTGTTAGGACATGCACCTTTCTTGCCATAGTAATGAGTAAGAATCTGATTTTATGGTCTTCATTAGGATTAAAACTCGGTGGACGGATCTTCATAGAGCGAAAAATATGTAAAACTATATATTCAATAACTTTTTGTTGGTGAGGGCAAAGTTTTATTGACTGCAAAATGGTGGTTCCAGTGTCATCACAGCCACACCTTGTCTTAATGTTTAATTCTATAGGCATTAAAGAATATTGCTTGAACAATTAATACTCAGACACTCAGTTGTGTATCTTCCTTTTCAATACATAATAAAAGCATACATATTTTCAGTGAAAACTGTAAAACTATTGTTTATGAGTACCAATAGGTTTTCTTGTGATTGATAAACATGCCAATTATATGCTTGCTGTTTGGTTAACAGTTTCATGCGATCAAATGGACCCTTTGTTGTCAAGTTTATGTAACTATGTATCTGTGTTGATACTATTAGCAAGAATTTTGATTTTGCCCAGTTGCCCACTGGCCACTAATTACTACTGGATTTATGTATTGACTGGTTGATAGTTTTTCTCTTATCTATTCTTCTTATTGGGTATTCTATTCTGTTCTCTTTTATTACCATGCCACTTATAGAATGTTCTTAACTCTTTATGTGCCTTATAGACTTTCTCGGGCATTTTTGCTTTGGCTTTAGATTCCATCAAAGGCTCTGGGGATTTTGGATGTGGCTATGCTGGATGAAGATATTTGTCATGTTTGTAAGATCACTGTTTTATCTTGCTAATGAAGAATTCTTTTAAATCGTTTATTTCTAATGATGTTTATAGGATTATAGCATATATAATATTTTAAGCATCCATTAAATTTTTTTTTTCTTGAATCACTATTTCATGGAAATTGCAAATAATGTATAGGAAATAGCTTAGCATCTCTGGGAACTTTGAGGAGTTTTATCATCCTTCAGTTTACAGAAGCCTAAGTTGAGATTTCTTAGTTACCATAAGCATAATTAGAATAACAATTATAAACCAAAATTCTCAAAACAATAGTAATCTTGAAAACAATAACGTGAGATTAAAGATACTGGTTGTGATTTATCATATAGAATAGGTGCTTCTTATTGTCAGCAGTTACATGACTTTAATTGGGTTTGTTGTGATCCTATTTTGGAGTCAGTTGTTTGAAGATCACGATTCTGGATTATGATTTTTGTTTTCGTTTTTGTCTTCTTTGATATGTGGGATTGTAAAGTACTGTAGGTAACATTGATATTGGTACAAAGTGCTGGACTTGGAGTCTTGGACCTTGAAATCTATTTGTGACTCATGATTTTGATAAAGAGAGTAAGATGTCTGTCACTTGCCTGTCAAAACATGTGCATGTGTTTCTGTGTATTCATCACAGTTTTTATTTACTTTTTTTTTCTAAAAGGATGTGGAATGCCCTTGATACGCAGATAGTACAAGTTCCTTTATGCAAAGTTTGATGGAGGACACTGAGGGTGCTACAGGGAAAATGGGATAGAGGTTTCTGGATTTGAGGAACGACATTGATAGTTTGATTGGGGAGGGGAAGGGTGGAATGGGTAAATTTTGATCTGATAGAATGAGTAGTGGGTGGGTGACGTGGGAGGGGAAGGGTCATAATACTCATTTCATATTGGGGACACAGCTGGGAGCAAACTCAAACTTAACTTAATGCAGCATCCATAAGCAACTTTAGGGATTCGATTCCATGTGGCCTACTAGTTTAAGTTTCAATTAGAGTTTTTCTTATATCTAAATGTTCTTTTATTGAATCCTCACTGGTTACGTCAATGTTGCTACTTGGTTGCTCAAGGGAAAAATTAGGGGCTTGTCAAGTAATTTATGTGGGAAGAAACCATTTGCTAGAAACATTTCCAAGTAGTTTTGACAGTTCACTATGTAATGTTTGGGCACGCTTTATTGTAAGTCTCCTATCTCCTCCTTTGCGTGGAACAGAATTCTAGTTGAATACTTGTTTGTAGAGTATCTCTTTGCCCATAACGCTTTCCGCTTGAATAAATATTAATGCTGTAAGTTACCTCATTATTATGGTAACTTTTGGGGGTTACAATAATTTTGTGCATGGCTGAGGGCCTAAAATACACGTGTGGGTGTGTCGAATTTTTCAACCGTGTGACTCATCCGGCTTCAAAACTTCTTAGAATTCCCACGTGGGAACAACTAGTGTTAACTATCTATGTACACTAAAATAGTCAATCTTCTATAGACAGGGCACTGAGTAGTATAGTATATCGGTAAGTCTAGACATATAAGAAGAAGATACATAAGATTCAAAGCTTTCTTTGGGAAGCTTTAGTGTAAGTGTAATATTTATGTGTAATCTTTGAGAAGTTATTTTATTTGGGAAGACACTATCTAACTAAAAGAACTAATGAGAGATATGTTTTTGTTTACTTAGAATGTGGGGCTGTCCATTCTAGAAAGTCTCTAAAATGGTTAACAGTTACAACTATTGAATGTGGCTACGTAAATACGTGTACAATACAAGTCCCTTTATGCAAATTGTGATGAAGGAGCCACTGAGCATGGTGCACTAAAGGTGCTTGAGGAAGAAGAGGATAGAGGTATTGAATTGATGGAGGATATTAGCTACCTGACGCTGCAGGGGGAAATAGTTTGATCTGATAAAATGAGAAGGGGGTGGGTGACATGAGGAGGGATCATAATATTCATATTGGGAGACACAGCTAGCAGCAAACCACAGCCTGCCCGAGTTCACAGGCGAACTTCTCAGGCAGAGGTCTTCTGCAAAATTTAGGTTAGCTTTAGGCATTGCAGCAGCAATAAGCAACTCTAGTTTAGAGCAGTATGTGATTCAGTGTTTCCTAGTTTAGGTTTTAAATCAGAGGTTGTCTTACATCACCAAGGCTTCTTAATGAATCCTCACTGTTCTAATGTTGCTACTTGGATGGTCAAGGGAAGATTAGGGGCTTGTCTAGTCATGCATAGATTGTTGTTTTGGTTGACAACCTGCCAGAACACTTTAATAACATGGATCTTTCAGTAATATCTACGGCAACGACCATCATGTGTCTACCTCTTTAAACGTATCCTTTTCATATCGACATCAGACACAGGGGAAGTGGGATCCCTTCCACCACTGGCTCACATGTATGAACATGTGAGACATTATTATAGGCATTACTGCTTGGAGGATATTTTTATAAGTTCACGAGATTATGTTGCTTTTAGTCTAAGGACCATTTTCGCAGTGCTATTACTGGTAATTGCCTACGACAATGACCTTTGATCGTGTAGCTTATTATTGTTTTTTTGGTTATATATATATGTCAATATTTTTCTATATTCAGGAAAAAACAAAGGCTCTTAATTATTATTTGTAGAAGTCGATTTATTGCCTTTTTGAATTAATGAAATTTCTTTTACCTTCTTTCCATCAGTACTTGTAGTAGTTCAGACCAATCCTTTTGTATTTGTTACAAGTTCGTCCTGGTGGTGGTCATGAAGAAGAAACACATAACAACACAATAGATGTTTTAGTACTGTAGTATAAATTGAATAGATTATGTAGTTGTGACCAACTAACTTATTTATAGCAACTCTAGTACATCATAGATGTGTCTGATTGACTTATTGAAAGAGTCCATTCTAATATGCGCGAGAGCTAATTAAAAGAATTATGTTGGTCGTATCTCCATTCATCGCTAACACGGCGATGTACCTGTAAATCGCTTTACTGTGATTCTGATCAGTATCAGAGTATCTGATTATGCATTATGTAAGCGATAAGATTTTTGCAGGTTGCCATCTTATCCCATCCATGACATGAGCCTTACAACAGAAGTTGGGTTTGGCCTTCCGAAGCTTCACAACCTTATGCTATTTCCAAAATACATAATGCTGATGTTATTTCGATTCATCTCACATAAATAGTCTTTGTATCAATTATATTTTAGTTGCAATAGTCTATTTCTTGAGACCATGTTTGTTTGAAATTCTGCAACTTTCATCACTTTTATTAGGGATTGAAGGCCAGTGTTTCCATTTCTCTTTTTTTGATGTAAGTGGTGGTTCGGTTTTATTGGAATGGTATAAAACTCTTGACCGGCAGTTGGTTCCATTTCTCTTTGTGTTCACATTTATAATCTGGGGGATATCTATAATCTTCACACGGCTGAATGCACACTACTTGGGAACTTTTACTAGAAATATAAAAGATGAATTATATTGATAATAATTAGGTTTCAACTTACAAAGAAGCTAACTCTCTATATATAGAGAGAGAAACCACATAGATTTTATATCTAAAATATGTGGGACTAAACTACACACCTAAAGCCTACAATACCCTTACTTTCAACACTCTCCCTCAAGCTGAACATTCAGATTCTGAATTTCAGCTTGAAATACAAAAAAGTTCTCTCACGTCCCTCACAAAGTATCATGAGAACGACACCGGGCAGGATGTTCCATGGCAGGGATGACCAGCTGCGAGAAGAACTGTCTGCAGGGATGTCCAGCTGCAGAGACAATAAAGGAGCAGGGATAACCAGCTGCTCAGCCAAGAAAAAACGCAGGAGGTAGTGGTGGTGATTGCTAGGGCCAAGTTTCTTTCAGTGGTTAGGGTTTACTTTCCACAAAGCCTCTGATAAAACTTCAAAAACCAATAAAGATGAGGTACTCGAGGACGAAAGAAGGTTGATTTTGGAGTAATAAAGTCGTTGAAAGGGCTGGACAGGAACAGTAAAACTGTAGACGGACGACAGCGCAGAAGAGGCCCTAGAAAGAGTTGGACAATTGCGGCGCACTACGGCAGCAATGCATACAAGGCCCTAGAAAGGGCTGAACTAGTCGCGCATGACATCAACAACACAGACAAAACCCTAGAAAGGGGTTGGACAAGAATGACACACCAACAATAAAAAAAACCCAGCAAACATGAACCTTACAAAAAAGAAATCTCGATGAACAGTGATCCGGTGAACAATACTTGATGAACAGTAATCGTGAACAGTACTCAGGAAAAAACAGTAGCACAAGGCGCAGAAAAAACAGCGGAAACAAAGACACAAATTTGACAAAAAGACTTTGTCGGAGCTCCGGCCACCGGCACCTGAGTTAGTGTCGCCGGTGGCCGAAAACCATGACCTAACTTGACTCTGATACCAACTAGAAATATAAAAGATGAATTATATTGATAATAATTAGGTTTCAACTTACAAAGAAGCCAACTCTCTCTATATATAAAGAGAGAGAAACCACATAGACTTTATATCTAAGCTATGTGGGACTAAACCACACACTTAAAGCTTACAATACCCTTACTTCCAACACTTTTAATTGTATAAAACTTGATTTAACACCTAATTTTTCAAAATTCACCTGAAATCTCTACACATATCATTTAATAAACGCTTCCAATGTAGCAAAGCCTTTGCTTTGAAGTATATGTCTATTTTTTCTTATTCATAAGTTTCAAATTTTAAATTCTAACTAACCATTTACTTTGGAAGTAACTTGAGTAATGCAGTGTAAATTGAACCTGTGATGAACAAATGCTGCAGATGTAATTCACAAAATGATCTTATATCTTATGTAAGTCTAGCATTTCAAACAGACTTATAAGGGTTCCCACTGCGAGTTACAATAAGAAGCCAACTACAGATTACGAACTGCTACAATACTGAAAAGTGAAACTCGAAAATACTTCTCGAACACACTCAAGGCTGAGCTGCTGCAGGAACAGTACCTATTGGATTAGGGATCTCCAGCCCAGGATTTGGGAAGAAGGTATCATCTGCCCCTGGAATGAAATTTCTGTTTGTTCCACCAAGTCCATTGTTGTTGTTTCCAACACCGCCAGTGGTGCCTGTTCCACCAAGTCCATCACCGTTGTCTCCTGTTCCACCAAAATTGTTACCACCGGTTCCAACACCTCCAACGTTCCCTGTTCCACCAAGTCCATTGCCATTGTCACCTGTTCCCCTGAATGCGTTGCCACCATTTGCATCACCACCAACGTTGCCCGTTCCACCAAGTCCATTACCATTGTCACCTGTTCCACCGAGTCCATTACCGTTATCACCTGTTCCCCCAAATCCATTGTTATCCCCTGTTCCGCCGAGTCCATTTCCATTGTCACCTGTTCCGCCGAGTCCATTACCATTGTCCCCAGTTCCACCGAGTCCATTACCATTGTCACCTGTTCCGCCGAGTCCATTACCATTGTCACCTGTTCCGCCGAGTCCATTACCATTGTCCCCAGTTCCGCCGAGTCCATTACCATTGTCACCTGTTCCCCCAAATCCATTGTTATTTCCTGCTCCACCTAGTCCATTACCATTGTCACCTGCTCCCCCAAATCCATTGCTATCTCCTGTTCCACCGAGTCCATTACCATTGTCACCTGTTCCACCAAATGCGTTGCCATCATTTCCATCTGCACCATTGTTACCTGCTCCACCAAATGCATTACCAGCATTTCCAGAATCTGGGCTGTTAGATGTACCTCCACCGACAGTAGGAACTGTGACCTTCCCGACACCTGGAACATACACATCAACATCTTTCTTATCAAGCCATGCAGATCGTGGAACTTCCCGAGCTGCCAGTTCTTGGGTACTGGCAAGTAAGATGGTGAAGAGAAGAAAGAAAGGAAGAAGAGAGGATTGTTTGTTGTGAGCCATTTTCTTGATCAGAGGAAACAATGTAGTGGAGTGACTATCTGTTGAGAAGAATATAAATGACTCTTTGTATAGATCAAGGTGTGGGGACTCTTGGATTTATTTTTAGGTTGTAAGGTGATAGATACTGTTTATTTGGAGAAGACAAGCTTTGATATGAGTCAGGAACAGGTGGTGGCATTTACTTCCATGTGTCTTGGATCTTAAATTCTTCACCTACACATCTACCTCCCATTCAATGTTCTCAAGTGGGAGATGTGTTCTGTATGTTGCTGTGAAGGAGTGTAACAGCTAAACCGGTTGTGTCCTTAAATTTTCACCTACGAGTGATCATATTCTCCGTATTTGATGTGTTCTGTTTTCTGATGTCAGCATTAAGCCATTATAGGTATATTTGGCTAACTCCTCTGGCTCATGTTCATTGGTTAGTGCTTTTGATCATACTTAAGAGAATAGTTGAGAAAAGGGATACATTTTCAATTTGACAGTGTGATATTTGGAGGGGAAATGAATGGGCTCCCATTCTATCCAAAAGGCCTTTGGCCAACTTAAAGGCTTTCTATTGTCATTGTGGATACTCAGTTTCAGTGCCCTCCAGCTTTTGGGGACATAATCACACAAACAGGGAAGGGGACTTGTGAGGATTAGCTCTTATGGTGTCTTCTTGATTTAGAAGGATTGTTTTCTACATCTTTGGTGTGGACAATATTAGCTAGGAAGAGGAACAATCATATTACTTGCCTACTTGGCATGAAGATCTGTGGAGTTGTTAAGCATTGATCACCCTAAATTTTCAGCTGAGGCATGGAATCTTCTGCATGGATGTTCTGGTAGCCTGGTGCAGACAATGCCCCACAACGTACTGCCATCAAGATGCAAAATTGAGTAATACTGTGTATGATCACGAGTACTTGGAACAAATTCAGTATTACTATTCAATTTCTGCAAAGCAAAGCAAACTAACTAATTATCCATCTTTGATCTGCACTGCAGGTGTAATTGCTGGAATGAGTGGTTCAGTTACTGTGATTTTTTTCTTGTAAAATTCTTCCTAGTATATAAACCTAAGGTCGTCTTATTATGTAGGAAACATAAGGAACTGACTGAGCTAATTTGGTTAGGAAAGCAATTTCAAATAACAGATCTACTATCACTCAAATCGCAAATTTTAACTTTCAACGTTCCACCAAATTCTAATATGAACCTAAGTTTTGAAATGAATAACTTTTGACGAAAGAATAATGATACAGCTTTGCCACCAATGATTCAAAACCTGGGTCACCAGCTTTTAAAGAATATTGTTTCTTATGTGATTCATCTATCATCTACTTATTGGGTGCCTTTGATCATTTCTCTATCTAGGGTAGTAACAATAGTCTCTTTATTTGTTGTTGTTGTTGTTGTTGTTGTAATTTTGGGATAGCTTTGCAATAGTTGATCAGAAACAAAAATCTAATATTGTAACAAAAAACTTTCATTATACACAAACTTTTACAACGTTTCCCTATTCATTCAATAGAATTTCCTCAGAAAAAGTAGACATTCTGGACAAACGGCTAGGAGTTGGTCGAAAATTCCACCACCGTTGACTTGAACGATGAACTGGTGGTGCTAACGCCCTCTTCAAAAGCTCCCTACTAGAATATCTCCTTCTTAATCTGTCACCAGATACCGCCAATTCACGATGACTACATCGTTGTGGGCTAGCAAGACTAGAGATTGATATATATGTAGTTGTCGACCGAGACCTAGGAGATGACACCGTGCAATTGTTCCTTCTACGCGAGCTTTTCTCATTTCTAAAACCTGGGATCAAATTCTGGGATGCATATTGATGTCCAGAAGCTTCAGTTGGAGGTCTTTGAGGGATGATCCTATTTCTCTGCATTTTATCAAACAGTAATTGTTACTGAAAATTAAGCTTGGCAATGAAACATGGAAATGTCAACTTAATATTGTGGAGTATGTGGTTTGTGAAACATTTGGAAATGTTCTCTTTTTTATATGTATGGTTAAACCTTTTGTTAGTGTGTGTGTCAATGTTTGGACTTTTTCTTTGAGGGATAATATTCATAGAGGTCGGCTTTCAAGTTTCAACGCTTTGACCCCAAAAACTCGTGCAAAGTTGGCACACCAAATATATTTCGTTTTGTATTACTTGGAATTTGACTTAAATAAGTCTAGACTGTTTCAGTCTTCTGGAAAGAAAGGGACTTCTTGGAAACACAGCTATTTGTTTTGGTGGAAAATAATTTTTTTATAGAATTAGAAATTTATAAAAGCATAAAAGCTATCCCCAAGACATGTTGAGAAAAAGTAATGAAAGTGTAGTGGTCGAAACTTGAAACCACCACCATGAACAGAAGGCAGGTAACACCTCAAACCTCATCATGAACATCCTATGGCCATATGGGCATTTATTATGTACAATACAATTTTTTTTTTAATTGGCAAACGGGGTTGAGAGGACCCTACACTTTTAAATTACGTGTAATAACTTTTATCAACAATCAGTTGTTGACGAACCCAGAACCTCTAGCTCCACTTTGTGAGAGGGTACTACCGTTGAGTCACTAGCTCATTGGCATGTACAAAGACAATTTGGATGGACTATTCACATAACTTTGGTGATGGAGCTGAACAAACATCCTGCTACAAGCATAACTACATTGGTTAGAATGTTAGATTCTTGAATTTCCGTATAAAACTCAATTGCGGGATCATCTCCAAGAGGAAGAGTGGGTTTAATATGGTGACAGAGAGAGCATAAAAGATATAACATCCGGCTAATCACCCCTGTGAATTCACCTCACTCTGAATTTGTTCAAGCATCATATCTTGTGCAATCTTTAAGCCAACATGCAGACTGCTGAGCAACTTCTGTATAATTATTTGTACCATGCAAAACTCTAGGAAATTAATGGAATGTTAAAACTTGCTAATGGGCAGTAGCAATGGAGAAGCTCTTAAGGATTCCAATGCAAGAACTAAACAAATTTGAAATGTGCAAAATCTAACCATGAATTGTGTATGCTATAATTTTTAGGATGGGACAAATCTTGTGATTGTTAGATAGAATTGAAATTTTAACGCCTCTGACGACTTTATAATCAATTACTTTCAGAGCTTCGAGCTTAAATGATACCAAATGCTTGAAGTTATTTGACTAGTTCCAAGTTCCAACTACCAAATTGTAGAAGCATAACATATTATGGCAATTATGATATTCATCTAGAAAACTCTGACATGTACAAACAAGCTTACAATGCACCAGAGTGAAGCCAAAAACAGGTCCCAGGCAATTATGATATTCATCCAAGAAACTCTGATACAAAGAATGAACAACATATTTGACCGAGTCTTATTCCATCCATCTCTAGAAAGGTTTGCCTAACAAGATTAGAATAAAACACAATTTTGTGCTACCAAGTACCAACCAACTTCATAGAAATGCAAAGTTTGTGATCCATTCCAAATTCATTATACAAATCCTCTGCCTTTTCACAGCAAATCTGATAAAACCAGAAATTTTGATTTCCAAACAAGATTAGAGTGGGTGGCAAGGAGAAAGAAAGATGGAAAAGAACTGATCGATGCAGGAAGGAGGGATAACAGATTCTAAAACATATAGCAAGGGAGCAACTGCACCGAAGCAGCTCAATAGTTATGTCCCATTGCAGAAGCCAGAGCTGTACTGTACTGTACTGTGCCATGATATATTGCTCTAAAATGAAATTTTCTATAGGTGAGTATTACTAGCAGCAAGCCAACAATCATTTGAACATTCCTAGTTCGTAGAAACATTGACAACAGAATATATTAGACATGTACAACCGAAGGAACCATTTTCTGATTTGCATAAATATGCGAGGCTCAAGTTACTGGAATTGCAACAATGATTTACACAAGCAAAAACAAGAAAAAAGGTTTAAGAGTTCAGCTTTTCACCAGAAAATCTAGGAAGTTGAACCAGTGAATTGACTCGGGTTACACCTTCCAAACCTGACCAGTTCTGGTCTTCACCTATTACTACCTCTGCCTTATTATCTTCTGCTTCTACTTGTACCCTACCATTTGAATCACAAGTTTCAGCTGATCCAGCTGACCGGACTGTAAAATTCCTTTGCAAGGATGGTTCTGTGTTTTGGCCTTCATCTGGTTCAATTGCAATGGTAGAAGAATGACTGTGATCAGTGGCTATTGAAATACCTTGGTCCTCTGCTTCAGATTCGGAATCCATTTTTCCATCTAAATACATGCAAACTACTGCACAATCATCCATTTTTGAAGTAGGGTATTTATGTTTCCACTCACGAGCAGCTGAATCAACAACGAGACGTGCAGCTGATGATCGGCTTGGAGCAGAGGACACAATGTCAACCACGTCTTCATTACTCAATACGTCCCAAACCTGCAACAAGAATGTCATAATTATTTCAATAACAGGTAACTCTCTTTACTCTAAATAGTATTTGATCAGAGTCATTCATTGCAAGAGGAGACTACCAAGAAAAAAGAATAAAACACACTCTAGACTCTACTATCCATAAAAACTGTGGGTGTAGAATTAGCATGAAAACTAAATATTCCCTTATTTAAATGCATATCTTGAAAATCTTTAGCAAATACCTGTCACAGGATCTCTTACTAGGTTATAATGGACAAACAATTTTAATATATACGAAAAGATAAGCGAATGGGTGCCGTAATGATGTCATCACATGACCCACCACAGGTCCCCATTTGATAGAATCGTGTGTTTAGCATATTTTGTATTTTAATGGTCTTTTTTCCATCAGTAAAACAGTTATTGTTATTGATAAATGTGATGTGACGGAGAACTTGACGCTACAAGTACAACTAGCGGGCAATCACTCAGTCCAAATGAACCACAAATTATTATTTTTAAGTCTCATTTATGCAATAAGACACGAGTATATTAACGAAGTTCAGGAAAAAGATTAGTATTCGGATTAACATCCAGGTCACTGAACTAGACAGCTCTAAGTGCCTGGATGATGTTGGAGCCAAACACATAGTAACATCTTCATTTTGGATTGCTAGTGTGGTTGCCTCTCTTCGAAAAACATCAATGCTAATACCTATGCAAGCAGGATAATGAAACCCAACCCCAAATACAACTTTTGAATTTACAAAAACATCTCCAAGGGGCATCATCTTAAAAATCTTTCTTCCAAGTGAAAAACTCCACCGAATAGAAGACAACTTCCCAGAGTACACAACAAAAACCAGATGATCTTGAATAAATCAGGATTGAAGAACTAGTTCGGGAGTGGGTGGCTATGCTTTCGTTTATGTGTTCCCTTAACTTGAGTTTAGGATGAATATCTCTCTCACTTTCTCCCTCTGCTAGCTTTGTCAAACAAAAATGAGATGAATGATCTCTTCAACATAGCCACACATGACACACCTTATATTCTGGTGTCACTAGTACCAGCAATGCCGAATCCCCTATCTATAACATGATTATGATTGTCAGTAGATAATATATACCCAATCCATAAGATTGCAAACTGAGTGGCTGGAACACACACCAATAAAGTGTCTTATCATTACCACCCCTGTACCTCAGTACCAAGCCAGTCCCTATACACCGTGGAACTCTAAATCCCAATCCCCAACGTATCACTCATCCCTCTTACCTGTTCATTGACAGTCCCACCTACCCTATTCCCACGAACACCCAAATCGCCACCACTATACAATCTGTTCACCGGCAACAACAGGTGCATAATAGTACTCGATACCAATTCCACCGGTATGGACACCTCGACAAGTTTCACTTACTGTTCATTCACACCTCTCAACCTGCTCCATCAATCACAAATGCTACCCTGCAAAACCAAGTCCAAGACCATATGCTTCGTTGACATATACATCCTAACCTTGTTAATGAAAGAAATGACAACTGTTTCCTATTATTATTAGAGATTTTGAAAGAGCTAAACATGATGTTGTAATGAACAGTTGCGGTGACCAACAAAATATTAATTTAGAGATGCCTCAAATTCAAGATCTTATAATTATTTCAGCTTCAATTTCTCAATTCAGTATTATCATACCCATTCTGCACTAACTCTTTTTCATAAAGAATTACAGATGTAGTTGAGCCTAGACACCTTAGTGTTACTCAGGGTAAGCAAAAACAAGGTCCTAATTAGGGTAATCAGTTGTCATCACACAATTATACACCTGTATATCTGATCATGCCCTTTTATTTGACATGAAACATACAAGATATAGTAAGTTGCACTAACACTGAATACAGATTCAGACATAGATAACAACATATTAGGGAAGGGCATAAAGTGAGACATCATCAATGTTATAAATACAATTACATGGAATATGTTTTGTGGATGCAAACTATCACTTGGACGCAATTAGTCTAGGGAACTAAAAAACTAGTACAAGCTTTGTTAATTTTGTTATAAGCCTAACTTGTACGCCTAATCAAAAAAAGATGGCGAAGCAGGTGAGAAAATACAATTTGTCTTTCAAAATAAATGTCGACCTATCAAGCAAGAATTTAAATTAGCCTTTTTAATCTTGAAACCAATAACCCAAACCTTATCAGAATTATGATCAAAATTTCTGGAATAAGTTGCTTGGATTTTTAAGTGTTAATAGAAGATCATCAAACAATAGATAGAAAGTTGTATGCTTATCGAAACCAATAATATACACTTACCCCATCAGATGCAAGAACAATGAACTGATCCCTCTCTGTCAATATCCTATGTGAACATTCAGGTATAGAGATCACCCCGTAATCCTTCAAACAAAAATCTCCAAAAGCCCGAGCCATTGCTAACCCAGGGGCATCATCAAATGGAAGCCAAACCCTAGGCACTTCAGGTTCATCCTGTAGCGCAAAGACCCTTCCTTTACACCTTTTGATCCGTTCAGCTTCTCCTATATTGATCAAGAAAAAATTGAGTGGATGTCCAAAACATGTGATAATCTAATGACAGGTGCTAATATCATGACATACTGGGCAAGTCAGGCTTCAGATCAACGGTTAACTGTACCGCAATCATGGCATTGCTGTCGTCTTTCGAACCCAATATTGCCCGTGAATCTCCAATGCTTCCCATGAAAAGATTTGACCCCTTAAAATTCCAAACACATACAAATAACATTAAATTAAGATCTAGAAGGCAAAGAAAGAACAGCAATAGACATTTGGGTGGCGAATCAACACCTGTTTTACTATAGTGACAGCAGTGCTGCCACTGCAAAAGCAATCAAGTGTAGGATGGGACCTCAGCTCCTTGTCCATGGCTTTGTACGACTTATGAAAAGCATCTCTCCACAAATCGCCCATTTGATCCTCAGGTGAGGTACTGTGCTCAAATTCTACTCCATCCTGAGACTTCTTCCGATTAAAACATCCACTACTTGATCCATTTCCCCTTGATTCGTAACTTTGTAAGAATGAATGCAACTTCAATGGTAGGGAATCTCTCACTTTCCGAGCAACAAGATGGCCATGTGGGCCATGCCCATCAAAGACACCACAGAATATTGCATCGTCGGCGTCAAAGTCCTTCATGTAACAGATGCTTACACATTTAAACACAAATTTAACATAAGGAAATGACAATGAGGTCTTGGTAAGATGAAGAGACTTACTTCCCATACAACCATGGCATCTTGATTTATCCCCTTGCGCCCCTGCTGAGTAAAGATACATGAAGTTCTACTCTTCCCATTTGTGAAAATCCGGTTTGGCAGATACGGTAAATGTTGCAAGGTAGTGACATGCTCTCCCGAAGATCTCTTACTTCTTCTGCTTCGAGTCGATCCTAGTCCTGAACACGAGGAAAAACTTCTATCTCTACCAATCCTCCGACTATGACCAACTGACGCACAGGCCCCCATCTACTCAATCCCAAATTGCAAGCATGTGAAGATGATTTGGAATGATTTATATCTCTCAGCTGAAGTTCCAAATGCAGTCCAACCAGTCAACAAGCCAATGTTAATTTAATTTCTGGCGGTCCTCTCACATGCAATCAATGTGCTTCCAACCTAGGGATATGGATAAAAACATGTTCAACTAAGGGTTTAATATTATAGTCAAATGTAAGTAAACAACATGAACCCGGGAACACGATAAGTAAACCAGCTAAACAAGATGAGGATAGATTAGTTTATTAATTATTTAATTAATACTATAATCCAAGATGCACTTAAGTAAACTCAACAATCTATATTGTATAGTATTTTACAGGCAAACCGCAAGCTAAACCATAACCTGTGACCATGGAAATTATGAAATAATAAAAAAAAAATCCTTGATTCCTTAAAAGACAAAACATTGCGCAATCTGATACAAATCTCCCAAGAACAAACCAGAAAACGAGAAAACTAGTCCAAAGTCCAAACGACACTAATAAACTATTAAAGAAATACCAAATGCAACTAGATTAACAGTCATTAAGCAGGCGTAAACAAATAAAATGAAATATTCAATGTGAAGAATCTCTTAAAAAAACCATGATTCTGCTTAATGTCTTAAAGCACTTATAATTTTTGAACTTTTTTAAAGCAAAAGGCAAAGAAATCGGATCGTAGATCTTTCTGTAACTTGGATCTCTAATCTATTTGGAAATATGAAAAAGAAGAAAGACAAACCGAAAAAGGCAGAAAATGCAATACAATAAGCATGATTTCACCTTCTGCTGCTCCACTAACACAGAAACCGAGAAAAGTTACTTGTGTTCAAACTAAAGAATAACAAGAAAAACTTTTTCTCAAAACAAAAGTACAAAACAGATCTAAAATTTCGGATCAAAATCAAATTAATTGAGAAAATCAGTAATTTGAAAGAAACTTGATTTGATTGAATCGAAAGAGAAGAATGATCAAACAAACCTGACTGATGAAATGGACAAATGTTATCTCTTCTTCATTGAGAAGAAAGAGAGAGAGAGGTGAAGGAGAGTGATGTGAGTCACGCTTGCGATGTGGAAGGTAGAGAAAGTAGTTGAAGCGAAGAAACAAACAAGTTATTACTATTAAATTAATTTTACTTAATTAGAAGAAAAAGACGAAGAAGAAGAAGAAGAAGAAGAAAGTGATTTAGAAGAGAAGCATTCAATTCAATGCTGCAACTTCTTTCTCTTTTCTCCTTTTCTCGTTCTTTTCTCTCTCTTCATGCTCTTTCTGTGAATCTGAAAAAGTAAATAGGCATGAGTTTGTTTACAGTAGACGTGACTGTAGAATTGTATTTGTAAGTTTGTTCCACAAGGGCACATTGGCCATATACCACATACCAACCAACAAATCTGCCTATTGTGCCAAATGGCAAGTTGGCAAGTTGGCAAGTTTGGATAACGAGCTACCGCTGCTACTTGGATACGTATTTGGATAATTTCTGGTGTACCGCAATACCGCAAAATTAAACCAAGTCACAGTTGCCCCTAGAAAAATGCATGGAAATGGTTCTGAGACCTCATTAAGCATCTATAAAACACAAATGGCCCAGCTAAGGCCCGGTTTATAAAATTGGCCCTCATTAAGCATTTGTTGAATAAGAAAACACCCATTTAATGTTGATATTGTAAAAACGGCCCTTTCACTACCGATAATACCCTTCTGGTTTCTGCAAACAAATGTTTGCATTTTATGGTATGTGGTGGTTGTTGTTTCGACTATGCAAATAAGTTTTTACATTTAATGTTTATGTGTGTTGTGACTGATTCAAACAAGTCTTTACATTTTATAGTTTATGTGGTTGTCGTTGCGAGTATGCTAACAAGTTTTTGCATTTAATGTTTATGTGTGTTGTGACTGATGCAAACAAGTCTTTACATTTTATAGTTTATGTGGTTGTTGTTGCAAGTATGCAAACAAGTCTTTGCATTTTATGTTTGTGTTGTGACTGATGCAAATAAGTCTGTTTATGTGTTTGTGATATGCAAACGAGTCTTTGCATCAGTCGAGGGGTAAACTAGTCCATAAGACACGAAAATCAGCGATTGGGCCTTTTTTACCAATAGTTCCCTAACTGGTCCAATCTTACATATCAACATCTTAAAGGGGTCCGTTTTTTTATTCCCTGAGAAAAATGTTAAATCTTTCAGTAAGAAAATAAAACCTACCAAAAGTCTTGGGCTCTTGGCATGTAAAGATGAAGAGCTCTTGGTATATTTTGTTAAAGATCTTTGGCGTACTGGTACTGATACAGTAATACATACATACTATGGAAGTATGGATATCTTTTGCCATTTTATTGAACTATAGCACTAATTGGCTTCCTCATATTTGTGATAGTTCTAAAAAAAATAATTTGTAGTATTTGTGAAATTCCTCACGGTTAGTGTTCATTTTGAATTGACTTGTGTTGTTGGTTTTATAATAGGATTTTTTTTTTTTTTTTATTTTACCAAAGCAAATCTTATTGATAAAATTTTCAGGAATTATACAAAGCCAAAGGACAAGCGCGCTACAAACTGCGCTACAAGCCTTTTTTGAATACTAAAACCAGTCCTACGAAATACATATTCATTAGAACCCGCCGTCATCACATTGTTATTCATCACTTTTTGTACCATCCTAAAAAGTTCAACTGCTTGTGGTGCTAGAAACCCAAAAGTGTCAAAAACAAAAAGAATGATACAATGTTGGTTTGCTCAGGGCCGGATTTGGGGCTAGGCGGTTGCCTAGGGCCTCCAAATCTCGGGGGCCTGTTGCTCACCAAGCCCATATATATATGTTATATTGGTTTGGATTTATTTTTTTAAGTTTAACTATAATAAAGCCTACTGCCCAAGCCTAATTCAGTTAATTAACCAAATGGGACATGGGAGGAGGCTCTCTTTCAATTGAAGCCTAGTTCAATTCATTAATCAGGCCTCTTGACATATTGTAATAGCTCTCTAAATTCACTTCCTCTGCTTCCCTTCTCTCAATTAATCAAACAAAAACCTCAAATCTAATGTGACTTCAATAATATTGTTCAAATTGATATGTGTAAATTATTATTTTTATTTAAATTTTTTCGTTACTTTAAATAAATTCAAGGGCATCATTGCTAGGTGTCTTGACGTAAAAAAAAAAAAACTAGGGCCACCAAAATCTCAGGTATGACACTGGGTTCGCTGCACATGTTGCCTCGTATTTTTGTACCTTACCTGCAGCTGCATGAATGGTTGCTTGTCCCACTTCAAAATTTCCATTACCAAACCCCACCATCGGAGATGCCTCTGTGATGTCAACCCATGCATGTTTCCCTTCTAACCAACTGTATATCAAAACATCAGCTGGGCATAGTGTTGATGTTCCTTCTGATGGGTCTGTAAGAAATTTTATTGATAAAAATTCCAAGAATTATACAAAGTTGGAGGACAAGCGTGCTACAAACTGTGCTGCAAGTCTTTTTTTTTTAATAAGATATCACTTTAACAACTAAGTTTTATTGAATTGAAACAACTGTAGGAACCAAGTTGTGCAATATTCCAATGATAAACAAGCAGTAGAAAATAAATAAATAAAAGCAATAAAGAACACAGTTATTTAACATGGTAAACCCCTTCACTCGGGAAACATCCACGACCGTCCTCAGATGATAATCAATCCACTATATGATGTAAAAGTATTACACTCACAAACTCTAGTTATATCTTCACTCGATTATAACACCTGCAATTGCCCTCTGGGTATACTCTTACTCACAAACTCTCTTTGTAGATTCACTCTTTACCATTCTCACACTAGCTTCACTCACTAGTTTGTTCTTGTGTTGTTGTTGAGATGATGTAGAACAGAATAAGGGGGATGAAGGATTCTCACTCACACAGATAAACAAACTCTCTAATAGAGGTAGAAGGAGGCCAGAGAAATGTTGAATCGTTAGGGTTTCTATTGTAGAGAAAACTTTTATATCTATCACATGTTGGGCCTCATATCCATGTCAAGTCTAACTCAACAATGGGCTTGAAGGTCTTCAGCTCCATAATCCATGAAATTGTCAACTCCATGTACCAGGTTATTATACAACGTTTTTACAGGACACCACACTACAAACCAAGATACACAACAAACTATAGGTCTTGAAACCAAAACATGTGAAAACATACACACATAAAAACATAGCAACACAAATATGTAATTGAATCTTCTATCGATCAAAACTTTCTACAACATCCATAATCGAACCTAGGCAAGCTTGAAATCATTATACTAAGAAAAGCTTTCAACTACGACCACAAACTTGTCTTCTAGGCACCACAAAGAACGACACACCTCCCCCAAAGAACTCCAAAGAACCAGAATACAAACTATGAACTGAGAGAGGATTTAAACAACGATGATTCTAAATGGGGTGGGTAAAAATGGTAAACGCATAGCATTACACCCCTTCTTTGATAGTTCCTTCCAGTTATGTATATATGGTGTGTATCAAAGAACTTCAGAAATATCGTAGAAATATCGTAGCAATCGAGACCAGATCACAAACTATGAGAATTAACCTTGTTTTTTGTTGCAAACTATGTCTACATAAAGATGACCCACATCGTCTCACATTGTTTTTGTAACACCCCAGGTCGATAGGTGGTTTGTCGAGGGGGTGGGTTCTACGGCACCTAAGGGGGGGATGTCCTGACATTGGAATATAAGTATATATTCATCATATATTATCACCGAGGCCTTTTGGGCTCACTTGGCTCTAGAGTTTGAAAGAACTTCGGAGTTAAAGCGTGCTCGGGTGGGAGTAGTCTCAGGATGGGTGACCTCCTGGGAAGCAGGTTGTTGCCCAATAAAACCCCACATTGTCGGACATCCGCATTGGCTATGTGGGGGACAGTATCGGTGGTGATATAAGTAGGGTCACTACAAATGGTATTAGAGCCGACGACGATTCACCTGTCGAGAGTGGGAAAGTATGCTGGAAAGACGTCTAGCCCAGGAAGGGGTGACGGTTGTGCCGAGTACTCGTCTCGCAAGGGGCAGGGAACGTCAGGGATCTGGGGCTGTATATTCCATAGCCGATGACGGCTCTTTGGTAAGTCCTCAAAAGTGTATATTTATCCCCCGAATAACACCTTGTTTGTCTAGAACTTAGCTTATATTATTGTGTTATATCTATTGATTAGTGCTTTCTTGTCTATTGTGTAGGTTTTATGAGCCGAAATGCGAATATTGTGTTAAAGCCCGCCAAAAGTCAAGAAAAGCAAGCAAAAATGTGTTATTTGCACAAGAGAATGAAAATTGATATTTGCACCCACAGATCTACTGAAGGCACCCCACGGTCAGACCAGTTGACTTGATTTTATGTCAAAGTGGGGCGGTCTGAATCTCAGCCCAAACGGGGTCCTATTGGAGCCCACAAGTCAGAATTTCTATTTAGGGCTTTATTTAAAGTCCAAACTTAAAAGGGCTCTACAAGGAGATCCAGAAGTCTGATTTGGGCCCATGAGCTATCAAACTGAAGGTCTTAGTCCAAACTACAACTTAAGCAAAAGAGAATTAGGTTTTGCTGAAGACCTAATGCCTCTATAAGACCAACAGCAGCAGCCACGAATTTAACCTAATTTGGAAGTCTTTGCATGCAAGTATTCTACTTTGTATTTTCTATATAAGAGAAGTAGTAGCTAAGGTTTAGGTACCTTTTTATGAATTTAATATTGAAGAGACAAGTTCATCTTTTTTTTTTTTTTTTGTATCAAACTCAATATTCAATATCAATTCCATTATCTTTTCCATTATGATGTCTTGTGATTTATTTATTTATTCCATGGTGTCATCATCAAGGAGGAGTAGCTAAATCCGCCTTAGGGGGATGGTTGAAGCACTCTAGATGATGCAAAAGCACCATGTTTCTTCTTATTGTTCATTGTGCAAAGTTCTTAATGCTTATTTACTTCTAATTCACGATATGAGGTAAGTATGATTATTTGCATGTTATCGTTATCCATGTTATTAAAATACTATTATTAGGGTTTAGGGAGACCTAGCATTAATGGTTTTATTTATATTGATTAAAGATGTGTAGTGAAATAGCTGAGAGGTGATTATTACATATCTGCAGTTGGTATCTTTTATTGGAACCCTTTTGTAATTAAGTCAAATAGCTGAGAGGTGATGATTTAGTTATGAATCAGTTTGTTGAGTTAATTAAATTGAATAACTGAGAGGTGACGGTTTGATTAATAAGACATATTCAATAGCATGCATAAGAGAATCCCGTTTTAATTGAGTGGAATAGCTGAGAGGTGACTACTTGATTAGTATAGGTATTAATGATTAATTGGAATAGCTGAGAGGTGACTAATTAATTGTGATTGATTGAACATGAAGGAACAACATGTTATGTTTGTATGATTTAGTTTGTGGATACCAATTCTTCCCCCTTTGTCATCATTAATCTTCTTTTCATCTCTACCATATTCTTATAAGTTAGGGTTTATTTAATTATTGCATGTAGGAAGTTAGAATCAATCTCAATTCTATTTATTGATTCCCTTGGTGTTTCTTAACAATTGTTTTCTATTGTGTTTGAGCTAAGATCTCTCCCTCTGAGGTGGGTAAGACCCTTGCTTGTTACTTGTCTACTTTGATAACCAATTTATACAGGCATAAGAAAGAACTTCAAGTTACAAATATAATCTTTTGATTGTGAGGTACACAAATACTTTACATCACTCACCTTTAAGGTGGTGGGATTATAACACCCCGGGTCGGCAGGTGATTTGCCGAGGGGGTAGATTTTACGGCACCTAAGAGGGGATGTCATGACATTAGAATATAGGTATAGATTCGTCATATATTATCACCGAGGCCTTTTGGGCTCACTTGGTTCCAGAGTTCGAAAGAACTCCGGAGTTAAACGTGCTCGGGTGGGAGTAGTCTCAAGATGGGTGACCTCTTGGGAAGCAGGTTGCTGCCCAATAAAACCCCACTTTGCCATTGTGGCCGTCCGACACTACCGAGGCCTTTTAGGATCACATGGTTCCTGAGTTCGAAAGAACTCCGGAGTTAAACGTGCTCGGGTGGGAGTAGTCTCAAGATTGGTGACCTCCTGGGAAGTAGGCTGCTGCCAATAAAACCTCACTTAGACACTGCGGACGTCCGACACTTAGCCAACAGTGTGGGGTTTTATTGGGCAGTAATCTGTGTGTGTACCCTGGGTAAAATACCCGACAGGTGTCAACGGTGGCTGTATAAGAAGCTAAACTGAGAATACTTGAACGTTAGCCAGCCAGACCTGGACTATCGGGTAGGGCCCAACCCAGTCTCAGGAAGTCCATATGCCATGATCAGTGGGTGGAGCCCCAGTTACTATATAAGAAGTTGAACCGTGGACTCCTATACATCAGCCAGGCCCGCCTTAATCAAGTAAGCTAGGTGTGGGTGCAAAAATTTGATCCACAAACTCGAGATATGTATAGATTAATCGAACAGTTACAATGAAAGCCTTGTATAGACAGAGATAAGATGGGGGGTATACAATGAGACTGGACCTGATCGGGATCAGGTTGCCTACGTATCCAAGAAGATGAACTTGGAATCAAGTCTCTACTTTCACTAAGCTCTAATGGAGTTGCTCAGTAGAAGACTCGTAGTTCAGAAGGTTTAGAACTTTTGTATTTGTAGTAGGCCGGAGGAGGCTGGCTCAACCACCCCTCCGATTTTGACTCCATGAACTCAGGTAGTTCAACTGTGAAGATGTTTTTCGTGGAGATAGCTTGCATGCTGCCGAGCGGTTATCTCCTTGGATTGAATTCCCTTTGACCAGGATGACTGCCACGTGGCATCCTCTGATAGGTCCTGGTTCAACTTGGGTCTTCCTTTATCTTCTCCAGCGGGCTAGAACCATGGGTTCTATTAGCCTGAAATCTCGCTAGACTTATCCAGTTGGTTGGGACTTGGATTGACCAAGCCTGAAAGCAAAGACTTGGGCTTGACTCCTCTGACCGGAGGCCCAATCTTCATTTCATACACCCTGGCAAGGTCCCCTGGACTTTTGTGTTAAGCCTTCGGATGAGCCTCTGCTGGACTTTACTGGGCCGGACCTGGCGTACTCGACTGAGGTGGGCCTGGTCGATGTATGGGAGCCCACGGTTCAACTTCATATACAGTAACCGGGGCTCCACCCATTGATCGTGGACTATCCGGTGGGTCAAGGTCCACAAAGCGTATGTGGACTCCTTGAGATCGGGTTAGGCCCTACCCGATAGTCCAGTCCTGACTGGCTAATGCTTAGGTTCTCCCGATTTAGCTTCTTATACAGCCATCGGTGACACCTGTCGGGTTTTTTACCTAGGTTACACACATCTCCCCCTCTTTGTCAAGTAGAAAATCTGCTTGGGAAAAATCTTAGCAATATCTTCCCCGACTGTTGAGATTCGAAGGATTCCTTCCTTGTCACGCTTCTTGATGATGATTCTGCATCCCTTGGATCAAGGACTAGGGTTTCTTTCCTCCTCTATAAATAGCAAACCGGAGGTGTAGTAGGATATCCATTTCTCTTTCCCCGGTTTCTGTTGTTGTTGCTGCTGTTGAAGCTTCTGCTGAAGAATGGCTGACGACCGGGCTGCTGACTTAGCTCACCGTTCATTCAAACTCAAGGTGGAACATGTGTTCAATCATGTGCAGGCCCAAGAAAAGAACCTGGAGAAGGTCGTCCGGTTGGAACATGACATGAACCTGTCTCTCAAGAAGCGAGACGACATTATTGCATCCCTACGTCGAGATCTTCGTCTTTTCAAAGATTCGTTTAAACAGGCTGAAGATCAGATTCAGAACTTGAAAGAGAAGGTCTGGATCCTTGGCAATGCTACGGTCGGGGGTGCTAGCTGGGATCAGGTCACTATTCCCCCTCCTACCGCCTTGCAGAATGATTTGGCAGACTAGTTTATGTCGCACTATTGTTGAGGAGCGGTGCCCTCTCTCTTTTACTTTTATTCATCAATAAAAATTCCCTTTCCCATGAACAGTGCCTCTGCTTGTCTGTTCCTTTTCCCATGAACAATGCCTCTGCTTGTCTTGTCTCTGCTTATCTTGTCTTGATTTTGACAGGTTGGTTGTTGGTCCATGGGAAACCGTTGCTTCTCGGGATGCAATTGGGTTAGGGTCCGGCCTTTTTAACCCTTGTGGGGTTATTGAGGCGATATATATATATATATATATATATATATATATATATATATATATATATATATATATATATATATATATATATATATATATATATATATGGTGGAGTTTACTCCTGATGAGTTATCTCTCCCTTTCTTCTTCTTGCTTATCTTTCATGGCAGCTAGACATTCTAATTCCAGTTCTGTTAGCGACAACCAGGAGCAGTACTGGGCGCATCTCCTTAGTCGTGTGAACAGCTTGAAGGCGCAAGTGGTCGAACTTGTAGAAGATCAGCGCCGGTGGGAGGAGTGCCATGAGGGCCGAATACAAGAGAAGGATGAGGAAATTCGGTGCCTGAGGCCAATGCTGGAATCTGCTTCTGCTGAGCTCGCCCAGATGGAGGGCAAGATTGATGCTGTTGCGATCTCCTCGTGGAAGGAACGGTACGCTGAAGCTAGGGCTGGCAATGGTACGGGTTAGACCCGAAACCCAGTCTGATCCGTACCGATAAGAACGGGTTTGGTATTGCATTTTTATGTATTGGTACAGGTCTGGTTCTTAAAATTAGGACCCGATTGTTATCGGATCGGGTTTGGAATTAGTAGATACCGAACCGATATGGACTCGATATAAATTATTTTGAGGTTTTGAATATTTTAGATTCACTACCATTATTAACATACCATAAAAATCCTAAATTTTAGAAATTTGATTATTGTAAATAAATTTTTTTAATACTAATTACCTTATAAGTATATGCAATTACATTAAAAACATAAAAATAAATAAAATCATATACTATATTTGTATACTTGATTATATATATTTACTAAATATATCTAGATTCTTAAAAAGTAACTCATTTTTTCTAAATTTGTATACATAATTTTGACATATCAATTTATGGTCAAAATACCCGAATCCAACCCGGATTCGATCCAATAAGATTTGGTACGGGTATGGTTCCTTACTTCGGACCCGATAGGGTCTGGTTCCGGGTCCGAGATTATTAGTTTTCTTATTGGTTCGGGTATGGTATTTCTTATATCCGGTCCGAACCGGTCCATTGCCAGCCCTAGCTGAAGCCAAGGCCTTATCATCTCCCTGACTCACCGGAGGGGTCTGGCTCGGATCCTCCTTCTCTGATGTAGTTCAGTTCCGGTCGCACTATGTAGAAGATTTGGTGCACCCCATATAATGCATTTCGTAATAAAATAATTACTTTCCTTTTTATCACTGTCTTGAGCTCTGGTAGTTAGGTCCGGTTACTTTCTCATCATGATGAGTGCAGGAACACATGCTGGTCAATCTTTCCTTGACCGTGATGACATGGACCGAAGGTCCACATGTTGCTGACCTAGACTATGTGGACCCCACATGTACATGCTGAGTGGATCTTGGCTAAGTGCATGATATGGGTCTCAGCTG
Source organism: Aquilegia kansuensis (assembly GCA_020826895.1). Lineage (NCBI taxonomy): Eukaryota > Viridiplantae > Streptophyta > Magnoliopsida > Ranunculales > Ranunculaceae > Aquilegia > Aquilegia kansuensis. The sequence goes on along the minus strand of CM037004.1, from coordinate 20,115,777 downwards.
GCGTGGGTCCTAGATGACTGTGTGGTGTGAGCCCCAGCTGACTGTGTTAAGTAGGCCCCACTCTGTCTTCTCTAAATCTTCCTTCGTTGGTGGGAAGATGTACAGCTTCAACTTCCAGTGAAACCTTGTGACTCTTCGCTGATCGAGTCATTAAACCAGTTGGTTTAATGATCTTATAAAAAGGAAGGCTCGAAAAAGAGAAGGGTATTCTCTTCACTCTCTTTCTCTTCTTTCTTCTTCATTTCTATTCCGCCATCAGCCGGAACTCTAGGTTCTAAAACTCTAAATTCCGGTGATTTTGTGCGAATTTTGTTCCAGCGATGAGGTGAACTTTGGTTCTGAGCTCCAGTAGTGACGAAAAGCCCCAGAATTCGGCTCCCCGTCCCTCTGCTGATGAGGGCAGGCCGAACGGTATTCCGGCGACTGGGCCTCCTTCGCCTGCTGGTGTGGCAGAGGTGGCTCTTCTAGATTCTGCTGAGCCTTCGTCGGAAATGCCCAGGAGGAGGTGGCAAGCTTCCTTTAACCTCCCCCGGAATCCCGAGCTCGAGCGGATGAGCGCAGCGGAGGTCCAGGAACACCTTGGTTGGAGGGGGGATCGATTTGGCTCTCACCCCTCCATTTCCGATGGTTGCTCCGGCAACTTGATCGCGGTAAGTCTTTATCAGTCCTGTATGGCATGCAGCTCCCGCTGCACTCTTATATTTTGAGACTGCTGTCGTCGTGGGCTATCCCGCCGGGTCAGATGCACCAGTCTTTCTGGATAATTGTGCGTCGGATCGGGCTGATTGCCCTCCACTTCGAGGTTCCCTTTGGCCCGGTCGAGATGTTCCTACTCATGAAGCCGGTCGCCCGGGAGGCCAAAGAGCGCTGCTTCTATGCCATCTCTTGGCGTACTGCCCGGAGGCTGTCTGGACTTCCCAATCATTATGGGAATTGGTTCGAGCCCTGCTACCAGGTGTCAGGGTGGTCGTCTAACCGCAACATCCAGGTGCCGCGGGACTTCATAGGTAAGCATGCGTCTGACCTTGCTTTCATTTTTGCCCTTATGTTTTGCGTGCTTGCTGAGCTCCGGCTCAGGGACAGTTCCATGCTCGTGTTTGCAGGAAAACGTTAGCTTCAGGTGTCTCTGCTCGCGGGGACGGACTCTTCTGCGGCTGAAGGCAACATTGAGCGTTTCTTCAGCCTGTCGGCAGACCTGCGGGACCTGACTCTCCCTGACCAGATTGTGAGGCACATTCGCTTTTCGGCCAGTCTTGCAGCCCTACCGGCTCTCCGCAAGTCGTGGTGGTGGAGTCCAGCTCTGGTGAGGGTACTGCCACTATAGAGAGCACAATCCTCAGTGTTGAGTAAGAGCCTCCGGTCGAGAGTGAGGTTGTTGATCTGCGGGGGAAGATGGACGACTGGCCCGATGACGCTCTTCCAGTCGAGGGAAAATCTCCTCCTGACGAGCCAATGCCGGACGTTCTGCCGGAAGTCATCCCAATTGTCGGGGATGTCCACGTCGGGATGTCCACGTCAGTGATGCTACTTCGTTTGTCATTCAAACCCTCCCTTGGGTCGCCGGAGGAGGCCACATGTTTTTTATGGCTCATCTGACTCCTCCAGTGATCGAACCCTGATGTCGAGGGATAACGGACTTCTACTTTCCCGTGGGTCTGGTGAATCGGCTACTGAGGGATTCTTTCCTACCCCGGTGCAGGTACATACTGAGGTGGACAACCTGGCCCAGCTGGAGATGGTGGGAGGTGTGTCCGAGGAGACGGTGGTCGCCTCTGCTGTTGAGGGAGGCGAGCCAACTGTGATCTTGGGGGGTCTACCGGACGTAGTGGACTCCCCCAGTGCTGGAGACGTTGGAGTTGAGGCTCCGGTGGAGGTAAGACCTTCCCAGCCTCCTGCTGTTGAAGTTGTTTCTGTACAGTCTCCTGCCCCGGTTGATCCGAGGGGCAAGGCTCTTGTAGAAGAGTCTGCTAGGGGCTCGAAGAGAGATGCTTCTGCCTCCCCTACTGATCAAGGGGAGGCTGTGTGCCTGAGAAAGGAGGATGCCATCCCTTGGGCGCTGAGGGGACCGGTGACGGAGACTACCCGGATTGGCAGTGGTTCCCGCGTCCCTGTTGAGGATGCTCTAGCTGTCGAGGACGCCCAGACTGAGGTGGAGTTTACCGTGACGGGCACTGCTGATGATGAAGCCCCGGTTTATGGGTGGGGTGACCAGGTCCCATACACTGACCTGCCCACTGGCCCAACTGTGCAACTGGGCCCCGAATTGGGTGAGTACCAGCCTGAGGCTACCCCGGAGTTTCCACTGTCGGCGTTCACCATTCATCCTACGTTTCTGAATGGGGAGCCGATGTCGATTGGGGACTCCAGCATCATGAACATCCACACTGCCTTTGACTACATCTTCCAGAACTTACTCCCGGAGGACTAGGCGTACTACAACCGCCTTTCTCGCGACCGGGCGATAAGAGTAGCGGCTCAGAACCTGATTGCGGTATGATTCCCTGCCTTGAGTTCTGATTTGTAGATGTTTGTATGCTTATTCCCGACTCCTGTTTCTCTTGCCTGTCAGATGCAACCTGCCATGGCCCGGGTCTTTGAGCTGAGTGCCAGACTCCGGCCTTCTACCTTGGAGGACCTGGAGCGCTTACGAGCTGAGAATCGACAGCTCGAGAAAGACCTGGCGGCGGCAAACAACGACCGGTGGGTTCTGGAGGAGGACAAACGGTTCATGGCGGCGGATTACCACAACTTAGACTTCACCCTAACCGCTGCTCTTCAGAGAGAGGAGGATGCCAGGATTTCCCTGGCAGAACTGGAGGCCACTTGCGGGAAGCTGACCCGAGAGAAGCTGGAGCTGGACCGACGTCTCTCCCTCAAGGAGGTGGCGTATGACCGGGCCGCTGAAAAGCTCCGACTGGCGAAGGCTGCCTACCAGCAGGTCCTCGACCAGCTGGAGAAGGAGAAGGAGAAGAAGGGCGTGATGGCCCCGATCCTTCTTCGCAGCCTTAGCTCCGTTATACTTTTGTAGAAAGGCTCATGTCCCGGTTGTCGGGGGGACTCCCTCTTGTATATCTTCTTTTTTGAAAAAGAAATAAATTTTTTTTTAGTGCAAAAACATCTTGTTAGATATCTTTACCTTGTTTACAGCATTTATTACAACTGTCTATCTCCCTCGCCCCCTTATCGTTTTAAGGAGTTTTCCTTGGGACGATAACAATTTTTTTTCTCGCTGACTTCATGGTGATCCATGGTTTGATGGTCAAAGGGGATTCGTCCCTGTATTGCAAGCTTTGACCCGGGGCAGGCTAGCTTGCCTAACTGCCCCGGTTTTTAAGAGTGGATAGCCTCACTCCTAAAACTGGTTTCCAGGACCGGAAACTAGGTCCAGGCGTCTTGGGCTTAAAAGGAGCATAACTCTGCATTAAGGACTTAGCCAGGACCCGAAGCTAGGTCCAGGCATCCTGGGTTGGATGGGGTTTTGATCCCTGACATCCCTGATTTCCAAGGCCGGACGCTAGGTCCGGGCGCCTTGGGCCTAAAAGGAGCATAACTATGCATTTAGGACTTAGCCAGGATCGGAAGCTAGGTCCGGGCATCCTGGGTTAGATGAGGTTTTGATCTCTGACATCCCTGATTTCCAAGGCCGGAAGCTAGGTCCGGGCGCCTTGGGCCTAAAAGGAGCATAACTATGCATTTAGGACTTAACCAGGATCGAAAGCTAGGTCCGGGCATCCTGGGTTGGATGGGGTTTGATCCCTGACATCCTTGATTTCCAAGACCGGAACCTAGGTCCGGGCGCCTTGGGCCTAAAAGAAGCATAACTCTGCATTTAGGGCTTAGCCAGGATCGGAAGCTAGGTCCGGGCATTCTGGGTTGGATGGGGTTTGATCCCTGACATCCTTGATTTCCAAGACCGGAAGCTAGGTCCGGGCGCCTTGGGCCTAAAAGGAGCATAACTCTGCATTTAGGACTTAACCAGGATCAGATCGAAGCTAGGTCCGGGCATCCTGGACCTCAGTGGAGACTTGATCTTGCACTAGGATTTTCAGCAGTAAATAATACAAAGTACTCAAATTCTTGCGGGAAAGAATCTTTATTGAAATCATCAAATGGAGTACATTACTTGTAGAATTTCTTGAGGTGGAAAACGTTCCACGGCCTGGAAAAGAGGTCGCCGGACAGAGTTCTGAGGAAGTATGAGCCTTTCGCATCATGTCTGTCTATGATGTAAGGTCCTTCCCAGTTTTCACCAAGCTTCCCGGCGGTTGTATCCTCTGTCATCACTTTGACTTTTCTCATGACCCAGTCGCCCGATTGAATTTCCTCTCTACGACTCGCTTGTCATATCCTCTCTTGATAGTTTCCTGGTACCGAAGGAGGTGCTGCAGGGCTTGTTCTCTCTTGTCGTCAAGAACGACCTTTTCTCTTGCTAAGATTCCCTCATTCTCCCTTGTAAGGACTGCATAAGTACGAGTTGTCGGAGCTAGCAGTTCTGTTGCCATTACCGCTTCTGCTCCAAAGGTAAGCTGAAAGGGCGTCATACCGGTGGACCTTCTTGGGGTGGTCTGGTATGCCCATAAGACCCCCGGGAGTTGCATTACCCAGTTGTCTTTTGTTTTATCCAGTCGTTTCTTGAGTGTATCCAAGATGACCCGGTTGGACGCTTCTGCTTGCCCATTCCCTTGAGGGTAGTATGGGGCTGAGAAGTTGTGCTTGATCCCCAAGGACTTACAGAACAACCAGATGTTATAGCAATCAAATTGCTTTCCATTATCTGACACTAGCTCTTAGGGAACTCCAAATTTGCAGATTATATCTTTCCACAGAAATCTTTTGACGTCAGAGGCGCATACCTGTACCAATGCTACGACTTCGACCCATTTGGTGAAATAATCTGTAGCAACCAGCCGGAACCTGACTAAGTTTGGAGCTTTCGGGAGTGGTCCCACAATATCTAATCCCCACTTGGCAAAAGGCCATGCGCTCAGGACGGGGTGCAGTTCGCTTGTCGGGGCATGGCCGACCGGGGTATGCTTCTGACAGGGGAGGCATGCCTGTGTGAATTTCTTGGCGTTTGTCATCATGTGCGGCCACCAATATCCTTGGATCATTGTCTTCTGTGCTAGATTTCTGCTACCGGAGTGGTTGCTGCAGATCCCAGCATGGATTTCCTTTAGTATGATCAGGCCTTGTTCTGGAGTGAGGCACCTGAACAAGACCCCGGAGCCTTGGCTCTTCATGTATAGCTTGTGTGACTCCCGGTGTGAGATGACAGTAAACTTCCACGCATCCCTCTTAACTTTGTCTAATAGCTTTGGATTTTCGGGAAACAAATGGTGGATGAGGAAGTTGATGTATGGCCTCCTCCAGTCTTGACCGTTGCTAGTTCGCAACTCGGCGTCAATTTTGTCTACTTCAGAGTTCAGGTTGTCTAGAATGTCTTCAATTGGTTCCTCCAGTGGGAGTTCCAAATCGATGTGAATATGCGAGAGCGGTGGTTCTGACGGGTCCGGTTCGTCCAGCTCCGTTGAAGGTGGCATCGCTTCTATCCGGCCTCTGGTGAGGCAAGGATTCCAGTCTTCAAGCTGTGATTCTGGCAGGTCCTGTGTCTGACCCTGAAATGGAGGACTTGGCTCGCTCTGTGTGCTGGGCCCGGTGCTGGGCTGTGAAGCTTCTTAATCTGAGAACTTCCTTCCAATGTCTGCATTCGAGGAAGTAGACCTCCGGTAGTGGTATGTCTGGATCTTTGGGCCCAATACTCGGCTCTTTCTGGTATCCGATTGATAGCTGCAGGGGCTCTGTAGTGCTGATAGAAGAGGAAAGATATGCCAGGGCGTCTGTATGTTTGACATCTATCCTTGGTCGTTGCTCGACCGTGATGAATTCGAACTTCCCTACCATGGAGTGGACGACATCAAGACATCATATGGAAAGTGAAGAAATCATCATATGGAAGATACTTTGCCATCCGGTCGTCCTTGGCTTGGAAGGACCCGACGAATTGGTTCGCCACTAGCTTTGAATCTGTCTTGACCATGATTCTCCCCGCCCCCAGTTGGAGCGTTGTCTGGAGATCATATATTAGAACTTCGTATTCAGCTTCGTTGTTTGAAGCTGGGAACCCTAGTCTGACGGATTTCTCTGTCTTCTGTCCATCTGGGCTGATCAGGAGACAACCTATGCTTGATCCTGTACAGTTACTGGACCCGTCAGTGTAGATTGTCCATGCTTCGCTGTCTTCTTTAGCCGAAGACTCCTGTGACCGGGGGGCATCATTTGCCCCCAGTGTATCTTCTTCTAAATCTGGGTTTACCGCGATATCCTCGATGGGAAAGTCTGCCATCAAGGAGGCTATTGCGTGCCCTTTCTCCGCGGTTCTGGGTTCATACCGGATGTGGTATGCACTAAGGTAGCTGGACCATTCGATCAGTCGATTAGATTCTTCCAGCTTTCCAAGAGCCTTTTTGAGCGGGAACTCTGTGTAGACTTTAACTGCCCTCCCTTAGAAATATGGCTTTAGCCTCCTGGCTGCAAGTACCAGGGCTAAGGTGATCTTTTCGATTTTTGAATACCTTGTCTCACCTCCCTTCAACACTTTGTTGATGAAGTATACTGGTTTCTCCTCCGGCTCTTCCACAAATATAACCGCACTAACTGCTATATCAGATGCGGCCAGGTAGATGCCGACTGGCTGCCCGGTTTGTGGTGCTGTAAGGACTGGAGGTTGAGTAAGATATGCCTTAATCTCATCAAAGGCTTGCTGACAAGTACGATTCCATTCCGCATTAGCTTTGATTGCGTTGAAGAATGGCTTGCATCGGTCTGATTACCGGGAGATGAACCTGTTGAGAGCGGCTAACCTCCCGGCTAGTCTCTGGAATTCTTTCACTGTCTTCGGGGTGGGCATCTCCAGGATTGCCCGGAATTGATCTGGATTGGCTTCTATGCCCCAGTTGGTCATAAGAAAGCCAAAGAACTTGCCGGAAGAAAGACCAAAAGAACATTTGGCTGGATTCAACTTCATGTTGTACCTTGTCAGGATATCGAATGTCTGCTGTAGATCTCGCAAATGATTGTCTTTCTCCTTGGTTTTGACCACCATGTCATCTATGTAGACTTCCATGGTCCGGCCTATGAGCTTACTCAAGATGGTGTTGACCAGCTTCTAGTATGTTGCTCCGGCGTTCTTCAGACCAAACGGCATCATCCGGTAGCTAGTAAGCCCCCGGTCGGTGATGAATGCGGTATGTTCCTGGTCTTCTTCGTGAAGTGGAATCTGGTTGTATCCAGATTATGCGTCCATGAAGGACAATCTTTGATAGCCAGCGGTGGCGTCCACCATGTCTGTGATCCTGGGGAGTGGATATGGGTGCACATGATATGCTTTATTAAGATTAGTAAAATCGATGCAAACTCGAATCTTATCGTTCTTCTTTGGGACAACCACGATGTTGGAAACCCAGGTAGGGTAGATGACTGGTTTGATGAAGTTGACTGAAAGTAGTCGATCGACTTCTTCGTTGACCGCCAGCTTTCGATCTGGCGCCATTCGCCTGGGTTTCTACTTGACCGGCTGTACTGAGGATCAATGTCCAGTTTATGACAGGCGATCGAAGGGTCAATTCCTGGCATCTCACTGACACTCCATGCAAAGACGTGTTGATTCTGCCGGAGCAGAGTGATCATGAGATCCCTCTCATCCCTTGGTAGTCCGGAAGAGATGTAAGTTGTCTTGTGGGACTCCAATCCCACTATGACTTCTTCCAGCTCATCGACTGCTGGTGATATCCCGGTTTTCATGTCTGACTTCCCCTTGACAGACTTGCCGGGAGCTGGTTGCTATTGATGAGAGTCCGTCAAGAAGATAGTGTTCTCCTTAGTCTCGGAAATGGACTTCCCCTTGACAACATCGAGATGGCACTTGAACGTTGTCCCTTGGTCTCCCTTGACTCTGCAAATTCCGTTGGGAGTTGGGAATTTGAGGCTTTGGTGGAAGGTGGACACTATGGCTTTCATCTGATGAATCCAGTCTTTTCCCAAAATAACGTTGTAGCAGGAGGGGGAGTCGACCAACAAGAAGTCTATCCCGACGGTGTTGAACCCTACCGTGATTGGCAGGTGGACCTGCCTGGAGGACTGTGCTGGCTCCCCGTTGAACCCATAGATAGGAATCTCATCAGATTCGATGGGACCCTTAGATAGCTCCATAGCCTTGTAAGCACATGAGAACATGACGCTGGAGGTGCTACCGGCGTCGACCATGACTCGTCGGACCTGGTAGACGCCAATCCACGCCGTGATGACCAGTGTTTGTCCCTTCGTTGAAGTTGAGCTGTCCAACTTCATGGACATGTCCTATCCACCGGAGCTTTTCTCGGGCGCAATTCCTCCTTTCTGTCTTGGAAGAACCGGGTGCCTGTACGTGGCAAACATACACAATTCGATCACCGGTTTTTACATGTTCGACTGCTCCGGTCTGCACCATGTCAGGAATGAGGCCGGCATCGACCAGACGCTGCATTTCATACTTCAATGACATGCAGTTCTTCAACTCGTGACCGTAATCATTGTGGTGATCACATTTCTTGGACTTATCTTTCCTGCCCTCCGGGTCTGCCGGGAGAGGGGCAGGTTTGTTGAGCAGCCCTCTGTTCTTGATCTTTTTGAATACTTCCTCGATCGGGAACCTCAAGGGTGTAAATTCCCTTTCTTTACGTTCGCCCCCGGTAGACTTCTCTGACCGGCGGTTTGATTGTTGGGTTGGCGTTTTCCCCTTTCTGTCTTTGTTTCTGTCAGGGGCTTTTTCCTCTATGCAATCCCTGCCAGAGCTCTCTTCCTTTGCCTTCTGGTGCTTCTCGGAGGTCTGGCCTCCGACAAGTCTCTACCTCATGGCTTTCAGGTCGTCTTCTTCCTGAGTGTACCTTTCTACCTTCTGGAGCAAGGCTGTGACCGCTATAATTCTTCATGGTTGTTGTTCAAGGCATATTTGGAGGCTTGAATAACGACGCTATCAGATGCGTCCTGTACTTCTGACAATAAGGTTCGGAACCTTCGGGTGAAATTCCTGAGTGTTTCGCTCCGGTCCATCTGCAGAGAGAACAAGACTTCAGCTCCATTCTTCATCTTCACATTGAACCGGTACTTTTCTGCGAACAACTCAGCTAGTTGTACGAACGTGTGGATGGATGCGGGTGGCAGATTGTGATACCATGTTTGTGCTTCGCCTTTGAGTGAAACAACGAACAACTTTACAAGTAACTTGTCGTCATGGTCCCTGATGGCCATAGTGCTCTTGTAGTTCATAACATGCTGAACTGGACAACTGCTCGTCTCGTCATACTGCTCGAAGGGCGGCTGCTTGAAGCTGGCCGGGACTATATGACTCCTGACTCCTTCTGCCAATGGAGACACAACTAGCCTTGAGAGAGTAAGCTTCCTGATTCATTCATCCCGGTTGGCTTTGTTGGAAATAGCATGTTCGATCATCTCCTGTAGCTTGAGTTGATTCATCTGTTCCACATTCAGCTCTGGTTGTCTCTGATGGGCGCGAATCCTCTGGGGACTCCTTCCCTTCTGACCGTGGCGTGCCGGGGGAGTGCTCTGGTGCCTCCTCCAGCGCTGTCCTTCTGGTGGAGTGACTTCTTCGACGGACCTGCTACGAGTAACCCTGCGGCCATGACGTGGCCCGGGTGTTCTTGCACGTCCGCGACGATGTCTCTGAACGGGGGAGATAGACATCCTATCTCTCCCTGGTGCTAGCCTGTTCCAAACTGGACGGGTATCATGGCTATGAGGGGTAAGACTCCGGTAACTACCCGACCGCGGCCTTATCTTCTTCTTCTGAGATGGACTTGAAGACGAGGCCGAAGATGACTGTCTATCTCCGACCCTGGTTCTCTTCTTTCTTCTCAGTTCTGCGTTTTCCTTGGTTAGCCGCTTGATGATTGCAGTTGGGGACTCGGCTGCCGGGTCTTTCCCCTTTTGCTTGTCGGTATAACCTCCTCCCGTTGCCAGGGGAGAGGTTATCAGGTCTCTTTTTGCAACGACTACTCTGGATGGTTCTGGATCTTGTGATGTCGGCATCCTGACAGTCCGGTTGACTGTATTAGGATTACCAGGATCATTAGTAATTTGCACAACTTAAATTTTCTGCCTCCGGCTGTCCACTAGCTTTCAGAGTGTTGCGAGCCCTGATCTTCACTCCCGAGAACTGATTCTTGATTCACATGCTCTATTGCTTCAAGAACCGGAGACAGAGGAGAAAGGTTCTCTGTCAGACTTATAGTAACTTGGCTCATTCCATTGTTGGAACGAGTCGGACGTCTCTTACTTCCAGCCATTACTGCAGCAACTCCGGTATGACTGGATCGAGATTTCTTGCAAGGCTCTGGAACTGATGGGAGATTCAGCCCCACGGTGGGCGTCAAAGAGTGTGGGTGCAAAAATTTGATCCACAAACTCGAGATATGTATAGATTAATTGAACAGTTACAATGAAAGCCTTATATAGACAGAGATAAGATGGAGGGTATACAATGAGACTGGACCTGATCGGGATCAGGCTACCTACGTATCCAAGAAGATGAACTTGGAATCAAGTCTCTGCTTCTGCTAAGCTCTAATGGAGTTGCTCAGTGGAAAACTCGTAGTTCAGGAGGTTTAGAACTCCTGTATTTGTAGTAGGCCGGAGGAGGCTGGCTCAACCACCCCTTTAGTTTTAACTACATGAACTCAAGTAGTTCAACTGTGAAGATGCTTTCCGTGGAGATAGCTTGCATGCTGCCGAGCGGTTATCTCCTTAGTTTGAATTCCCTTTGACCAGGATGACTGCCACATGGCATCCTCTGATAGGTCCTGGTTCAATCTGGGTCTTCCTTTATCTTCTCCAGCGGGCTAGAACCATGGGTTCTGTTAGCCTGGAATCTCGCTGGACTTATCCAGTTGGTTGCGACTTGGATTGACCAAGCCTGAAACCAAATGACCTGACCAGGGAGTATGCAATGCAGATTGGGCCTCCGGTCTGAGGAGTCTAGTCGAAGTCTTTGCTTTCAAACTTGGTCAAATCTAAGTCCCAACTAACTGGATAAGTACAGCAAGATTCCAGGCCAATAAAACCCACTGTTCTAGCCTGCTGGAGAAGATAAAGGAAGACCCAGGTTGAACCAGAGCCTATCAGAGAATGCCACATGACAGTCGTCCTGGTCAAAGGGGATTCAAACCGAGGGATAACCGCCAAGCAGCATGTGTGCTATCTCTGGGGGAACATCTTCACAGTTTGAACTGCCCGAGTTCATGGAGTCAAAACCGGAGGAGCGGTTGAGCCAGCCTCCTCCGGTCCACTATAAATGCAGGAGTTCTCAACCTCCTGAACTACGAGTCTTTAACTTAGCAACCTCCATTACTGCTTTGTGAAAACAGAGACTTGATTCCAAGATTCATCACCTTGGATACGTAGGCAGCCTGATCTTGTCAAGTCCAATCTCATTGTATACCCCCATCTCATCTCAGTTTGTACAAGGCTTTCATTGTAACCTTACGATCAATCAATACGAATCTCGAGTTTGTGGATCAAAATTTTGCACCCACAGTCTACTTCCCAGAAGGTCACCCATCGTGAGACTACTCCCACCCGAGCACGTTTAACTCCGGAGTTCTTTCTCCCAGGAGGTCACCCATCCTGAGACTACTCCCACCTAAACATGTTTAACTCTGGAGCCCTTTCAAACTCTGGAGCCAAGTGAGCCCAAAAGGCCTTGGTGATAATATATCACGAATCTATACCTATATTCCAATGTCAGGATATCCACCTCTTAGGTGGTGTAGAACCCATCCCCTCGGCAAACCACCTGTCAACCCGGGGTGTTACAGTTTTATATTCAACACATTAGCACAAAGGCTATGGAGTTGGGCAAAGAGAATCTTTAAGAGTAATATGATTTATTTTTATTTTATTTTTATTTATTTTACTAAGGTAAATTGTATAGTGTGGTAAATTTTATTTTGGAATGAGTAGTTAAGTTCCCTTTAGGGGGAATGGTTGAAGCACTCTAGATAATGCAAAATGCACCATGTTTATTATTTTATATTCATTGTGATTCAATTTCTTAATGCTTGTTTATTTCAATTCTAGATAGAAGTAAACATGATTATTTATGTATTTGTTGCATCCATGTTCTTAAATACTATTGTTAGAGTATAGGGAGACCTAGTTATAATGGTAGTGTTAGATTAATTGGAGATATGTGAAGGAAGAGCTGAGAGGTGACTTTTACATATCTACAATTAATCTCTTTTATTGGAACCCTTTTGTAATCAAGTTGAATACCTGAGAGGTGACAATTTGCTTATGAATAAATATACCAAGTTAATTGAATTGAATAGCTGAGAGGTGACAGTTTAATTAACAAGGTATACTCAATGAATACATATAAAGAATCTCGTTTTAATTGAATGAAATAGCTGAGAGGTGATTATTTGATTATTATAGGCATTATTGATTATTTGGAATAGTTGAGAGGTGACTAAGTAATTACTATATATTAAATATAATTGAATATCATGTATGTTTTGCATTATTTAGTTTGTGGATTGATAGAGGACTTTTTACACCCTCTATCAAAAGATTGTATTTTTAAGTTGAAGTTCCTTCTTGTGCCTGTATAAATTGAAGATCAAAGTAGACAAGTAACAAGCAAGGGTCGTACCCACCTCAGAGGGGGAGATCTTAGCTCAAACACAATAGAAAACAATGGTTAAAAAACACCAAGGGAATCAATAATAAAATTGGAGATTGATTCTACTTCCTACAGGCAATAATAAATAATAAATCCCAACTTAAGAATATGGAAGATATGAAAAGAAGATATATGATGACATAGGGGGAATAATTGGTATCCACAAACTAGATCATGCAATCATAATATGTTGTTCCTCATGTTCAATCTATAATAACTAATTAGTCACCTCTCAGCTATTCCAACTAGTTATTAATACCTATAATAATCAAGTAGTCACCTCTCAGCTATTCCACCTAATTAAAACAGGATTATCTTATGCATGCTATTGAATATGTTTCATTAATTAAATCCTCACCTCTCAGCTATTGAATCTAATTAACTCAACATATTATTCATAACTAAATCATCACCTCTCAGCTATTTGATTTAATCACAAAAAGGTTCCAATAAAAGATATATATTATAAACATGTAATAATCACCTCTCAGCTATTTCACTACACATCTACAATAAATATAAATACTACCATTAAAAGCTAAGTCTCCCTAAACCCTAACAATAATATTTTAACATCATGGATAACAATAGCATACAAATAATCATACTTACCTCATACTGCAGATAGAAACAAATAAGCATTAAGAACTTTGAATCACAATGAACAAGAGAAACAAACATGATACTTTTACATCACCTAGAAAGCTTCCACCATCCCCCCATGAAGAATTAGCTACTCATCCTCAATGAACGAATAAATAAATCATAAAACATCATAATGGAAAATAATGGATTGATATTGAATTGAATACAATGAAGAAGAAGATCAACTCTTCTTCAATGGATCTTAAAGTGGAGGCTAAAAGATTAGCTTAGCTAAAAGATCAAGATCTAAAAGAGATTCTAGATAGATAAACCCTAGTTACAACTTCTCTTATATACCTATTACATAATGGAATACTTGCATGCAAAGACTTCCTAACTTAGTGCTGCTGTTGGCCTCCTAGAGGGATTAGGTAATCAGTAAAACCTAATCCTCTTGGGCTATAATTGTAGCTTGGGCCAAGACCTTCAGTTTGATATGTCATGGGCCCGAATCGGACTTCTGGTTCTCCTTGTAGAGCCTTTATAAGATCAAGACCCAAAATAGGAAGTCCGGTCCACATAAGTCAACATGATTGACCCAAAGTCATAAGAAGTCAACAGTTGACCGAAAGTCAACATAGGTCAGCAGCAGTTGACCCGAAGTCAACAGTTGACCGAAAAGTCAACTCTTGACCAAAAGTCAACCCAACATATTTGACCAGAGTTGACCGCGGGGTGCCCTTAGCAGATTTCTCGGGATGCAAATATCCATTCTTCTTCCCTTGTGCAAATAACACCTCTTTGCTTGCTTTTCTCGACTTTTTGCGGGCTTTTACACAATATTCGCATTTCGGCTTATAAAACCTACATAAAGACAAGAATGCACTAATCAATAGATATAATACAATAATATAAGCTAAGTGTTAGACAAACAAGGTGTTATTTAGTGGATAAATATACACTTTTGAGGTCCGATCAAATACCCCCAAACAGCACTTTGCTTGTCCTCAAGCAAAGATGAGAAGAAAGAATAAGGAACTCAAAAGAGAAGTATAACTAAGGTGATTGCATTAACCATATGCATCAAAGATTTCAACCACAAGGGTTTCCCAGGTGGAGGAGTTATAGTCTCCTGAGGGTTTTCCAGAGAAGATACCCACAAACTTACTACAATGACTAATTCAAGAATAGAATTTTCTACCATGTACCTCAGAAATGGTCATATCAAGGATAAGGATAAGTATTGCTAAACCGTTCATATGAGATAACATACTACCAATGCATGAATGAGATATGAAATATAAACCAAGCATAACGGTTTCAAATGCATCGAATACAGGCATGTACCCATACTACCACGGGTCTTAAGTCACCTTTGGAAAGGTTGCTTTGACTTCTGCCTCACAGTCATACACTCAGAAATAAAATCACTCAGAGATGGTGTTTATCATTTTACCTCTATGTGAGGAAAGAAGATGGACAATCATCTCACACATATATATAAGAACGGACTGGTGTAATGGAATGAACTTAGTCTCAAAGAATGGAAAAATTAGCCTTGCTTGAGATGTCGGGTTTTTCACCTCAGCATCTTCTCACTTACTCGCCACATCCTACCATATCAGCTTACATCTACAAAGACAGTAATGGGTTGTAACTTGGCTTAAGACAGGGCTAGAAATGGCACAGGCTTTTGTGAAACATTTTTGGAACATTCGGGCCTTCAATACTTGTGATTTGTAATAATAGCACATGGAGAAATTTTTGGAAATTTTTCTTTTGGAAGAAGTATTTCTTTTCTTCTTTTGGAAAATTTCAATGAAGCTCTAGCCTATTTGGGAATCTTCCTTTCTTTTTGGATTTGGAATGGTTTGGAAGATTCTGGCTTTTTCTGGAATTTCTTCAAACTTTTTGATTTTCAATATTTGGTTTATCTCACTAGTTTGGAGATTTCTTTGTATTTATACTTTCTTCTTGTAACCACATAAACAATCATCCTCATGTTCCAAAAATAATGGGTAAAAGGACCTAAAACATTCTAAGGGTATTTACTCCTACAATGGAGTTGGGTAAGGATAATGGGCTCAAGAAAAAGGCTAAGTAACAAGGAAAGGCTCAGAATGGTTAACCTAGGGGAATAAAATGTCATCAGGGTAGGCTAAGGTAAACAGGGTTTATCTAAAGGTCTTTGTATCATCTCTAAGTACTGATATGGCGATCACATCTTGAATAAGCTACAAGACCCAAGTTTATATTACACCCACTTGATGTCATCTCAAGGCTAACTATAAAAATGAATATGAGACTAAAAACAGACAAAACTGAGAGGTTGAGTCTTTTGACTCCAGATGTACGTGATAACTCTCCAAGAAAAGGACGGGGCTCAAAAGCTCACTGGGTTAAGTCTCTACACTTATTCTTCAAGTTTCTCAAGGTGTAGTTGTATTTGCACATGTAATCTATAATAAATGCATATGAATGTCATGCTTATGCTCATGCAAATGTAGTATAAGACTCAACTACTTGGTGAAGCAATAAGTGTCCTTAAACTTGAAAAGAAATTCAACCATTATGTTCATCATTGATGGTGTACTTATTCTATCTTTGAAAAAGTCTTTGTAAAGAAAGAATTTTTGTTGATTTTTCTCAATTTTTTTGAATTTTTACATAAGTATGGATAAAGAAGTTTGAAAATCTTTTGCAAAAAGGATTGAAATACTTCCCCACCCCCAAACAAAGAGATTGCCTTGTCCTCAAGGCTCATACTAAGCATAGGAAAGAGAGAGAGAAAGATATTACCATGAGTGTGCTAAAAATTCAAACCGCTTTATAAATTCCTGTCAAACAAAATTATCTCTATATAGAGATTACAAGGAATTCCATACTATGACACAACTGAAATAAAATGTACTGAAATAAAGGACTGACTCAACAGAAAAGGAAATCCTACATTACACTCTTGCTTTGATATACAAGAGTGCTAAATCAAAACAAAATACATAAGAAAATTACAATGGCTAATAACAGAATGGAAAAATGCTCCCAAATCGATTATCATCGAAGAGACGCGAGTAATCTCTACGTCTAGGAGGCATGATAATGGGGGATTTTGGTATAGATTTGAAGAGGATGAAGAAAGGAACAAAACCCCGCAAGAATTTTCGAATATGGCCTAGAAATGAGTGAGATATGAAGAGAGAGAAACGAAATCTGTTGAGGAACTCGAGTCGAGATTGAAATGCACTGTAAAGGACTCGAGTCGAGTTCTGGGGAAGAAGACGACCCTGGTTGTGACCCGCGTTGACTTGGTTTGAAAATGACTTTGTGACTTTTCTAAAGACACCCGAGGGTATATATAGAAACGTTACTTCCCCTAGACGCTTCCTCCACTACTGAAATTAGTGGAAATGACGGTTTTACCCCTGGAAAGCGAAAATGCACGAAATAATTCAAATTTAATTTTGAAAAATTCCGCGATAATGTATAATTATATTCTTGCGAATATAAGTACCATTAAGATGGTCAAATAAAATCCAAAAATCATGCAATAATTATTAAAAATTCCAAAAATTGAAATAAATTCAAATTTGTAACTATAATAATTATTTAACCAAGTAACCACAATCAAAGAGTGGTGGGCCACGCCCCACCCCCAAACAGATCTATTCTAGGATCCTAAAGAGATAGTTATTAGCCAATAACCACTAATCCCGATAACTAATAAGAACACTAAAGCACGATTGGGTTTAAAAGATACACAGGGCTGCCTTCCAGGAGCGCTAAGTTTAACGTCTTCAGCCAGACAGGTGGACAACTAGGATTCACTCCCTAGATAAACGCTACTCTAAACAAAGATACAGGAGAGTCAAAAGCGCTAGAATGGAATGCGTGAAATCCTGATGTCTAATATACAACATGAGTCTTTTAAAGTCAGATACTCTAGACTTAGGAAAGATGGGAAATGACATCCTCACCCCCAAACAGAGCGGGAAACAGGTCTGTTTGGTGATGACGCTTCAGAGAAAAGTGTGTACTGGATCAATTAGACTCAGCCAATAAGAGTTTGTGGACTATAGGTCCCGGCACTTTCAACCACACCTCCCAAAAGAGACAAGAGTAGAGTAAGGGAGGGTCCGGATACCAGCAGGTCAAGGGTCAATCCAGATAGGTAGGGTCTTCTAAGAGAGTTTCCTCTACTTCAGGGGACCTTAATTCATGGAAATGCTTAAGACGTTGACCATTGACTTGAAATTCAGTATTGTCTGCAGGATTTGGACAAGTGATAGCACCAAAGGGTAATACTGCAGACACTACAAAGGGACCCGACCAACGAGATTTTAGTTTACCAGGAAATAAATGCAACCTAGAGTTATATAGTAAAACTTTGTCCCCAATTTGAAAATCTCTACGTAAGATCTGACGATCATGTAGTTTTTTCATATTAGCTTTGTAGGACTTGGAAAGATCATAAGCTTCATTCCAAAGTTCCTCAAGCTCAGAAAGGTTGAGTTTTCTCCTCTCACCTGCCTGGTTGAGATTAAAATTGAGCTTTTTCATTGCCCAGAAGGCTCTATGCTCAAGCTCTACAGGTAAGTGATAGGGTTTTCCAAAAACAAGACGAAAGGGAGACATGCCTATGGGAGTTTTGAAAGCAGTACAATAGGCCCATAATGCATCACTAACTCTACGAGACCAATCAACCTTATCAGGGTCAATTGTTTTTTGCAAAATGTTTTTAATCTCTCTATTCGACACCTCAGCTTGGCCATTAGTTTGCGGATGGTACGCAAGGGCCACTTTGTGAGTAACTCCATACTTTTGGACAAGTTTTCGAAAAGCTCTATTGCAGAAATGGCTCCCCCCATCACTAATGATCGCACGGGGAGCGCCAAATCGGGCAAATATATACTCTTTCAGAAAATTTACTACAATTTCTTGGTCATTGTGCCTTGTGGGAATGGCCTCGATCCATTTAGAAACATAGTCTACCGCGACCAGAATGTACAAAAAACCATGACAACCAAAGGGGCCATGAAATCAATGCCCCATACATCAAACACCTCTACAGGAAGTATTGGCTGTAAGGGCATCATGTGCCGCCTAGTGATTTTCCGTAATTGTTGACAACGAGTGTAGACAATACAATGCATGTGAGAGTCCTTAAAGAGAGTTGGCCAATAAAAACCACACTGCAATACTTTAGCAGCTGTCTTTTTGGCACTAAAATGACCACCACAAGCATGCTCATGGTAGAACTTGAGGACCTCTTGTTGCTCCCAATCAGGGATACAACGACGAATGATCTGGTCAGGACAGTACTTAAAAAGGTAAGGGTCATCCCAGAAATAATACTTGGCATTAGCAAGGAATTTGGATCTATCTTGCTTGTTCCAATCATTTGGAAGCTTATTGCTAGCCAAGTAATTAACTATATCTGCGAACCATGGAACATTCGATATTGCGAAAAGAAGCTCATCAGGAAAGTTCTCAGAAATAATACTAGAATCCTCAGGACGGTCTAATCTAGACAGGTGGTCGACTACTACATTTTCGGTCCCTTTTTTATCTCTAATCTCAAGGTCAAACTCTTGAAGTAATAATATCCAAGGAATAAGGCGCTGCTTAGTCTCCTTCGTGGACAGAAGGAATCTAATAGCGGCATGATCCGTGAAGACGATAGTACGGGTGCCTAAAAGGTAGGAGCGAAACTTATCAAGAGCATATACTATACCTAGCAATTCTTTCTCGGTTGTCGTATAATTACGTTGAGTGTCATTGAGAGTCTTACTAGCATAATATATGACATGGGGCTTACCATCTAGACGTTGACCTAAAACAGCCCCAACAACATTGTCTGATGCATCGCACATCAACTCAAAGGGTTTACTCCAATTAGGAGGCCTAATAATAGGTGCAGACGTGAGGGCGGTTTTAAGTTTTTCAAAGGTGCTCTTGTATTCTTTTGTGAAATCAAAAGGTGCATCCTTAAGCAATAAATTGGTTAAGAGACGAGCTATCTTAAAAAAATCTTGGATAAAGCGTCTATAGAATCCTGCATGGCCCAGAAAGGCTCGAATATCCCTAATAGACTTAGGAATAGGCAAGGATGAAACAAGATCTACTTTAGCTTTATCAACCTGGATACCCTCAGGAGAGACTACATGACCAAGGACTATCCCCTTCCTAACCATGAAATGGCACTTTTCCCAGTTAAGTACCAAATTCTTCTCTATGCAACGTTTAAATACTAAAGAAAGATGACTAAGACACTCTTCAAAAGATGAACCATAGATGGAGAAGTCATCCATGAACACCTCCATAAATCATTCTACCATATCACTAAAGATGTGTAACATACACCTCTGGAAAGTAGCAGGTGCATTACACAAACCAAATGGCATACGGGCATAAGCGAAAGTGCCAAAGGGACATGTAAATGTCGTCTTTTCCTGATCTTCAGGGGCGATAGGAATTTGGTTGTAACCGGAGTAACCATCCAGGAAATAATAGAAAGAATGACCAGCTAGACGTTCCAATATCTGGTCTATGAAGGGAAGAGGAAAATGGTCTTTCCGGGTGACTGTATTAAGCTTTCTATAGTCGATACAAACACGCCACTTAGTTGGAACTCTAGTGGCGACTTGTTCGTTCTTATCATTGAAAACTACAGTCATGCCGGCCTTCTTAGGGACCACATGAATAGGACTAACCCAGGGACTATCCGAGATAGAATAAATCACCCCTGCATCCAGAAGTTTAAGAATCTCTGCTCGAACAACTTCTTTTATCGCAGGATTGAGGCGTCTCTGAGGTTCACGCGAAGTTTTGGCATCGTCCTCAAGATGAATACGATGAGAACAGACAGAAGGGCTAATGCCTTTGATGTCGTGGATAGACCAGGCAATAGCAGAACGATGCTCTAAAATAACTTCTAAAAGCTTACTCTCCTGTTCGGTAGTAAGAGGTGACGAAATGATAACAGGATGACTACCGTCTGAATCAAGAAGAGCGTATTTCAGCTCAGGAGGAAGATGATTCAGGGTAACAGGAGGTGGAGTGATGGTCTCTACTTGAGTCTCAGAATCTAAGCTACAAACCACATCGAGGGCCTCAGGGTCTTTAGGTTCAAAGATAGGCACACTATCAAGTAGAGCATTGGTTTGGGTAATAGATTGGTCAATGTCGAAGTCTACATTATGCATGGAAAGGCAATGAACAACCGGATCCTCAGGGTAATGACAGTGCACCATCTCATAAGGTAATGAGTCTAAAAGGCACACATCCTCAGATAAGGACAGATCAGGGGGTTGTTGGCCAAAGTTAAATATATTAACTTCAACGGTCATAGAGCCAAAAGTGAGAACCATGGAACCGTTCTGGCAGTTTATGAGAGCATTAGAGGTGGCAAGAAATGGACGGCCAAGGATGATGGGCACCGAATCATCGGCAGTAGGTTCGGTATCCAACACCACAAAGTCTACAGGATAGTAAAAGTCTGACACTTTAACTAATATGTCCTTTACTATACCTCTAGGTACTTTCAAAGATCTGTCGGCCAGTTGTAAAGACATTTTCGTGGGTTTCATGTATGTTAGACCTAGGCTAAGGTATAAGGAGTAAGGCAAGAGATTACAACTCGCTCCTAAGTCTAACAAAGCTCTACCCATGAATTTATCACCAAGCTTGCAGGGTATGGTCGGTTTTCCAGGGTCCTTATATTTTACCACATCATTTTGTTGGACAAGTGCAGAGAATTCTTCAGCTATGAATGCGTTTTTAGGCACATTAGTTTTTCTCTTGGCAGTGCACAAGTCTTTCAAGACCTTAGCATAGGAAGGTATCTGTTTAATAGCCGTGAGGAAGGGTATGTTAATATTTATCTGTTTGAACACATCAAATGCTTCTTCTGCTTGGACTTCCTTTAGAGACCTTGTAAGTCTCTGGGGGTAAGGTACTGGTGGGTTGTAAATCCGTGGAGGATCCATGATCTCACGGGCAGTCATCTTCGATTTAGAGGTGGTCGCCTCATTGGTCGAAGGTTTAGGTGGGGCAACAGGTGTAGATGTAACCGGGATCACAATGTTGGGACTCGGTGTATAATTAATTTGATTATCAACCTATTTTCCTGACCTAAGGGTGGAAACCGATTTTACTTCAGCAATTGGTACAGATGTAGACGGATTTGCAGTTTCCGTCACCAAGGAAACTTCCTTGCCTTTGGGGTTCGGGATGGACTGTCCCGGAAATCTACCTCTTTCATCAAGTTTTTGTTCAATTCTCTGGATGGCTTGGGCATTTGACTCAATAGACGCCTGGGTCTGTTGAATGAAACGTGCAAGCACATCCTCAAGAGAGGATTTAGGTTGGGTAGATTGATTAGCTGGCATGTGGTCCTTGGAACCACTCATAGGATGAGTATTGTTCAAGTAAGGGGGGACCGATGCCCTGTTCTTATTGTCAGAGTGACCAACATACGTGGCATTGCTACGTTGCCCATAAGAGTTGTTAAAACCAGGTGGACCCGCATGATGATTATTAGAATAAGAAAGGTTGGAGCGGTCCATGTATGGGTACGTGGCATTGCCCTTAGTAAAGTTGGTTCTTCCTGCGTAATTAAACGCACAGGAATCCTCAGTTTCTGGTGAATTCATTAGGAGAGGACAAAATTCAGCAGTGTGGGTCTGGTCATGACAAGCATCGCATGAAAGAGTGGAGGCACTCATAACAGTTGATTGGGGATTTAAGGATACGCCAAGTGCTGCTACCTGTTTAGTTAAACCTTGAATTAGATTTTTAAGCTCAATGTCAGGTTTGACATCATACATTCCTCTAGGTTTATCATTAGAGTCTAGGGTAGTGTTTCTCGGGGTATGTCCTGGTATATCCCAATGTTGGCTATTATTAGCAATCTTTTCAAGGAAAGCTAAGGCCATGGTGGTGGAGTAGTCAAGGAAATCTCCACCACTCATGTTATCAACTGTGCTCCTAGTTTGAGTATTAAGGCTCCTATATAAAATTCTAACTTTTTCATTGTCATCGACTTTGTGGTGTGGACATTGAAGAAGTAGATCATGAAATCTCTCCCATGCATCAAAGAATACCTCACTCTCTTTTTGCCTAAAACTTCTTATGGCATCAACTATGTCATTAGTTCTAGTGATAGGAAAGAATTTTGTCAGAAACTTTTGACTTAGTTGAGCCCAAGTGACAATGCAATTAGGAGGAAGGCTATGTAACCAATGATATGCTTTATCCTCAAGAGAGAATGGAAACAATCTTAGGCTAACTTCCTCCTCAGATAGATGTTTCTCCCTAAGTATGGAGAACAATCAGAAACTTATTGAGGTGCTAATATGGATCTTCCCGTGGAAGTCCATGGAACTTAGGCAACATGCCCACAATCTGTGGGCGAATGCCATAGCTATCTACATGTGTCTCAGGTAAGACAATGCAAGTAGGTGGCCCAGTGACCAAAGGAGAAAAGTAATCCCGAAGGGTAGCTTCTTGAGCCATAGGTGCAGGATGTACTTCAGAAAGTGAAGTTGAGTCGTTGAACTCTTCTTCAGAAGGTAAGGAGGTTGAGTTATGAAACTTTTCCTCAAGAGGAGTAGAGAGGTCCGTGATTGTGCTCTTTGTGTAGATTATAGGTTTGGACGAGATTTTACCTGATCTAAGATGCATGCAACATGCGCATTACATATGCCACAGAAGTCCTAACCATTCAAAAGCATCTAACAAGGGGCTCAAAAACTGACTCTATTTTGTGTTCACCCAAGTCAATGAGTTCTCTCCAAGCTTCGTGAATGATTCTTCCTATATCTCGAGAGTCAAGCAGCTAATAACCAATGTGGGAGGTTGTCCGTGTCTAAACACGTTCCTTAATTATATAACCACAATTGATTCTACAGATAAATCCGTAGGGGTTCCAGACCCAATTCCCGACTTGTGCTCTAATCAAAGAAAAACCAAACAGTAATAGTTGAAGTATCCGTCAAAGTCTCAATGAGAACATCGTGATAACATGGCTTTAGTTGGTTCAATTTTAAGGCTTAGGATATTGCAAGCAATTGATATTTAGGTTTCACTTATAGGCCAGGTCTGCCTTGCAGTCCCGGTTTAACAAGTAAAAACAGAAATTGAAATCAAGCAACAATCAAGGTCATGCTAATCATTACAGAAACTCCTCTTGCAGGGGATTCGAGGAGGGTTGAGAAAATGCTTACCTCCCACTTTGTGCTAAAAAGTAAAATTGCCAAACAAGCGCACAAATGTGGGGAGAAGACGAGTTGAAGTCGACTAAGGGGAAATCGCTCCTTGGGTTTCAATCGTCCTTAGGAGTCGTTCCTTAGTAAACCCAAGGCTAGCTCCACAACCTTGCTCTACTACCCGCTTAGAACACACAATAATAAAAATCCTAGCAACACCTACTTTAAAAATATTACAACCGCGACCCCTTCGTGGATCGAATAATTAAATAACTTACAAGTCCTTAAAAATACTGAAAAACATAGACTACCTAGTTAACCTCACGATCTCTCAACAGTAAAAAATTTGGCTAATTTGGAGTTCTGGAGCGTCCTGGAAAAATCACGCAAAACGAGCAAATTCCCTGCCAGGAACTGCCTGTTCAGTAATTTCAGCAAAACTTCCCATCTTTGGATGAAAAATTAATTAACTTCTGCTGCTCCAAAAATTCCGAAAAATTTAGGGCAAGTAAATCACCCCGAAATCTTTCAACAGTAAAACTTTCAGCCGAAAAGGAGTCCTGAATCGTTCTGGATAAATATTGAAGTAGCGTTAGCAATATCTATACAAGAATTTTCTCAAAACCCCTGCTCAATAACTCCCTGAAATAAACCCATTGGCCTGCCAAACTGCAGCTGCCGAGTCTTCTGAGCAAACGAATATTGGAGTAGCGTTACCAATATCTATACATAACTTCCCTAAGTGTCGAAGCCCCAGGTCAACAACTCCCTCAAAGAAACCCATTCCCCACCTAGCTGCAAGTGCCGAAGCACGGGTCAGCTGCTAGTTTAATAACAGTACAATTTATCGAACCAAATAAAATATGTGTTTTTATTTGATAAAAGAGTTAATTAGATAATTTTATTTGATTAAAAAAAAATGTATTTAGGAGAATCGGGTTTGCTATCCAAAAAGGACTTGCCGCGCAGTTTGTAGCGCGTTTGTCCTCTACTTTTGTGTAATTCGTTGAGCTTATCAATAAAAAATTTTTTAATAAAAAAAAAAAACTGTAAATTCACAATGAGTATGCCTAAGCGGATCCAGGAATTATGGACAACGGGTGCTTCATTATTACTAATATTTCTAGATTTTATGTGCATCTTAAAACATTTGTAATGTCTTCTAATTCTAGCGTAATTTATAAAAATGGGCAATTGTCCAAAGCTACATGACTGTTCGACAAGCATTGCGAACAAATAAACTACAATTGTTACACTACAAAATATTTCATTAGAGATAATATTCTTAGTTCTGCTAAACCATTAACTGGCCCAAACGACAACTCTCTAATTTGGCAAATCAAATATGGTCTGTGTTACCTTATGTCATCATATGGCTTATTTGGGTGGGTTACTAGGAATGACTTCGTATTTAGGCAGAATGGTGTTGATGTATCAAAAATGTGCAACAGGATCAAAGGGTTTGTTGGTTCTGGCTTGGTGGGAAATTAAGAAATGAGGATCAAAGGGGTTTTGGTTCTGGCTTGGTGGCATCTTGAAGTGGGTTGCTCGTGTAGTTGAGCGAGAACATCACTTCACTTCTTCACTGCGCAGTTTTAGGTCTTACCGCATGAGTGAAATTTTGTTTCTCTATTGTGTTCATTTTTTTTTTTTTTTAACATTTTTTTGGAAATTAATAAAATTAATTTTATCTAAACAAAAATACTATATATAAAAACTGTGTGCTGACGATGTAATAGGAATGATGGGGATGGCCCATCAATTTGTTTTCCACATTTCTCCACGGTCCTGTAAGTCAGTAACACATGGAAACAAATCAAACAAAGCTAGATAACACTAGGACTTAACAAGAAAAATTTAAAAAACAAAATATATTTGCTGTAGAGAGGTATATTTGTTTAACATATAAATATTGTATGTATGTACAAACACAGAGAATTTTATATGTGTAGCTTACTTGTATGTGGGGTGTACCACCAATCACAAAATGCCATGTGGCAATAATAATATAACCTAGTATGGGTTTAATTAACCCTAGTGGGTTTGATCAGTTTTCCAACCACTTTATAGATACGTGGCATCATATAATTGGGTGTACACACCCACATACAAGTTGGCTACACATATAAATTTTTTTGTGTACAAGCATGGTTACCAAAAAACAAATGTATGTATAAGTATTATTTTTTTTTCAACCCCCCCCCCCGGATCCGCCCCAGAAAAGGCCAAGAGCTGCAACAAATTAATTGTTGTGTCTAATCTCCAAACTCTAAAGAAAACACTGTACAAAAGTACATAACCTTATTGAATTGGGCCGAACAAGTACAGCTTGTGGCCTATAAGCAATCTTTATGACGTTGAGTTACGGGCTTTATATGAGTATAATAAGGACTTGTGGCTGCAGTTTCAGCCTGGCCTAATTGTTTTCACCAGACATTCGGCAGTTCGGCCCCATGAAAAGTAGGTGACCCAAGTTGGATATCACCCAGTATCAGGCCCACAATTCTATTTGTTTGAACCAAAAGAAAAACAAAAATCTACCAAATTGTCATGATCATTTGCAGTTTTACAAAAGTTTAAGACTTGAAATGGCTTATAACAACATGTAGATCAGTTAGTCGTCTTTTTCATAATCATAGTTGTCGTCATCATAATCATTTTATGATTAGGATTGATCATCATCTCGAGGACGGTCAGAAAACAACAAGTGCCAGTTTTGTATAATCTAGGTTGGACTCGATCAGCGTCAGAAGTAAGGAAGGGCTGAAGGTGAGCTAGAAGTTCCTAACTTCCATGTAGAGCATATAGACCATATCAGTCTATGCTGTAGTAGTGTAGTGTCTCGATCTCCATTATGGAGAATGTTAATTATGGTTTTTAGTTTTGTTATTTTCTGCTTCAAGATGAGCTTTCATTTTTCAAATTCTTAAGACTTTTCTCAAAATTTTCTAGCCATACAATAATCGAAATTGACGTAATTAATACATAATCTTATAGCAAAAAGATGTAATCAACTGTATATAAAAATTAATATATATACCCAGGCCAACAATATCATTATCTACACATCATCTCATATATTAAAAAGAATATCTTCAACAACACCATGATCGATCCTTCTGTGTCATTTTTAACTATTAAATTTGCTCAAAGGATTCTAAATCAAATGAAAGGTATCCTTCACACAAGATGAGGATAGTAGTGCTTTCATGGGTTTTGATGTTTATCCCAAAATTAACCACTGATTATGTGATATTCTAAAGTCATTTGTTCTCTTTCTTACTTAGGGAAAGTGATTAGAGAAACCATACTACTATATTGTTTAAAATGGGATTCCCTTTCTTTAATACAGATGGTGCCATAGTCAACAAGGAAGGTAGCTCTTGCTGTCAAGATGTGTGACTTCATCATGGACATGGAATATACTACACAACTTCTTATCCCTCCATGAACGAAAATGACACCACCAACAAATATCTACACAACTTGGTGATGAACCTAGATTAAGGTTCTTATGTGATAAAAGATAATAAGGAATACAAACTTTCTGTTGAACAGAACCAACACATCAAATTTATCATCCATCATATCTATTAAACTTCGTGAACAGTAGAGCTAGTATAGTTCAAGTGAAAGAAGGAATTAATTAACAAAAGGGATCTTATATTATATATAGACTGAATTTTTTTTTGGTTAAGTTGCACTTTATTGATAACTGATAGAGATTACAAGCTAGGTTGTGAAAGACTGAAGTATTAATGTTCAGCTTCTTACTAAAGTTAATATAGTGTTCTTATTTCTACTCTATAATTATGATGTATATATTTAGGAGTATATAGAGCATCTTTCAGAAATTAAATTAATAAGTATGAAAAGACTACAATTAGGGCAAAAAGGATAAAGATAGAGATAATATATACATTTAAGTTGCTGGGTAGAATTACATAAGTAATGTAACATCATCCAAATAAACACCACTTCTTTCTTTTCAATTGAGCTGAGATAGATTACATGCATCATTCTGATTAAGGCTTTGTAATATAATCACAACAACTTGGTCCCTTAAGCCTATTCAAGTTGAGAACAATGGAGCCCACCTGCTGACCTTTAAATTTGCAACCTGATATTTCATTTTACAAATAAGAAGTAGAAACAATAACAATAATAATATAATAATAATACATATATGATTCTCTCAACAGTATCTTCAATTTAGTTAGGATGATGGCTTCAGATAGTTTATAAGGTACAGTAAGTTCTCATGGGATAGTATTAAGATTTGAAAGTATACATGAACTGAGAACAATATCTTGTGCATTAAGATTCTTACTAGAAAGAAGAAAGTGATCAATGGAACTTTCGAGCTACGAGAAAGATATGCAAAGAAGATGATGTGTCTTCCAGGAAGGTTGGTTTTGTTCAATTCTGTGCAAACCGAAACATATATGATAAATTCTCAAGGGAGACTTTGCTTACTTTCAAACATCAACAAAGATCTTCACAGCTAATTCTTTGGACAAATTCAGTAGAATTCGACAACTTTTCTTTCACTTTTTCCTAAAACTCTTTTCGATTCCTGAAGCACCATCAGACCATCTACACATATAGAAGTACTTCTTCAGATGGAAGAAGATTAAACAAATAGAATCTGTCAATAACATGTACATGAAACTATAACATAAAGTTATCTTCAAAATACTTCAACTATGATGACTTCAGCATAATTTTTCAACATAAAATTAGTCTAATCGCGCTATCAAATCTTTCCAAATCCTGTTCAATATATATATATAGTTACACTTTTCTATGACAAAAAGAATCTGTAATATCAAATTGATTTTTTTTCCATGGAGGCCGTGGCATTTGATAGTAACCATTTGGGATCTTGACACAGAAATGTGGCATTTACACCTCCTCAGTTTTATCATTTCTATGTGCGTATATGAAGTACAAATTATCCATACTAAGAGTTCCAATTGATTCCAGAGACTTGCTGGTATTGCTGCCTGTAAACACCATCCCCAAGAGACCCAAGAAGCACTTGGTGGTGGAAAGGTGAAGCCTGTTGTGGAATCTGATTAAGCATATTGACAACAGAATTGCTTTGAATGGTGCCACCACCACTGCTGCTGCTCTGATTGGTCTGGAATCTCTTCTCTGATGACTCACTGCCTGCCTCATTCCAGTAAGGGGATTGAAGAGTGCGTCGAAGCGGAAGCGTAGTGGATGCGCTTGGTGGAACCATACTTGAAACGTCAGGCTTTGAGCTGGAAGAGGCTAAGTGAGATAGGGTGTTATTGTTGTTGACACTGTCTGATAAGAGTCCTTCAAAGAAAGTCTCATTGTTTTCAAGATATAACCCACAATTTGTAGCCTTGGCTGCCTGCGCTTGCAAGTTATGCTGGCGATCCATGATTGAAAACCCGTTATCGATGGCAACATCTTTATCACACTCTATTGATCTTTGCGAGTTGTTCTTTTTATAGATCCGGCATAAAACCCAGTCATCAAGCTGCATATGAACAATAATAATAAAACAGAAATTCATCCAGTTAGCATTTCATTCCTGCTTCCATTATTCTCTACAAGATATATACCTTCAAGTTATGAAATATTATGCTGTACTTGATCTGTCTATATATAGATAAAAACTCCATTAATTACTAACCCTTGAAGAGTTCTTCTTGGTTCCAGGAGGCTTCATGATACCAGTGTTATCTATGAGTCTATACTCATGCATGATCCAATTTGATTTGATTCCTTTAGGAGGTTTCCCACGGTAGAACACAAGCGCCTTCTTAACTCCGATCTTTTGAGTACCACCTGCTGTTAAGATAGGCTTATCAGTTCCTGTCGCTTTCCAGTAACCAGAAGTTGCAGCTCGATTAGGCCTTGCTCCATTAGGGTATTTCCTATCTCTTGGACTAAAGAAATACCACTCTTGATCCCCAAAAGTTGCCTTGCCTAACAACAGTCCGTTACAATCATAATAAAATTATATTAAACATCAATATTTATCTTCAATTGCAAATAAAAAAAAAAAAAAAAAAAAAATCATTTTAATTAAAAAAAATCTTTGCTTTGAATAATATTTAATGATCGATTAATTAGCTAGGATTTGATTAAAAATATATACTAAGTACCTGGTAGTTCCCATGGATCAAACTTATAAAGATCTACTTCAGCTATAATAGAAACAGGAAGAGGATCAGAAGCAATCTTCTTCTTAAGGTAGTGAACGACAAGTTCTTCATCGGTTGGGTGGAATCGGTATCCTGGTGGTAGCTGAGGTTGCTGTGAACCAGATGATGAATCAGTACTCTCCATCATATCATATAATTGTGGTTTTAATTCTCTAAATCTTGTTTAACACACTCTATCTATCATTCTATCAACTTCATTTGAATTATTAAAAAAAAATGTTGTAAAGAGATGTCTAAGGTTTGTTTTATAAAGTAGGGTTGAGGTTAAAAGGGTGATGGTGTCATGGATGTGGTGGTGGTGGAAATGTGGAAATAACAAGAGAACCTTAACATAAACTAGCTACCTAGCTGACGTACACCAGTTAGCCCCTGAGCCCTGGTGTGTGATGGTGGTCACTGGTCAGGTGGTGGTCATTGGATTGAATAATACCAGGCTCGCTTCGGTATAACAAATGCAAATTAGACACGTGGCATTCTGAAAAAAGCATTAATAGGTCAACACGTGTTAGGAGAGAAGAGAAATAAGGAGTGGGGACCACAACCCATAACTGGCAACAAAAGCAAAGACGGGCAAGTTTTAGAAGGTTGGAACTGCTTGCACGTTTTCGATGTCACGCTTTTTATATGCTAACGACACAAACCTGATTCGGATTGAGAGAGAGAGAGAGTGCACACCACACGTGCACTATTGTATTGTTTCTATTTTTTTCTTTCTTGGTTTGTGTTAATCTTATAATGACATGGCAAATATTTATTTGGCTGTGCCAAGTGGAATAGAAGATGACTTGTCATGAATTTGTTTTTTATTACGATATTGAAATTCAAGCAAAAGTATTGCAAGCAACTTCTCACTTCACTAGTTCACTACTTCAGCCTTTTTTATCCCTAACTAATACTCATAAACATGCAGATATTCATCGTTGAAGAGTGAGTGCAGTTCTTGAGTTTTAGTCATTGGTTCAAAGCTTTATATATAGTGTCCAATTCTTCCATTTTCTATCGTTTTGGTCTAAGAAAATTTTTTCTCCATAAAGGTAAAAATTACACGACCAAAGAATCCTATATATACCCTGCCAGACAACCAGAGTGCCAGTTTTTGGGATGTCGAATGGGCCGGGCCAGCAAACCTAGCCTCTCCATTCACTAAACTTCTAAAAATCCCATTCGTTTACCCACTCAAAACCATTCAAAACTTTATCTTCAGGGAAGAAGCCAAAAATGAAAAGTTAAAACCAAGTTTACATTCCAAATATAAAACTAGAACCACTATACTCCGCCTTTCTGATGGAGCTTGTTAAGGTACATAAATCTTTGTGGGAAGCCAGCATAGGATAGGCCAATGGATAATTGGATATGATATTTTGTAGAATTGTATATATACCTCTCTGTGCTTACTTCTCAACGTGGCAAGGAAAGCAATCAGTGAGGTGCATTTTGAGGCGATCTCTCATCTCTGCCTCTCTGCTATTTCTCTGGTTGACTGGGTCGGTAGATAATGACGCCCCAAGCCTCCAGCGATATATCTGGGCTAAATTTGAAGCCCCAATTAAGACTGGGTTGTTTACACTTTACAAAATACTAGTTGTTGAACCCTGTGTTATCCTACACACAGAGAATAAGTTATATAATCCATGTTATTGCTCAAAGGTATAGTAGAAATATTAAATTTAAGAATAATATTATAACTAAATTGTATAAATAAAAGTCATATAATCATTGTTTTCACAATGTACGTATATCGGTATATACATAACAAACGACAATTTTTAAAAATAAAAATAAAAAAATTGTATTTAATATGATAAAATTAAAATAAAGATGTTGCATTTTGGCATGCTATCACAGAATATTTAGGCTAAGGTAGTACATACCTCTGTTAAACATGGAGAACCACATAGCTTGATTATGTGTCTAAGGTGTCATGTAAGATAGAAGCACACTAACAGAATTTTGAGCTAAAAGAAGGGATTTAACCGATTGGGGGCATAACCATACCTTAGGTGGATGAATTCAATGAAAACATTAAATACTACAATGCATATTTAGGTGAGTACAATACATATCCTAGTTGCAAGCATGTGAATCGTTATGATCAAACCTATGTGAGCAATCTCAGAATTAATCCAAAAAAATAACTATCCAAGCATCGTTGGATTGTTGATAATGAAAAAAAGAAAGATGTATGGTTGTTGCTACGCCTAATTAATACTGTGACCATACCTTTTAGTTAAAAGGATGAACTTATGACACTCCTAAACTAACCGAAGAACATATAGATTAGACTTAACCTATAGTCAATGTTTTCATATTAACTAATTAAGTTTTCTTTAACATGAATCATGTAGGTAGCAATAACAAAATAGTGTGGTTTTCATAAATATTGCTTGTAGTGCAGTTTGATAACAACTACTAATGAATCTAAGATGAGTTGATGCGATACATTGGAACAACCCTTGATAAAATAGTCATAGAAGTTCCCAAATTATAATGGCCTTGCAACAAATGGTTTCAGCACAATATAAAAAGAAATTTCCTATGTGTAATGGGTTTTTTTGTCAAATATTCGGATCTGTGAGAACAAAATATAAAATGTGTTTGCAATGTCCTATGCATAAGGGGTTTTGTTCACGAAAACATGAGATTGCAAATATGCTACCTATTATATTTTTTTTTGGTAACCTGCTACCTATTATATTATGTGCCCAACCATGCTGAGCTTTAAAACACTGGATTTCAAGGTTGGTAGTTTCACTTGCTACCTAAGTAGGTGTCCGATCTTCACAAAGTTTATACAATATTTTTTTATAACATTTTGTAAGCTATTACATTAATTAGTGTTAGTGAAAGCATAATCTCATTTCCTTTTAAGTAAAAGATTTTTAGACACATGTCACCACTTTTGGGGTATATTTGCACAACGTCACCCCTTTATTTTTTATTTGCGTTTAGTCACCATTCCGTCTTAACCTCGTTAGTTGACCAAGTCAACCGTTAGTTGACTGATTCAAATATACGTTGACTGAGATCGAGCTTCAATAAATTAAGAAATCGAAGAACAACGAAACAAAAAACAACAACAACGAAGAGAAAAAAAAAAACCTAAGTCTTTGTTGTGTCACTTGTGTTATAACAGTTTGAAGTCACATTAGAGTTGACCTTTAGAATTGATGAAGCTGAGACGGAATGGTGACGAAATGCAAATAAAAAATAAAGTGGTTGTTGTGCGCAGCGGAAGCTTATGCACCAATACCCAAGATTGAAATAGTGTATGAAAGATGACAAAGCAAGTAGTAAAGAAGTAAACCTACTTAGCAACAACAAACAATAGAGAGAGACACCAAAATAACGTGGTTCGGCTTGATTGCCTACGTCCACGGACAAACAAATAGAACTTTTACTATTGGAGAAGATAGTACAAAGCTCTCAAACAAATGGAGAAACCCTAGGTTTCCTCCCTTCTCAAACTCTCTCACATCTCAACCATCTCAAATTAGGTTTTCCAACCTCAAATTGGCTTTATAACATAGCCATACAAACACACACGAAATGGGCTAAAACAGGCCCATATGCACAAAACCAAGAGAGGACGTACGTACGTCGAAATCACGTACGTACGTTGCAACACGGAGAAGTTATCTGTCGAACGGGACGTACGTACGCCCTAACTATGTACGTACGTTCCTTCTCCCCAAAGTCATCTGTCGAATGAAACGTACGAACGTCCTAACTGCGTACGTACGTTCCTGAACTAAAAAGTTCCCTCCGTCCAAAAAATCCAACAATTCTCCACCTCGGCGAAGATTCAATGAATCTAAGCCGACACCAAGTCCCAAACTCCCATACTTGTCCCGAAGGACCAAAGCGGTTGCACCACCTCATGGTTGCCTACGTACCCTTCTTCCAAGGGATCAAACCATCGTAGTTCACTTCAATGACATCTATATGATGCCCACCATACCCCGAAGGGTCAAATTCCCACAAGGGACCAAATCAAAACCAAATGCCCACCAATGCCGGGGCCGAATCAAAACCAAATGCCCATCAATGCCCGTAGAGGGCCAACAAACAACTTCAACACAATGGGGTCCAAGCTACCAAATACCATCTCCATCTCAACAAAGTTCTCCATCGAAGATGATCCAATGCCCCGAAAAAAACTAACCTCTCAAGAGTTTTTCCTATGAAGTTCAACCAAGTGGGGCACACATTCAAATCACTATGCATAGATTTACCAAATACGTCTTCCTTACTAAGCGCCAAACAGACATCACATGAGAGATTACCAACAATAGGAAGTACGTACACAAAACCCCCAAACAAAGGTTTCACGGCTTCATAAGGTTCTTGGGCGATAACCTTTGCTACTAACAATGGTGGCTTCAACTTTCTTCTTTGCCGTGTCACCTAACAAACCAATCAAATGTGGAGCGACATCAATCTCCACCCGAACAAATGACGCTTCAACAAAATGCCTACCAACTATACATGCCTTGCCACCCGCAAACAAATCTGTCTTCACTTGCATAGTGCCATCAACAGCATGCCCCATATTACTATGCAATTCCTTGGTAGAATCGACAGACAAATCAACAACTGAACTATGCAAACCACATGTAATTGCACTTCCTTTCAAGTAGTACAACTTACCCTTTCTAATGCCTTTCATAACAACTCGTGCACCTACAACAACTTTTAGAGCTCCACCAATACATGTAATTTTCATACCATCGGACTCTAAAACACCCAATGAGATTTGATTCGTAGTCAACTCTGGTACATACCAAACATTTTCTAACTTTCGAGCGCATCCATCTTCCAACTTCAATCGAACTGTACCTATCCCAAAAGTTTTGCAAGTATGATCATTACCAAGCAAAACACAAGCATCTAGCTCCTGAAAGCTATCAAACAACTCCCTATTGGGACACATATGATAGGAACAACCCGAATCCAAAATCCACTCATTAGTAGAATGACTAACTGAAGATGAAGCCAACAACGAAACACCAACACATGAATCCTCATCTCTTCGATGTACACGAACAATCTTCTTCTGCAACTTTGGACAATTAATTTTCCAATGTCCCCAACAATGACAATAGGCACATTCATTCTTTGCAAGAGTTCTTCGACTTCTCAATTTACATTGAGAACCAACCAATCTACCAATACTATCATCAACCACATAGAGCCGGTCCTCTGTATTTTTCAAAGCGTACTTGTCTTCCAACTTGGACAACATAACTATTACAATGGTTTCCAATTTGACAATGTACCACAAATCTTCTACCAAACAATACCGGACAAATTCACAAGCCTTTAAATTTAGAGTTAACCATTCATCATCATTCATATTTCTCGATTTATCATCAAGAACATCCACATAGCCATTAATGGCTAACCAATCTTGTACCTCCGTCTTCCACATAGCAAAGTCGAGGTTACCATCAAATTTATGAATGTCAACATCTAACAACAAGGTTTGATCAAACAAACTATCAATCTCCTTTCCAAATTCACTCGAATCCGAAATATGATCCGACATGATACCAATCAATTTCATACACCAAACAATCACCAATCGAAGGTAAACAAATCTGAAATTCACACGGGAATTTCAACAAACACCTTCTTGACAACCCACGGATACAAGATAGAACTTTTGCCTTAAACCACAAATAAGAAACTCACCTGCAGAAATTTCTTCAAACACCTTCAAGGCTCTCAAGATCTAGCCTGCAGCTCTGATGCCACTTGTTGTGCGCAGCGGAAGCTTATGCACCAATACCCAAGATTGAAATAGTGTATGAAAGATGACAAAGCAAGTAGTAAAGAAGTAAACCTACTTAGCAACAACAAACAATAGAGAGAGACACCAAAATAACGTGGTTCGGCTTGATTGCCTACGTCCACGGACAAACAAATAGAACTTTTACTATTGGAGAAGATAGTACAAAGCTCTCAAACAAATGGAGAAACCCTAGGTTTCCTCCCTTCTCAAACTCTCTCACATCTCAACCATCTCAAATTAGGTTTTCCAACCTCAAATTGGCTTTATAACATAGCCATACAAACACACACGAAATGGGCTAAAACAGGCCCATATGCACAAAACCAAGAGAGGACGTACGTACGTCGAAATCACGTACGTACGTTGCAACACGGAGAAGTTATCTGTCGAACGGGACGTACGTACGCCCTAACTACGTACGTACGTTCCTTCTCCCCAAAGTCATCTGTCGAATGAAACGTACGAACGTCCTAACTGCGTACGTACGTTCCTGAACTAAAAAGTTCCCTCCGTCCAAAAAATCCAACAGTGGTGGCGGTAAGCAAATTTATCCCCAAAATTGGTGACGAAACACAAATTTTTTATTTAAGTAAATAGGTGGGGAAAGTACTACATTGTCTTGGTTCATTGATAAATATTGACGAAAAAGCTTAAAGGAGTCGCACAAAAAGTAGTTGTGAGCCTGCCTTCAAAATAACCTCTAAATCCAGCCATTCCAACGTATGATTTTGCCTGTTTCCGAGAACTGTACCCCTGTTCTGGTAAGGTGGAGATGTATTTGGCCCGAAACCGGGAGGAGGCAGACTTGTTACACTGCAGTCATTGCTAGAACTGCTTTGCATGATTGAGTTGACAGTTTCTGGCACTCTCTCACCCAATTCATTTGTAGTAGCAACTGAAAGGGTGGAAGGAAGAGGTGGATTAGCAATCGAAGGCTTTGCTAAGATGTGAATAGGCTGAGAAGTGGAGCTAGTTTCGACAATTTACTCATGCTCTAAAATGTTTTAACAGCTTTTGTTTTTTCATAAGCTAGTAACAACTGGTTCTTAGAAAGTTGTTGTCAAGAAAGAGCAGCCTTCAACGATCTAGCAATGGTATCTAATTCTTTCAAGCCCCCTCTTCAGGAGATTTGGATTCGCCTAGTATCTTTACCATGGCACTACCAACAATCACACCATCAGCTCCCCATTCCGTTATTTGTTAGATGAATGACAAATATGACAGTAAATGAATGAGATCATATCTACGAATCAAGATACAAACTGAATTGTTTCATCACGTCTTGTGTTGTGGATATTCCAAAGCCGCCAGCGACTGGTTTACTTGTCACCTGGAGACGATGTAGTATCATTCATTGCAGAAGTAATATTTTGAGCTATAACATCTTAACATTATGAGTTGGGAAAATTGGTCAAAACCCCCCAAGTTTTGACCGGGTTTGGCGTGAACCCCCACAATGTTGTCCAATCTTGGCGTAAACCCCCTTCCGTTAACCAACCCACCAAGTTTCCATCCATTTAAAATTTAACTACCCATTATACCCCTAATTCAAATGAATTTATCTAAACCCCCCAAAATTGGTTATCAAAACTAACTTCACTAATTTGAATTTGGGGGTATAATGGGTAAGGAAATTTTTTTGGGGGGGTTTAGACAAATTATTTAAATTAGCGGTATAATGGGTAAACAAACTTTGAATTAATGGACGGAAACTTGCGGGGTTGCTTAACGGAATTGGGTTAATGCCAAGGTTGGACAACATTGGGGGTTCACGCCAAACCCGGTCAAAATATAGGGGGTTTTGACCAATTTTTCCTCATGTGTGTTTAATTTGCCCTGTTAGTTGTGTGCATGCACGAACTGTTTGGACCATTCCAAAACAATGGCAGATCAACTATTATCTTCTAATGGCTGTAGTGGTGAATTAATGGGAACATAATCTAACACCTCCTCCTTCAGGTGAATAACCTGACCTTTTCTTTCTTGAAAAACCTGAA
The DNA here is from genome assembly GCA_020826895.1 of Aquilegia kansuensis. Classification (NCBI taxonomy): domain Eukaryota; kingdom Viridiplantae; phylum Streptophyta; class Magnoliopsida; order Ranunculales; family Ranunculaceae; genus Aquilegia; species Aquilegia kansuensis. The sequence goes on along the minus strand of CM037004.1, from coordinate 20,078,263 downwards.
CACGGCCAATTTTCTGAAACTTTTGAATTTGTGATGGACGTCCTCGCTGTGATGCAGGCTCAGGGCCTGGTGGTCTAGTTAGGTGAATCTTCTTTCTGCTTCTCCCATTCGTATCGTATTTGTAGAGAAATTAAATGACGATCCATGCAGAATAAGAAAAGTCTACTATCCAATGAATATAGTTTACTCTTGCGTGGGTTGGTTGAGCTCTACTCTCTTTCAATTGTTAGCCTTTATCTGAACTTGGCGGGCATTATTTCGCTATGGGGTGGGTTTGAACATAGGCTCAAACATTCTCCCAAACCTTCCCCTTAATATATTCAATCCAGACTACCTTAAATCTATTGCAGGGGTGATAGGTAGGGTTCTCTTATCTGTTATTTAACAGGTAACAGGCTGGCGTTATTTTCATCGATCAGTCGGCGCCAGCATCTCAATTGCGGGGGATTACCTTACTCGTAATAACAACTATAGCCAGCTTTCCTACTGCCAGCGTTATCCTGTCTTTTTGAGTTTCAGTCATTTTTCTTCCTTAATCTATTTGTTTTCTCGCTTTAATTCGCTTATAACCTTCATCCTCTTCTATTAAGTAGGTTTTAGTGAACGATTCTCTGCAGAGAGGCCTGAGCGTAGTTTTGTTGGAGTTGGAAGCAGCTCCGATTTTGATTTATGATTAGAGTCAATTCAACATTGTTGATAATTTTTAAGAGGGAGTATGCTGGATTGAACAATATAGTATTAGAGGACTATTTATGGGAGTACTCTGGATTAACGTGATTTAAGATCTTTGCTTAAGATCAACAACATTGATGGTATTTTCTTGCATCACAATCATATGATGTTACATTCAGTTGGTCTTTATTGTTAATTGAGAGCTAATAAAAGAAAGGTATGTATTACTTACAGTTTTTGTTAGAGGGAAGGGAAGAGTAGAAGATCAAACTTGAAAGAAGTGTTTGGAGATCTAAGAGAATTGAGCGAGCTGCCAGAAAACAACATCTCTGAACAGATGGATAAAAGAGCACTTTTTAGTCTAGTTGATCTGTTTATATAACAAAGAGATAGATAGAGATAAGGAAAAAACTTATATAAAAAATAGATGAATTTAGATAAGAAGGAGCTTACCCAAGAGGCCAAGAGTGGAGGAGGCGAGGTCCGAGGTGGATGAAGCAGGAGCAGCCGAGCAGAGAGAAAACTCAACAGACACGTAGAGAAGAGAAGAGAATTAAGGTTTTAGGACGGGTCATATAGTGGTTTCGTAAAAGTTGGGCTTACATTGGGTTTTAACTTGGGCTTTAGAGCTATTTTTGAATCTCTGTTACAACACCACGTGGCATTTGCTAGGCTCCACTATTACATGGAAATGGTTCTAGGACCTCATTAGGAGTCCGCAAAACACAAATGGCCCAACTAAGGCCCGCTTTATAAAGTTGGCCCTGATTAAGCATTTGTCCGATAAGAAAGAAACTATTTAAAGTTGAAATTGTAAAAATGACCCTTTTAATACCGTTAATACCCCCATCTCCTACAAATCTCTCTCTTCGTTCTTCTCCGGCTCTCCCTTTCTTCTTCTTCTCTACTAGAACTTGATGCCCCAAATACGAAAGTGTTTTGCTGAATAATCGAATATAATACCTTCAATTCCTTCAATCAATATTTTTTTAGCAATTCTTTGTCTCAAGTGGAATTTTGCAAATTCTAATATGTTTTTGTTAATTTAACATGTATGTGTAAACGAGGTTTGTAGAAAAATATGGATGGATGAATCTGCACTTCGAGTAGTCAAATGAGAGGTTATTCTAGTTTTGCGCACTATACTATGTTTACATCTGTGATAATATACTTCACATGCTCCTTTTTATTTTGTTTGATTTTAGTGGGGTTCTACTTTGCCCTTTTTTAATCAGTTGTGTATTCACTTTTTGTAGTTTGTAGTTTGCAGGGTTGCACAACAAGGTTGGAAGGACCTGGTTTAGATGAACACTATAGCTTCTACCAAGTTTTACACTGGAATTTTGTGCGGCAATAGTTGGAGGAGTGACTTGCCATGAATAGCAGGGGCATAAGCATGAAAATCTGGGGCATTCTTCCCTATGCTATGTTATGATGCCTATGGGAAGTGTGAAATGGGATTATTTTCAAGGATCGTGATGTGGAGAAAGTGAATATTGTTGCGCTAGTCAAAGCAATTGTTTAGAGTTGGCTTAACATGGACACTTTCGGAATGAAGATGAGAGAATGAATTTGCTTTAGAGATAATAAATAAAAGTTAGTTTGCTACAAAAAAAAAAAAAAATCAATTGGCACACTCTCGTGGGGGAGAGATAATAGTAATGACATTACCTAAAGACTGCAACAGCAGGGCAACGACGTTCTCCTTAACCGAGCAATAGCCAGTTTGTAGCAATATGGCTTGACTTGCAGTCTTTGGTCCTGTATGGTTTTGTTAAGTATTGTTTGTTTGTTGTTGATTTAGGAATGAACCTGACAGAGCATTTAAGCCTGCTGATTGTAACATTTGGAAATGATTAATCAAGTTAAAAATCTTTAAGAAAATATTATGTTTTTTTTCCCTGTTGTTAACTGTGTTGATATAATTAAATTCATGGTTTCCCTCAATCTGCCTTGTTTCACTAAAAAAATGTTTCACGATATATAGTTTATATTGCAAGAGTTTTAAGCGTCCAGTCATCAAATATTTGACCTCACGATATATACCAACAAGTTATAAAATGCAAAGAGCTCTATACATCCAATGTGGTGATCTATATACATTGCAAAAAGGTTTTTGCATCCGATGCATTAAATTCTATGCATCCAACACTTACATACTAATGATTAAAAAATAATGCAAATAGCTCAATGCACGTTGCTTTATTCATTTAGGATCACATAAAATGGCATTTAGGATCGTGTAAAATCTGGTTAATTTAAGAGTTTGTTGGGTATATGATTGCAATGCATTTAGCGTTGCATAAGATTATTTGGGGTTGCATAAAACTATATTTAGGGTAGCGTAAGATTCTATTTAAGGTCGTGTAGTTAAGAACATATTTAGAGTTATGTAAGATGTGGTTGGATTCAGGGTTTCTAGGGGGGGTGTATAACATTTAAAATCGCATAAAACCTGGTTGGTTACAGTGTTAAACAAAATCGCAGATTTTATTCATTAATAAACTTGGTGGAAGGTTATGTACAGTTATGTTGGCAAACTATGCAATGAGCTATTTGCATTAGTGTTGTTGTGCGAATATGTTATGGCACGATATGCAAAGATCTCATTCTTCCCACATGTGGTGGTACAGTATGCAATGATCTCTTTGCATACATTCTATGCAATGAACTCTTCGCATAATGAATCAACACAAATTTTGAGTATTTTATGCCATGATGTCTTTGCACGCTTGTCATAAAGCTTCGATATGACCAGGAGAGCTCAAAATATTTATGCCATATTGCAATCTATGCCAAGTAGTGTTAAGTGTTAAGCCTCTGAATAATATTTAAATGTGCCAGTTAGTTATGTTGAAGAAAATTAATAGCTTAAACATTTTATCAAACAGATTGCAAGCATAAAAACAAAAAATCCACACAAACAAAGATACATTCAGAATTTGCAATATAATTATAATTATAACTAGTACACAATTATATTCTTATATGTTTCTAATCTGTAAAACCATTACATACCCATAGAAGTATAGATGAATCTAATAGTTTACATACTGAAAAATGTCTAAGGTCGTTTTTGTTGTTGTTCTCATTGCGACAAATTATCAAACAAGTTGTGAGTGTGATAAACAGAGAAGACTTTGGGTTAAGAGATCAATATAAAGCTGTGTGAGATAAATGTAATCTTAAATGTCACCTTTTTAGATTCAACATCAACAATAACAATCACTTTTCTTTGTAAACTTCAAAATTTCACGAGAAATCAATAATGGCTTTTCACTATAACTTTTCTGTGAATCTCTCTTCTTTCTTCTATGCTCGATTCTATATTCAAATTTTCTATCCTCTTTCAGCATCAAAGTGATGGTGGTAACCAGTAGGTCTTTGTTGTAAAATAAAATAAAGGAGAAGATAAAGATAGAGATTACGAAAGTATGAGGGAGGGGTATAATTGTCTATAAAACCCGTAATTAACGTCGGGGCCTTTTTACCAACAAGTTCCTTAACCGGTCCAATTGTGCATTTGGAGACCTTAAGGGGGTCCATTTTTTTATTCCCTGCCACTATTATATAGTATATAGATGAGTCATCCAACCTTTTTTTTTTTTTTTTTTTTTGATGAAACCTTCCACTCTGAATGCATAAACCGCTCATCCATGCATTTTTAGTTTTCAAAATGGCATGCAATTCATTTGTATTACTCTAAAATTTTAAAATTAATAACACAGTCATTGTTAAATAAATAATCCTAATCAGAATCTAAATTCTGATTGTCCATTTAACATGCAAAATTTGTACATAAAAACAGTCGTATTTATTAGGTTCCTATATGTGCTGGCCACATACGGATGTACATCGACAAGTCAAATATACAGTGAGACACAAGGAGCACTCTTTAATTTTTTGCATTCAAAGTGCAAGTTTCGTTGTAGGGGTACTATATACTCCAACCAATAAAAACAAGCCACGTGGCACGGTCCTTAATCTATCAGATCGCTCTGTACTCGACCTACTCAGAACTCGACCAGAGCAGCTCGACTACAGGATCAACAACGATCTAATTACGCGCACATGCCCTAATTCAACGCACAGATAATATCTTCAGCTGTCATACATTCATTACAACCGTTACCCAATCATCGGAGAATATTACATCACCATAAATATGTCGGAGAATCTGCAAGATCCCGAGATCTTCGCCTCATCACCTTCTATAAATCAGAACTACGATGGCTTGATCTCTAGGTTCAATCCCCACGAACTAGAGTACGTAGGCAATCTCGATCTCAACGAGGTGCAGCCACCCTCGATCTAAAACTCCCCATTTGGTCAAGTCCGTTAGCGACCTGATCTAGTGAATGCATTAATCTAGAAATAGGTTAATACATTTGGCGCCGACTGAAAGGAATTCGATTATATCGACAAACCCAAACCCTCCCACCCAACTCAAAGTCATCTACTCAAAGGGCTACCCAAGAACTAACTATCCAAGATCTGCAAGACCAAATCAATCGTCTTCAGGAAGAAAATGCACAATTGAAGGCTGCACAAACTACCGCGCCAACACCAGTTGCGCAATTAGCAAACGGCGGACATGGGGTCATTGCTGTTGAAGACAACAACCAAAAATACGAAGAACTCAGCCAACAGCTCGCAGAGTTCAAAGCCCACCAGGCCGTCATACAGCTTCACAAAGGCCACACAGCCGAACAACTTGCTGTCCAGTCCCTCCAACAATTCCAAGAATCTCCTTTCACCAAGGAAATCCTTGATCATGAGTTGCCTAACAAACTCAATGCCCCAAAATTCGATCAATATGCAGGAGTTGGAGACCCAACAGATCACATCAAGGGATTCCGTAAGTCACTACCTCTCATTAAGGAAGATCACCTTCTATGTTTGTTGTTCCAATCCAGCCTCACCAGACCCGCTATCGACTGGTTCCACCGTTTGAAGCCAGGATCCATCAGCTCGTTCATGGATCTGGAAAAGCAGTTCGTTATCTTCTATATCCACAACAAAAAACGTCCAGTCACCATCGACGCCATATTCAAGGTGAAACAACGAGATGGCGAATCACTGAGCAATTTCTTTGCTCGATTCAAATATGAACTACACTCCATCAAGGATTTTGCAAAGGAACATGAAGCCTTCGCAACAATAGCATTCTCTCACGGTCTGATCCAAGGATCCGACCTGCACAAGTCTCTGGCCATGAAGCGGCCAACATCTCTGGACGAGCTCTACCTTAAGATAGATCGTTACATCAAGCTCGAAGAAGGCCTAATTGGTAGGGAAACAAATCATGTCATCTCCAACGTGGAAGGTGGTTCCACTAAGCGACCTCGTTCGGACAACAAGAGGTTCAAAGCCAAGTCGTTGCCCACTGAGCAACGAGAGTACCACCGATTCACACGACCAGCAGGTTATATCTACGAGCAAATCAGGCATAACCATTGGTGCAAGATTCCGAGCTTCACACAACTGGAAGACACATCTGGTCGACCATTACTGCAAGGTCCACAAAGTTAGGTGTCATCAGACTGATGACTGTCGAATATTGAAGCGTGCCCTCCAGACGTGGGCCGATGAAAAAAAGCTCAACAATTGGATCCTTGGCAGACAAGAGGAACCCAATGGTAAACGAGCCAAGAAAAGATCAAACACGCCTCCGCATCCAGCAAGGCGATCTCAAAGCAAGGCCAGAACGTCCTCGACAAGTCCAGTCCGCAGCAGAGGGCGTAGCCTCTCACAACGACTAGGTCCAACAGGCGACCTACGCGACCAACTCAATAAAATGGTCGCCAACAAGATCGACAGTGACAGTGAATCAGAAAGTCATGTGGTGTACATGATTTATGAATCCAACTCCACCCCAGCATCAAGAGAGAATAAGGGACGAGTAGAACATCTTCACCACGTCTACTCAATCACTGGTCGAGCAGATCGATTCAACATCCCAGCTCGCCAGGAAACAAACATCACCTTCACCGAGGACGACCTCAACAAGGTCGTCACCCCTCACAACGACGCTCTGGTCGTTGAGCTGCGAATAGCTGATTACATCATCAAGAGGGTACTCATTGACCTTGGTGCATCCTGCAACATACTCATGTACAGAACTTTTAAGGACATGAGGCTACCTGACTCAGTCCTCATCCCTGATTTCACTCCCATTTTAGGCTTCAACATCTCCAGAGAAGATCCTAAGGGTGAAATATTGTTGCCCGTCACTGTGGGACGAAAAGAAGACAAGGTTGTTGTGACCGCAAAGTTCAGCATCCTCAACATCGCAAGTAAGTACAATGCGATACTTGGTCGAAAATGGATCCATGCCATGAGAGGTGTTCCATCCACATATCATCAAGTGTTCCGATATCCCGGACCCCATGGGATAATGGAACTTAGAGGCAACCAGAACGCTGCACAAGAATGTCATGGAATTCTTGAAGCCGCGGCGCCTGAAAAGCCATCTACCTCAGGAACCAAGGATGCTGACTCCAAAGGAAATAGCCCACTTGCATCAGAAGCTCGAGAAGGCGACAAACAATCAAAGAGCCCGTCGAAAGGAAGGGCTGAAGCAGCTAAATAGCAATTACAGAAGGAGCAAACGAGCTACCCCCAACTATCACTCGGAAGCACTGATCCAGGAGTACAAGTGAACTTTGGATCAGAAGACGATCCGAGATATGTTTATGTAGGCTCAGAGTTAGAGGGAGATAAGTACAACAACTTTGTAAACTTTCTTTCTTCTAATAAAGATGTTTTTGCTTGGTCGTACATCGATATGCCTAGAATAGACCCATCAATTGCATGCCATAGACTGCGCATCAATCCGAATTATCGACCTGTTAAGCAAAAACCAAGAAGGCTCGTTCCTAAATTTCACCAAGCGGTCAATGACGAAATCAACAGACTCAAACAGGTTGGGTTCATCAAGGAAGTTGACACACCAGATTGGTTAGCCAACATTGTCCCAGTCTTAAAGAAGAACAGGAAAACAAGAGTTTGCATCAACTTCACGAGCTTGAACAAATCTTGCCCTAAAGATTCATTCCCACTGCCACGAATCGATAGGTTAGTCGATCAGACCTGTGGTTTCGAGCTACTCTCATTCATGGACGCATACTCGGGTTATAACCAGATCCCAATGTACGAGCCCGATCAAGAGAAGACCTCATTTACAACAGAGCAAGGCATTTTTTGCTACAAAGTTATGCCATTCGGCTTAAGAAATGCAGGAGCGACCTACCAACGCCTCGTCACCAGAATGTTCGACGACCTGTTAGGTCGAACAATGGAGGTCTACATCGATGATATGCTAGTAAAGAGCAGCCAAGAGTAGGATCATTTGTCCAATCTCGACAAGACATTCCAAAGGTTAAGACAATAGAGAATGCGACTTAACCCAGAGAAGTGTCTGTTTGGAGTTGCATCAGAAAAGTTTCTTGGCTACCTAGTTACAAGAAGAGGTATTGAAGCAAATCCCGACCAGATCAAAGCCCTGATCGATATGCCCTGCCCAAAGACAAAAAAACAGATCCAAAAACTCAACTACATGGTATCAGCTCTCAATAGATTCATTTCTAGAGCGTCCGATAAGTGTCGACCAATACTTCATATTCTCAGAAAGGGGGATGCATATCAGTGGACAGACGAATGCGAGAAAGTCTTCACTGACCTAAAGGCTTATTTATCCACTCCGTCGGTCCTCACAAAGCCTAATGATGGAGATGTGCTCGGTGTCTACCTCGCGACCTCGGATTTTGCGATCAGCGCAATACTTTTCAAAAAAGAAAATCAGGTTGAACGACCAATTTACTTCACAAGCAAGGTATTGCAGCAGGCCGAAATAAGGTACACACCTCTGGAGAAATTAGCATTAGCCCTTCTTTACGCTGCATGCAAATTCCGACCTTATTTCCAAGCCCACACTGTTAAAGTAATCACCGACCAGCCACTACGACACGTATTAGAAAAGAAAAACAAAACAGGTCGTATGGCTCGATGGGCAGCCGAGCTGGGAGATTACACATTCGAGTTCGTATCTCGTCAGGCCGTCAAAGGCCAGGTCGTCACTGATTTCTTAGCAGACTACCCTACAGAAGATTTCAGTTGGGAACCAGAACCAGAAACCAGGCAAGTCCAGATCAATCCCCCCAACACTTGGCAACTATACGTTGATGGTTCCCATAATTCAAATGGAAGTGGCATAGGTGCCGTACTCATCTCACCTGAGGGTTCACAGCTCGAACGATCAACTCGATTAGACTTCTCGACCTCTAACAATGAGGCTGAGTACGAAGCTCTAATCCAAGGCATACAAATGGCTATCGATTTACAAGCAGTTCGCCTCAGAGTGTTCAGTGACTCACAACTGGTAGTCAATCAGATCACTAACAATTACCAAATCAATGGTGTCAATCTGATCAGATATGCAAGCAAGGCAAAAGAACTAATCAACAAGCTTAGTTTCTTTACAATCGATCACATCCCTCGAGACGATAACATGCATGCTGATTCATTGGCATTCTTAGCATCCAAGATCGAATTAGATCGACCTCGAACTCTCACTATAGCAGTCAGTACGCAACCTGCTTACCTAATAAAAGAAGAAGTCATCCACCAAATCTGCGATCTACTAGCCACAACACCGGAAGACATCCAAGGGACTTGGATGGAACCCTTCATCAATTATCTTCAAACTGGTGCATTACCATCCAACAAAAAGGAAGCCAGCCAGTTATTACATAAAGTCACTATGTATAAACTCCATGAAGGTAAACTATTCAGAAAATCTGCAACTGGTCTATTCTTAAGATGCTTGATCCCAAAGCATGGGCAAATCATCTTCCAAGAAATCCATGAAGGAGAATGCGGAAACTACTCCGGAGGTCGAACATTAGCTCATAAGGCGATCTCCCAAGGATATTTTTGGCCAAGAATGAAAGAAGACGCCAAGAAGTTTGTGCTGAAATGTAAAGAGTGCCAACGTTTTGCTGATAATAAACATCAGCATCCCAACGATCTCATCAACATCACAGCACCATGGCCATTTCACATGTGGGGGCTTGACATTATGGGTCCCTTGATCAAAGAAAAGAAATCTGAGAAGAGGTACGTTCTAGTTGCAATCGACTACTTCACCAAATGGGTGGAGGCCGTTGCCCTCACCAACATCACTCAAGCCGATGTCCAAAGGTTCATGTGGGAAAACATCATCACACGATTTGGTTTACCCAAAAGGATAGTCACCGATAATGGTACTCAGTTCGTTGGCAAAAATATCAAGGCTTTCTACGCGCTATGGAAAATCGATTATTCTAGGTCGACACCTAGATATCCACAGGCCAATGGTCAGGTCGAAGCTGCAAATAGACAAATCTTGACAACTTAAAGAAAAAACTCGAAGATCAATGGCCACAGCAGTTAGAGAACATCCTTTGGGCCTACCGAACAACTCCTCGAACGTCGACAGGAATGTCACCATTCAGCCTCTGTTATGGAGTTGAGGCTGTCATTCCCACCGAGCTGACATTTGGCACGACCAAATCACTACTGGTCGACACCGAGCTCAACAATCAGGCCTGGCCTGGTCGTTTGGAATAGATTTAGTCGAAGAACGACGAAACCATGCCACTATCAAGCTCGAGCAATATCAACAAAGACTCAAACGATCGAGCTTATAACAAAGGCGTGCGACCTAGATCTTTTCAGCCCGGTGAGCTCGTCCTACGGAAAATGTTCCACAACAAAATGAAAGCGAACATTGGCAAACTCAATGCAAATTGGGAAGGTCCTTACATTATCACCAAAGGTCAAAGCAATGGATCTTATCGTCTCCAAACTCCAGAAGGAGACAACGTGAAGAATCCCTGGAATGCTTATCACTTGAAGAAATTTTATCAATGAAGTGTAAGCACCTATTTTTTTACATTTCAATATACAAACTCATTTTTGCCTTCATCTCAGCTCAAACATGAACGACTTCTAAAGGTCTAACCCCATCCCTCAACCTACAAATTATCAAAAATTCTAGTCCCTTTGATAATTTTTTGTTAAGTTAACCATTTACAACTTAACTCGGTACTCTGGTCATATCATTCCCACGACCTACGTACAATCGAGCTCACATGCACACGACCTCATCTACTATCAGGTCCAACGCTATGCTTGTTATTTATTGTTTGCAAAACCCATACAAGCAGACAACACAACAAGTATAAGAATGCAAGGTAAATAAGTGAAATTTCTTTTTACTTTATGAAAATCTAACTATTACAGGTAAACCGATCTACCATATGCGACTTAGAAACTATCAAAGCAAAATTCAACTAAAGGCATACAAGAAGAACAATTTCAGTCCGTCCTTCTTGCAGCCATTCATCTCGTCTACCTGCCTTTTGAACGAGCTACCAGAACTCCCTGGAAACTAGCCGCTCAGACAGACTTAATACAACAAATCAAATGAAAACTTAGGTCGCAGTCGACCTACCAAAAGCAGATCGACCACTATCATTCATTACAAACTTAGTCAAGACAGATAAATGTTCACTCGACCTCACTACATCAGACTTGAAGATTGAACGTGAGAGGAAGAAGGAGATGTACTTTCCCATGTAAGGAGAAGCTACCAAGGTGTAAGCAAGATGAGCTATTGGTGTAGTGGAGACTCGGGCTGGTCTCACCAAACACCAAGAATCACTGAAGACATAGACAAGATCACTGCTGGGAGGTCTGATCGTTGGGTTCACCCAACTCGTTCTGGTCACCTCCAACCACATCAGCAGGGCCCATCGAGGTGTCCTGAGCTGGCACTAAAGCTCCTTCATCACCACCTCGTGTCTCTTCTCCTGGGCGAGCCCATCATCTGTTTCTTCAGGTCGTCGTAGTAGGCCTTCCACTCTACACCGTTCTTATGACATGTGTTCTCCCAGTGGACCGCAGACTCCTTAGCAGCAGCAAGCTCACCCCTTACCACCTCTAACGTCTCCTTCAACACCACAATCTCCCCATCCCTATACCTAACCTTTGCCTCAGCAACTACAACAATCGTCTTCGCCTGCTCGAGCTTCTCATTCATATGCTTCAGCTCGATCTCAGCTCGAGCTCCCACCTCAGCGACCAGACGAACTTCCTGGAAGCTGGCGTTGAGCTACACACACAAGCATCGGTTAGATAGCAGCATACAAACAATCGAAACAGAAACTAAAAGTTACACTCACCAAGGCCATTGCTGAGTTTATCTTTGAGCAAGTCACCAGCAGGGTCTGCGACTTTACCGCTCGAGCATCAGCATCAAGAACGATGCCCTCATTCATAGCTCGGGCAACGCAGGGGTCATCTATGGCACTATCGTTATCATAAACGACATGCTTTCCCCCTCGATCATCCAAGTAGTCGAACGACCCAGGTCGGAACTCAGATGACACCCCCTTACCTTTGTGCAAAGGCCGAGCAGCAGTCTTCTTCGACAAAGGAGTGGGTTCAGGAGATCGCACAGTTTTGAGAGGGGTAGGAGCAGGCACAACTGGTGGCTCCATCAGCTTCAGATTCCCCGAGAACGATCTCTTCCTAATCGAACCGGCAGGTAGCTTGGGTAGAGAGGTCGGTGGAGACACGATCTGGGGGCTCGCCTCTCGATCACCTTGTCGCGAGCTACCACCAGATCGACCCTTCTCAGCTCTCTACACAGACGACATGAAGTTCTTTTTCAACAACTTCCTCCTCTCGAGCTTCTCCGCAACTATTTTCGGACCACCCTTGGGGATAAAGTACTCCTTCAAGTGCGGCAAATACTGCGCCTTCCGATTGTCCGCCCACAACCCAAACGCGTTCAAAGCAGATTTCAGGTCGTTCTTCTTCACCAGATGGTCGTCCCTGATTGCTGCAAACAAAAACTTACAGTCAGAAATTTAGGAAAAAGGAATAGTTCATATCGACCTATAACTAACGACCAAAACTTACGATTGTTATCCACATTCCTCGTCACATGACGCAACCGGATATTCCCCTCAGTGATCGACCCAGTAATCAGCATGGGATCCTTCCACCAAGGCTCACTACTCACAGGGTAGATCAAAGGTAAACGTTCCGGCCTGACTTGCATGTTATAGTCCGCAAGCCCCGGTTTCGAAGACCGTTTAAAGCAGAAATGATCTAACACATTTTCTACACTAATATTCCACCTATGCATCTTATTGAGGTCATCAATAACCCTCATATTCCTCCAAAAGTTACCATTCATCTGGCAAGGAGCTCGCCTGATCGCATTAAGAAGGTCAACCACCAAGCCAGATAGAGGTAACCTAAGCCCAGCCCGGAATTGGGCCAAAGTGAAGACAGTCGAGAAAGGGTTGTTAGGTCGATACTCGACAGTGAGCAAACGATCTCCCAAAAACCTAATCTCTAGATGCTCAATCGAGCTAAGACCGAACTGTTTCCTAAAGGCAATATGCCTATGACCGTAATTAGGGTTTACAAAACGGCAGAACGACCCATCATCACTCTCAACCATCTCATCATCAGATGTATCTTCACCATGAGGACCACTACTCTCAGGGCTTTCTGGGTCTACATCTCCTTCCTCCCGACTAGGAGAAGCAATTTCCGACTGAGTCCTTTCCGACTCATATTCAGCGACATCATCACCACTCAAGTGATCATTTTGTGAATCACTACACTCCGACATCTCTCTCAAACCAAAAATACAGAAAGAAAATGAAGAAAGTAAAAGACAAAGACAAGCAGAAGAGACTAACCTCACGAGCTCTCAAAATTCTTCAGGTCGCAATGGAAAACAGCAGCAGTTCGACAGAGAAAACAAGAAAAGTAAACTCTTTCCTCACAACGCTACAGTTTAAATACTGCAGCAAACGCAATCCCAGCCATCAGTTTGAATACATTCAACGGCTAAGATCGAACATGAGAACCACGTTCCTTGCAGTTATTTTCCACTCACCCGACGTTCCACATCCACCGTCGGATTCATCCACGTGTCCAGCAACGAACCCATCAAGCAAGAAGTGCGTCAGTTGTCATAACTTTACGGGTAACTGCTCGAGGAAACTTCTCCACTTCCCCGTAAAGGCGCAATGATGATACGAGACAATCATGCATGACCGCCACGTGCACAAATTCAAAAAGCAGACTTCAAATCAACATCGATCAGAGTTCTAAGTCTTTTCAGCCCGACTCCCACCATCGACCTAAAAAGAGGGGGCTTATGTAGGGGTACTATATACTCCAACCAATAAAAATAAGCCACGTGGCACGGTCATTAATCTATCAGATCACTCTGTACTCGACCTACTCAGAACTCGACCAGAGCAACTCGACTACAGGATCAGCAACGATCTAATTATGCGCACATGCCCTAATTCAACGCACAGATAATATCTCCAGCTGTCATACATTCATTACAACCGTTACCCAATCATCGGAGAATATTACATCACCATAAATATGTCGGAGAATCTGCAAGATCCCGAGATCTTCGCCTCATCACCTTCTATAAATCAGAACTACGATGGCTTGATCTCTAGGTTCAATCCCCACGAACTAGAGTACGTAGGCAATCTCGATCTCAACGAGGTGCAGCCACCCCCGATCTAAAACTCCCCCTTTGGTCAAGTCCGTTAGCGACCTGATCTAGTGAATGCATTAATCTAGAAATAGGTTAATACATTCGTAACTAGCTACAATGACTGACTTGTTTAGATGATGACCTATTCAGTATTCACCTGTCAACACCCTTGGTTAAAAATTTAGAATTTTACGTGCAAGATGCTTTCTTTTAAGTCGCTTACAGAGACCACCCACGTGGAAATGATTAGGATTGGATTGAAGCCTTGAATGTTTGATTAGGACATACGAATTGGCTTAAGTTTGGATTTTTTGTTGAATCCAATAATAGAAGCTTTATAGTTTATTCTTGGGAAATTTAGACTTAACCCCCCACATAATGGAAATTATTTGATTAAACCCCCACATATTTGAAAATTTTAACTATGCACCCCCACCGTTTACTTCCATCAAGGGCTGGTAATGGACCGGGTTAGACCCGAAATCCGATCCGAATCGAACCAATAAGGGGTTTGGTCTTATAATTTTATGTTTTGGTTCGGGTCCGGTTCCTAAAAATGGAACCCGATTCTTATTGGTTCGGGTATGGAATTAATAGATACCGAACCGATATGGACCCGATATGAATTCTTTAGTTATTTTGAATATTTTAAATTTACTAACACTACAAAAATGTCATAAAAATTATATATTTAAGAAACTTGACTTTTGCAAATATAATTTCTAATACTAACTACCTTCCAAATATATATCAATTATCTTAAAAACATACAAATCAATAACATCATTTACCATATTTACCAAATATATCTAGATTCTATAAAAATAAAATATTTTTTCTAAGTTGGTGTACATAAATTTAACAAATTAATTGTTAGCCAAAAGATCCGGATCCAACCCGGATCCGATCCGTTAATGTTTGGTACGGGTATGGTTTTTCACTTTTGGACCCGATAGGGTCTGGATCCGGGTCCGGATCTATTAGGTTTGTTAATGGTTCGGGTCTGGTATTTCTAATATCCGGTCCGAACCGGTCCATTGCCAGCCCTACTTCCATCCAGTTTTCCATCCAAACTATTTGTTTTCTTCCCCAAATTCCCCTCCGGCCTCCTCTTATTAGTTAAAACCCCCCAAACTACCCCATTACCTAACAGAACAAAGAAATAAAGAGGAAAATTTAACCTTCTCTCATACACAGCTACATGGGGCAACATCTGAGAGCATCTTACTTTACATCATTACCCTCTCCCCTCTCTCTTTTCCATCTTCTTTACACCATTGTTAAAGGTTTTGGAAGGAAAGAAAAGAGAGGAATCTTCACCTGTCAAGAGTAGATCTCCGCCATTTTCACACGATTTGCATGTTATTTCCACTTAATTTAACAATAATGATTGTGATCGATTTTGAAGTTTTCTTCTCACATCAAACTTTTAATACATGTTGGGTTCTCAATTGGGGTTTGAATGAAGTTTGCTTTTGTTATGATTTTAAAGGTTTTGTTGGGTTTATTGAGTTTGAGTTTAAGATTGGGTTTGAATATAAAGTTTAAATTAGGGTTTTGAAGTTGGGATTTTGATATTGTTTGCTCATTTGAATTTTGTTTGGTTGGGGTTTTTGATTTTGTGTTTAAAATTAGGGTTTTAAACATAACTATTTAACTTAGGGTTTTGAATTGAGATTTTGAAGTTGTTTGTTGCTTCTAACTTTGGGTTTTTGGTTTCAAAATTCGTATTAAAAATGGGTTTTTGAAATTTAGTTTTTCAAGTGATTTGGGGGGTTTCAGCTAATAAGGGAAGAAGGGGTATTTGGGGAAGTAAAAATATAATTTGGATGAAAATTTTGACGGAAGCAAACGGTGGGGTGCAAAGTCAAAATTTTCAAATATGTGGGGGTTTATTCAAATGATGTCCATTATAACGGGGGTTAAGTCCAATTTTCCCTTTATTCTTTCCAATCTTTCTTCTCACAAACATATCCCAATCAAGCTAAGTCTATGTTTCGTTTGTTGTTAGCCAAAGTTTTGCATCGTACGGTGTTTCAAGGGAATTCTTGTTAAGTAGGCAAAAGGTTTGCATTACAGGATCTTTTACAATAATTACATCTTTACTATTTTTTTATTTTTTTTTTTTGATAAATTTTCACTTTATTAATATATAAACTACTAAGGATTACAAGAATTTGGACATTAGTAAGAAGCTAAAAGACTAAAACCCCCCCAAAAACCCCACTAGACCTTGCCCCATATGCAAAGCCCAAAGAAACACTTAGGCTGAGAACCCACCAACAAACCACATGAGAACATCCATAACCATCATCCCCAAATGAAAGCCACATTGGAGCCATCAGTTGGCCCAACCCATGTGACTTTCAAACCCTAACAGACCTCAAAAGCGTCACGTCATTGTTTTCTTATATGGGACTACTTTATATGAGGGGTGGAGTTAGCTACAATAAATTTTGGTTTAACTTTGGTACATCAAATCAAATTTAATGTATGTCCTATTCAGTTTGGTTTGTGTGTGTATATTTTTTTGGGGGGGAGGGGTTCTAGGGACTCAGAACATATTTGACTCAATCCTATTTAGGGTACTTGTACATGTTGAATTGGCATGATTTTTGGTAGGATGAATGTTCTCATTATGTACGATATCTTCACTAAAGTTTATCATAATCTGAATTTTCTAACCCTAGAAAAATCATATTACAAGTTAATGTATTGTGGAACGTTCATTTTTACCGTTGAATTTAGTATTACATTTGATGGGTCTAAATATATTCAAATGAGCTGATTTTGTATGTAGTTGATCTTTATAGCAAGGAGATCATATTTACCAAAAATCATATCAATCCAATATGTACAAGTACCCTAGATAGGATTGATTCAAAATTGAGTCAAACATTTCTTGAGTCCCTGGAACCCCTCCCTTTTTTTTATGTATTATATGGGATTCTCAGATAACAAAGTAATTATCTATCTACTACTGTAATAAGTCAACAAAATATTCAACAACTGTTTTTCTATCTTAATAACTTATTAGCAATTAGAGGGAGCGTCAAGAATCAAGACCTCGTAGGCCTGTAGCTAAACAAAGTTGTGCATCAAGCTGTATGGTCCTACGTGTTAGATAAATAAAGTGCACGTATCAGATAATGTAGTATGTAGTACTTACTAGCTAGGGGTGTAAATTTTTGCCGATTATTCCGATTTTCGGTTCGATTTTTTCTGAATTTGGAATGGATTATTGCAGTTCCGATTTTTTATTTTTCGATTTCTGATTTTTCGGAAAAAAAATGGAATGGAATTAGAACTAATCTTGTGAATCCGCTCCGATCCGATTTTTGCGATTGTTAATCCGATTTTATTTTCGATAAATATTCTAAAATTTTCAATAATATAAAGAGATTTAAATTATTCTTATTTTGAAAAATATACGTGTATATATAGACATAAAAATGATATACCAAGTTTAAAATCACATAAGGACTAAATAACAAATTATAGTTAGTCTCAAATCTTAATGTAATCAAATGTATGATTCAACAAAAAATAATAAATGTAATAGTAAATATTGGTTAGTGTATACTTTCGATTGAAGTCCATGCTTATTAGTCAGATTAATTTTTTTCTTGTTCATGCAATTATACTATTATATAAATTTTGCAGTATAATTGTGTTTTATAAGGTGTTATACTCAAGAAGTTTGATCCATCATTGAGGTGATCCATCATTGGGGGTGTCATGACAATTTTTTGTGCTTAAAAAATTTGACCCTAGGAATTAAAATAAACCAAAATTTGTTTGATTTTTAGATAAATCAAAAATATCATTTGTAATCCCATTTCTTATATAATCAAAAAAAAATTTACAACCCCCTCCACTAAAATAATCGTGCCGTAGGCACGGGTTATCACTAGTAAGTATATATAGTATCTCAACTAAGTATATATAGTATCTCAACTCAGTATAAAGAGTGCACGATTTTCAAATTTTCGAAACGGATCACGTCCACCATTTTCGACTTGGAATTCCTATCAATTCCGATTTTTTTTATGTTGGAATTCCGATTGATCCGAATTTATTTTTTTCCGATTTTTTCCGATATTCCGAACTTGGAATAAATTTTGCTGCTCCGAAAAAAATTGAAATAGAATTGGAAGAATTTTTTTGATTCCAATATCCGATTTATTTTTTCCGCACATGTTATTTCCAATCCGTTCCGTCCTATTTCTACCCCTAGTACCTACACACCAAGCTGTCATAGCAATGTTTAACATCTTATGTGGTCATGTAGTCATGCCACACCATGGTCTCTTATTATATCCGCAGTGTACTTAGACGTGAATAAGATATGATCCAGACACATGTAAAAGAAAAAAACCAAAGAAAAAAAAAGAAGGGATCCAGACACTTGTTGACAATACTGCTTAATAAGTGTACATAATTAAATGATATCCTGGATTGCTTGTACATCCAAATTATTGTCATTTTCATCTTCTTCATAATTGGCTTACCATCAGAGTATCATTTTCTTCGTCTTCAGCATTTCACACCATAGTGTATGTAATTGTCATTGCAATATAAATGTCTCAAGTCTCACTCTCTCTATCAATAATTCAGTTCTTCTTTTTTTGGTAACGCAGTTCTTCTATATCCCTACAAAGGAAGGTTATTAGCCCGGCCCGTAAAGACTAGGTGAGTATAATGCAACTGAGGTGAGATCTGAGAAGGGACCTCTTTGTGGGGTGCAATGGTGCCAATCACTAGAGTTCGATTGTACTAGAAACCAAGTTGATATTCAACGTAGGTTGTACAGAAGCTAACACAAACGACAAAAGCCAGGTATTTTCATAAAAGTTAGCAGAATGAATGAAGACAAGCGGTTGCTTGGTTGTCGTATTCAAAGCTTTTGAACTCTCTCAGTAATATATGTTACGTGGCAACATCAGTAGCACTTCTATTGTAAAAGTTCAAGGAATGTGCCAGATCATATAATCAATGAGATCAGAGCATACGTCAACACATTTTTGTCTTCACATGTATGCGCCGCAAATGAACAGTGATTGAGCTGCCATGAGTTTGAAGACACGTCCATAAGATACCTTACAGTCAAAAGTCAGAAGGATAATATTGAAGACAAGAAGGTGAAAGTTGCTTTTTTTTCTGTTTTACTTCATTATTTTTTTTCTTCTTCAAAAGTATTTTTGTACATATCTATACATCCAAACGTGAACCATGCACTTCAGGTTAGAATGACTTGTGTAATAAGTCAATTATTGTATGGATTATTATTAGAACTTTGAACGGCAGTTGTGGGCTTGATGATACTGATCCTCAATGTAGACTGTAGACTGTAGACTGTAGACTGTAGACTGTAGACTGTAGAGTAATCAACTTGTTTTGAGTAATCTATGATTAAGCCAATCCGTTTATTTGGTTTTAGTAAATGTGATCTGAAGGTTTATTATATTTGTTCTAGCAAATTCTTGTGTGATCATAACCCGCCTTGAGGGTTTGACAGAACTTTGTACATGATTAATGTGTAAAAACTAAAAAACGGTTAAAAGTTGAATAAAGTTTATTTTCTTTCAGCTTTGTCGATCACTAACCATGATATTGATATGCCTCTTATATGATGATTCTAGGTAAGCATAGAGATGACTCGGAATCAATTACTTTATTTATGGTAATTTTTTTTAGGATCCCAGTAATAAAATTTATTATTTGCCTTAGCAAAAAAGAAACAAGTTTAATTCTGATATCCTAATTAATCTTGAAACTTGAATCAAATTGAAAAATAGGATTATATGAATGGAAAATGATCAAAATTTGATTGAGTAAAAGAATAAATTTCATTTTGAAGCAGTCAAAACTTATAGTACAATACTACAATCAAACATAATTTCCCATGTGCTACATGTGCTACACCAAACTTTTACACTGAGAATTTTCTAGCTTTCTACACCTAGGTTGTACCAAGAAAATTGTAGTATTCCTTCCACAACATTCTTCAACTTTCTAAAGTGCAAACCCCTAAAATATTCCAAAAAATGGCTGATATTTACAGCTATACCATTGACCATCTTTTTCATTGCCCAAACTCAAACCGCCCAGATACAGGGTTGGTAATGTATCTAAAAGCGAATGGATCATACGAGTCTGAAAACGGCTGAGTCAACCCAAAAGAATGCTGCTGAGTCAAAACCGTGTTAGGTACACATTTTTGTTCTATTCCACCAAATCCACTACTCTCTACTTCTTCCTCTTGGCAAAGCTGTGGTACTACTGAAGAGTAGTAAATATCATTTCCTCCTGGCCGTTGGATTTGAATGTTTGAATTGAATTCTTGTTGTAAATTTCCCATGCTGTTGTTGTTCCAATCGAATTTACCAGATGAATTCACATTTTGAATATTGAATTTCTCATCTTGTTGTAATGATTTGAGTGAATTCATTCGAGGTAGAACGAAAGAACGATCATTTATTTCTGGGAGTGATTCAAGAACATCGTCGAAGTAAGAAGAAGAAGATGATGAAGACCCATTGCTAATTTCTCCTGTTGTTGTACTTGAAGTGGGTTTTTGAGCTCCAGAGCTTTTCTTATAAATTCTACACAAAACCCAATCATCCAACTGCACCAAAAAAAAAAATCAAATTAATTAACATTTTGATTCAATTGCATTGAAATGAGAATGAAAACATGCAATTTGTATAATCAACTACTTACTCGTGAACTTCCAGTCTTTCTTGTTGATTCAGAAAGTCGATATTCATGCATAATCCAATTGGTTTTAATTCCTTTAGGAGCTTTTCCAACATAAAAAACCAAAGCTTTTTTAATACCAACTTTACGACCTTCAGTTGTTATAATCTTATCAGTTCCAGTAGCTTTCCAATAACCAGAACCAGCTACTCTATTTGGTCGAGAACCATTTGGATATTTTCTATCTCTTGGACTAAAGAAATACCATTCTTTTTCACCAAACAAAGCTTTACCTATAAAATCCAAAAAACATCCAAATTAGAACAAATCAACAAAAAAAAAAACTTCAAAAATTTATCATACCCATTTAAAAAAAAAAATTCTTACTTGGAAGAACCCATGGATCAAATTTGTATAAATCAATTTCTCCTATTATTTGAAGAGAAAATTCTTGTCCAGCAATTTTTCTACATAAGTATTGAACTAAAAGCTCTTCATCAGTTGGATAAAATCGGAATCCAGGTGGAAGAGATAAGTCAGAAACAGAATCAGATTGTGGCATTCCCATTTGCAATTGTTTTCAAATTCCTCGGTGATTTAAAACACTTTTACAGAGCAAAACAGAGAGAAAGAAGAAAGGAGAGAGAAAGAAGTTTTTGATTTCTTTTTCTTTTTTTTTTTTTTAAACTTCAAGTCTAAAGAGAGATTTTATAGAAGTAAGATAAGTACGGTAGTCCTTTGTCTTTTACTAACTACAGTGGTCCTTAGACCATAACTAAACACGTGTCCTTAAGATTCGACGTTATCAAATATCAACCCTACCGACCTTATCTTCTACTTCACAGTTCACAGTTCACACACACTATAGAATATTGTCTTGATGCATGAATGGTGTTGAAAGCTAAAATAAAAACAGTGCTGACTCAGCAAATTTAAAAGACACGTGGTGCTTAATGTTTGGAACTTGTAGAAAAGGTGATGCTAGAAATGTTGATTTATGTGCGTGAGCATTTCAAAACGTGGTCGAATTCAGTGATAAACATAGCTTATAAGGTTACACGTAGTAGTGTTTGAAAGTTTATTTTTTAGTCGGCAAATTAGGCAGAATTTTCTATAAAAAGGTTAAAGAAAATGAGAGGATTGATAGTGAATGAGAAGAAAAAAAAACTAAAAATATCTAAAAGAGAACAGATTGTGTAACGGTGTAATACTAAATATTGGTGACACATGTGCACGTTTTAAGGGATTTTGAGGTTTCTTTCACTCAAATACTTCTAATAACCCACTGGTTTATAATATTTTTTTAAGTAGACTTTTGATGTATTTTATGGTATATTCTACACGCATTATACTTCTTTTTTGAATTTGTGGATGATGTAGGAATGTAGGATGATAACATTTAAAATTATAGATAGATTATGGGTTGGTGATTTTTTAAGACTTATTGGAAGTTTAAGTTTGGTTGGTCAAAATCTGTGATCCAAATTCATCTAATTAAGATTAGGTTAACTTTTATAATTAAGGAAAGTTTATCTGTTTAGAGCTTTGAAGAATAGATTCGCATCTAGTGAAGGTAGATTTCGATTGTTTGGTGAGTCAAAGGCACGTCCAAAAGTTAAATGGTGACTCTTGCGTGCTAAATGCTAATCTTTATCCAAACAAGATTAGTGAAGTTCCAACTTCCAACTCACTCTTAAAGTTAAGTATGCTCTTTTGTAAGATTAGTGATGCTGGCAGCCTGGCAGGATATTCTACTCTCTTACCGCCCCCAAACAAACATTGATTAAACAGGACATTAGGAGAGTTAGTTAGGTGCATTACTTTCAAATATAATTGAGTGTGTAGTTTTGTTTTTTTTTTAAAAAACACACATACACACATTTTAGATTGTGGTTTCTAAGTTTTGAAATTTTTAATTTTTATAAACTAATTCGAAAGATACAGTAGTATAGTTGTATAGTTATATATATGCACTATAGATACATGCCCAGAATATAGTGCCTCTGGCTCCAGAGGCAATTGACCTCTGAAATTTTGCATGTTCCTAGGACATGGAGGGCTAGCTAAAAACAATTAACTACTATAACAATATATGAATATATATGATATTCATCTAGTAGTGATGATTGAAAAGATATGCACAATGCGGATAAGAACAGAAGTTGAGTGCAGTGATATGATCAACAGTACCATAGTGATTGTAGAAATTATAAAAGGAAATGAAGTCATCTTGTATATGTCACATGTGATCAATTAGAGCCCCCATTTAATGGATTTCTTGTCCAAACTTCAACCTATATGATTGAGTGATTTTGAAGCGAAATACAAGTTTCTATTGTTGAACGTTGACAAAATATATATATATATCCCAACAAGCAATATATGAAAACATAAATACTCCTACCTTTTATGGTTATATATCTCAGTTCATTGACTATACGGAGAGTATATATATGTTTTTGTGGCTGTGTTTATGTCTTAGACAACACCTATGTGCGCTATATGTTAGATTTTGAAAAGGTACGTTGAATATAATAAAGAATAGATTGACGGAAGATGTGCTTCTTTGTTTCTTAGCTAGCTAGCTTCTCGACCTCTCGTTTAATGCAAGCAGGCAAGCAGCCAACATGGATGGACACACATACACCTGATACATATGCATGTGAAAAGTCTCATATATTTATACCACCCATCAGGCACCAGCATTGGTATGCATGCGCATGTTTCCCAGAGATGTCCATCGGCATGTGCCTGGCTTCGACTGGGGTGAAATAACTTTGCTTGAAATTACACAAAATCTGGCTTGAGTGCTTGACTAACGGTGCACTAATTAAGAGCTAGTTGATAAACCTTTTAGCTTAATTAACAAGTGAATTGAATCAAGTCATTTGAGCATCTATCTCCCTAATTTCATGGAAAATCCTGCAATGAAATTACCATATATTCATTCCTAAAAGTTACCATTAATGCTCTATCAAAATTTATTTTGATCCGGTTAGAAACTGGAGCTGATGAATGTACGTATGTATATAAGATAAATTAAAGCTCTAAATCGTCTAATCAAGTAAATTAGTATTACAAGTGTGTGCAATATACTAATGAGTCTACAATGCTAGCTTAGCATGCATCTTATCAAAGTTGTTCTGCATAATAAAGTGAATTGTCCACAGCAAGTTATTCACCAAGGAGCTGATTTTAGGCTGGGAAGAAATTGGGCCCAAGAGACACGAAGTGGGCTGCCATACAGTGAAACCTGTGTAAATGCACACCCTTCCAACTAGCAAAAGATCTGTGTTTACAAAGGGTGTACGTTTGGTATAGGATAACAAATAAACAATAAATATTTTACTTTAATCTTGATTAAAACACTCAATCTTAATCTATTAAATTTAAATCTTCTTTTTATTAATTTAATTGATATTTATTTTTATATTTAATTTAGTGAATGTAATAAACAAATGTATTTTACTTCTTTTTTTTGTGTGTGCAATTATAAAGAGAAAATATACAATTGGGAGTTTGGGACACAATAAATAATGCACATTAGTACATTACACAGTGTCCAAGTGTGCAGGAAAATCTTTGAAAATAAAATTCTTTATATATACATTTCAACCTATTAAAAAAAAAACTTTGAAAATAAAATTTTTAGTGCACAAATTCTCGTGTCATTTAATTGGTTTTATCAAATTTCATCTTATATTTCACTTCCTATTTCAACATATATCAACCCCTATATATCATAACCATTAATAATTAATATTTGAGTTGCACTGGTTGTTTCTATGCTTAAGTACTATGACGGTACGAAACCTTTTAGAGGATGAACCCATGAAACCAATCACATAGTCGTAAAATAGAAGAAGTAATATTTATGAACCCCACCCCAACACCCATCTAGCCGCTCATTCCTTTTTACAAGATAAGTATGGAACCCACCCCATTGGATCCACATTAATTCACCAAATTACCAAGCCAAAAAGACTATTCTACCCTATAATTTCCTCATCCTATTCTGTAACCAAAACTTGAATCCAAATTTACAAGCTTTACTAATCCTTTTTACCTTAATGGACAACCAAATTCATAACCTTGCAACCTCCATCAACAGTAGCCTCATACTTCCGAAACAACCAATAAGAATCCTAACACAAATGCTTCGTGAGACTGGTAATCTATGGAACAACACTTTGATCTTCACCCTTCTTAACGGAGGGCATCTCAACCCAAACCTGGTTATGAGGAATGTTAAGACGAAATGGAAAGTTACTGAAACAAGCGATATGGTACGCACTGGTCATAATCTGTTTGTTTGTCGCTTCCACCATGTCGAAGATCAATCACGTGTAGAAGAGCAACAACCATGGGTCGCACTGGGTTGTTTGATCCTCATTTAACCATTCTCGAACGAGATGAATGCGGCATTCATTCTGTTTGAGACAGTTCCTCTGTGGATGAGCTTTAAAGGCTTGGCTTTAGAGCACCTACACTACAACACGGTGAAGCTGATAGCAGGCCAAGCAAGTGTTGTGGACCATGTGTTACCAGTGGGGGTTATTCCTCGATCTGCTGAAGGTTTTAGGGCCTTGGTTCGAGTTAACGTGCAAAACCCCTTGGTTCAAGGTTATCCGGTCAACACCCTGCTGTATGGAGACATCTAGGTCTCGTTCAAGTACAATAACCTCCCTAGTTTGTACTGCACCACTTGTTTTAGGCTTGGTCATATGCGCATCAACTGCACCTTCACTCCTTCAAACGAGTTACCTGAATCGCAAACATCCAACATTGTCACCTCGTTTGAGGAAAATATACATGTGGTGGTGTGGCCACATGAAGCTCGTAACCGGCCGGAAACACAGAACGAGGATGGTTCATCTCTGCAGCAGAGCAGAAGAAGTCAGTTGGGCCAAGCTGGGGTCAATTTGGGCTTGCTGAACAAGGGCCCAATTGATGTACAAGTGCCACATGAGTGGGCTGAGTTGGGTATGCCTTCACAGCAGGAGTTGGAGGCTTTTAGTGTGAGTGCAATTAAGAAGTGGGGTGCTCTGAAAATTATTGAAGGTAAAAACTCTGATGTTGGGGGCCTGGTTAACATTGAAATAGAAAATGGAGTGCTTACTGGAGACCCAATAGACAGAAAAGGAAAAGGGCCCATGGAGTTTGCTAATATGGGGTTTGCTGAAATACCTTTGACTTATCCGAAACCACCAACCATCTCTCCTACTCCTATAGTGGTGGTGGCGTCGCCTCATCGTAGAGGAAGAAAGTTGGGCTCTAAGAACAAAAATCCGAAGAAGTCTTTGATCCTCAAGGAAAATCAACCTTTTGTGGAAGAGCCAACTGCTCATTTTAGTGGAAAGGGGAAGAAAAGGAAGGTGTTCGGCCACGAATCAACTTCATCCATCATCTCATACATTCCAGATCTTCCGATCATAGAATCATCAACTTGCGTCCCTCCAATCTCTGCTTCCCCTAATGACAAACCTATGGCGTTGATGAAAAAAACTTTTGCTTGATCCCATTCTCACTGTCCATCTCGTTCAGCAAGGAATAGTGAACTCCGACATTCTGGCTCATCTTCCTTCGGCAACCTGTGAAAACCTTCGATCGCCTACCTCTGTTATTCCTGATATAATTGGTAATCACAATGAAATTGTCAAACTGAATTTGAGTGAGAATCCAGAGAATTTAATGGTTGATTTTGGTGACAAACTGGTGACTTTGGATGCTTATGGTGGTATTGAGGAAAGACAAATTGAGTTTGCTATAAATCTGAGTTTGGGTGTTCAAAATAGTGCGGTTCTCGGAATCAGTCCATCGCTTACAACCTCTCACAGTGATTACCAGCAACAGGTAAGCATCTCCCCAAAATCACCTAATATTTTCCCTCTATTATTACCCCATCCTTCTATCCTCATACTATAGTTGCTATTCACATCTGCCCTACAATCCCTTGGTCTTGTTCTTACAATTTGATTAGTCACACTTATTGTTGCCATAGTACAATCAGAATTCACTTCAGTTATTTCCACAATCACCACTTTATCGTTTTTACATTTGTTTTTCTTGTACTACATGTTCAGTACCATGCCTTATATCTCTGCTACTCTCTATTGATCTATTCTAAGCTATTACAAAGATTACTGGATTTTTGGTATTTTTGCACAAACTTGGTGATCAATTACTGCCTGCTTTTCATTTATTTTTCTTGGTCTATTGCTATTTTTGTTAAGTGGGGTATTATGTCTATCCTTTGCTGGAATTGCAGAGGTTGTGGGAATTTGAACACTCTCAGGTCCTTAAAAAACATTATTTTTGAGAAAAAACCAAACATCATCTTTCTTTCAGAAACTAAAGCCTCCTCGGAGATAACAAAAGACATGATTGATAAAACTAGCTACCCTAACCATCATTTTGTTCAACCTATTCACCAGGCGGGTGGCTTACTTTTACTTTGGAATAATTTGATGACTCTTAAGGTAACTCACTCGAACAAGCATATCATAACTGCTGACATTAAAAATCGGAAAAACAACAAAGCTCTTACCATATCTTTCTTCTATGGGAGCCCTTACCCCCACTTGAAGCCCCAAAGTTGGGGCTTCCTTAAGCATGCTTGTGAATCCTCTTCCAATCCTTGGATGGTTTTGGGGGACCTTAACATCATCTTCTCGTAATCCGAAAAAAGTGGTGGTTGGCCTCACAATGAAAATGATAGCTTATTTGCGACTGATATCGTTAATGAATTAGGTCTTATAGATTTGGGGTTTGTGGGACAACCTTATACTTGGTGTAATAAAAGAAGTGGGCCTAAAAATGTGAGGAAAAGATTAGATAGGGCCCTAACCACTACTTCTTGTCATCTGATTTTCCCTAATGCCCAGGTCCATCATCTTCCTGCGATTGCCTCTGACCATTGCCCCATAATGCTCACTCTTGAACCTTTACCTAAGAATTCTCTAAAACCTTTTAAGTTCCATAGCATGTGGACAAGAGATGAGAACTACAAGAATGTAGTTTCCTTGGCATGGGAAAGAGTGGTTTGCCCTAATGATGAACACTCCATCGCCAATCATCTCTCATCCACAAAAAAAGCTCTCTCCACATGGAATAAAAGAGTTTTTGAAAATATCTTCAAGAAAATCTCTCTCTTAAAATCCAAAATTGCTACTGTCCAATCTCATCCCTACTCTGAGTCCAACAAACAAAAAGAGAAAGCCTTAACTCAAGAGCTTGATGAAAGTCTCTTGAGAGAAGAAATGTTGTGGCTCCAAAAGTCTAGTGAATGTATTTTTAAAGAGGGCGATAAGAATACTAGCTTCTTTCACATTTCCACCCTAATTCATAGGAACACTAACAAGATTGAGTCCATCATGGATCACAATGATGTGTGGACTTGTGATAAATTTGACATATCCAATATATTCATAAATCACTTCACTTCCCTCTTGGCTAGCCCCATCTCTACCCTGACTCACTCTCAGATAGATACCATTAGAACTCTTTTTCCCAATTGCATATCTTCTAGAAAATAATGCTTCTATCCTTTGTGATTTGTCTTGTGAAGACATTAAGCATCACATGTTTAGTATTGGGCCCCTGAAAGCCCCTGGTCCTGATGGCTTTCCAAGCCTTTTCTACCAAAACTCTTGGGAATTGGTTAAAACTGAGATAAATAATCTTGTCAACAATTTCTGGACAAAAGGATCTTCTATTGCCCATCTAAACAAAACAAACATAGCTCTGGTTCCTAAATGTGATTTTCCTTCTCATCCTAGCCATTTTAGGCCCATTAGTCTTTGTAATGTGAATTATAAAGTCATCTCTCGGAGCCTTGCTAAAAAACTTAAAGAATCCCTCCCTACTATCATTTCTCCCCTTCAATGTGCCTTTGTCCCCCATAGGCAAATTTCGGACAATGTGATTATGACTCATGAGTTGATTCATACTCTTAGAAAGAAACAAGGTTTGGGAGGTTTGATGGCTATAAAAATTGACATGTCAAAAGCTTTTGACAGAATTAAATGGGAATGCCTTACCACTATTCTTAGCTCTTTAGGCTTTGATAGTAAATTCACAAACCTAATCCATCATTGCATCTCTTCCATCCATTCTTCCATAATCATCAATGGCACCCCTCATGGCTACTTCCAACCCACCTGTGGTCTAAGACAGGGTGACCCTATCTCACCCTCTCTTTTTATCATCTCCATGGAAATCTTGTCTAGAATGCTTCAAGTGAAATGCACCAATGGAAAAATTCATGGTATTAGCGCTTCTAGGAATAGCCATCCTATTTCTCACTTATTATTTGCAAATGATGTTTTCATCTTTTGTAGGGCTAATCCTGTTGAAGCTCTTGAGCTCACTCTTACCCTTAGAGAATTTTGTACCTTAACAGGTCAACAAATTAATTACTCTAAATCTGGGGTTCTCTTTAGTAATAATACTCCTCCTCACCTCCAGTCACACATTCTCAACACCCTCCAAATGAATCCCCTTAAAGAAGATGATCTCTATCTGGGTACCCCCCCTTTTCTTAGGGAAAAACAAATCTGCCTTGTTTAAGAATTTATCTCATAGAGTTGGGAAGAGACTTGCAGGTTGGAAAAATAAGGTGTTGTCTCAAGCTGGTAAAACTGTTCTCATCTTTGTTTCTTCTGCCATTCCTTCTTATCAGGTGACATGCTTTAAAATCCCCAAAACTATAACAGACAACTTAAATAAACTTCAAAGGGATTTTGGTGGGGCACTAAAGAAAATAACCAAAGGACTATGCACTTCAAAAAATGGGATCATATTTGCCTTCCAAAAAGATGGGGAGGTTTGGGCATCAAAGACCTTGGCATCCAAAATGATGCTCTCCTTGGGAGAGTAGCTTAGAGAGTCATAAATAATCCTGAAAACCTTTGTTCTACCATCCTCAAAGCTAAATACTTCCAAACTTCTAATGCCCTTTCGCTCCATAAAAATAACTCCCCCTCTTGGAGTTGGAATTCCATCTCATCCATCATTGAAAACATTATTCCTAGAACTTGTTGGAGTGTTAGTAATGGGCAATCTATTGACATTTGGGAGGACCAATGGGTTCCTGGTTTACCACTTCTCAAGGTCCCTCCTCCTAGACTATCATACTCTCACTCTTTCCCTAAGTTTGTTTCTCAGCTCATTATCCCAAACTCTGCCCTTTGGGATCTTAATCTTATTAACCAAATGTTTGATCACAACACTGCCACTCACATTGCTAACATCCCCATAAAAGGTTCACATTACTCTGACAGTCTCATGTGGATGGAAACCAAAAAGGGATCCTTTAGTGTTAAGTCTCTTTACAGATCCTTAATAACTGAAAGCTTGCCTCAACCCCTTAATCCAAAACTTAATCTGAAAATCTGGAAAGTGGAAGCTACTCCTAGGGCCATTCTTTTCTATTGGAAACGTTTAAATGATGTGGTCCCTACTAGAGCCAGAATTGGTAGATTCATAAACATCCCTTCTCAATTGTGTCCTCTTTGTAATAATAGCATTGAGAACATCAGACATATGTTGTTGGAATGCCTTTACACTCACGTTGTTTGGTATGAATCAAGCCTTCATTTTAGACGTATACACTTCAAAAATATGCCCACTAACTTTTGGCTTAACATGTGGATTAATCCTCCAAAAAACTGGCTTATTGAAACAAATGTTTGGAGCTCGTTTTGTGTTTATGCAACCTGGGAAATATGGAAGAGTAGGTGTCAAATTTTTTTCAAAAATATTCACATCTTACCTTCAAAAATAGCAAAGACCATTGATTTTAATGTAAGTAGGCACACTCACTCTCTGAGCAAAGCTATCATCAACAACAACAACTCTGAAGCTTCAGTTTGGATCCCCCATCATGCAGGCTATGTAAAGATAAATGTGGACATTGCATTCATAAATGCAAATACCCCAATTGGTATTGGCTTTATTCTGAGAAATACAGCTGGCTCTTTCATTCTCGCAGGTGTCGAATCTGGGTGTGCAGAAACCTCTGAAGTGGCAGAATGTAGAGGCATTTGGGCAGCGATACGAAGAGGGATTGAACAGCAACTGAAAAACGTCGTCATCGAATCTGATAATCAAGCTGCAGTGGATTATCTGAATGGAAAACCTGTTAACCTGTCATGGCAATCTACAATTATCCTGGACCGGGCAACGTCACTATCTAAGTTTTTTATTTCTGTCATTTTTAGTTTCTGTTTCAGATCAGGGAACAAATCAGCTCACCTTCTGGCTTCACACTCAAATAGGAGCTTGCCTGATCCTTGTAGCTTCTGTATCCCTCCTACTTGGTTAACTGAACAACTAAACCTTGATTTAATTTTCTGCAATGACTTATGTAATATGTCTGACTCTGCTGCTGGCTCTGTTGCTGGTTAGCTTTTTATCAATATATCATGACTATTAAAAAACAAAACAAAAAACAAAACAAAAAACAAAACAAAGTTTGGTCTGTGATCCCACCACCTCACTGCTCTTTTACTGTCTTTGCACCATACTTGGCACAATAATCAGCCCCAAAATTTGGCTCTCCAAGTAATACAGTATTGTTCAGCCAGATGAATTTGTATCTCACTGATTTTCATCTGCGCCTAATGCTCCAATGCACCTTGTTTTGTAAGAAAGCTTGCACTACTAATTTAAAGTCACTCTCAAGCCAAACTTGTGTCCACCCCTAATGTAATGTTTTTTTAAGGCCACCATTTCAGCAGTATGATTAGTGTACCGGGTTTCAGCTTCAAACACTCCGAATCCTAAGAGAATTGAACCTACATTAAGTGTCGATCCTGGTATGAGCCCTTTCAACAATTCTTTCCTTTCCTATATTCCTATAAACCATTGCGCCAGGATTATCCCAGTATATTGATGATAACTGTAGGATAGAAATGGTTGTGAGAAATAGTTCCAAGAGTTTAGGCATATAGGCTGAGGGTGGGATTCATATATATATATATATATTATAATATTCAAACTTTATTGATAAGCTCAACGAATTACACAAAAGTAGAGGACAAACGCGCTATAAACTGCGCAACAAGTCCTTTTTGGATAGCAAACCCGATTCTCCTAAATACATATTCATTCGAACCCGCAGTCATCACGTTGCTATCTATTATCTTCTGCACTCTCCTGAGGAGCTCAACTACTTCTGTACCTAGCAATCCAAATGTGTCAAATGCAAAGGAGATGAAACTATGTTGGTTAGCCCTACAAGCTTCGTCATGTTTCTCCACTTTTGCCGCTGCTGCATTGCTAGCTGCTAGCCCCACCTCAAAAATCCCAGCACCCAGCCCAACCATCGGAGACGCCCCTGTAACATCAACACACGCATGTTTACCTTCAGACCAGTTGTAGACCAGAATATCAGTAGGACGTAATGTCGATCTTCCTTCCTTAAGATCAGTAAGAAAGTTAACAGGAGCCTCCTTCTTAACCTGTACTCCAGCTCGCCAGAACACATCACACAAGATATCTCTAACGTGGTCATGCCTGTACTTGAAGCCGGGGTAATGCTTACAATAGGCCGTATGGTCCCCGAAAGCATCAAGTCTACTCTTCTTGCACACTGGACAAAGCTCACCATCTGAATATAGAGGGATCATCAATCGATAACGAAGAATGGCACGATATTCTACTGGCGTCATGCGTTGTCCAAGTCCTTCTATCGGGATAGCAAGGAAAAAATCTTTGGCATGTTCTGACTGCACACATCTAATCACGGCTTTTGTCTAGCTGACAACTCAAATCCCCTCTCAAGACCAGAACTAATCTTGTTGTAGTATGCTTCCGCCAAGACATGTTGGGGTCTGAAGTGGACGGTAGCAGTTGGAGCAAGATTACTGAGATCAAAATCAGGTATAGAAAGATGTAAACTAGCAATGGCAGCATCGAAAACATTACCCATGGGTGCAGTCTCACAACCTCGAAGAATGTGGTCTTGGAGATCCTTGGTTTGCGTACGTGAAGCTACGAAAGCAAACTTCATAACATCAGCAGCACAATAGATACCAAGTCCACCCATACGTAATGGGAGGGTTGCCATACGCCACTGTAGATCGCCAAAACCAGGTCCATCAGAAACCACAATATTCTGAAGGGCTGCACGAAGCTTGTGGTCAAACCATTCGGCTGCTTTCTGAACATAATCAGGGGGGCAAGTACGGAGAGCAAAGGGGAGTTTAGATAATCCCATACAAGAACGTAAAAGTGCCAACTCACATTGCGGATCCTTTAGCTGTGGTAATAAATCCATAAGCTGAAGTGTCTTATCCACTCGTTGACGAACATTACCCGCAATAAAGGATGCATCAATACTTACAGCCCCTCCAAGCAACTTAACCCCTCGCTGAGGACATGATATACCAACCGAAAAGATATCTGGATAGGAGCAGTCAGGATCAACAGAAGGCCAGAACAACTCTGTCTTAGACACATTAAGCACGAGCCCAAGAGATGGTCCTCTTTCCTGAATGATACGAATAGCTCTAGCCACATGTTCCGTACTACCAATCAGAGTACCATCATCTAAGTACCATGCCTGCAACTCCAAGTGACATTCTGACTAAATGCGGTGTATCAATGGATGCAGGACCAAAGCAAAGAGAAGAGGCCCCAAAGGGTCCCCCTGCTATATCCCAGCTGATGACCAAATATGAGTAGACCCTAGATACAATCGAGCAGGTTGGCAATAGAGGTATTCGACCCATAGAGCAATAGATGGACAATGACTGCGTACCTCCCGTAGCATAGCAGACCGATCAACAAGGTTGAAGGCATTCTGGAAGTCCACAAGCAGCATAGAAAGCGATATGTCATCCTTGTTGGCATAAACCAACCGATTAACAGCATGCAAAATTGCCTCTGCTCCACCAGGCACACCAACCCCAAACTGAAAATCCTCTAGGTATGGGACAATATCCTTAGAAACTCCTCTCATGGCAATCTTAGACACCAGGCGACGCCAAACCATACCCACAGCTATTGGCGAATGTCGTTGCCTGGCTTAAGAAGTGGGGTGAGAGGCGTACTAGCTATGAATTCTGCCAAAACCCGTGGGCATCGACCTTGTAGCCATAAGTTCACAACCGGTGTCAAGGCCTCCATAAGATCTGTGGCTACAGGGGATGCAGCCCCACTCATAGCATCCAATAGGTGTTGGGACCGGAGACCATCTCACCCACAAGACGTCCCTTTGGGGAAGGACCTGATGCATGATAATATCTCATCCCTCTCAACTGACAGAGGTGACTCAAGTAAAGGAATGTCGGGGACAGATGGTGGTGGATGCTTCGGGTGTTTATCCTCCAAAGCCCGTTGTGTCTCTGGAGTGTTCGGAACAACCCCTGATGATGCCAACACCTTCACGGCTGCTGCAAAATGCCCGTCTGCAACCTTTTGCAAACACCGTCGTACATTCTTGCTTTGGAACTGTCGAGATGATCATTCCAACGGAGGCTCTGTGTGTGTGACCCTCTCAATCAGACGAAATATACCCCCAGGCTCGTTCCAAACAGCGAGAGCCTGCAAAATCTGATTCTGCTGGAGATATTTCCGAGTACCAGATCGACGCTCTTGGCGATTTTGCGAATGGAACACTTGCAATGTACAATAGGGAAGCAGAAGCAATCTAACCCATAGCCCTGTCGACATGGGGTCTGCAGTAACCTCATACAAGACTGACTTCAAAACTTTATTGATAACCTCAACGAATTACACAAAAGTAGAGGACAAACACGCTACAAACTGCGCAGCAAGTCCTTTTTGGATAGCAAACCCGATTCTCCTAAATACATATTCATTCAAACCCGCAGTCATCACGTTGCTATCCATTATCTTCTGCACTCTCCTGAGGAGCTCAACTGCTTCTGAGCCTAGCAATTCAAATGTGTCAAATGCAAAGGGGATGAAACTATGTTGGTTAGCCCTACAAGCTCCGTCATGTTTCTCCACTTTTGCCGCTGCTGCATTGCTAGCTGCTAGCCCCACCTCAAAAATCCCAGCACCCAGCCCAACCATCGGAGACGTCCCTGTAACATCAACACACGCATGTTTACCTTCAGACCAGTTGTAGACCAGAATATCAGCAGGACGTAATGTCGATCTTCCTTCCTTAGGATCAGTAAGAAAGTTAACTGGAGCCTCCTTTTTTTTTTTTTTTTGTGGGAAGCACACCCAGGAGGACAGGAGAACAAAATTAGTTTTAAACTTTGGCATATGCTCAATTATTATTTTGGGTGTGTTGTTGTTATTGAGCCCTGAGTAAAACAATTTGCGCCCCGAACCCAATCCTCACTCAAATAAAGCATAACGATTAGGAATATACTTTTTGGCAAAATACTACTCTTTTGTGGTAATATCATCATATAGAGAGAGCAACAGAGATTTCACTAGCATAAAATGGGGTATGATAAATTAAGTAGTATATATATAAACAAAAGAAAATATACTGACACATCTCAGTGAGTTGTTGAATATTGATCTCAATGGGAATGGTTGCACGGGTGAGGATCCTTTTGGTGTAGCTAGGGCAGGTTTCACCTGTTCGCTGAGCTCATTAATCTCAGTCTGAATAGTCCGTACATATTGTTGTGCGCAGCGGAAACTTAAACACAACTAACGATGATTGAACTAGTGTATGAAATAAAATAAAACGACAAAATCAAACAAGCAACCACACAAGACACAAGATTTACGTGGTTCGGCAATATGCCTACGTCCACGGGGAGAAAGGATGATGCTTTTCTTATAGAGACAATTGTACAAGCCCTCACGAAGAAACCAAAGTCTTCTTCCTCACAAAAGTTCTCAAACTCTCTAATGGCTTTTCACAATCTCTCTCTTATGAAAATTAAGGTTTTCCAACATAATTAGGCTTTATAACATAGCCTTACAAGTTTACCACATGATGGGCCTAAATTGGGCCAATAGTCACTTTACCAACAACTCAGATCGTCCAGAGGCAAAAAACCTGTCAGAACTGCTGTCCAGAGGCAATATTTCTGACAATTCCATACTTAGCCAGAAATCTCCACCGACACGTTTTTCTGTCAGAACTTTGGAGCCGTTTTACCACCAAAGTACTTATCTCCAGAGGATGTGCCATATACCATTGGAAAGATGGGAACCTCTACCTTCCAACCCAAGAAACGGATCTAGATTCCGATGATCGAGCGTAAAGATATGGCTATTTTCCCACATCTATACAAACAGAAAACCCAACAATTCTCCACCTCGGGGAAGATTCAATAAATCTAAGCCGACACCAAGAACAAAACAAGTCTCAATCTCCCACACATGTCCCGAAGGACCAAAACAGCTGCACCACCTCATGGTTGCCTACGTACCCTTCTCCTAAGGGATCAAACCATCGTAGTTCACTTCAAGAAATACTATCAACACGAAGGAAATATATGGACCAATTCTAAGCAATAGAACTTAGTCCCAAAAACCACTTTAGTCACGGCAATATTCCAAGCTTCTATTAGAGACAAAGCAACTATATAATGTAATGTAGACAACCTGCTGATAGATGTCACTGCCAATTTACACACATATCCAGGACTAGACCAACGTCTATCTAAGTGACAATCATACTCAACATCCACATAACCAACACACCGCATACTCAAAGTCCTTCCATGTTGAACTAACAAACCAACCTCCACACTACCGTGAATGTGGTAGATCATCCATTTCACAGCTTCCCAATGTCTCACACCAGGATCATGCATATGTACCTACAATGCCCACTACTCGTGAAATATATGGTTTGAAACACACCAACTCATCATACTCTGCAACTCCAAAACCACTAGGCTGAGACATATAGATCTCCTCATCTAGCTCACCATGTAAAACAACCGTTTTCACATCAAACAGAGTTAATACAAAATCAGATCGCACTACCAAGGCCATAAGGATGTAAACGTTTACCTTCAAGTGCCCATCTTTACCTGGAGATTCTTCTTCCTTCTTAGGTAATCTAGTTGCAATTAGACCGTCATCAATAGGATCACCATTTTTTGCATCTCCAACCGTCTCATCATCTATCATGTCATCAGAATTTGAAACACCCAAAACCCTTACAAGAGTTTCCACATTAGATACAGAACCCACTGGAACATATGGAGATATACAAATCTCCACGCACTGCAAAATCTCTTTGGTCTTGTTCTCCACCTGCTGAGAACTCTTAGGCTTCAACATAGAAACCTCCATAAGAGTCTTACCACTTATCACAATCAAATGCAACCTGTTAATAATGTGACTATGTCTCAACCCGAAACACTTTGCCTAATCCAGCCATAGACAACATGTGTTCTGCCACCCTATCCTGTTGCAGTGTCTTTCTTACAGTGAAGTGACGCTCAATACCCTCAGTCTGACATACTTGCAAGACCGGATCATCTTTGTACTCTATGCTATTATCTAAGCACAATACCATGATCTTTCTGTCAATTCGATCCTCAACGAGCTTCTTCCACTTCAATATTTTTAGGACTTCATCCTTATGCTTCATGATGTACATCCACGCACGCCTAGAAAACTCATCAACTAAAGACACAAAATAAGACTTACCTCTCCAAGCCGTGTACTTAGTAGGTCTTCAGACATTCATGTGAACATAATCAAGAACTCTAGTCATACAATGGATAGTTGTGCCAAACTTTGCTCTTGTCTGCTTGCCCAGATCACAATACTCACCGAACTCTAACTTGCAGGCGATAGCATCCATAAAAAACCTTTGCTCCATTAATGTCTGCAACGATTTTTCATATTATGCGTTAACCGCATATGCCACAATTTGGTAGTCTCTCTAGCAAACTTCATTGTAGCCTCTGACGTGGCCACATCACATGTAACTGTACTACCCTGCAAGATGTACAAGTTACTTCGTCGAGTAAACTTTAGTAATACCATTGCACCAACCATAACCTTTAGAACACCATTCTAAGCTACTACCTTGTAACCTTTGGCTTCTAAAGTACCAATTGAAATAAGGTTCTTCTTCAAATCAGGAATATATCTTACATTCCTCAACTCTCTTATCTTTCCATCAAACATCTTCAATCGAATAGTACCTATCCCCAATACATGACAAGGTTGATCGTTCCCCATCACTACTGCACCATTATCTAGTCTTTTAAAGCTAGAAAACCATTCCCTTATGGGACACACATGATAAGTACCAGCCGAATTGAATATCCACTCATTAGCACTAGTGGAGCAATCGATGGATGAAACAAATAAAGAATAATCAGAACCATCATCTTCATCTCTATTATTATGTGCAATATTTACCTCAGAGTTATTCTTCTTGTCCTTTGCCTTGACTTTAAAACAATCTTTCTTCCAATGCCCTTTCTCATGACAAAAAGAACATTCATTTTTTGCTAGAAACCTTCTTTTCGTCTTTGAACGAGACTCACCCCTACTATCGTAGTTTCCCCTTGCCACTAAGACCTCTGGTGTTGAGCTTTTGGACTCTTCTTTGTCCTTCTTCATACACGCATGATTTAACAATGCTGCAGAAATCTCACTATACACCAACTTGTCTTTCCCATATGTAAGTGTTATAGCCAAGTGTTCATATTCACCAGGTAACGAATTTAGGAGACACACTGCCTTGCTTTCATCACTTACATCTGCTCCTAGATTTACCAAGTCGGCAATTATCTTGGTAAAATCATTAAGATGCTCCGCCATTGAAATACCTTTTCTCATATCTATTCGATAAAACTTTCGAAGTAGATAGTTTTTATTGTGGATAGTCTTTGTCAAGTACTTTTCCTCCAATTTTCGCCAAATCTCCTTTACAGAAGTATCATTCATCACAAGGTATTTAATGTCTTGAGCCAAACACGATCTTATGATTCCACAAGCTCGTTTGTTCATCTTCTTCCAATCCTTCACTTCCATACCTTCTGGCTTATCCTCCAGAACATCTTCTAGGTCTTATTGACATAGAGCATCCATTACCTCACACCTCCACATACCAAAGTTATTGGTGCCAGTAAACTTCTCTACATCAATCTTTGCTTGATGGAAAACCATTGTCTTGATTTCCCCCTTCGAATCCTTCAAATTCGATTTTTTTGCCATCTTTCCACCAACTTTCATGCACTAAACAATCACCAAACGAAGGTAAACAAATCTGAAATTCACACCGAAATTTCAACAAACACCTTTTATGCAACCCACGAACAAAAGATAGAACCTTGGACTTGAAACACAATTAAGAAACTCACTGCGGAATTTCTTCAAACACCTTCAAGACGCTCAAGATCTAACCGAAGCTCTGATGCCACTTGTTGTGCGAAGCGGAAACTTAAACACAACTAACGATGATTGAACTAGTGTATGAAATAAAATAAAACGACAAAATCAAACAAGCAACCACACAAGACACAAGATTTACGTGGTTCGGCAATATGCCTACGTCCACAGGGAGAAAGGATGATGCTTTTCTTATAGAGACAATTGTACAAGCCCTCACGAAGAAACCGAAGTCTTCTTCCTCACAAAAGTTCTCAAACTCTCTAATGGTTTTTCACAATCTCTCTCTCATGAAAATTAAGGTTTTCCAACATAATTAGGCTTTATAACATAGCCTTACAAGTTTACCACGTCATGGGCCTAAATTGGGCCCATAGTCACTTTACCAACAACTCAGATCGTCCAGAGGCAAAAAACCTGTCAGAACTGCTGTCCAGAGGCAATATTTCTGACAATTCCATACTTAGCCAGAAATCTCCACCGACACGTTTTTCTGTCAGAACTTTGGAGCCGTTTTAATTAGCACCAAAGTACTTATCTCCAGAGGATGTGCCATATACCATTTGAACGATGGGAACCTCTACTTTCCAACCCAAGAAACGGATCTGGATTCCGAGGATTGAGCGTAAAGATATGGCTGTTTTCCCACAGCTATACAAACAGAAAACCCAACACATATCTCCATTGCCAGCCAAGATACCCAGTGTATAATGTAAAGAGGAACAAACTACCCAATACAGTGGGATGTATAAGAGCAATTCTTCTACCTTGTAATAGTCCAAATTCACCACCAACAGCAAGTGCATCCCATTCAATCCAAACACAATAAAATTATATATAGAATTTTTTTGAAGATAACCAGATATATGCCAACAGTTAGGTTGTGATAGTTACCCGTGGGTTTAGAAAGAAGGTTTAGAAAGAATGGTAACATGAGAGTGGTCAACTGTTGGATGGCTTTCTGTTTGAATGATTTTGAGTGGTTTGTAGAATTTATTTATTTATTTTTTTTTTGGTAAATATATTGCAAGTGGTTTGTAGAAATTAAATGAAGGAAAGGAATTACTTAAAAAGTACAGATTACTCACAATGGAAAAAATATTCAGGTATTACTTGTCAGGAATGCGCCTAGAAACTGATCATGATTAGTGTCAGTACCTAAGCCTCCAAAATTAAATGAAGAAAGTATAAATTGTACCATTATTAACACTTTTCATATCAGCCAACTTTCCCTTAAAGTGAATCATGTATCTAGCGTATAGGAGGTATTTGCGTTTGGTCAATTATCAAAGTGGGGCACTGAATAGTGAAAACCCAATATGTGCAATATGATACTAAAACAAACAAGAACAAAGCAATAAACAAGTATAGAACACACAATATTTTTAACGTGGTAAAACCCAATATGGAAAACGTCCACGGTTATCCTCGCGACAACAAATAAATCCACTAGATGAAAAGAGATGTACAAATGTAATACCTGGTTCAGTGACCTGCCTGCATGTTAGTTATTAAGATTACTGTACAGTTAGGTGG
The DNA here is from genome assembly GCA_020826895.1 of Aquilegia kansuensis. Taxonomy (NCBI): domain Eukaryota; kingdom Viridiplantae; phylum Streptophyta; class Magnoliopsida; order Ranunculales; family Ranunculaceae; genus Aquilegia; species Aquilegia kansuensis. The sequence continues at coordinate 20,037,468 of CM037004.1, read as the reverse complement.
CAGCACCCTGTTGTTTTAAATTAAACTAAACCAGTTCACACTAGTGCAGAGAATGAGAACCGACTTACCTTATGATTATAAACTGATGTTATCTGATCTCTGTTATACATTAAAAGAGAAAGAACAGAACTTGCTTTACTTTGTTTTTTTTACACTATATACTTCAAATTTAAAAGAGGAAGCTGCAAAAATTTATAAGAAGAAGAAGGTAGTCTTTAAGGATTTGATATTTTGAATCTCCGGCTTGCAAATTTCGTGTTAATAGCTAGTTGTCGTAGTGTTTTCTTCGCGAAGCGAGGTAAGTTACATTATTTGATATCTTCTCTTGTTTCTAGGAGATAGATGAGGTTAGTGGGTGTAAGAGTATGCTATTGTTTGATTTTGTTTTCATGAAATTGATATCATTAGTCAGTTATTATTGGACAATTGATAGGAAAGCATGTTAGTGTGTTTAATTGATTTACTATGATATTATTCATATATAATTTTCATGCCAAAGGTGAGATTGCATATTTTAAAATTTATGGGCATTGATAGTTAAGATACATTTAAATTGAATGTATGGATTGATTTGTGTGAAAGGGCTTTCGAGCCAGAGACTGTTTTGAACAGTCTGAATTTGGGGAGACGTCCCTGGAGTGTACGGAGAGTATTGCTCGGTGTCGCATACAGATGCATGGCTGGGGTACTGCGGTACCAGATGATTTGATATCAGATGGATTGGCTTTATGCCATATGTGTGATGATTAGATTGTTTATATAATTGTTTATTGATTCGAGTTACTGGAATTGATATAATGGGTATAATTGATACATGTATTGTATTGCTATATTATTGGGTGCGCTGATTCCGTCCCTGGGATCAAGATCGGATATCAAGTTGTGTAACTTGCTAGCGTTTAATCGCTCCTTTTTCCTTTCCTTCCAGGAAACAGGTAAAGCGATTCTCGGAGCGTGCGAAGAGGATCTAGTTGGAGATACTTAGCTTAGCAGGTGCTCTAAGTTGTAGTTTAGTCTTTTGTTATCAGTGTAGCCCTTGGGGCAGACACAACATGTTATCCTTTCAGTTGTGTGTTTTCTTTCAGTTCAATTCTTGTATATATGTATATACAGAGTTTGGCTTGAATAAATCTTCCGCTGTTGTTTTGTTCGAATTTTATTCGTATTATCTTTTATTATTCTGTCCTTACATGGATATTGGATTTGGAGCTTGGTGTCACGTGGAAGTAGTGTGAACCTACGGTCCATGGTGGACATATGGAGAACATTACGACTCTGGAGTCTGATCTTAGCCTGATCAACTAGGATTGGATTTTGGGGGCGTCACAGTTGGTATCAGAGCTTAGAGTTCATTTGTCCTAATGGGATATTCCTAGAGTCTGTAGGTGTTAGAGCACCATAGGAGTATGTTCGTACGTTAGTATAGATTGAGTGAGGACGTTACGTTTACGTTCCGTTTCATTTAGTATTCAGTTCTCTATTCCTGGATTGTTTCTCATGTTTCCTGCTTGTGTTGCTACAGTGACAAATGGCGGAACAAGAGGGACATGCTGGGGATGGGACTGATACGAGTGGGACTGGAGTTGCGATTCCAGCTTGGATGCAACCGATGATGACTTCGCTTACTAATCTTACAGCAGAGTTAGTAGCTTTGAGGAACATGGGTGCAAATCCACCACAGGGTAATACGACACGTCAGCCAGGGGTACCAGCAGGTGAACCAGATATGACAGAGGAGGAATTAGAAACAGGCCGATTAGAGTCATGGCTACGGGTGATAGAGAAATTTCAGAAGCACAAACCACCTACTTTTGACGGCAAAGGCAATCATCTGGTGGCAGGTGAATGGAAAGCTGAGGTGAAGAACGTGTTGCGCATTATGAAGGTGAACCCAGTCCAACAACAACTCTTGGCAGCCCTACAGCTTAAGGGTGGAGCCAGAATGTGGTGGACTAGTGTAGTATCTGAAAAAGATGAAGATACGATGGAATGGTCAGATTTTGAGCGACTCTTTGATAAGCAGTACATCTCTCGGACAGCAAAGACCATTACAGAAAAGGAGTTACTGACTATTCAGCAGGGTGAAGACACTGTTACAGAGTATGAGCACAGATTCATTCGTCTTGCCAGGTTTTGTACAGATCTGAGGTTCTCTGATTGGCGTTTGGCTCGACAGTTTGAGGATGGTTTGAGAACCAATTTGAGGCGAGCAGTGCAGAATCAGCAACATCCTACAGTTAGGCAGGTTGCAGAGTTTGCTATGATTACTGAGGCAGATATCATCCATATCCGAGAGTTGAAGGAAGCTAGTGGTAAAGGGTTCGATGGTGGTAAGTCTCATAAGCGCCATCAACCGTCCGATGGACAGAAAAATGGTAATGAGAAGAAATTTAAATCAGACAATTCGAGTAGCAGTTCGAGGTATACAGTGACTTGCAATGCTTGTAAGAGGACAGGACATAAGATGGCAGACTGTGAAAAGTTCAAGAGTGGAGCTTGTTTTAACTGTGGTGAAAAGGGACATCGTGCTTTTGAGTGTCCTAAAAAGAATCTGAAAGATAATGATAAGAAGAGTGGAACCGATCAGAAATCTGCGGGTAGCAGTGGCACATGGAAGAGTAAAGGTTCAACCCAGTCTACGGGTCAGACTCAGGGTCAGTCGTCAGGTACGGGACAGTTGTATGCGCTACCATACTATTATCAGCCAGGAGAGACTCCACAGGGAGCGATAGTTCCAGCTGCAGTTCCCTTGCAACAACAGGCACCACCTGCACCAGTTACTGCAGCGATAGCACCAGCACCGCCTGCATATGGTCGTGTGTATACGATGATTCCTAGAGATGCTACTGATGGAGCACTCTTGGAAGGTACGTTCTGTGTTAATTCCATGCCTGCTAAGATTTTGTTTGATACGGATGCAAAGTATTCTTTTGTTGCACGTTCTTTTGCTCATACCGCTGGTCTTGTTTGTGAGAAACTCGAGTCTCTTATGATTGCTGAGCTTCCTGGTGAGTTTTATCAGTATCTAGATTCTGTTTGTTGGGATTGTCGGGTTACTCTTGATGAGCATGAGTTTCGCGCGAACTTGATTGTCTATGACATGAAGAGTTTCGATGTAATTCTGGGTCTGAAATGGATGCAGAGTTATCAGGGGAAGATAGATACCATAGCAAAGACAGTTACTTTGCGAGTGGATGGTCATGATGTGACCATAGCTACCCCTCGAGGTAATGAGTTAGCTGAGGCTTTTCTGGCGCATATCGAGTTGGGAGCATCTGGGAAGGTTGATTTGGCATTGCCTGGTATGGCAGTGGTTTGTGATTTTGAGGATGTCTTTGGGGACATTCCTGGTTTGCCTCCCCACCGTGTTGTGGAATTTGGCATAGATTTGGTTCAGGGTACTGTACCCATTTCCCGCGCTCCCTATCGTATGGCACCAGCAGAGACGAAGGAGTTGCAGGCGCAACTCAAGGACCTTGAGAGTCAGGGTTTCATTAGGCCGAGTCACTCACCTTGGGGCGCACCGGTGTTGTTTGTTAAGAAGAAGGACGGGACTCTTCGTCTGTGTATTGATTACAGAGAGTTGAATAAGGTGACGGTGAGGAATAAGTATCCTCTACCGCGTATTGATGACCTTTTCGATCAGCTTCGAGGAACACAGTGGTTTTCTAAGATCGACTTGAGATCTGGGTATCATCAGCTGAGGGTTAGGGAAGAGGATATCCCTAAGACAGCGTTTTTGACGCGTTATGGTTCTTATGAGTTCCTAGTTATGCCTTTTGGGTTGACCAATGCACCAGCATTTTTCATGGATCTCATGAACCGCATCTTTCGACCATACCTCGATCAGTTCGTGATAGTCTTCATTGATGATATTCTGATATATTCTCGTTCTGAGGCAGAGCATGCAGAGCATTTGAGAATTGTCTTGCAGACATTGAGGGAGCACCAGTTGTATGCAAAGTTCTCTAAATGTGAGTTTTGGCTTCGAGAAGTCAAATTCTTGGGGCATGTGATTTCTGGAGATGGTCTTTCTGTAGATCCATCTAAGGTTGAGGCAGTGCTTGATTGGAAGCAGCCTACTACAGTTCAGGAGATACGTAGTTTTCTTGGACTCGCTGGGTATTATCGTCGTTTCATTCAGGGGTTTTCCAAGATTGCCACAGCTTTGACCCATTTGACGAAGAAGGATGTTCCTTTCATTTGGAACAGAGATTGCCAGCTTGCTTTTGAGGAGTTGAAGCAGAGGCTTACTCCTGCTCCAGTACTGATGTTACCTCGTACTGATATACCTTTCGTGGTTTATACTGATGCATCTTTGTTGGGATTAGGCAGTGTTTTAATGCAGACAGAATGGGTTGTGGCCTATGCTTCGAGACAGTTGAGGATCCACGAGATGAACTATCCTACTCATGACCTTGAGCTTGCAGCAGTAGTGTTTGCACTTAAGGTATGGAGGCATTATTTATATGGTGTTCGGTTTGATTTATTCACTGATCACAAGAGTCTGCAGTATTTGTTCTCTCAAAGGGAGTTGAATATGAGACAACGTCGATGGATGGAATTGATTAAGGATTATGATTTTTCCTTACAATATCATCCTGGGAAAGCTAATGTTGTAGCTGATGCCTTGAGTAGAAAACCGAAAGCTCGTTTCGCAGCCATACAGTTATGGCGTATGGTTGAGACGCTTAGTGACTTCGAGTTTTGCCCTAGACTTGAAGGTCAGCAGTTTACTCGAGTTGCCTATCTGGGTAGTATGACTTTGCAGTCTACCTTTGTTAGTCGATTGGTTGATGCACAGGTTTTAGATGAGTTGATTCAGGCTCAGAAGGATGCTCTGGTTGATACACCAACTCCAGGTTGGAGTATTGGTAACGATGGAGGTTTAAGATTTCAGAATCGTCTTGTTGTTCCTGATAACTCTCAGTTGAGGGAAGAGTTATTCGATGAGGCACATCGTACGAGATACACCGTTCATCCAGGAACTACTAAGATGTATAAGGGTTTGAAGCAACATTTCTGGTGGAAAACCATGAAGAGGGATGTGGCTGAATATGTCTCCAAGTGTGATACTTGTCAGAGAGTTAAGGCGGAACATATGAGGCCAGCTGGTGAATTGCAACCTCTACCCATTCCGGAGTGGAAGTGGGATAGTATTTCGATGGATTTTATCGAGGGATTACCTATTTCTGAGGGTCATAACTCTATTTGGGTAATCGTTGATCGTTTGACTAAGGTAGCTCATTTCCTACCTATTAGCAATACTTATACTGCCAGTGACTTGGGAACATTGTATGTTGAGAAGATAGTGAAGCTTCATGGCATTCCTACGACCATTATTTCTGATAGAGGTACTCAGTTTACTTCCAAATTTTGGCGAGGACTTCAGAAAGCTTTTGGGACTGCGTTGAATTTCAGTACAGCATTTCATCCTCAGACTGATGGACAGACTGAGCGTGTGAATCAGGTCTTAGAGGATATGTTACGTGCATGTATAATTGACTTTAAGGGTCAATGGGCTGAGCATTTGCATTTGGCGGAGTTTGCTTATAATAACAGTTATCATGCTAGTATTGGGATGGCACCATTTGAGGCACTATATGGTAGACCTTGTAGAACTCCAGTGTGTTGGGCAGAACATCATGATCGCATTCTTATGGGAGGACCAAATATGGTTAAAGACACTACTGCGAAAATTGTAGTGGTTCGGGATAGAATTGTGGCTGCTCAGGAACGCCAAAAGCGTTATGCAGATAAGGGACGACGACCGATTGAGTATCAGGTTGGAGACCCTGTTCTATTGAAGGTCTCTCCTATGAAGGGGGTATGACGCTTTGGGAAAAGAGGGAAGTTGGCACCACGTTTCATTGGACCTTTCATTGTTCTTGAACGGATTGGGAAAGTGGCTTACAGGATCGAATTACCTCCTACGTTGGCTGATGTCCATAATGTCTTCCATATATCTATGTTGAGATTCTTTAAGAAGGATGACAAGAAAGCACGACATAATCAGAAGGAGATGCAGATTAATTTGGCAGACTTTCAGATAACTCCAGAGATGTCATATGTGGAGAAAGCAGTGAAGCTTCTCAAAAGGGAAGAACGTGAACTCCGTAGACGGAAGATTCCTTTTGTTCAAGTTCTATGGACTGGACGTACAGAACGTGAAGCTACTTGGGAACGTGAAGAGGATGTTCGTCGCGACTATCCGGTTTTCTTTGATAAGGTACGTGTGAATCTCGAGGACGAGATTCCTATTTAAGGGGGGTAGATTGTAATACCTGGTTCAGTGACCTGCCTGCATGTTAGTTATTAAGATTACTGTACAGTTAGGTGGCAGCACCCTGTTGTTTTAAATTAAACTAAACCAGTTCACACTAGTGCAGAGAATGAGAACCGACTTACCTTATGATTATAAACTGATGTTATCTGATCTCTGTTATACATTAAAAGAGAAAGAACAGAACTTGCTTTACTTTGTTTTTTTTACACTATATACTTCAAATTTAAAAGAGGAAGCTGCAAAAATTTATAAGAAGAAGAAGGTAGTCTTTAAGGATTTGATATTTTGAATCTCCGGCTTGCAAATTTCGTGTTAATAGCTAGTTGTCGTAGTGTTTTCTTCGCGAAGCGAGGTAAGTTACATTATTTGATATCTTCTCTTGTTTCTAGGAGATAGATGAGGTTAGTGGGTGTAAGAGTATGCTATTGTTTGATTTTGTTTTCATGAAATTGATATCATTAGTCAGTTATTATTGGACAATTGATAGGAAAGCATGTTAGTGTGTTTAATTGATTTACTATGATATTATTCATATATAATTTTCATGCCAAAGGTGAGATTGCATATTTTAAAATTTATGGGCATTGATAGTTAAGATACATTTAAATTGAATGTATGGATTGATTTGTGTGAAAGGGCTTTCGAGCCAGAGACTGTTTTGAACAGTCTGAATTTGGGGAGACGTCCCTGGAGTGTACGGAGAGTATTGCTCGGTGTCGCATACAGAAGTACACTCAGTGGTGCTATGTCACCAACCTTATGAGCCTGCGGAGAGTATTGCTCGGTGTCGCATACAGATGCATGGCTGGGGTACTGCGGTACCAGATGATTTGATATCAGATGGATTGGCTTTATGCCATATGTGTGATGATTAGATTGTTTATATAATTGTTTATTGATTCGAGTTACTGGAATTGATATAATGGGTATAATTGATACATGTATTGTATTGCTATATTATTGGGTGCGCTGATTCCGTCCCTGGGATCAAGATCGGATATCAAGTTGTGTAACTTGCTAGCGTTTAATCGCTCCTTTTTCCTTTCCTTCCAGGAAACAGGTAAAGCGATTCTCGGAGCGTGCGAAGAGGATCTAGTTGGAGATACTTAGCTTAGCAGGTGCTCTAAGTTGTAGTTTAGTCTTTTGTTATCAGTGTAGCCCTTGGGGCAGACACAACATGTTATCCTTTCAGTTGTGTGTTTTCTTTCAGTTCAATTCTTGTATATATGTATATACAGAGTTTGGCTTGAATAAATCTTCCGCTGTTGTTTTGTTCGAATTTTATTCGTATTATCTTTTATTATTCTGTCCTTACATGGATATTGGATTTGGAGCTTGGTGTCACGTGGCAGTAGTGTGAACCTACGGTCCATGGTGGACATATGGAGAACATTACAAATCTGGAGTCTGATCTTAGCCTGATCAACTAGGATTGGATTTTGGGGGCGTCACAACAAACCTATCAACTACCTGCAATCACTGCGAGTTGACACTACCGGTTATCTCTAACACCTTGACTTCACCAGAGTACGTTGATGTACGCACAAGACACTCGACTTCTTGATGAACACACAAGAAGACTCGAAGCCGATCTATGAAGCAAGCTTACACCAGAGTTCCTTGATGAACACACAAGGATACTTGACTTCTTGATTAACAGACAAGAAGACTCGAAGCTAATCTCAATATTCAATAACGAAGAAGAAGATGAATGGGAAAGAAGAGAATGAGTTCAATCACCTAAACAAACCTAAATAAACTCAAGAAGAAGACTTCAATTGGACTGCCAAGTTCTTTGGTTGAAAAATAATATATAGTTAGGGTTTTGAAAGAGAGAGAAAATAGGCCGAAACATGAAAAATACACGACGATGTACGTACGCCCTAACTAGGTACGTACGTCCCTGAACGAGAAAGTGATCTTTTGAACAGAACGTACGTACGTTCTAACTAGGTACGTACGTTCTAACAAAAAATAAAAGATCTGCCCAACCCTACGTACGTACGTCCTAATTAACTAGGTACGTACGTACTGTACCAAACAACAAACTGACAGACTTGAGATGAGAGAAAGAATACTCGGGACGACGCTCACACATCAAGGTATTCCTAATAACGAGATCAAGGCGAGATAACGTAGGACACACCTAGTCGCAAAATAATGTCAAACAACCGAATGCCGATTTCAATCTCCCCCTTTGACATTTATTTTGTGACAAAAACCTATGACTCTAAGAGCACTTATAATATGTGCTTACAAACCCAAACCAACTGCATTTATAATACATGCCTAAAAGAACACTCACACTCAATACTAACCAATGAGACGATCATCATCTTGAAAATCACGTCCTAAGACACCAACACAAGCTTCAAGATAATATGCAATGAATCACCATCATATGATAATCAACGGGAACATGAAGCTTTGACAATCAGAGACGAGGCGGAAGCAATGCAATCCATAAACCAATCAGAGAATCAACGGAAAGGTGACAAAGGAAAGAAAAAAGAAAAAACAAACCATAACAAATAAGAGAAAAAAAGAAAAAAAGAGAACAATCATGTTAACAACAAAAAGGATATGCAACGGAAGCCATAAAATAAACACTTGTTAACACGATGTCAATACAAAGAATTCTCCCCCTAAACAAAAACTCCACCTAAATGCAATACATATGAGAAAGATACACCTAGAACAAACAAACCAAATAAGAATATCTGAAACACACAAAGAACCATGCATACAAGGGTAAAAGAGAGTATATGCAAACTCAATTAAAACAAGATACTTAGTAAAGATGAATAAACTTGGTTTATTAAACAAAGTACGCACCAATCAAAAATTAAGATAAGAAACCAAACATCTACCAGAAATGCATCATACAAACATCCTTGGTGTGTGGGAAAGCTAAAGAAAACATAAAGAGAGTCATTTTCACACCTCACTCACAAATCATAAGAACACTCAAAACAACTAGTATTCACCATTAGAAGGATTTCACTTCACAAACGCCTAAACAGACACAGGGAAATGCACTTATAACCAATTTTTTTTTATGTACATATATTAACATGTGAAAGAGATTTTTACCTTCATTTTTTGCAACATGTGGTAGGGTGTAGCCTACATCTTTTAAAATTACTTCCCCTTGAAAAACAAACTTAAAGTAGTGCAACATCATGGTAACATGCAACACAAGAACTAACATCTCTTGAGTGCATCCGTCATTGAATGACCCTCACGGCCCCAACGCGTATATATACCAAATGATTTCGATCTCAAGAAGATCAAAAGGCTGGGGATTTTGTGAATTGTTAACCACTAACACACCGCCTTCATACTAATAATCAAGATAACATAAGAAGGCATGCATACGTATATTTCCAACTAATGATTATTCTAGAAGTTCATCATGTTCAAAAGATGGAAAAGGATATGCAAACAAACTCTCAAAGTGCCACCTAGCCGTGCATAGTGTAATCAAGCAAGGATATATGCATGAGACAAAACTAGATAAACATTGGTCTAAAATCTAAACATGAGAGCACAAACGTATGCTAAGTTCAATAAAATAGTTATATTCATGAGCACTAAGCATACAAGAATCATTGAAAACAATAGACCAATCTAACCACATATACAAAGTATGTCTATCCCAAACACCCATAACAAAGTAAACCAAAAAACCTTTTTTTTTTTTTTTTAAGTAGCATGATATTCAACCCAAACAAACAAAGCATGCATAAACAGAAAGACAAAAACACCAAACAAATAGCTTATGTGGTTAGAAAAATATGCAATTAAAAGAACACAAGACTAGAAAACAAACAAAAAATAAAATAAAAATTACGAAGATGATATTCAATCTGACTTTAACAAGTCAAAAAGAACTTTCAAGTCATCCTTCCGTACCCATACTTGAGAGATATTCTGCAAGTTAGACCCAGATATGGAGGATTTTTTAATATTATCCCCGATAGTAGACTTTCCAACCCTTCCGTACCCATACTTGAGAGATATTCTGCAAGTTAGACCACAAGTAAAACACTTCAAATGTCTATGTTTAGGACTTGTCTTGTTCTTGGTCATCACATTCGGCTTAGATACAAAAGCCTTGGTAGGTGGAGGCGGAGTAGGCATACGAGGATTTGGTAACAAAGGAGGCAAGGATGGCCTCACAAAAGAAGTAGTAGTAGGAGGAGGAGGAACACAACTGGAGGAAGCTCTAACATAGTCATATCCTGAACCAGTCTTATCTGAAGAAAACTTTCCACTTTTAATAAGGGTGTCTAAACCAACCGAAGCTTTCCCAAACCCTTGCAATCGCCTAGTAGAAGCAAATAAATTATTTTTCACAGCTTCATGCTCAAACAACAAATTTCTATACTTATCTTCTATCTCATGATTGGATATTTCCAAAGAAATAATTCTAGATTGGAAATCTAGCTTTTCTTGGGAAAACTCCTCAGATAAGACATTCATATCACCTGCAAGTACAAATTTCTTTTTTATAAGAGACTCAACCATATCATTTAAAATCTGATTAGTCTTACGCAAGGATTGACATTGTTTAACAGATGACATATGTAATTCCCTTAACTCACTGGGACTTGCCAAAACAGAATCATCGAATTCATGATCAACAATATCGGTTACCTGACAGTCCACATTCTCATTCAAAGATACTCCATAGGCAACACAATGTGTAACATGGTCTTCCGCTACATCATCATCATCATCCTCGTTTTCATCTTCCTCCCAAGTGGTAGATAACTTGATTTTTTGTTGTTCTATCCCTTGTGCATCAAATTTCTTAGGAAGCTTACACTTGTCAAAACCATGGTTAGTCAAACCATTATATTTCATAGTCTTAAAAATATGTTTAAGATAATGATAAATGATACTTAGATGTTGCTTAGTGTCAAGAGACTCATCATGATTAATTTTTTCATCTTGCACATCCTCAAAAGATCCAGCTTTAAAAGCAAAGGATTTATTTTGAGGTTGCTCAAGTTGAACCTCAAGTTCATAAGTTCTCAATTTTCCTACTAAGGTCTCTATGGACATGGTCTTTAAGTCATTGCTTTCTTGAATGGCATCTTTCCTAGAACGGAATCTAGATGGCAAAGACCAAACCTATAGATGTACTATTGTTGATAACATCCTGCAAACGAATAAAGAATTCATCAAAAGATTCATTATTATCCATTTTCATAGTTTCAAATTGAGTAATAAGAAGTTCAAGCTTACTCTCTTTGACAGCAATGTCACACTCATGAGTTCTTACCAGCCTATCCCAAACCTCTTTGGATGTTATACAACTATGAACTCTCCGAAATTCACTAGCATCCAAAGCCATAAATATAGCATTAAGCCCTCTTTGGTTGTTAGTAGAAGCAACTTTGTCTTCCAGACTCCACGTGTTTCGTGGCTTTACAATTGTAACAACCTCATCTGTACTACCTGTAGTAACTCTCGGTGGTGACCAACCATCTTCCACAACGATCCACACATCCTCACTGATAGCCTGCAAATACGCAGCCATAAGAACTTTCCAATAGGGAAAATTAGTTCCATCAAATTTAGGAGGACAAATTAGTATTCCAAATTTATCAGAATCCATTAAAATTGCACTAAGAATCTACGCGTGAGCCTTTACGCTCCTTAACAAGCGCCCTGCGACTGATACCAATTGAAAACCCAATGTATGCAATATTATACTAAAACAAACAAGAACAAAACAGTAAACAAGTAAAAAACACACAATATTTTTAACGTGGTAAAACCCAATATGGGAAATGTCCACGGTTGTCCTCACGACAACAAATAAATCCACTAGATGAAAAGAGATGTACAAACCTATTAACTACCTGCAATCACTGCGAGTTGACACTATCGGTTATCTCTAACACATTGACTTCATCAGAGTACCTTGATGTACGCATAAGACACTCGACTTCTTGATGAACACACAAGAAGACTCGAAGCCGATCTATGAAGCAAACTTACACAAGAGTTCCTTGATGAACACACAAGGATACTCGACTTCTTGATGAACACACATGAAGACTCGAAGCTAATCTCAATATTCAATAAGGAAAAAGAAGATGAATGGGGAAGAAGAGAATGAGTTCAATCACCTAAACAAACCTAAACAAACTCAAGAAGAAAACTTCAATTGGACGGCCAAAGAACTAGTTTGTTCTTTGGTTGAAAAACAATATATAGTTAGGGTTTTGGAAGAGAGAGAAAATGGGTCGAAACATGAAAAATACATGACGATGTACGTACGCCTTAACTAGGTACGTACGTCCCTGAACGAGAAAGTGATCTGTTGAACAGAACGTACGTACGTCCTAACTAGGTACGTACGTCCTAACCAAAAATAAAAGATCTGCCCAACCCTACATACGTCCTAATTAACTAGGTACGTACGTACTGTACCAAACAACAAACTGACAGACTTGAGCTGAGAGAAAGAATACTCGGGACGACGCTCACACATCAAGGTATTCCTAATAATGAGATCAAGGCGAGATAACCTAGGACACCCCTAGTCACAAAATAATGTCAAACAACCGAATGCCGGTTTCAAATAGATGCACAAAGATAGAGTAAGTAGATCAAGATAAATAAGTTACATTTTTTGTGTTTTCTAAACACGCAGTTAGAGTAAAATAGAGTTAGTGAACTAACCTTGGTGTCCCATCAAGAATGATGCGCGGCAAAAAAAAAAATAATATACAGGATACACAATCAACATTGAAAGTAGTGATCCTACTTAAACATAATATTTTTTTCAAAGTCACCAAATTTTTTTTATTTTTTTAACTTATTAAAGTATGTACATGTAATAACTAAATATTTGACTTACTGTCGATTTACAAATTTACCGACATGGAGCCTTGGAGGTTGTTTTCGAAGAAAAGGTCTAACAATCTATTGATACTGAGATGGTATCAACATAGCTAGTTCCAAACACATACCAAATCAACTGTACTATGGTAGGAATTGTTTCAGTGTTCCGATTAACTTTATCTTAGGGATGCAAACGCAAAATAGATATTTATAGTTTTAAAATGTGCACAACTATAATAAGCTTGCAACCATGAAAGCTATCTTTGAAGCGGGACCATAAATAACAATGAACAGTTTTCATAGGCTAAAAAAGTAACCTAATTTTTGCGGTCGTCTTATATAATTACAATAAGCAGAAAATAAAGTTGAGTCCTTAGAAAAAAAGAGAAGACCTAACCATTAAGTTTCTACATTACTACTAATGATGGGGTTAACTAATTTTTAACAATAACAAAATATTTTATTGTAATTGGAGAAAGACCGGAACATCTCTAGAATAAAACTAAGGTAAATGTGTGTATATAAGAGAAAATTTCTGAACACAAACTATAATGAATATAGTAGAAGATTGATTAGATAAGGTAGAAATGGTGATAGAGAATACAAAAGACATGCGTTAAAGAAGACAACCTGCAAAGGTGTAGTTCAAGCAAACAAAAGAAGGGGTTGAGCCGTCTATATACTCAGATAAAATAGAATTCATCAAAAGTGATGGTAAGTGGAATATGTTCAGGAGTCATACCAGCTCAGTCAACCTACAACTGCATAAAATTCCAAAGTAATTGCATTGATTGAATTTGTCTAGATGTCATCAAATTGCCCACCAAGTAATTGGGAATCATAATTTGAAGATAACATTCCTTAAATTTAAAACAAATAGAAATAACCAAACCACATATACAAAATACTAATCACCTGGTCCTAGTGAAGGAAATAATTTCATGTTCTTCCTTTCTGGAAGGAAAGATTAAGGAAATCCTCAATTTAAAACAAATAGAAATAACCAAACCAAGTATACAAAATACCAATCACCTAATCGTTAAAACATAAAAGTAAGAGGGCTATAAAAAAAATCTGCAATAACATCAATGAGAAAAATGCTCTGACCAACTGAGCTAATAGACCTCTTTTATTATAACATAACAATATATGAATAAATTTAAACTTTCATAACAACTATTTTTTTAAGCTCCAAATTTTGCTTCGGTTAGCATTCCTTCAAGAGAGAAAATTGAAATATCATACATATAATCAAACTTGGTAATGCTCAAGCTAAAGAACTAAGCAACTAACATTTTAACATGTAATAGTTGTTGTGTTCTTGTCATGTCCTTGCATTGCAACCTAGGACAGAGGACATACTACCTAACTGTTCCTTTTAACTTTGTTTCTCCTATCAAGCCAATTAGAGGTATATTGGTTTACTCTTTATACTGTGAAGTTGAGGATCTCCCTCACGACTATCCCAGAACTCTGAGGCAATGGTACTGAACTATACTCATGACTCAAGGTCTCCAACAACTGTACTAATTAAGGTAAAGGCAATGCTAATAGTCATATTAAATTCAATGGCGCCCCCTAGTATTGTTGTACTCAGAGTTCAGACTGAACTTAGAGTATTTACAGTAATTCCACAACTAAGAGTTCAGGCTGAATTTACTGTTTTGCAGTAAGTATCTGTGTTCACTCTTGAAATCTAGATATGGCGGTTATAATATGCACTCGACCCCAACGACATATGCTTTAGTATGAATAAGCAAGTTACACAGATTTTTAGATGTCTGCAGTCAAGGGATGATTGGGCATTTGCTGCCTACTTTGGCATGGTCGTGATGCGAGGACGCCTATTGATGAACATGTGCAGAGCACATGATTCAATTCCTACATGAGTTTCTATTTTGATTCCTATTCTTAATAGGATTTATCATTACTTAGTTTCTATTTTGTTTTAAGTTCCTAGACTAAGTAGCTTTTCTAGTTTAGTTAGGATTAGGTTTAATAGGGGATTGCAAACCCTATTAAGTAGGTTAGATTGAAGATTTGTTTATGTCTTGAGACATTAAATTCGTTTTTGTGAAAAACCCTAGTTTTTGGGTGTTCAAACCATTTATTTAATTGGTGTTCTTATTATTGTTTGCTTCCGCCGATAATATTACATCAGGTCGATTATAAGTAAGCTTGTATATCCATCAAAGCTCTCTATATGTTTTAATCACATGAAATAACATGAAGAAATAATCAAAAGCCTAATAAAAACTGGTTCTTTTTATGGTTGGTATAAGAGAACAATTTCTTTGTGATATATGTAAAACATCTTGTGAAAATCCCCGCAGATTTAAGCCTAATCAACCAATTCACGATATAGAACAAATGAACAATTAACACTAAAACTACTCACGAAATTGGATTACTATAAAACATTGTATCAACAGTAAGAATTAAAGGATTACCTGCTGGAGGTTTTCGTCAGAGATAAACTGGTATAGAATAAAAACTTCAGCTTTAATTCGTCTTGTAACTGAAATTTCTCATTAGTTGGTGGAGTTTTTATAGAAGAATTAAAAAGTGAAATCCAAGAAGAAAGTGACAACATCCTTTGTCACTCATGGCATCATTGTATAGTCTATGACGCAAATTAAAATTCTACCCCTAAACTATCCAATTTCAGATCAAAATTCAAACTTTTTTTTATAAATATCAAAATAAACCATGAATACTTGAGATCCCCTCGCCCCTCCTGCTGATCCCAAATCCATCTTGTCTGGCTCTGCACCTTGGTTAGGTGAGACGGTGTAAATAAACAATGAATACTTGAGATCCACTCGCCCCTCCTGCCTGCTGATCCCAAATCCATCTTGTCTGGCTCTACAGCTTGGTTGGCTCTGTAGCTTGGTTAGGTGCGACGGTGTAATACTCACTCGTAAATTATTGGTGTCATAATTTGAGTCCCTCTGGGAGTCCGTCCAAGCTTCAACAACTAAGAGCATCTCCAATGGTCTATCAAATTTGTAAGTTTAAGAAAAAAAACTCAAAAACCATAAAAAAATGTTATCTTAAATTTGACGAAATCTTAACATTTCATTAAGCTTTCTCAGATTTGAGAGTTTCTCAAAGTGTTTTTAACTTAAAAAAGTAAAACTACTACCTTTGCGCGAAACTACTATTTGTGCTTGGATTTTTTTTTTATTTTTTATATTAAGTGGGTCCCACATTTCACGGTAGAGAGGAGAGAAAAACTATATACGCGAAAATAGTACTCTTGCGCACAGTTATTAACTGTGCGTAGACTTT
This sequence comes from Aquilegia kansuensis, assembly GCA_020826895.1. Lineage (NCBI taxonomy): Eukaryota > Viridiplantae > Streptophyta > Magnoliopsida > Ranunculales > Ranunculaceae > Aquilegia > Aquilegia kansuensis. Next base: position 20,021,030 of record CM037004.1, on the reverse strand, counting down.
TTTTATTTATTTTTAATAATTTTTATGGCCCCACTTTTGTGTGGTATGTTTTAAAAAACCATTGGAGATAGATGAAAAAACATCTTCTTAAATTTATAAAAAGTCTATGTGGCATCTTAAATTTAAGAGACCATTGGAGATGCTCTAATGCCTTTGATTGAACTTCAATTGAGGAGCAATTCCACCACGTGGCACATATAGTAAGAAACGTGGCAAACAACTTAACTGAGTTAAATTCTAACTAACGGCATGAGCATGTGAGTGAGAAAACAATAACTGGAAAGCTTAACCCCAAAAAAAGTTCTTAATATCATCTGCAATCTGCATCCCATCTTCTCTCTCACTCACTTCTTTCTCCTTTAACAAATGCCTCTGTAGTACATCGTACCTTTCTAATGGTGAGATGGTTTCTATTAGCAATCAAATTGAAATATAGTCAAAATTCATTCTGAAAGTTTTGTGTGAGCAGATTCTTATTTATGCCATGAATAACAGAGACCATTCAGATCGTGCAGATTCTTATTCATATACCATGAATAATGGAGGCTATTCAAATCACCAAGTTTTATTTTTTTAAAGTTATGTAAATTTAATAAATGTGCAGGAGTTTTACATGTCAATTGATTAAAAATTTAAAATCTTATGTGAAATTTGATCAATTAAGGGATTGGCAAAGAGAATGACGGGCAATCGCCAATAATCGCATAGTTCAACTGAGTGTGAGAGATATATATTAAGTTATTAACTATCAAGGTGAATGAGATAGTTGTTTAACTAAAATTATGAATTTGTTCTATGGAGGAGAAATGGAGGATCATACATATGATGATATATAATCCCACATTTTGTACTCGAAAACCTTGCGTAGGGTAAAATGCGCAGCAAAACCATTTTTTTCTCTTCGTTACAAATTCAAATTCGAAATTCAAATTCTTGTTATTTTCCCATGAATTTCTCTACAGTTATTCCTAAATCCTTAAGTCTTTGTATTAATCCTTTATATCCTTTTCTTCTTTTCGGTTTATTTTCTCAGTTGTGTCTATCTCAATTGAGCATTATCTCTAGAATTTTGCTGTTCAATAGCTGTTTATCTATGGCGCACAAGAGAATTTTGGGTGATAGCAGTGATGAAGAGTTTTCTGATGGTGAAGGAGATATTTTTGAGTTGGAAGAGGCGATGAAAAATAACTGGAAGATTGATAACTCCCCGGAGGCGGTTATTCTAGATGATTTGGAAGATAATGTGCCAGCTGAATGGAAATTTATCTTACTTGGTAAATTCTATGCCCCAAAATTTGTGGATACTGAAGTAATTAAGAAGGAAACTCATTAGTGATTGGGAAATTTTGAAAGAGGTTGAAATTATACCTTTAGCTTCTGGTGTATTTAAGGTGATTTTTGAGAGCTTGAGAGAGAAAAGGAAAGTACTCAAAAATGGTCCGTGGAGTATTCAAGGGTATGTGTTCTCAGTTCAGCCTTGGTTTGCAAATTTTCAATTGAAAGATTATCCGTTCGAGTGGATTCGGTTATGGATACAGGTTTTTGGTCTTCCGTTGGAAAGAAATCGTGAGGTGGATGTCCGACGAGTTGGAGCAAGCTTTGGAAGGGTGATAGATTATGATCCGGTGGGAGGTTCTGATGGGTTAGGTCCTTTTTCAAGAGTCCAAGTTCTTTTTCATCTACAAAATCCTTTGTTAGTAGAAAGGTCAGTTCGCTCAGATAATAAGGTGTTTACGGTGAAATTCAAGTATGAAAGGTTACCTGTTTTCTGTTATTTCTGTGGGGTTATTGGCCATAACTATAGGATCTGTACGAAGTACTCGAAGCATCCTTTGGTGAGCAATAAACCGGCAAATTTTGCACCACTGAGTATTTGCAAGTTTCCTCGGTATCTCAGAGCTGATATTATAAAGTTTGGTAAGGGTATTGGTGCTAGTAGGGGGCAAAATAGTCAAAATCTTCAATCTACTAAAGGAAAAAGTATTCCATTGCAGCAAGATGGGAATCAAAGGAAATTGTTGTTGAATGATCGGAACATAGTGATCGGAGATGGTGAGTCTTCGCTGGCAGCAGAGAAATCTTTGGTAGCAGCAGATAAGGCGAATTTTACGGCAAGTGTTGAAATGGATTTGACGGTAGCTGATATTGCGGTGATAGAGTTGAATGAGTCAATGGTTACCAATTCTGGTAGTGAGTGTGACAAAGTAGGTAATTATAATGAGGAGATTTTGCAAGTTGAACGAGTCAATAGTGAGGAATTGAAGGTTGTTGCGGATTTGGGGGGTTCTCATGTAGAAGATGGTGTGGAAGTAGTGGGTGCTAAGATGGAAAATAGAATTGATGTGGGACTGTTGGTGGAGGATGGGAGCAAAGTACCTTACGCACTGACCAATGATGGACCTTCTGATGAAGAGATAATTGTGAGCTATGGTTTAAGCCCAAATGAGTCTCCGGGCCTGGTAAAGTTTTTAAAGTCTGTGGATATTAAAGTACATTCTATGATAGAAGCGGATAAGAAAAAGGCCCCAGTAAGTAAGTGTTGGGAGTTGAGTGATATTGAGAAGTGTGGTAAAATCCTTTTTGCTGAGCCCGTTTGTGTTAAGTCTAGTAATCCACTTTTTGATCTCAAGTCAAATAACCCAATCTTTGAGTCCTCCCCGTCTTCTTCTCCTACCTTGTCTCAATCAATGTTAAACCTTTCACCGAAAACCGACTTTCAAGTAAACTCTGAGTCGCTTCAATTTGGAGATAAAACTAGATTGACTCCCTCAATTTCTTCTCAATTGAATAATAGCTTATCTAATTCCAAGAGCTCAAACCTTCAGTGTGTAATTCCAATCTCCGAATCTGGTGTATCCGCTCCTCTTCCGTCCAAGCCTAGAAGATTGAAGGAGTTGGCCAGGAAGTTTGTTGTTCAAGCTTCTCATACTGTTAGGGAGAAAATTGAGAGTGAGTTTGCAAACCGCAAAAGGATGAGAACGGAAGAATCGTCAAGTCAGTCTACTATTAATAATTTAAATAGTGAAGGAAGAGCTATGAAAAGAAGGAAAGATATGGAGAAGCTCCTGCTTGAAATCGATACTGAAGGAAGTAAGGGTGGAGGTGATCCAAAAGATATGCTTGAAAAGTTAGAAAAGGAGTTGCAGAGTTCCGATACTGATTTACAATCACTCAAGGAGGTTAAGCTGGTTGGTAATTGTGTGACTGATGCTGTGCAGAGAAAGGTAGATTTGATGGTGAATGAAAATGATGGAGGTGTATTTGCTGGGTCTGGTAGCAATTCTACTGGAGGGTTCGCGGCAGCTGTCCCTAATCAACAGCCTCCTCTTTTATGATGCTATCTTGGAATTGTAGGGGAATGGGTTCCTCCTCTGCAGTTCAAAATCTAAAGGACCTTATCCAGGAAGGTGACCCGGAGGTGATCTTTATTTCTGAGACAAAAGTGAAGGTTAGTAGAATGGAAATAGTTAGGAAAAAAATAAAGTATAGTGGGTGTCATTTTGTTGCTGCTAATGGAAGAAGTGGTGGTTTGGCTTTACTTTGGAAAGAGGGAATTAATCTGCAGATCATAGCTTCATCCCGCCATGTGATTACAGGTAAAATTTCTGATTTCCCAAATAATAATGATTGGTTCTTCTCTTGTGTTTATGGTCATCCGACTCCCTATTTAAGAAAAGAAGTGTGGAACGAATTAAGGGTTACTGCAACTAATGTTCCTGGTCCTTGGGTTTTGCTTGGGGACTTTAATGCAATAGCCACTGCTGATGAAAAAATTGGTAGTCATGGCATTCTGTGGAAAAGTTTAGAGGAGTTTAATGAATTAATAACTGAGCTTGGGCTGTTTGATATGGGTTTTTGTGGGTCTAAATTTACTTGGTCGAATTGTAGAAGGGTAGGTGATAGAATTATTGAAAGGTTGGATAGGGTGTTAGCCAATACTGGTTGGGTTGATAGTTTTCCTGAAGCTATGGTTCAAAATGTGTCGTGTGGCTCTTCGGATCATACTGCATTGTTAGTGTCTTTGGCTAAAATGGAGAAACCTGGTCGTAGACCGTTTAGATTTCATGAAATGTGGTTAAAGGATTCCACATGTTTAAATGTGATTGAATCTGCTTTGACCACCAGATTTACAGGGTCTTCTGGATTTCAATTAAAGTGTAAATTAAATATGACTAGGTATAGACTTAGAGTTTGGAATAAAACTCATTTTGGAAATATCTTTCATGATATTAAAAAACTGAGATCTGAACTGGATAATCTTATGCTGAATATAGAGGATGAACAGAGTTACACTTTGATGTTAAGAAAGAAAAAAGAACTGAATATTCTGCTTGATAAAGAAGATGCATACTGGAGGCAATTATCTGGTTTTTCTTGGTTAAAAGATACAGGTAGAAATACAAGATTTTTTCATCTCTCGACTGTTTATAGGAGAAGAAAGAATTGGATTGCTAAAATAAAAAATAAGGATAATGATTGGGTAGATAGTAGAGTTAATATTGGTAAGGTCCTTAATGAGTATTTTGCTGATATTTTTTCTACAAGTCTACCTTTAGTCAATCAGGATGTCCTTAATCTTTTTCAACCAATTTTGAATCAGGAGGATAATGATTTTCTAATTAGTATTCCTTCTCCATCTGAAGTATGGGATACTGTTAAAAAAATGGGTAGTTTGAAGTCACCTGGTCCAGATGGTTTCCAAGGTTTATTTTATAAGAAGAGTTGGGAATGGGTTGGCCCAACTGTGATTAAAGTTGTGCAAGAGTTCTTTTCAAATGGATGGTTGTCCTCTTCTTTAAATGAAACTTACATCACTTTGATCCCAAAAGTCCAGAGTCCTGAAACTCCAAGCCAGTTTAGGCCTAAAAGTTTATGTAATTTTTCTTATAAAATTATTTCAAAAATTATGGCTAATAGACTTAAAACTTTTCTGGATTCGATTATATCCCCTTATCAGAGTGCATTTGTCAAGGGTAGGGTTATTGGAGATAATACTTCCATGGTGCATGAAATGTTTTACAGGATGAAAAAAATGAAAAAAGGTAAAACTGGTTGGATGGCTGTGAAACTTGATATGTCTAAGGCCTATGATCGAGTTGAATGGGGATGTTTAGCCAATATTTTTAGACAGTTGGGTTTTTCTGAACATTGGGTTAATCTGGTTAATCAATGTTTAAGTACTGTTAAATTTCAGGTTCTGCTGAATGGTGCACCAATTGAAGAAATTGTTCCTAGCAGGGGTATAAGGCAGGGTGACCCTCTGTCACCCTATCTTTTTATTATCCTCTCGGAAGCTCTCTCTAGAATGATCTCAAAAGCTGAAGAAGTGGGTCAGGTGCATGGATTTAAGCCTAAAAGGGGTGCTCTTGGAATTTCACATTTGCTCTATGCGGACGATCTGATCTTGTTCTGCCGGGCGGAGAAAGAAGAGGTAACAAATTTATTAAATGTTGTTAATGAGTATTGTCAGGTTACAGGACAGTTAGTTAATTCTGATAAATCTGCTGCTTTTTTTAGTTCAAATGTCCCTACTAATCGTCAGATAGAACTAAGGAATATATGGGGAGTAAGGAAATTCAGGGATAATGATAAATATTTGGGAGTCCCTGTTCTTTTGAGTAGAAAAAGGAGAGATAGTTTTCATTATATAGTAGATAGGATTCAGAGTAAGATAGCGGGGTGGAAATCAAAGCTTTTATCTCAAGCTGGTAGGTTAATAATGCTGAAATCGGTGACTGAATCTATGCCCATTTATGCTATGTCAACTTATTCTTTACCTGGTTCTATTTGTGATGAAATTGAAAAAATACAAAGGGATTTTTGGTGGAAGAATTCTGCTGATAGGAAAGCTGTATGTCTTATGAGTTGGGAAAGAATTTGTAGAACTAAGTCTGAAGGAGGGCTTGGTTTGAGGAGCATGAAATTACTGAATAAAGCTCTATTAGTGAAACACTGGTGGAGACTTAAATCAGATAGAGAATCCCTATGGTCCAAGTTTTTTCGAAGCTTGTACCCAAAATGGGAATTAGAATGGAAAGGTGAGGTGCACAAAGTGCATGATGAATCAATTTTCTGGCAGGGTCTAGGTTCATGCAAGGATATATTTAAAGAAAACTGTGTTTGGCAGATAGGTAATGGTATGGGAATTAATATGTGGGATGAACCTTGGCTTGTCTTCATGAATAAGCCTATGATTCTTAGAGAGGTGCTAGATATTCCAAATGGGATGGAAGCTATGGTGGTTAACCAGTTAATTAACCCTGTTACTTTTACTTGGAATTTACCTTTAATAGAGAGATTAATCCCGACACCTATTCGTAAGTCTGTTATAAATACTAATCTGAGAAGAGGAATGAGTGATAAGGTGATCTGGTTAGCGAACCAAAATGGTAAGTTTAGTGTTAAAACTGCTTACCTTAGAGGTAGGCAGGAGACTGGTTCATCTAGTCAGATGGAAACAGAGAAGTGTTTCTTAAAAAAGATTTGGAAGTTAAAAACTCCTGCCCATATTATGCTATTTATATGGAAAAAAATTTCTGGAATTTTGCCAACAGGGGATAGACTTGTTCAAAGGAATATGGTGGGAGATTTTACTTGTTGTTGGTGTCAAAAGGAGGTTGAATCTATAAATCATTGTTTTTTCCAATGTGATTGGATTCAGAGGTTATGGTTTCTTAGCCCAATTAATATTAACATTGTGAGTCGTAAGGAGTGGGACTATAAAGAGTGGATTAAATATTTTATTACTTGGTATACTCTGGAATCAAAAGTGCAGTCTTTCCACCTAACCTTCAGTTTATATTTGCTCTATTATATCTGGTTTTTCAGGAATCTAGTAAAGTTTGAGAAAAAACTGGTTAAACATGAAGATATTCTGATTAACTGTAACTTTGCTTGGAATATGTGGCTGGAATCTTTGTTGCTTGATAAGTGTAATGGTTCTACTGACCTGGCTTCTATTAATAATGATGTGGACTGTTTGGATGTTGTCAGTGATGCAGTTTGGTTTGCCCCACCGCCAGGATTTCTAAAAATTAATTTTGATGCTGCATATAATAGAGTTAATGGGGAAGCTGCGGCTGGGGCAGTTTGTAGAGATGCAGATGGAAGGATGCAGGCTTGTTCCTTTAGAAGATTTAAAGCTCAGTCATCAGAAGAGGCAGAGGCAGTTGCAGCTGAACTTAGTGTGTTGATGGCGCTTGCACTTGATATGGATAATTTTATAGTTGAAGGAGACTGTCAAGAGGTGATCAAAACACTCAAAACTCAGCCATCAAATGCAAATTGGGAATGTCAGTTAATTCTAAAGCATGTTTTGAGTCTATGTAATAATTTTTCTTTTTGTAACTTTAGGTGGTGTAATAGGTTAGCTAATTCAGTTGCACATGAGCTTGCTTCATGGGCTGTTAGAAATAGTTTGGAGAGTCTGCCACCTAGAGAGTGTCTTGAGTCTGTAAGACCTCTTTTTATGATTTAATAAATTGATATTTTCAGCGAAAAAAAAAAAGAGAGAGATTGGGCTACAATTGGGCTTTAAGTTGGGCTTACCTTTGCTCTTAACTGTCTGTAAAAACGCTATGTGACACTTACTAGGCTCTTAATAGTATATAGACTAGTTGTTGAACCTGTGCTACGCACCGGGATTTATGTGAAACTATATAAGAAGAATTTTGATAGATGTATTTGTTTTTTGTCATTATCATTGTCAGTACGATATTATAATTTTGATAGATGTAGATAATAAATTTTTTGTAATATTTTATATTTAATAGAAATAATTATATTATTTATTTCATAATTTTAATAATTATTATAATATTCTAATAAATCTATAAAGAAATTCAACTATAATATAATTTTTCTACGATTATAATAATTATGAACTCATCTAAATATTCTTACTTTCTTAGTCTATGTCTTCCATACTTGAATATTTCTTGTTTTTTTTTTTTTTGTATTTTACAATCATTTTTCCTTTGTAGTAGTTGTTGTACATTCCAATATTGTGATCATTTGAATTCACAACAACCCTGATTGAGTGATTTCTGTTTTTGGTAATTTTTTCTTTTCAGCAATATATTGGTAATGTAGTTCTGTCAAAAAATTATGTTAGTAATATTTATGCAATTATTAAAATATCTTTGATTTTTTTATTTGTAGTAATTACAATCGAAAGGTTTACCCCGTTTCTTGTTCATATTATTCAAAAGACCGTTGAGATGTGAAAGAAATACTTTCTTCACCATAGTATCGTATTCAATATTTTTTCCTTTTTTGGTATCTTGGTTTTGGTACTTAGCATATCAAGCCATTTTTTGTTGAATGCGAATGTAATGTCAATTTTTTCCTGCATTTAATTATTTTGAAAATTAATTTAACTTGTATTAGCATCATGGATAATTAAAATATTGTAATGTAATGCAATTTTTTCTGTTGAAACGCCTTATGTCTTTTTCAGTTTCTATTGCTTTTTCAGGTGATCCTGGCAATAGTTTTTTTTTGTTATTGGTTGATAGATCATCTTTGCCCATCTTTTTGTTGCAAAGTTCCTGCATCCAATATTCAATTATAATATAATATTTATTTTAAAAAATATTAAAATATTGTATTAAATAATATTTTAAATTGAATGTGTAGATACTAATATTCCAATCTGCAAGCAAAGAAGCAAACTTCCAGCCTAGCTTATACCTTTCCTCCAGCAGACCATACACAAAAGTAGAATCGGTTTCGATCACCATATTAGTCATATGTAGTCTTGTGATCAGGTGCACGACATCTCTGACGGCCCAGAGTTCAACCAAGTCATTTGAGCAGCAACCAATGTGTCTGGATAAACCTGCAAAAAAGGAACCAAATTCATTCCTTATAACCACACCTATCCCAGCTGCAGAATTATTAGCTGCTCCATCCACATTCACTTTCCACGACACTATTTTTTTTAAGAGAGAGAGTGAAGTTCAGATTTTAGGTTGACTAATGTAACATAACCAATGAAGTTTGGACTGATAGTTTGACACTAATTTTGTTAGTAGATAAGGAGTGAAGTTCAGATACAGTAGGACATGTAGCTGTTCGCCTGTTCGAGTGAAGCAAATCTTTATATCTCATCATAGCTAGTAGTTAATGGTTTTATAAAAAAACGGGGAAAAAAAATAGAGTTGCAGTCTCTACATGGTAGTGAAGAGTGCCTCAATTGAATGTAAGGGTTTTAAATGGTCTTCAACATCAAGTACTTTGTCGCGAAGTGCCATAGTTGTTTTGTAAAGTTAGAGTATTATAGAAGATTGTCGATTGAATTCTTCTCGGAGTTGTAAAGGTTGTACTGTTGTTTAATATATCCATCTATCTTACTAATTGCTACGAGTACTTTTGCAGTTTGCAAGTATATTGTGAATAATGCACCATAAGAACACTTTAATCTTTCACAGAATAAATAATTTAGCTTCTAAAGATAATCTCAACAGTACTTGATGAGATTAAAACAGTCTTTCACTTTCGCTCGAGGCATAATTAATACATGCATAATTTATACATTTGTTATGTGATCAAGTATTACCTGCTTGCCAAGATGTGCATAAAAGAGAGCTGAAAGTGGAGTCTCTTGTGTAGGTTTAACTATCATTGTGAACCTGACAGCAAAGGCAGGGGCAAGCTTCATGAATCATGACGTATATCAAGCCGGTAAAGTTTCAGGGGATGATGTGCTCCCAATAGAAAGCACATTACAAATACAACCTGCATATATACCCTATATAATACAACACAAAAAGAGAAATTTAAATGGATAATACAATAAAAAAGATAACTTTTATACTCTAGAGTAGTGTGAGTTCTACACTTTAACATGCTTTGGACTGTGTCACTTTAATTCTAAGCAGGCTCATCAGATGGAATTCCGTGTCACTTTGAGTTTTAAGTAATAAAAAGTATAATTTACTTAACTTCATGGAAGACATTTACAGGTCCAACATTTCATCCTTCACTATTAGCTTATCCTCCTGGCAACAGATATGCAAGAATATTTACAATAAAATGCATACACAACTTATTTGAAATCTCCGTCTATAAAGCACTTTTGCAGTTTGCAAGTATATTGTGAATAACGTACCATAATAACACTTTAATCTTCTGTGGTACTTCGGATTTCCAGATCATGTTTTCAAGGAACCTCCCTTGGTTTCGTTCAGTTGTCTGCAGCCTGAGCTTTGTCTGTCTTCCTGATTTTCTAAAAACTTATTGAAACCGGCATTCGGTTGTTTGACATTATTTTGTGACTTAGTGTGTCCGTGGTTATCTCGCCTTGATCTCATTATTAGGAATACCTTGATGTATGAGCGTCGTCCCGAGTATCCCTTCTCTCATCATGACTGTCAGGTTGGTGTTTGGTACAGGACGTACGTACTTTGAGTTGGACAGATCTCTTGTTAAGGTTTGGACGTACGCACCTAGTTAGGATGTACATACCATAAGTTGGTCAGCAGACTTTCTTCTTTCAGGGACGTACGTACCTAGTTAGGGCGTACGTACGAAGAGTTGGTCAGCAGACTTTTTCATTCACGGACGTACGTACCTAGTTAGGACGTACGTACGTCGTCGTCAGATTTCCTTGTTTCGGCCCATTTTCTCTCTCCTCCAAAACCCTAACTATATATGGTTTTTCCAGAAAAGAATTAAGTAGTTCTTTAGCCGTCCAATTCATCTCTAGTCTTGGAGTTTCTTTAGGTTTTGGTTTAGGTTATTTTGGTGATTGAACTCATCTTCTTCTTCCCCATTCATCTTCTTCTTCCTTATTAAATATTGAGATCAGCTTCGAGTCTTCTTGTGTGTTCATCAAGAAGTCGAGTATCCTTGTGTGTTCATCAAGGAACTCTGGTGTAAGCTTGCTTCATAGTTCGGCTTCGAGTCTTCTTGTGTGTTCATCAAAAAGTCGAGTGTCTTGGGCGTACATCAAGGTACTCTGGTGAAGTCAAGGTGTTAGAGATAACGAGTAGTGTCAACTCGCAGTGATTGCAGGTAGTTGATAGGTTTGTACATCTCTTTTCATCTAGTGGATTTATTTGTTATCGGGAGGACAACCGTGGACGTTTCCCATATTGGGTTTTACCACGTTAAAAATATCGTGTGTTCTTTACTTCTTTATTGTTTTATTCTTGTTTGTTTTAGTATCATATTGCACATATTGGGTTTTCTATTGGTATCAGTCGCAGGGCGCTTGTTAAGGAGCGTAAAGGCTCACGCGTAGATCCTTAGTGCAATTTTAATGGATTCTGATAAATTTAGAACACTAATTTGTCCTCCTAAATTTAAGGGAACTAATTTTCCCTATTGGAAAGTTCGTATGGCTGCGTATTTGCAGGCTATCAGTGAGGATGTGTGGATCGCTGTGGAAGATGGTTGGTCACCACCGACAGTTATTACAGGTAGTACAGATGAGGCTGTTACAATTGCAACGCCACGAAACACATGGAGTCCGGAAGACAAAGTTGCTTCTACTAACAACCAAAGAGGGCTTAATGTTATATTTATGGCTTTGGATGCTAGTGAATTTCGGAGAGTTCATGGTTGTATAACATCCAAATAGGCTTGGGATAGGCTGGTAAGAACTTATGAGGGTGACACTGCTGTCAAAGAGAGTAAGCTTGAACTTCTTATTAGTCAATTTGAAACTATGAAAATGGGCAATAATGAATCTTTTGATGAATTCTTTATTCGTTTGCAGGATGTTATCAACAATACTGGTTCTTTAGGTTTAGTGTACACCGATACTCAAATAGTGCGTAAAGTTCTTCGGTCTTTGCCATCTAGATTTCGTTCTAGGAAAGATGCCATTCAAGAGAGCAATGACTTAAAGACCATGTCCATAGAGACCTTAGCAGGAAAATTGAGAACTTATGAACTTGAGGTTCAACTTGAGCAACCTCAAAATAAATCCTTTGCTTTTAAAGCAGGATCTTTTGAGGATGTGCAAGATGAAAAAATTAATCATGACGAGTCTCTTGACACTAAGCAACATCTGAGTATTATTTATCGCTATCTTAAACATATTTTTAAGACTATGAAATATAATGGTTTGACTAACCATGGTTTTGACAAGTGTAAGCTTCCCACGAAACTTGATGCCGAAGGGATAGAACAACAAAAAATCAAGTTATCTACCACTTGGGAGGAAGATGAAAGCGAGGATGATGATGATGTAACGAAAGACCATGTTACACATTGTGTTGCCTATGGGCTTCTTTGAATGAGAATGTGGATTGTCAGGTAACCGATATTGTCGATCATGAATTCGATGATTCTGTTTTGGTAAGTCCCGGTGAGTTAAGGGAATTACATATGTCACCTGTTAAACAATGTCAATTCTTGCGTAAGACTAATCAGATTTAGAATGATATCGTTGAGTCTCTTGTAGAAGAGAAATTTGTACTTGCAGGTGATATGAAAGCCTTATCTGAGAAGTTTTCCCAAGAAAAGTTAGATTTCCAAACTAGAATTATTTCTTTGGAAATATCCAATCGTGAGATAGAAGATCAGTATCGTACTTTGTTGTTTGAGCATGAAGCTGTGAAAAAGGATTTTTTTGCTTCTACTAAGCGATTGCAAGGGTTTGAGAAAGCTTCAGTTGATCTAGACACCCTTATTAAAAGTGGAAAGTTTTCGTCAGATAAGACTGGTTTAGGATATGACTATGTTGGAGCTTCCTCCAGTTGTGTCCCTACTACTACTTTTTTTGTGAGGCCATCCTTGCCTAATTTGTTACCAAATCCTCATATGCCTACTCCGCCTCCACCTACCAAGGCTTTTGTATCTAAGCCGAATGTGATGACCAAGAACAAGACAAATCCTAAACATAGACATTTTAAGTGTTTTACTTGTGGTCGGTTAGGTCATATTTCAGCTTTATGTTGGGATAAAAATTCCATGGTTCCTTATTCTTCTTCTTTTGGTAATAATTGTTAGAACTCATATGTTATTTTCCTGTGCAGGCTCATCCTTCCTCTTGGACTCCTTTTAGGCCCAGAAGTGGTCCTAAGATACCACAACGCTTTAACAACAGAAAGAAGTTTGCGCAAAAGATTACCAAACCACCTCACATATGGGATAGAAGCATCGATGTTGCCAAATGTAGTCTAGAGAATGAGCGGTTAAGGGTTGGAAAGTCTACTATCGGGGATAATATTCATCAATCCTCCATACCTGGGTCCAACTTGCAGAATATCTCTCAAGTATGGGTAAGAAAGATAAGTTGAAGGTTTTACTGGACTTGCAAAAGTCTGGTGGTGTCCCATATTTGGGATAATGTAGTTTGTTTCTAGCCTTGTGTTATTTTAATAGCATATTTTTCTAATCACATAGGCTATTTGTTTGGTGTTTTTGTCTTTCTGTTTATGCATATTTTGTTTGTTTGGGTTGAATATCATCCTACTTAAAAAAAAAGTTATTTAAAAAAAAAAAAAAAAAAAATGTTTTGTGGTTTACCTTGTTATGGGTGTTTGGAATACACATACGTTGTATATATGGTTAGATTGGTCTATTGCTTTCAATCATACGTGTATGCTTAGTGCTCATGAATATAACTATTTTATTAAACTTAGCATACGCTTGTGCTCTTATGTTTAGATTCTAGACCAATGTTTATCTAGTTGTGTCTCATGTATATATCCTTGCTTGATTTCACTATGCACGGCTAGGTGGCACTTTGAGAGTTTGTTTACATATCTTTTTCAATCTTTTGAACATGATGAACTTCTAGAATAATCATTAGTTGGAAATATACGAATGCATGCCTTCTTATGTTATCTTGATTATTAGTATGAAGGCGGTGTGGTAGTGGCCAACAATTCACAAAATCCCCAGCCTTTTGATCTTCTTGAGAGAGAAATCATTTGGTATATGTACCCGTTGGGGCCGTGAGGGTCATGCAATGACGGATGCACTCAAGAGATGTTAGTTCTTGTGTTGCACGTTACCATGATGTTGCACTACTTTAAGTTTGTTTTTCAAGGAGAAGTAATTTTAAAAGATGTAGGCTACTCCCTACCACATGTTGCAAAAGATGAAGGTAAAAATCCCTTTCACATGTTAATTTATGCACAAAAAAATAAAAATATAAAAAAATATGGTTGTAAGTGCATTTCCCTATGTCTGTTTAGGCGTTTGTGAAGTGAAATCCTTCTAATGGTGAATACTAGTGTTTTTTAGTGTTCTTATGGTTTGTGAGTGAGGTGTGAAAATGATTCTCTTTATGTTTTCTTTAGCTTTCCCACACACCAAGTATGTTTGTATGATGCATTTCTGGTAGATGTTTGGTTTCTTATCTTAATTTTTGATTGGTGCGTACTTTGTTTAATGAACCAAGTTTATTCATCTTTACTAAGTATCTTGTTTTAATTGAGCTTGCATATACTCTCTTCGACCCTTGTATGCATGGTTCTTTGTGTGTTTCAGATATTCTTATTTGGTTTGTTTGTTTTAGGTGCATCTTTCTCATATGCATTGCATTTAGGTGAAGCTTTTGTTTAGGGGGAGAATTCTTTGTATTGACATCGTGTTAACAAGTGTTTATTTTATGGCTTCCGTTGCATATCCTTTTTGTTGTTAACATGATTGTTCTCTTTCTTTTCTTCTTTTCTCTTATTTGTTATGGTTTGTTTTTTCTTTTTTCTTTTCTTTGTCCTCTTACTTCATTTGTGACAAAAAGGGGGAGATGTATGACTGTAATACTAACACCTTCTTCTTATTTGTTAGTGTATCTTGGGTCATGTTTCAGGTATGCTACACTTGTGGGGGAGCACAAGTATTCATGTTTGAAATTCATGAAGTATGGGGGAGTAGTTCCTAAAAGCTTCCGTTGATTCTCTGATTGGTTTATGGATTACATTGCTTCCGCCTCCTCTCTAATTTTCAAAAGCTTCATGTTCCCGTTGATTATCATATGATGGTGATTCATTGCATATTATCTTGAAGCTCGTGTTGGTGTCTTAGGACGTGATTTTCAAGATGATGATCGTCTCATTGGTTAGTATTGAGTGTGAGTGTTCTTGTGGGCATGTATTATAAATGCCATTGGTTTGGGTTTGTAAACACATATTATAAGTGCTCTTAGAGTCATAGGTTTTTGTCACAAAATAAATGTCAAAGGGGGAGATTGAAACCGGCATTCGGTTGTTTGACATTATTTTGTGACTTTGTGTGTCCGTGGTTATCTCGCCTTGATCTCATTATTAGGAATACCTTGATGTATGAGCGTCGTCCCGAGTATCCCTTCTCTCATCATGACTGTCAGGTTGCTGTTTGGTACAGGACGTACGTACCTAGTTAGGACGTACGTACCTTGAGTTGGACAGATCTCTTGTTAAGGTTTGGACGTACGTACCTAGTTAGGACGTACGTACCATAAGTTGGTCAGCAGACTTTCTTCTTTCAGGGACGTACGTACCTAGTTAGGGCGTACGTACGTCGAGTTGGTCAGCAGACTTTTTCAATCAGGGACGTACGTACCTAGTTAGGACGTACGTACGTCGTCGTCAGATTTCCTTGTTTTGGCCCATTTTTTCTCTCCTCCAAAACCCTAACTATATATGGTTTTTCCAGAAAAGAATTAAGTAGTTCTTTGGCCGTCCAATTCATCTCTAATCTTGGAGTTTGTTTAGGTTTTGGTTTAGGTTTTTTTGGTGATTGAACTCATCTTCTTCTTCCCCATTCATCTTCTTCTTCCTTATTGAATATTGAGATCAGCTTCGAGTCTTCTTGTGTGTTCATCAAGAAGTCGAGTATCCTTGTGTGTTCATCAAGGAACTCTGCTGTAAGCTTGCTTCATAGTTCGGCTTCGAGTCTTCTTGTGTGTTCATCAAGAAGTCGAGTGTCTTGTGCGTATATCAAGGTACTCTGGTGAAGTCAAGGTGTTAAAGATAACCAGTAGTGTCAACTCGCAGTGATTGCAGGTAGTTGATAGGTTTGTACATCTCTTTTCATCTAGTGGATTTATTTGTTGTCGCGAGGACAACCGTGGACGTTTCCCATATTGGGTTTTACCACGTTAAAAATATTGTGTGTTCTCTACTTCTTTATTGTTTTATTTTTGTTTGTTTTAATATCATATTGCACATATTGGGTTTTCACTTATAACAATAATTTTTTTTTACAGGAATATGACCACCAACAGTATTCCTCTCCATGCTTTTGTTACAGCTTTGTGATACATTAAGTCATTGTGAATTTTAATTGTTTTGTAATCAAGGCTTTTACCTATGATGAAATTTTGTTCAAGATTACTACTAAACCTTATTGAAGATGTATGTACCTAATTGAGTTGGATTATCATAACATCACTAAAACTCATGAAAATGGAAGAATTAAAACATATTAAACTATCAAAAAATATTAAATATTAAATAAATATAGGTGTTCGTCGGATCTAAATCGATGTAGGTGTTCGTCGGGTATAAATCCATATGGATGAACAACTTGCCTTCTTTCAATTTTTTGTTGGAGGTGATAAGGTTGTTGGGGTTTTTTATAGTGATTAAGATTGAAGGTGAATAGAAATCCATAACTTAAAGGTGAATACAAACCTATGACTTATTTATTCTCAAGGGCTTGAAATGGGCTTAAAGTTGGGCTCAAGTTCTATTCTCAAGTTGTTGAGAACATGCCACGTGGCACTTGTTAGGCTCCACTATTATATAGTATATATATAGATTACTCCAAACCAAAACCAAATTGATTATATATATACTAGGTATGACCCGTCCCTCCGGACGACGCTTATTTTGAATTATATTTAAATTACTAATTTTTATATCTGGACACAAATCTAAAATCTAAATGATTAAAATAGACAATTGATAGTTAAATTGATTAAAATAGTTAATTTGAATTTATTTTTATACCTGTATTGAGTAACTCAATGATAATAAACGCCAAAAAATTGTGATTGCTCTAATATAATTTGCAAAGTCCTCTATATATATGTAAATCATAGAGATAATTAAACCTTTTTGTTACTGAAAAATAAATCCTATACTATTATTTGTTGTAGACAGAAATAAATTTAACAGAAATAAAATAAAGAATATATTAAATTTCCATAGCTTCATCTTCGTGACTTCTGTCTTCTGAATAGATATTTCAATTGCAGCTGCACGAATCTTTTCTATTAGTTTCACATATTCCATTCTTTCTTGAAAATAGTTGTTAGACCATTATTTGAGTTCATTTTTTATCAAGAAAATCCCTGAGTTGAGTATTTGACCCTAAACCATAGCATAGGATATATTAGGATCACCTTCTTTTGATGATGAACCTACCTTTACACTATTTACAACGTCTTATTGTGATGTTTGCATAGTCATTCCATTTCCTAGATACATTTTGAAGGTCATTTCCTATGCCATGATTAATGAAGGAATGTGTAGGTGTTATCTTCTTTGGAAAATCTGGAAAATATGCCTCCAAGTATGGCTTGTACAACTGTTTGATAGAATAGTCCTCATGTCATATTCCATATATGAAGGTTGATCAACTTGGTTAAACAATCCTCATCACATTGTACGATAGAATAGTCCTCATATCGTGGTTTAATGATCTAAAAGTTCGAATAAGAAGAGGTTCATGGATATCATTCTTTGCAAGGTGTCAGCCACCCTGTTGAATTCCCTGTATATTTTTCAGTCTCGCCTTTTGTAATTTTCTAAACCATGGCTAGAAGCCTAACTGAAATGATTGAGTTTCCCATAAACTATCTTCACATTGCACAACAAAATTAAAATTGCTATTCGTCATTCTGACGAAGTTGAATTCAAGGTTCTAATGCCATGTTTGGGTTATTCCAAATCTCCATCATAATTTCCACTACGTGCGAGATATTTAGTACCTACTTGTTTTTGTTGCTCGGTTAGGTTATTCTCTTGCTTTATCTATTGTTGTATATGTATGCATTCAACACATACAGTCTTAGACCGCTACTTTGTCTACTTTTAAGCTTCTTCTGAATCATCATAATACCATTGTAGCATAAACCCATTAAGCACGGATTTAACTTTACTCTTACAAATTTTGTGCTAAAGATGTTTACTGTCACTTATATTAAGGAGCATAATCATATATCTACAAACTCAGAAGCACCTATCTATAATTGTCACCAGTCTCAACTTTACACTGATGGTACGTATAACATTAATCTCATCAAAGCATGATGCAGTTCTTGGTCAACATGACTGACGCACCATCAGGTATGACCTAATGACTGCAAAATACAAAGGAAAATAACAACCATAAACCAACTTCAGTAAACTGTTTACGTCTTACCCGTCCAATCATTCGTTCTTCCCTACAACACAATTTGCTCTACAGTATTATTTATATATCAGATCTATCTGTAGAATATACTTTTACCACCCAATCATCTTGAAGGATACAATCATTCTGTCATAATTTAGTATGCATCCCTTAAACCGGTATATTTTCTGATCCTATGAACTTTCAAAACAATGCCACACAATTCCTTGGATTTTGTTGACAGTACATCAGTGCCACCCACCCCTTGCTACATACGCTGAAATATAATGTTTAATTAAGGAACAAAATGATAGTAATCAAGCCAAATGGCTGGTAATTCTGGGACTTATAGTAAAGTGATAGTAAAATGGAGGTGTTCTTTGATTAAATTGTATAAACAACAAAGTAAAATTTGTAGACACTAAATTCAAAATCAATCTCAGTTAGCTAAAATGTACACATATTTGCCCTAAAATTAGTTCAATAGAAGTTATCATGCACAATTAACCCTAGGCAAGAATTATGTGTTGTTGGGGATAAAATGGGCTGGTAAGATGCAGTAGATTAATTCATGAATGTATCCAAGGCCCAACATACAAATTTAAGTGTAACCAAACATTGCCTGAACCACAGATCACCAAACATGGTGACGAAAATTGTTTATTTTCTGATGAATTGTTTTCCAGAAGACCAGTTTGAATATTAATGATAGGCCTTGCAGACATCGCACAACCTAAGAATGGAAATGTGTCTGGCGTGCAAAAATTTGTCAACCAACCTTTGCATGAATTCTTTATCCTATAAGAACGTCTTTGCATGCAAACCCAACCAACCTGTGGTACTGAAAGTATTCAATTAACATATTCTGATAAAACTTTCTAGAGGTTGTGAAAGACTATTTATACTATGGGCAAAAATGAACTGGCTGACCTTTGTGCTTCATTGTTTATTAGATTCATAGCTATAGTCAGAAATTTCCAAGGCCGCTTTCAAAGAGCTTGAAAGATTACTTGGTGAATCTGATGGTTTATTTATCATTCAGAATAGTTGTTCTGTTGATCTCATAAGCTCCTTTGAATTCCTAAATATCGGTTTTATTACTTCCTGATTTTGTGTGGTTTCAACAAAGAAGTTACAACATTCATTCAACTATAATTGCCCTCTATTAGTTTAATTTAATATTTGACTATTTAGTATTCACCAAATCTTGGAGAAATCTATTAATGTTTTACCCATATGAGGATCATACAGAAATTTTGTAATTAAATTTTTTATTTTAAATTTATATTTATTTAAAATACTTAAAAAAATAGTTTTTATATAAAAGGTTAATAAATAGAAAATAAAAAAAGATTCACTTTCATTATTGATTGGTTTAATCAAAATTTTGATATGTAATTGGGAAGAGAAGAATCAAACAATTTTAGTGAATCAAGAGATTTAATTTAAGAGATATTTTGATTTTTAAGAATCTAAATTCTAAAAAATGATAAGTGGTTTTTGAAGAACAATTGTCATATTTATGGTAAAACAATTGAGGGCAATTGTGTCATATCAAAAAACTATTTGTAATTAAATTTTTTATTTTAAATCTCCAATTTTGGATTTATATTTATTTAAAATCCTTAAAAAATAGTTTTTGAAGTAAAAGTTTAATAAACAAAAAATAAAAAAAATATTCACTTTCATTATTGAATCAAATAATTTTAGTGAATCAAGAAATTTGAGATACCCCCCAGAATAGTTAGGGCTCTTTGCGATTGCCCCCCAAAAAAAGTTTCATTAGAGATACCCCTAGATTTTCATTTGGAGCCGGTCAACCAAGCCATTAACCAAGGCTTGACCAGTCAACCTAATATTTAGACCAAAATACCCTTTCAACACTTAAACCTTAAATCCTATTCAGCTACCCAGTCATCATGTATGCCATGTCAGCATAAAACTTATCTTTATGTACACCCAAAAAAATCTAAACTAACCCAACTATTATTTAAGTTTAGAGGAGATCTAACCGTCCATTCAGATCATTCAAATCTAAATCATTAGCACCATCCATCTTCTAAACTTAGAAACTGTTTAGGTCTTTAGAGCGGGAAAGTGCAACTATCAAAAGTTAGGGTTTTGAAGAACAACCAACCTTGAATCCTTCATCAAATCTCTTCAATTCCTTTCCATTCTCCCCCATTGTACCCGTTTTCTCCCCAATTCTCATTCAATTCATCAAATCGCAAAGAAATAATGGAGAATCCACCACCAGTTTACGACATCTCTTCAGATTCGAGTGAAAGTAGTGATGAAAGTGACAATAGCATGTTTAACTACGAAGATTCAAGTGTAGAAAGTGAAGAGATTTATGATCCTAGACGTATTCGCCGTCGAGAATACTTGTAAGTTCATCTCCACTCTGATCTGTTTAAATTTTTCGAAGTTTGGTTGAAGTTTTGTTTCAAAATTACTGTGTTGGAATTGGTTGGCCTTTCTTCGAATTTTGTTTGGGAAGTTGAATTTGTTTAGGATATTTAGAAGTTAGGGTTTGTTTTTTGAAAGTTAGTGTTTTTACTGCTTGAAATGTGTTTGTTTGAATATATTTGGTTTGTGTTTGTTTGTCTCTCTGGTCTATAAAGTGTCATTACTGTATACATTATGCTTTTTGGGGGCATCTCAAATGAAATTATAAAGTTTCATTATAGTATACATTACAGGAAAATTGTATGTCAACAATCACTGGTTTGTTTTAGTATATTATTTTCCAACTGTTTAGTGATTAGTGTATAGTAACATAGTGTATACTTTAACAATTAATCTGGTGTGTTTAGTGATTAGTGTATAGTAACATAGTGTATTTTTGTTAACATAGAGTTTTTGTTGTATGCAGTAAAGCTTTGAATTTTCTTCCACCATTAGGAATTAAACACATAAGGATGCACTATGGTGGTAAGTGGAATCGATACAGCAAGGAAAGAGCAAACTGGAAGACACATGATTATGAAGGAGGTTATCATGTGGATTTCCGTAATGTTGATGGGGATACTGTTTTTCTATTACAGTTGGATGAACTTTTGTGCCAAACACTGGAAGAGAAATTGATGCTAAATTATAATCTTGAAAAGAGTCCTGAGTTCTTACTAGAAGGTATAAGAATGGAGATTGCTGAAGATTATGATTGCATTTTCTGGTGGAAAGATGGTGATTATGATGAGGAAGGATATTTGCCAATGTTTTATGAATTGGAACCATTGTTGCCTATTGCCCAAGAACCACCTATTGTTGATACCAACATGAATCCATCTCAGCCTACCCAAGAGCCATCTCACCCTACTCAAGAGTCATCTCACCCTACCCAAGAGCCATCTCACCCTACCCAAGAGCCATCTCAGCCTAGGGTTAAACTTGCAAGGCCTAAGAGAATGGGAACAAAAAACAAAAACAAAGGCTATGGAAAGAATTACAATAAGCAACTCCAGGCAAAGAAAGCATGGAAGAAAAAACAGAGAATATATGATGACCTTTCTGAGGAGGAGTTAGATGACATTCCTAATATGAATCAGAAAGACTTCACTGATTCATATTACCAATCTTTTGCTTCTAATTCAGCTGCAACTTCATCTCAGCCTCCACATGATGCTAGTTCATCTCAACCTCCACATGATGCTAGTTCATCCCAACCTCCACATGATGCAACTTCACCTACACAATCTGTTCCACCATCTTCAGGGGTTGACCACCAATCTGGTGTTGAAAGTGATGATGACCCTATTGATAATATTGCAGCAGATGAGTCATATACCATAGCTATGAATCATCTTCAGAAGGTTTTATTGGAGTTGAACCTACAGAAGACTTTGAAGACTTTGACCCTAGATATGAAGACTTTGAAGGAAGAACTGAAGAGTTGTACGATTTCGATGATCAGTGTGAACAAGCTCCCTACTTTCAAGACCTTAAAGAGCCAGAAATGAACATGGGATTTCCAACCATTTCTCACTACAGGGAATACATCAGAGATTATGCTATCAAGAGGAAGTTTATTTTCAAGATGCCCAAGAATGATGGTGACAGATTTATTTGTGTATGTGTTAATGAGGGTAAGGGTTGTGAATGGAAGTTTGTTGCTAGAGTGAGCAAAGCTAGAAGAGGTGACAGGCATACTTGTAGGATCAAAACCTTAAATAATGTGCATAATTCAAATTGTATTGGCAATAAGGAATTCAAGAACAGTTTGTGTGATTGTAATTGGGTTGCAGCAAAGCTAGAGGAAGATGTCAGGGAACACAGGTTAGTGTTCAAGGGCAGGGCAATTGTAAAAGAAATCTGGAGGAGGTATGCCCGAAATATCACTTACTATGTTGGATGGCATGCTAGGCAGAAAATAATGGAAAGGATCCATGGGAACTATGAAGAAAGCTATAGGGTTGCAGCTGAATGTTGTATGCAGGTGAGGAAGAGAAATCCTGGCAACATAGCTATTTGCAAGAGAGGTGAAGATGGAAGGATGAAAGGTATGTGTGTTAGTTTTGCTTCTTGTTTGAAAGGGTTTAGAGAAGGGTGTAGACCTGTACTAGGGTTAGATGGATGTTTTCTGAAGGGGAAATATGGGGGTATGTGCTTGAGTATTACTGCACTAGATGGAAACAATGGATTGTTTCCAATTGCCATATATTTGTGCAGGAATGAATGTAGTGAAACTTGGTCAAATTTCCTTGAATTCATGGAACCAGAGTTGACTTTACATAGTAAGAAGTTGGTTTTCATGTCAGATCAACAAAAAGGTTTGAAAGAGGTTGTAGCAGATATTTTTCCAAACTCTTATCATAGATTCTGCTTTAGGGCTTACAGAGAATTTGATGCAAAGGACTGGATGACCAAGATTGCAGCAGAAGATCAAGAAGCACATGACTGGTTAGTAGCAAGAAATGTTGAAACCTGGTGTAGAGCTTATTTTGAAGCCTGTTCGACCTGCGAACACATCACAAACAATTTTAGTGAAAGTTTCAATAATTGGATCATGGAGTTGAGAGACAAACCAGTTACATCATTTGTAATTGAATACGCCAAGATGATTATGTGTTTGTTGTACAAAAGGAATCAAAAAGCTCAGACAATGAACATGGATGATGTGGTTCTAAGGGTACATAAGATATTCAAGAAGTTAGAAGAAAAAGTCAGTGAGTATTCTTGGCATGGTGCAGCTCATGGGATGTTTTCTGTTGAAAAGGGACCACAACAAGAATGGTTAGTGGATTTGAATACCAAAACTTGTGAATGCAAACAATGGCAACTCACTGGTATACCATGTGTGCATGCAGTCTGCATTATTTCTAGTAGCAGAATCCCCCTGGACAGGTATATTTTCTTTCTCTCAAATGAAACTTTTCTTCTAATCATCTTTGGTATTCCAGTATTCTGTTTGAGATACCCCCTATAATAAAAGTTTAGTTTGAGATACCCCCAACTTTCATATTGGCTAACTACTTTGTGTTTGAATTTGCAGCATGGTTAGTGACTATCTCACTAACAAAACCTATGCCACGACTTACTCCAACTTTGTTCTACCACTACCTAGGATGAAAGATTGGCCTACTGTAAGTGCACAAGATAATCATTACAGTAATTAATACAACCTAATGTAAGTGCCTAGTATTAGCAACTAATTGTGTGTTTTTGTATGTGTAACCACAATATGAGTGTTTGCCATGGGAGTACTTAAGACCAGTAGGAAGACCAAAGAAGAATAGAAGAAAAGACCCAAATGAAGCTTCAAGCTCAGGAGCAAAGAAGAAGAGGAGAATGAAATGTAGTACTTGTGGATTTTATGATCACAATAAGGCTACTTGTAACGGTCCAAGTAGGGAACAGGTTAGAGATCAAACATCTCAAGGAACACAACCACCAAGAAGTCACATGGGGGGACAAACCCTAGTGGACATCAGGGTACTTCCCAAGACAATGGCCAACAAGGGACCACAACTCAAGCAGGAGGAAGGACAACTACATCTCACACAGGAGGAAGGACCACAAGAGGTAGAAGGACCACTGCAGGAACAGGAAGAGGAAGAAACACTGCAACAACAGAAGGAGTGAGAACTACCACCATTACAGCACCTACAGGAAGGAGGACTACTACAAGATCATCAGAAGTGCCCAACACTACAGCCAGAGGAAGAGGAAGGACTATGGCAACAGAAGGAGTGAGCACCACCACCTTTACAGGGAGAGGGAGAGGAAGGACCACTCCTGCAAGCAAAAGAACATTTGTGACCCCCACCAGAGGCAAGGCAAAGGCACCAAGGGGCAGGGGAAATACCAGCATGGGTTACAACCATGGAGGCTATGGAATACACCCAGGCAATGGAAAAAAAATAAGAAAGTAGTGGTTCAAAAGTGTCTTGATGGGAATGGTTAGTGTCTTTTTGTGCTTTTTGTTCTTGATGTATGAACCATGTTGGGTTCTTAAAACAATGTACTTTTGTTGTTGTTGTTGTTGTTGTTGTTGTTGTTGTTGTTGTTGTCATTGATGTGTGAACCATGTGCTTTTGTTGTTGTTGTCGCTGTCATCATTGATGTGCGAACCATGTGTTTTTGAGTTGGAAGATGCTTTATTATGACAATTTGAAGACTATATTCTGATCATTTTGATTTGAATACATTATGTTATGGCCTGTTTTTATAGTGCCACTGATATATTGATTGAAACCGGCACTCGGTTGTTTGACATTAATTTTGTGACATTGGATTTCCATGGTTATCTTCGCGTCAAGTGTATCAAAAGTCTGTTTTTGGTATAGGACGTACGTACCTAGTTAGGACGTACGTACATCCAATAGGTCAGCAAACTTTCATTGTGTTGGACGTACGTACCGAGTTAGGGCGTACGTACGTCAGGTTAGGTAGCAGGAAAGTTTTTGTTTTGGACGTACGTACCTGGTTAGGGCGTTCGTACGTCCAAGTAGGCAGCAAACTATTTACGTCTCAGGACGTACGTACGTTGTTTCGACGTACGTACGTCCAATATGAAATCTGTCAATTTCGGCCCATTTTCTCTTGTTTCAAACCCTAACTATATATAGGGTTTTCTACCAAAGAACAAACTAGTTCTTTGGCCGTCCAATTCATCTCTAGTCTTGGAGTTTGTTTAGGTTTTGGTTTAGGTTGTTTTGGTGATTGAACTCATCTTCTTCTTCCCCATTCATCTTCTTCTTCCTTATTGAATAATTATTGAGATCAACTTCGAGTCTTCTTGTGTGTTCATCAAGAAGTTGAGTATCCTTGTGTGTTCATCAAGGAACTCTGGTGTAAGCTTGCTTCATAGATCGACTTCGAGTCTTCTTGTGTGTTCATCAAGAAGTCGAGTGTCTTGTGCGTACATCAAGGTACTCTGGTGAAGTCAAGGTGTTAGAGATAACCAGTAGTGTCAACTCGCAATGATTGCAGGGTAGTTGATAGGTTTGTACATCTCTTTTCATCTAGTGGATTTATTTGTTGTCGCGATGACAACCGTGGACGTTTCCCATATTGGGTTTTACCACGTTAAAAATATCGTGTGTTCTTTACTTCTTTATTTGTTTATTGCTTTATTGTTTGCTCTACTATTGTTATATTGCACATATATTGGGTTCTCATTGATAATAGGTAAACAAAAGCTTTATTTCTTATTTATTCTTGTTTCAGCAAAATGATTACAAAATTCATTGAAATCCATCTGGAGTGTTACAGTAGCATTTAGAGATGTTTTTATCTTTTTTCTCTTTGCTTCAAGCAACCACTCAAAGTCACCACATGTGTAACACTTCAAATACTTGTCACCCAATGTACCTTGTTTCCCAGAAGTCTTTACAGTTCTGTTACCGCTGCATCCTTTAGTTCTGCATTCGCATTCTACCCATTCACAATCATTCTTCCAGTGATCCAAGTAATCACAAATAAAACAACCTTTAACACTTGAGGAGCTTGGGGAATTTGATTCTCGTATAGCTTCATCTAACCACTTAAAATTCCCGCAAAAATGACATCTCAGAAATTTTCTTCCTTGATTATCTGGTGTGTTTGAAATTGTCAACCTCATAATGCCATCACAACCTGGCTTCTTGCAATGGCTATATACCCATTGACACTGATCTCCATAATGAAACCGGCATTAAGTGGTTTGACATCAATTTTGTGACAAAGTGTCCGTGGTTATTTCGCCTTGAGTTCATTGTTAAGAAAACCTTGTTGTACGCGTGTCGTCCCGTGTCATTGGCTTCGCGTCGTGAGTCTCATGTATAGTGTTTGGGTCAGGACGTACGTACCTCTTAAGGACGTACGTACGTTTGGTTTGTCAGCAGGAAGTTTGTTTGGTCAGGACGTACGTACCTTCTCAGGACGGTCGTACGTCCAAGCAGTCAGCAGGATTTGTATCGGGTGGAGACGTACGAACGTCATATCGACGTACGTACGTCCAAAATGGTTTTTCCCTATTTCGGCCCATTTTCCTTTGTTTTCAACCCTAAGTATAAATAGGGTTTCTCTTCCAAACAACAAGACAGTTCTTTGGCCGTCCAATTCATCTCTTGTCTTGAAGTTTTGTTTAGGTTTTGGTTTAAGATGTTTTGGTGATTGAACTCATCTTCTTCTTCCTCATTCATCTTCTTCTTCATTATTGTTTATATTGATTTAGCTTCGAGTCTTCTTGTGTGTTCATCAAGAAGTCGAGTATCCTTGTGTGTTCATCAAGGAACTCTGGTGTAAGCTTGTTTCATAGTTCGGCTTCGAGTCTTCTTGTGTGTTCATCAAGAAGTCGAGTGTCTTGTGCGTACATCAAGGTGCTCTGGTGAAGTCAAGGTGTTAGAGATAACCAGGAGTGTCAACTCGCAGTGATTGCAGGTAGTTGATAGGTTTGTAAATCTCTTTTCATCTAGTGGATTTATTTGTTGTCGTGAGGACAACCGTGGACGTTTCCCATATTGGGTTTTACCACGTTAAAAATTCCTGTGTGTTATTTACTTTCTGCATATTGTTTAAGTTGTTTGAATATTGAACTGTTAGATTAGCACTATTTGAGTTTCTCAATTGGTATCAGTCGTTGAGGGCTGGTTAAGGAGCGTCAAGGCTCACGCTAACGATCCTATCAGTGCAATGATGGTTCATGAGTCTGGTCATAATAATTTTATTGCTAAATCGCCTAAATCTACAAAACCAAAATCTGATTTTGAAAAGGTTGATAATTTGTATGTTGTTAGCAATAGTGATTGGGCTCTTCTTTACAGACTTTCTGCAAAAGAATGTGAAAGATTACAAAAAGTTAATATTGATTTGCAGGAAAAATTTAATAAAGCTAATTGTAATGTGTCTACTATTTCTGATAATTTTTGTTTTGAAGATAATGGTGTTTTGCAGAATAAGGTTGATTCTCTAGAACAACGACTCAGACATTGTGCAGAAGATTATATGCTTCAAGGGGAAGTTTATGAATCCAAAATTGAAAATTTGGAAAAGGCTAATCTTTCTTTGCAGGATAAAATTGAGATTCTTGAAAAACAAATTTCTTGTGCTGCAGATGATGCAATTTCTTGTGCTGCAGATGATGCAATTTCTATTTCTCAATTATTTCACAAAGAAAAACTTGACTTGTTATGTAGAATTGCAGTTTTAGAGATGGCTAATCAGGAGGTCGATGAGAAATACAAATCTCTATTGGTGGAGTATGAGGTAACAAATAACGATTTAACGTCTACTCAACTCCAATTGCAGGTTTTGGACAAAACTAGAATTGATTCTCCTATTGCTAGTTCTACTAGTTCATCTAGTGTGATTACTCCTGTAAAATCTAGTTTGCCTGCCCTTTTGCCTACCCCACCTATTGAGACTAGACTTAATACTAATACTTTTCAACATGTTTCTCGCATAAAGTTTAAGTCTAAGGCTAATGGTAAGGTTATTTTTGCTGGTAAGACATCTTGTTCTCATACTGGAGGTACAGGTTTTGTTAAAGGACAATGTCACAAAAACAATGGTGACTTACATGTTTCATCTTCTACTACCATATCTTCTTATAAGAATTCTTTGAGTAAGTCTAATGTTTTTCATTGTTCTTATTGTGGTAGAGTTGGTCATTTGGATATCTTTTGTTGGGATTTTAATCAACATGTTGCATCCTATTCTCGTGTTCCTCATCGTTATAATCATGTTGATTCTTATGTTCCTTCTTGTGCATTTTCTAGACCTCGGACTTTTAATGTTTCTTCTCATAGGTTTAAGAAAAACAGGAACTCCAACAAAAGGAAGTCAAAGACTAAGGTGGAATTAGTTAAGGAAAAGTCTATTCCAAAGCTGGTTAAGGGGAGATCTCATATTTTTTCAACTCCCAAAGTGTGCACGCCTAGTGTTAAACAAGTATGGGTAAGAAAGGATAAGTTGAAGGTTTTTCTGGACTTGCAAAGGTCTGGTGGTGTCCCATAGTTGGGATGATGTGGTTTGTTTTCTAGCCTTGTGTTATTTGAATTGCATATTTCTCTAACCACATAGGCTATTTGTTTGGTGTTTTTTTGTTCTTCTGTTTATGCATGCGTAAATTGTTCTTTCATTATTCCATGTATGTGTTGTTGGATGCATCTTTTCTAAGATATTGGTTTAGTTCAATTGTCTTAAATAAGTTGCAATATGTTTGGGTGTTTTCTCTTTCTGAACTCTTAAGTATGTTTTGGTATGTATCATGCATTTTTCCTCGCTTGTTTGCACAGTGCACGGCATGCTTGCATGATGGGAGTTTTTGGAAACCACTTACATATTCTTTGAGCTCATAGAACTTCTCTATCTCTCCTTTGTTTTGGTTAATGTTCATCTTGTTGTTCGTGTTATTGAGTATTCTTATCTTCCTATTACAACTCTTGTTAGTGGTCAATGACTCACTTTATCCCCAGCCATTTGATTGTCTTTGAAGCAATATCAGTTGGCTGAGAACCCGTTGGGGTTGTGAGGGTCATGCTCTGACGGATGCACTCAAGAGATGTTAGTTCTTGTGTTGCACGTTATCATGGTATTGCACTTCTTGAGTTTGTGTTTGTCAAAAAGATGTAGGCTACACCCTACCCTCGTGTATTTGAAAAGATGGAGGTGAAAATCCCTCCCACACGGGAATGACATTAGAGTGATGTAGACTAAACTCCACCACATGCGGCAAAATAAAAATCCAAGCGCATGTTCGTTTCTTTTATGTAAGGCATACAAAGTTTATATTTCTTTGCCTTTTGGATATCTTGTTTTTTGTTTGAAAGTTCATATTTATATTCGTTTGTCTTCCGCTCATATTGGTTGTTTCAAAGGGGATTGAAGTTTGTTTCTTCTAAGCTCACTTGCTAATTGTATGTCTCTTGTTGATGGTTCTATATTCTAGGTCTTCAAAGGGTGTGTTCTAGTGGTGAACTTTCTCTCTCTTTGTGCATTGCATTGCATCTACACACACCGAGGTTTAGTTTATGATGCACTTCAATTCTCTTAATTGTTCAATCTTTTGTTTATCCCCACATATTGCCTCTTATTTTTGTACGGATTGGGATTGGCTACTGTTTTTGGAAGTTCATGATGTATTCCTCTTCACTTCTATGGTACATCGGTTCTTTTTCTTTTATCTTCTTATTATGTTTGTGTTGTTTGTCATTTGGTTTGGTTTTCTGTTAAAAAAAAAAAAAAAAAAAAAAAGGGAGTACGAACGTTGTTAGCACGTTCGAATGTTTGTGGAGGCAGATGTTTTTTTGGGAGGAACGTACGAACGGTGTTATAACGTTCGTACGCATGTTCAGGCAGCAAGGTTTATCTTGTATTCCGACGTACGAACGTACTAAAGACGTACGTACGTCCTCTGAACAGTTTCGACCCATATGTTAGTTTTTAAACTCAAGTGTTTTCAACTTTTGCCCAACTGTTCAAATTCAAATCGTTACACCAAGTAAGTCCGCCTGAACATGGTGATTCATGGTTATATGTTTCTGCTTGCTCTTGGTTGGAAGGTTGGTTATCATTTTTTTGTCTAGCTTGCATCATTGAATATATACTTGGTGTCTTGACAAGTTTGGGTGCTTGTGTGATTCTTAATGGTTATGGAACCCTTGGACATGTTTAGTATTATTATCGACTGCGCAATATAGTGTTTTTGACTATGTGTACTGTCTTGCACACCAAGTGTTTGCTCAAATGCCTAAATGGAAATTCTCAACTGTTTTGGTTGTTACTTAGAGTGTTTTCTAACATTCTTCGATTGGTTCCTATTCTGGGTATGCAGGACATGCCTCCTAAGCAAGCTCGGACTTCTCCCACCAAAGAAACACCCGGTTCCAAGGGTGCTTCGTCATTGGGCACACGTCCTTCTCGTGCTCAAAGGAGTAGAGGCGCCATTTCTTCGGATTCTGTATGCTTGTTGTTCTAGCATTGGTTGTTGCTACCACCACTTAGACTGCTCTTTTCTACTGTATGCAGGTTCATGGACACTGTGCGTGTAGTCAACTTTATTTTTCTTTCAGTAACTTTACAGGTAGATGTTCTTGCTGAAAGTGTTTATGGCTTACTCTATTTTGGTTCCATTCCTTGGTAATTCTTTTCAGTCGGTGTTTCATTGACATACTAAGGTCAGATTGTTAGTATTATTTGGTTTTAAACTTCATGCTTTCTAGTTTTGTCATTGGATCACATGTGTTTGATGTGATTTCTCAAGGTAATAGTTCTCAATTTGTTTTAAGAAGGCTACAAGGTATGCATAAGCATACTTTGGTGATGAAATCATGTTCTTGGTGTATTCGGTTCTCATGATTTATATTGATTCATGTTTTCTCATAGGTTCTCATCATACTTTTCTATGTTGGGATAATGTTCTTGAATTACCTTGTTGGCTAGCTGGTGTTTGATTAAATGCTTATGAGACTTGCCTATCCTCTTATTGTTGCTTCTTGTGCCTGGTTGATCCTCATGCAATGGTTTTGAGCTACTACTGTTCTACTTTGGGATGCATATGCTCAGTTTGGTCATCTATTGTTAGCAATTCTCTTCTATTGACTCTCTAATCTTTCTGACAATGTATGGCATGTCATCGGAGTCTTCGTGTTCTGGCAGGAACACGAAGTTGGATTGTTGTGTTGAGACTTAGTACCATCTGAAGTTGGATTGTTCTTCAGATACAACATTTTTTTTATGAGCTTGATGATTGCTTATTTTTTTTTGGCATATGTTGAACTAATTTTTGGGTTTCACTAGGGGTGGGCTTACAGGTTTATTCCTTTTATGTCTCTATTCCATTGTGTTTGGGATATTATTTGCTTCTCTTTGTTATGAGATTCTCTAATTTTTTTTTTGTGGTTGGATGAGTTGTTTCAGGAACATTTACAGATTGGATTTTCCATGGAGTCTCAATGGATTTTCTTATACTTTACGTATCTCTTCCTGCAGATACTCATATTCCTGTTGTTTTGTCATGGGATATTGTTGGATGTGTCTAGTATGCATGGTTTCCCTATTCTCTTTCATATCTCCTACTAACTATTGGTTCTCTCTTCTTCTTTCTCTTTTCGCATATTCTTTTCTTGCACATTTCTCACAGGTTTGACTATTTGGTTCTTGGTCTTTATTGTACCTTCCCAATTTCATCAGGTATGGTATTTCTTCCTTTTTGTTTGTCTGTTCTTTTTCTCTAGATATCTTGTTTCTATGAAGTCGTTTCTCTGGAGTCTATCTCAGGTGGTTATGGTCGGTTGATTAAAGTGATATTCTAGTGAATCATTTGTTTCGATTGTTGGTGTCCTGACTCTTTCTTCTATGTATAGGTTTCTCTTGGTTTCTATCAGGGATTCATGTTATGTTTTCTTTTCTTCCCTCTGTTACCCATATAAGTATTCAGTGTCTTTTCACTATCTCCTTCTTTTTTCGTTTTGGTTCTTATCTAATCTCCCTTCTTGTGTCTATGTTGGTACTCTTTCTTCTTTATTTATATGCCTAGATCTCTCTCATGTCTTTTAGTTTTGTGTGTCATGGATTCCAGATTTATGGTATGGTTTTCTCTTTACTCTCTTCTACCCTTGTATGCTTGGTTCTTTGTGTGTTTCAAATATCCTTATTTGGGTTGTTTGTTCTAGGTGCATCTTTCTCATATGCATTACATTTAGGTGAAGCTTTTGTTTAGGGGAAGAATTCTTTGTATTGACATCGTGTTCACAAGTGTTTATGTTATGGCTTCCGTTGCATATACTTTTTGTTGTTAACATGATTGTTCTCTTTCTTTTCTTCTTTAATCTTATTTGTTATGGTTTGGTATTTTTTTTCTTTTCTCTTTCTTTTGTTACCTTGCTTCATTTGTGACAAAAAGGGGGAGATTTATGACTCTAATACTAACATTCGTCTCTTCTTTTGTTAGTGTATTCTTGGGTCATGTTTCAGGTATGCTACACGTATGGGGGAGTGAACGTGTTGATGTTTGGAGGTTGTACAGTTTTGGGTCATGTTTCAGGTATACTACATGTACGGGGGAGTGAACATGTATGGGGGAGTGAAAGTGATGATGATCACAAAGTGCATGTACAATTTTTGGTAAGCTCGAGTATTAAACCTTGGAGCTCATGAAGTATGGGGGAGTTGCTCGAGGAACTTCCGTTGGCTCTTTGATTGTTTCAGAATTTCTTGATTGCTTCCGTTCGGTCTCTGATGGTTGAAGCGTCTTGATCAAGCTGGATATCAAGAATTGGTGACTTGGTATGTGTTCTACCTTGAGTGATTTTGTAGGCATGATTTATAAATGCCATGGATTGGGTTTGTAAGCACGGTTTATAAGTGCTATTAGAGTCATAGGTTTTTGTCACAAAATCAATGTCAAAGGGGGAGATTGAAACCGGCATTAAGTGGTTTGACATCAATTTTGTGACAAAGTGTCCGTGGTTATTTCGCCTTGAGTTCATTGTTAAGAAAACCTTGTTGTACGCGTGTCGTCCCGTGTCATTGGCTTCGCGTCGTGAGTCTCATGTATAGTGTTTGGGTCAGGACGTACGTACCTCTTAAGGACGTACGTACGTTTGGTATGTCAGCAGGAAGTTTGTTTGGTCAGGACGTACGTACCTTCTCAGGACGGTCGTACGTCCAAGCAGTCAGCAGGATTTGTATCGGGTGGAGACGTACGAACGTCATATCGACGTACGTACGTCCAAAATGGTTTTTCCCTATTTCGGCCCATTTTCCTTTATTTTCAACCCTAAGTATAAATAGGGTTTCTCTTCCAAACAACAAGACAGTTCTTTGGCCGTCCAATTCATCTCTTGTCTTGGAGTTTTGTTTAGGTTTTGGTTTAAGATGTTTTGGTGATTGAACTCATCTTCTTCTTCCTCATTCATCTTCTTCTTCATTATTGTTTATATTGATTTAGCTTCGAGTCTTCTTGTGTGTTCATCAAGAAGTCGAGTATCCTTGTGTGTTCATCAAGGAACTCTGGTGTAAGCTTGTTTCATAGTTCGGCTTCGAGTCTTCTTGTGTGTTCATCAAGAAGTCGAGTGTTTTGTGCGTACATCAAGGTGCTCTGGTGAAGTCAAGGTGTTAGAGATAACCAGGAGTGTCAACTCGCAGTGATTGCAGGTAGTTGATAGGTTTGTAAATCTCTTTTCATCTAGTGGATTTATTTGTTGTCGTGAGGACAACCGTGGACGTTTCCCATATTGGGTTTTACCACGTTAAAAATTCCTGTGTGTTATTTACTTTCTGCATATTGTTTAAGTTGTTTGAATATTGAACTGTTAGATTAGCACTATTTGAGTTTCTCACATAATGCCCAATTTCGTCACACATTTGACAAACAATCTGTAACCAAATAAATAAAACTTTCATTAGTGATACCTCCCATCCATAAACTTTTATTTGCGATACCCCCTTAAAGTTGCAGAGAGGTAAATCTGCGAAGAAGATGAACCCAATCTATATAAAACAACATAAATATACAATAATCAACTAAAATATACAATAAAGTACCACAACAGGATATTTATTACCTTCATTTGGAAGCAATCAATGTCTTGTAGATTTGTTGAAGAAGACGGAGATTTGAGATTTGAGATTTGTTAATGTAGTTCTTGTAGATCTATTAATGGAGTTCTTGTAGATCTGATCTGTTAATGAAGATCTGTTAATGGAGTTCTTGTAGATCTGTTAATGGAGTTTTTGTAGATCTGATCTTGTAGATTTGTTGAAGATCTTTTATGGAGTTAGTTTCATAACGGCTAGATTAACGGTTAGTTAATTTTAGCCATAGGATTAGATCTGGTGGGTTCAACGGCTAAGATTAGAAGGACATAAAGATAAGTTTTATGCTGACATGGCATACATGATGACTGGGTAGCTGAATAGGATTTAAGGTTTAAGTGTTGAAAGGGTATTTTGGTCTAAATATTAGGTTGACTGGTCAAGCCTTGGTCAATGGCTTGGTTGACCGGCTCCAAATGAAAATCTAGGGGGTATCTCTAATGAAACTTTTTTTTGGGGGCAATCGCAAAGAGTCCTAACTATTCTGGGGGGTATCTCAAATTTGCTCCAAATATTTTGATTTTTAAGAATCTAAATTCTAAAAAATAGAAAGTGTTTTTTGAATAACAATTGTCATATTTATGGTAAAACAATTGAGGGCAATTGTGTCATATCAAAAAATTATCATTTGCAAGATTAATTTAATTGAACTCACTAAATTGCAAATGCTTACTTACAATGATAACTAAATACTCTGAAACTATTGTTGTAAGTTATTTGAACTTTCTTGCAATAATGGTGTTGACTAGACAAGATAAAATCCAACAATATCTAGATGCAGGGTATAATGGACCACCGGAAGCAGCTTCACGCTTATTGGAAATATACTACCTATAGAGAGACCGAAAGTACAACAATTACACCTCCATCTTATTGGAATGAACCGCCTTCTTTTAAATCTTAATGAATCAAGGGAAGTTATTTTGAAAAGCGCTCGAAATAAGAAATCTACTCTAACTGCCTTTTTTGATTGTTGTGCTGCAGATGCTTATGCATGGGAACTAACATATTAAGAGTTCCACACGTAATTTAAAAGGGGTAGGGGTCCCCACAACCTCGCTTACCAACCAAAAAAAAAAAAACATATTAAGAGTTCCCTCAACATTATGTCTGGAACAATCAAGATTCTAAGTGGACAAGAAGAAAACATAGTTTTTCCATTGGTAGAATGTATTTTGCAAGTCCCAATTTAAGTGAAAAATTCTATTTGCGGTTGTTGGTTACGATTGTTAAAGGGTCTTGCACTTTTAATGATCTTAAAATATATGACAATTATTTGTTTAATACATTTAAAGAGGCATGTGTTGCATGTGGTCTGCTTGAGGATGATCAAGAATACGTAGAATGTTTAGAAGAGATTATAGTTATGGAAACGTCACACGTTCAAATTTCCCTCTGATTGCAGGAAAATAACACAAGCATTAAAGCTTAGGATTGCATAAGGAGTGTATGAGATCCAAGTCTCTACTCAGTACATTATGACACTATTTTTCATGCCTCCTATATTGGTTGGTTGTGAGACCACTGCCAAACTCTTAGTCACAAAAATTGGTTGTGAATGCAGCTGGAGTTGTTTTATATTATCTCTTAGTAATGTTTAAATGTTTGTCACATCTATGTCTACTGTTTTGGTAAATAAATACTCAATATATTTCAATTAATCAAGGGAAAGATACTATTGCTACAAAAAAATTTAATTACTCTACCTGGTAGTAGTTTTTCATGTTTTGTACTGTAATTCAAATAATATATGGGTTTTGGGAGAGAAAATGACAACTGTAATCAATTTCAAAGTATTATGATTTGGAAAGAGATATTCAAAACATTTACTTAAATGGTTACACACCATTCTCCACCCCTCCATATGTTCCTCTATATGTTAAGAACTCATACCACAAAAAAAAATAAAAAAATACACAACTAAAATGGATGCTACTTATAACTCCTAAAAGAAAAAAAAATGGCAAGAGAAAAATTCTCATATGTTTTAATATTTGCCTGCAATCAAAGGTGGAGTGAAATAAAGACAGATTAATTTGAAGCAATTGAATGACATTGGTAAAGTTCAATATATATGTAATATATGCAACTATTATATCCAAAAGTTGATTAGGAAAAAAACTAAAGCCAAACGTACTATTGTTATTCCTGATCAAAGTAAAAGATAGGGTATATCAACTACAATAAACACAAAAGTAAATTAGTTGGATGCAACAAATAAAAAAATATTAAGTTAAAATTTAAAATAAGTATTTAATAAAAATTATAGAAAAAAATATAAATAAAATTTGTTTTAGTTAAAAAAAATAAATAATAATTATTAAAATAATCGTGCCGTAGGCATGGGTTATAACTAGTATGTTACATTTTAGAAAATAGTATGAGATTTCAATATTAAATTAGAAATAGTATGAGATTTTTATAATAATAACTGGTAGTATAGAGAGCTTCATTGATACCAGCAACAGAATGAACTCAAAGGAGATTTCGGGCACGGACAAATTGGAAAGGGTTCTCTTAGATTGTCCATGGAGCAAATTTGTCAATTACTATTCTAGGCCAAGTGCTATTGCTGGGAGTGTTTTCATTTATCATCGTGAAGCTAAAAGCACAAACCAGTAAATCGTTTGCTTTCAAATTGAATAAGCTTTGCATGCTTAGAGTCGTATGTTCAATTTTAAACTCATGTCCTCAAATTTACTATCTCCAAGAAATGAAAAACTGATTGACCAATCATTTATTAAGCACTGCATCAATACCATGACAATGTTAAAACTCATTTGTATATGAAAACCGATCGTAATTGGTGATTAATTTAGGTCTCAACAGGAAATTCTACATTCACTTGTGTTATTCTACCAATAATTCAAAATTTAAATATAAATGATCAAAAATTTCACTTTAAGAATTTAAATATGTAATAACAAAATCACAAATGCATAAGAATCCTTCATTCATTCTGTTCATCACTCCATCCATTAGTATTTTTCATTCATTTCATCAATATTCAGATAACCAAATTCTCGAGCAACTATGTTTTGATCAAGATACATTTTCCTGTACGAACAATGGAAATAGTTGCTTGCGAATTAATGAGCATGCCTCTTTTTCTCTAAACCATTTTTTGTCTGTAAAAAACAACTATAAGAGAAATCATAATTACATACATACAATATGGTTTAAGTTAAATAAACTGAACTATTAGATAAAATTTATATAACATAACTTGACATAATGATTTTGTTTTGACTTCACAATTCATAGAAGCACTTCGGGATAAACAACATTAGTAGTCGTGTTGTCATTGTCATTTGGAAGTAATACCGAGATTCTATCCGATGAAGTACACCTGGAGAAAGCAACGTAAAGTTGTCCATGACTGAAAACTGGATTTCGCAAATCTATACCGACGTATCTAACTGATTGGCTTTGAGATTTATTGATAGTCATTGCAAATGCTAAACGAACAGGGAATTGACGACGTGCCATAGGAAAAAGAATTTCAGTAACTGTTGGTATCAAACTTATCCGATGTATGAAAACCAAATCACGAGCATGACTGTTGTTCCACAACTAACAACCATAAGACGTGTTCCATTGCAGAGGCAATCCCGTGGCTGAAGGTTGCGTAGTAACATAATTGGGCAACCTATTTTTAATTGGAGATTAAAAGGTGGGAACCTCGGTGGATCAAATGAATTTAAGTTTTCACTTGCTATTTGATTTCCTCTATTTTCAACTTCTATGTCTTCTTCAATAACTTTATCAGCAGCTAAAAACTCATACAACTCACCTGGAAACAAATATATTGTTGAACCATTAAGCGCACTAATGGTGTCCTTACACCTGGTATTGTTGAGTTAATAGAACGCTCTTCCAGGTATTGTTGAGTTAATTTTTCTTTGACATTCAAGTCTGGATAAACTTTTGATATTAATTCCATGGTGTCCTTACACCTGGTGAAATTTTCTGGTACTTGAACTTTCTCTTCCGGATTTGTGCCCACCTGAAAATATAATATGAGAATATATAATTTATTAAAGAAATTAATAAAATCAAATTGTATGAATGACTTTATTAGAAAATACACCTTTATTAGGTATTCAACGAATTTGATATTTTCTGGGTCACTACTGTCCAGTCGCATATTTTTAACCAACGACAAAACTTCAACTTGGCTCCACAAATTTGAATTTCTTAATGATGCGCCCACAATTTGTTCTCTAGTTCCTTTAGGAACAACTGGAAGTGTTTGCTTGAAGTCTCCACCAAGAATTAAAGTAATTCCTCCAAATGGTTTGTTATTTTCCATTATATCTTGTAGCGATCGATCAACAGCTTCTATACAAAACCGATGTTGCATTGGTACCTCGTCCCAAACAATAAGTTTAGTTTTCCGAAATAATTTTGCATGATTTGAATTCTTCTTAAAACTACAAACAGTGTCATCCATCACATCAAATGGTATTTTGAAGGTAGAATGAGCTGTTCTACCACCTATTAATAACAAAGAAGCAATCCCTGAAGATGAACCATCACTACAATCTGTCCTTCACTTCTAATTTTAGCTGCAATGGTGTTATACACAAACGTTTTTCCTGTACCAGCTGGGCCATTCAAGAAAAACACTTTCCTCGTATCATTCAGTACTGAATCAATAATAACTGTGTAGGCATGTTTCTGATCACTATTTAGCTTTGAAAAATCTCTTTCTGCTTCTGCTTGTAATCCATTATGCATTAGCTTTCGGTGTTCCCAAAGTAGTCGATTTGAAGTTTCAAAATTCCAATCCTTAACTGGCATAGGCATGTTTGGAAATTCGGACAACTTTCTACCACTTTGTAGTAGGTATACATTCAAAAAGAACAAACCATAATCGCAAATGTCTTCATCAGATGGTTTTGAAATACAAAATTTACTTCTAAGTTGGTGGGGTAGGTCATCACACAGCTTCAAAGCATATGTATTCCATAAAAGTTCTGGTCTCGATGGATTACAATCAGTAAGAATCAAACAAAATAGTTTCCGTGCCTGTAACAAAATAATATTAAATTTTGAATTATAAGCAAATAGTCATATAGTAATATGCAGCAGTTATTCTTCGATGTTAATAACGCATGACAGTAGTAATATATTATGAAATATATGAACCAAAAAAAATGGTCAGGACTTTAAAACTAAATCAAATATAATAAATGCATTTACTGTTAATGGATGTATACTACCCAAGTTTACTTCCTTGAATTACAAATTAAATGACAACTGAACTGAATTTCTCTAGGATTACTACACTTACAATTCAACCGTAGGTGAGTGCCAGCTGTTATTTGTTGCTACTATGATAGATCG
Source organism: Aquilegia kansuensis (assembly GCA_020826895.1). Taxonomy (NCBI): domain Eukaryota; kingdom Viridiplantae; phylum Streptophyta; class Magnoliopsida; order Ranunculales; family Ranunculaceae; genus Aquilegia; species Aquilegia kansuensis. Next base: position 19,981,382 of record CM037004.1, on the reverse strand, counting down.
GTTACAGGTGACTATTTTTTTCCTTAACCTATGTTTACAACCTTTTAACCAAAGTATCCAGGGTTCATAAAAAACAGGTTAAGCTATTGGAACCTTGCCCCGGTAACAGGCCAGACAGAGAACTTATGTGCAAAAGATCTCGATGAATGTCCGAGAGGTAGTAAAAATCACTGGTATGTGAGAACTATATAGTGTTATATTACATACTATATAATAATAATGGAGGACATGATATGACTGATGACTATATATACTTTTATTTGATAACTATATCTCGGAATAATTGAGATAAAATGATAATTCAAAAGATAAGTTTAAAAATGAAATTACACAGCTAACATATGTTTGATTTTACATAAGTCCCCTGAATCTTAATTGTACCAAAAAGGCTCAAAAAGAAAATGCCTAAGGCTTTGAGATTAAAAATGAGAGTTGGTGTGAGTAAGATGATGAAAGGTGCATATGTTATGGTAGCCCATTCATTGAGCTGTATGAGATGGGTGCACGTGGTTAGGGGAACTTACTTGAGTCAGAATTCAGAACACAACATACTTTACTCTCTTCCTGTCAACCCTTGATCACGCGCATAGATAACAATATTTTTTAATATCTTCAAGATCAAACTACTAATATGATTATTTCAGGGAGGATTTCCCCCTTTCAGGTTTTATTGATGTGCTTAATGGTTGAAAGAGAACTGTATATCTCTTAAGTATAGAAAGTATCTAAAAACATCAATTTGATTAAACAGAGTTCCAACAACAGGGATATTGGATAGAGACAAATTCGTAGGAGCACATTGCATACTATCTTGTATTTATAACTCACTTTGCCTCCCTCTGTCAACCCACTTTCTAAATTTTAAAGCACAGATACCAAATTTCTAAATACACGTTGAATACTTTACCAACGATCGTCTTTCATTAATTTGTTTGGTTACTTATCATACTTATGCATTGTATATTCATAGTTAGGACCTAGGAACAGATCTGTTACTAAAATCGTGTCTAAGTCGTGTCTATAAAGATTCAATCCTAATATAATTGACATACTAATAATATAGCTTTATTGTTACTATAAACTTCTAAATAATCAAAAGTGAACTACAAATGGGTAATTATAAGAGGTAGTGTTGCAGTTGAGTATTGTGGTATAACATATTAATTAAACATGTTGGTAATCCAAACAATGATATTAAAGTAACATAACTACGCATATATTTATATAATTTGGAAAGAAGCAAATGAAATGAGAAATATTTTAAATAATACATTCCTAAATTCCAATTCTAATTTTGCATGCTTCATCAATACATTTATCCCATTCGTTATTATCTTCTAGCAATCCACGGGCAAGGCATGCTTATCTGTATGTATTGTATTTTGTGTTACCAACAACATATAGAGATTCAAAAGAATCTGGACCTTTCACAGCAGTTAGTAATAACCTAAGGTAGAATCGTTCGCCAGAATTTTTATTAGCGAAATACATCCTCCCTATAGTTGTACCTTGTTTCCTTGGTGACCAAACTTTATTATGTTTGTCCCATGTAAAATGTTGTGGGAATTCTTGATAAGTATAGGGTGTGGTCTCTGGATTATCAAGGTAATAATTAAAGAATTCAGTCAAAGTTGATTTTTGATTATCAGCTTTTTCCTTGATCTTCTTTTTACCAACTTTTGGATTGAACACAACCAAATGCTCCCCTTTGAGATGTAGTGCTAATCTTGTGACAGTTGGATTTTCCTCATGAATTCTATTGCCAAGTAGTCTCCATGCTGCTTCTACAGGACCCACATATCGAGAGTCTAGGTATTGTTGAATCTCTTCATTTGCTGCACCCACAACCATTGTCGTCCTATCATGCCCTTTGTATATATATTTGTGAATGTATTTGACTGCACGTACTGAAGCACAAACTTCAGTATTGATGTGGCAATTAAACATTTCTGATAGATAAGGGTTGTAAGGAACTACATCTCTGTTATCCACTTCATAACCTTTGACAGTATACGTAACACCTGTTTTTCGCCTTCTGTAAATTGGATAACCATCACCATCCATTAATGTTTCATCTGCATGTGGTCTACGATACTTCGATTTGCAAAAACCATTAACCATACATGAAGAAAGAGAGTTTCGTGTACCACATGGACCGTGGACCATGCATTTCTTGACCGTTTCAAATAAGGCTGGATGTGTTACAGGATCTGGAAATTCTGCACTGATAATTCTATCAACCTGATCTATGGTACGAATTTTATCTTCATGTGCAAGGAAAATCAAAGCATGCATGTGTGGAAGTCCTCTCTTTAGAAATTCTATTGTATAAACATATCCAACTACTTTCCCAAATAACTGTCTACTAGTTATTTCATGCATAATGGCCTTCCGCTTAAGTTCAAAAACACGTGCAGCTAAATCAGGACGATCTAGAGCATTCTGGAATGGCTCTGGAATGGCTTCAGTTCATTGACTATTTCCGGCCATTTAGGATTTGTAGTAGTTGTCAAGAAGATATCAGGATGCTTGTTAAATCTAGTGATTGCCATAGAATCTTGATATATCTCATACATATACCTCGGACTACCTAGATGAGATGATGGTAGAATGAATCCTTTACCAAGCTGAATTGGGTCTTCACCATTGTGAATAATATCTGCCAGGCCACTGTAAACTTCAGCCCGAAGTTCATGTTGGTTTGTCCGAAGATAGTATAGTTTATTCTGCTCGTATGCCGACCATGCATCTACTACAAACTGTTGAAACAAAGGACCACCACGTAATATAGCTGAATACTCTAAACGTTTTTCGAACATTCGATAACAGAAATATTTCAATTGTGTGAGTCTATTCATTTTAGCATCTGGCTTATATACTTGGTTTTAACATCCCAATGTCTCAATTCAGTTGACCAACCTAGCTCACCTCCTGGAAATAGTAGAACGTAGTGTGAAGGTAAATACATGGGATGGCACTAAATAATTCTTTCCAAACTATGATTCTTTAGATGTAATACAATATCCTTTTTCTCTGCCTCTTTAGAACCATCTCCAGGTAGAATAACAACAATATCATTTGATGTTGGAAGATTATATCGCCTACAATCTGTTCCGGCCTTAAATGTTAACCTTACAGGTACATCATGGTCTTCTTTTTCATTCGCATCTTTTAATATCTCAAAGGCCTGCTTGTATAGTTTGCACATTTCATTTGATTGTAGTAGTGTACTTCAATTATTCTTAGAACTTCTGGAAGCAAATGTGAGTTGCGATTCTTTCGATGTTCCAATGCTTCATTAGGATCATAGATGTAAAGTTGAGCATAAGATGGAGATTTTTCAGATTCGGGTAGAAGAGAACCAACCTTATGGCATAATTCTCCATATATGGTAAACGAAGTTGGCCCTCTACCATTTAGAATACGATCATCCATTGTAACTCCAAGACTTGAAAACGCATTTGAAGCATTGTATGATCTGATGTTTTTCCTAAAAGATCTTGCCAATTTATCCATTTCATTTGATTGTAGTAGTGTACTTCAATTATTTTTAGAACTTGTGGAAGCAAATGTGAGTTGCGATTCTTTCGATGTTCCAATGCTTCATTAGGATCATAGATGTAAAGTTGAGCATAAGATGGAGATTTTCCAGATTCGGGTAGAAGAGAACCAACCTTATGGCATAATTCTCCATGTATGGTAAACGAAGTTGGCCCTCTACCATTTAGAATACGATCATCCATTGTAACTCCAAGACTTGAAAACTCATTTGAAGCATTGTATGATCTGATGTTTTTCCTAAAAGATCTTGCCAATTTATCCAAACCTTCAAATAATGCTTTCAAAGGAAGAGGCAATGGTTTAAGTAATGGCAACTTAATTTTTCCTTGTAGATAGCACATACCAAATAGAGGGTCATCAACTTTTGAATTAACCAACTTCTCATCAAACCAATGGTAGGCGTTCCAATGTGGGCATATCACATCCATTTTTCCAAAATAATGACGTTCCTTAGGAATATCTTCTATATTTTTTGAAGGTATCTCCATCTCATCCATAAATATATCATCATAATGTGAATCTTTGGTAGGAGAAACATTAATGGAGGTATTAGTCGAATTCTCATCGAAACTGTATTTTACCAAAAATAGTAATTAATTAGTAAAATAAATATTTCCAATTGATATTAGAACAACTATTATATAAAAGATTGTACATAAACAAATTTTGCGTACTAATCAATGATAAAACATTTCCATCTAACATGAAAATCTTAAAATTAATAGTTACAAGAAGTATATCCAAATAATTTGTGCCTTTATTCAGTGAATATAAACAAACTATGCATGATATACAGTACAACACAGTTTCATTTATAAATTGTTAAATGCCAGATCATGTAGTTGATAAAATTTTTGAACTGCCTACAATTATGCTATAATGTACTAAATTTTGGTATTTTTGTTGGGCAACGATCTTAAAAAAATGTCCGGAACATCTTTAATTCCTAGGGATTCAAAATCATTTTGGCAGCCACTTGTATGTGGGAACTGTAGTGAACAAACATCAATGTATTACTTTATCACATTCCTTTTTATGGATGTGGTGAGGCTTGATAGCATAATTGGTTTGTTTACTTTAACCAAAACTGAACCAAGCTAGCCTAGGCAGACCATCCAATGTGGTCATTGGTCAGATTTGTGTTCTATACACAATATTTTATTTTTCATGCAATAGCTATGGATGAGCATAAAGAGCCATTTTCCTAACCAATATCTTTGTAGAAATTCACCAAATCTAGTGTTGAAGTGATGAACTAAGAGTTTAAAACCAACCATGTTTATGAGTGGGATTTTGAGTGTTGGATTATTTATTTTTCAGTCTGGATTTATGGTAGAACACAGAAGATTTGTCATCGGCTAAGATTATTACTCTAACAGTGAGTCATAACAACTACTATAATCTATTAGAAAATTTTTGAATTTGAAAACGTAACTATAATTCTACTTACATAAAGTGTACCATGGGTTTAGGGGTTCATCAACCCCTAAACTTGTAAGGTTTTGGTTTTGAAATGGCAGGGGAAATAAAGTTCAAGAACGTGTGTGTTGTCATGAGGTAGGCGCAACAACCACGTTTGCTTGCTCATGCTCTATTAATGATTTCAACTTGGTTATGACTTCAACCAATAGATGTAAACCAGTAACATAACATAACTTCAACTTGGTTATGATTTGTAGAAATAATCTAAACATTTTAATAAACAAAATTATTCAGGTAGAAATAAAAATATTAATATGTAATAATCACTTACTTTGAGTGTAATGGATGTATAATTTGATTTTCATAGCATGAATCTCCCATTGATGAAGAACCACATAAGAAAATAACAGTTTCTGGTTCCAGAACATGCTCTTTTCTTGTATCTTGATTTGATAAAGCATTCCTTAAACCATCCATGGTATAACAATAATCCAATCGATTAATTGGTTTATTATTTTTCCGAGAACGCATTCTTTGACTGTATATATTGTGAAATGTTAGACTAAAAAAACAAACGGGGGAACAATAATAATATCAAAATAACTTGCATTTAAAAAAAAAAAAAAAAAAACTCTTGTTTTTTGCAAAAAATAAATAAATAATAAAAACTTACATTCCTTTATCTCCTTCAGCAGGTGTCAAATTATTGTTGACTGGATTTTTTTTATTGTCTTTTTGAGTACTCTTTCTCACCCTATATATATATTGGAAAATGTTATGCTAGGTAAAAAAAATAAACACCAGTTTGGTTGAGAGTAAAGCAAATATACTCACATTGGTTCAGCTACTTTATTAGGTGGTAAATCAATGTTCAATGCATTCTTTTCAGATTGTTCTCTATTTCTTCGTGTACGTTGACCTTGTTAGTACTTAGACAGTAATACAATGTTATTTGATTCTAAAGTTGAGCTAAATAAATTTAACAATAAATCAGTCATACAACTCTTCAAATACATCTGGATACATATTATACAAAAATATGGTTGAATACATATTTTTTTCTTAAAAAAAAAGGTTAATAAAGTCAAACTATAGCAATATCTTATAAGTCAGACTTTAGCAGGGAATCACTTATGCAATAAATTATTTTAAGATATAGCAATCTCAAGTATTATTAAACTAAATCCTCGTTAAATTAATGAAAGCTTACACATACATTTTTTTAGAATTAAATAGTGCAAACACTCTAGACAATAGGAGATACAAAAATGCATAATTAATTCATTCCAGTATGATATCTTAGTTAATTCAATAACCACGAGTCATAATCTGATAAAAAACATTCATGGCTATGAACATAGCTTTGGCATATATTATGTAGATTTTATTTTAAAACATATATTTGAATAGGTACATAAAACAGATTCATTAAACAAATGAAAATTTACCTTATTTCTTTATGGATTGTATTTCTTTGTGTCGTTTCACTTTCACCTATTTTTCTTTGAGTTTTTTGATGATTTTCTATGAAATCTAAGTTTACTTATTTCATGGATTCTCTTAACCTCCTTTCACGTTGTGCTTTTTGACGTTTATTTGGAGTTAAATCTTCATCAATTTGAAGAACTTCAGAGATAGGACGCTTTGCAACAACACATTTACATGAATTATTTGTTGTAGATTCCTTCAACGTGGATTCTTTTAACCTCCTTTCATGTTGTGCTTTTTGACGTTTATTTGGGATTGAAAGTTCGATAACTTCAGAGTTTGGACAATCCGGCAGAACAGGTTCAGGCAAATTATTCAATGGATGCTCCATTATCTGTTATTAGAAAAGAAAAAAAAATTGGAGGTCTTAGAAAGTAGATACGGTGAAAAGCAAAACACAACTGAATATGCTAACTTCGTTCCTATTTGAATGAAGTTAAACATTAAAAATTAAAACTTAAAATTTTTAGATCGAGGCAGCTGACATCTCGCAATAGACAAGAGATAACCACACATCTATTTTAGAATTTGTTGAAATCACCAACGTCAACACACAGTAAGGAGCAAAATATTGCCTAAGATTATGGAAATCGAAAGCACAAAAAATTATCTTGGTCTATTGAATGATTTTTATGTTTCAGGACAAAGCAACTTATACTACCTGCACATCACCAACATTATTGATAAGAAATTTCTTAATAAAAAAATATTTCAAGACAAAACAACTTATACAACCTGAACATCACCAACATCATTGATAAAAAAATTCTTAATAAAAAAACATTAATTATTATACATGGTGAGAACCAAAACTATTAGCAAACTATTTATCTATTCCATAGATAAAATATACAGTATTTCAGAATAACAGTGATTAACAACAAACTATAAGATTTATCTAGCTAATCAAAACTCTAAACTATAAGATTTATCCAGCTAATCAAAATTCTTCAACCACAGTTCATAGAATTAGTTCAAAAATTGAGAAAGATAAACAATTTCACTTACCATCCAACAGAGAGAGAGAGAATCGGGAAGAGGTTTGGGGGATAAATTCTTAAGGTTTGAATTGAAAGAAGAAAATCTTAAGGATTGAAGTGAAGGAAAAAAAAAAGAGATCGATTTCTGTTATATATCAATCAATTTTTGAAATTTTTTACTTCCCAACAATATTGGATTTCTATTTTAAATTAATTTCTATTTCTCGAAATTGAAGTTAAGGAAGAAGAAGGAGATGGTTAAAGGTCGTGTTGATTGAAGTCAAGGAAGAAGAAGGAAATTGATTTGGGTTTGGATTTGGATCGGCTTAAAGTCGGTATTGATTTGGGTCTTGATTTTTTGTGGACTATTCTGTACGCTGGATTTGGATCGGCTTGATGTCAGGATTTGGGTCTGGAACTATTCCGTGAACTAAGTACAACTTAAGCCCATCAGAACTTCAGAAAGATCTCATCCACAGATCTGGAGATCCAAATTAAATCCTGACCTCTCTTTGTCCATAAACACAAACTGTCTTATGCCAGACCGACTCAATGCAACTTATAATATAGACTAGTTGTACCCGTGGCTTCGCCACGCTAGTGCCAATTAAATTGTAAACTACAGTGAACTTTATGATACTAGTAAAACCCGTGGCGCTGCCACGACTACCATTAATAATTTGAAGATAGTATTTTTAAAAATATAATTCTTCTTTTTATTTAAAAAATATAATTCTTTTTTTTATCTAAAAAATATACTTTTTCTGTCGCTTTATAGTCTTAGGGACATTGATGCATGGATAAAATTGTTGATCTAAATTATAAATAATCACATGATTGGCCCCTATAGTCAAATACTGTAATGACAAAAACTATGCATCATAGGTGGTAACATTAAGCTACTTCTATAACACAACAAATGCTCAGTACAATTGCGCAAAACTGAGCAAGTTTCCGACTGTCAGATACTCAGGTGATGTTGGTCAACCATTATTATTTGAAGTAATTATTCTTAAAAATATAATAATTAATCTAATTAACTAAATTTTTTAAAGTAAATATCTCGAACGGCTCCATGTATCCATTTGAAGTTTCTTGTATATCATCTTCTTTTTCATCAGGTCCATTTCGTCTATATATGTATCCTCTTATTCTTCTGATGGTATATCTTCTACTCTTGATCTTATTTTTTCCATTATTTCCTCTTTTCAGATTGTTTTCAAAAAAAATATTTGGATACATTATTTGTCCATAATAACTTGTAAGTATGCCATAAAGGTCAACTGCATACCATCCGTTATCAATAGTAATACCTTCAAAAATTAGCTCTATCTTATGGTCTGTGTCCATCCCTAAGCGAGTGTTTAACGTAGTTTGACAGAGATAAAAAAACCATCAGTTTGATGTTATGAACAACACAAATATCTATTCCACTCAAGATAATCATGTGATGCAGAAATAAAAGTTAAAATCACATATGGTATGACGAAATGAACAAAACCAATTTTTTCAAAGAAACCATTTAATAGAAGTTTGTGTGACAATAATTTTATAAAAAATATGATGACATATTCCTAAATTGCAGTCGTCAATGTAATATTTTCTATTGAAAATACTACCTTACATAATAATATGTAGGATTTTCTCAAAACAATATAAATAAATTATTTCATTGTTGTTGAGATTCTCTATTTTGACGTTTGACTTATCTTATGTAATATTTGTATCTTCTCTCCAATGACTGTTTCTTTCTTAGTCTTTGTTTGTTCATATCTTTTTTTTTCTTTGAAGAATACCTCCATAATCTCATTTGTTTCTTTCCAGTCAATGAGATACGTCGATTTTCTTTTTAACATTTTGAACCTATAATATTTTTTTTTTTATTGATAATTTGGATATCACTACTGCCATAACTTATTGTTGAAATTGTTGGTTGTTAGATTATTTTTTATTTACATATAAATGCTTTAATCCCTAGATTCTTTAATAGCTAATTCCTTCGGTCTTTGAATCTCAAATGATATCTGAAATTAGACAGCCAAGGAAATAGTAAGTAACATGCCATTTTCATATTCTGCCTAAAATTTAGATAAAAAAGAAAAAAATCACCTTCAGTACTTGGGGAACATAGTGAGCTCGTGAAGAAGTTTGGGCCAATGTTTCAGCCATATTTAAGACAGTCGTTTTGCTAGGAACAATAGACAACAATCTTGCAGGAACATGCTGATAGTACGCATGTTGTTACTTTCAACTATTGATAGCACTTCCGCCAAAGCTCAAGTCTATCCACCACGCGAAACACCATAGGCAAAGTTCTGAACAGATGAGAGTTTCAAGCTTGGAGATGTTGCTATTGCTATATCAGGAGATACTGAAATACTATTAAATTTTGTTTAGAAAAACTGTCTTGACCAATTGTACATGAGGGTTAGAATAGGGACCTTACAAAAGTCATATAGAAATTACCAAACAAACTTTGATCAAAATTTTCTCTAAAAAACCCATTGAGTTGACAAAAAAATCCCCTTTTCTGCTCAATTTTGTCCGCCAGCTATCTTCATTAAAGACCATGATTCACAACAGTTGTGTTAGTTTCTAAAGATCGCAACAATTTTGAGGATGAAAACAGATGTGTAACATATTAGTTCTAGGCTAGAATGATGACAATATAAAAGAATTGAAACTAATTTCATTACATGGTTGAACGCACCAAATTGTAGTAAAACTGGCAATTAAAATGTAGATTGTATAAAAAATGCTTGAACTCAACATTGAGGTTAAAACCATCAAACTCTAACTAAATGAGCTACTTGAGGTAAATATGAATATTATGCCAAAATATCAAAGCTACAGTAAATACAGATGCTGGAGGAAGGGCTTGAACCTTCGACTTTATGGTTTAAAAGCCACACGCTCTAACCAACTGAGCTACACCAGCTAAGTATGCACAACATGCTAAATGCAAATATTTTATTAAAATACATGACCTTATGTTCCTATTTATAACATCTATTCACGGTAAAAAAACATTGTCTACCCAAGTGTCTTGTGTTGCTCAAAGGAAAATGTGAATCAAAATAGTACCGCATAAGTAAAGAAAAGATGATTATGGGAAAGAAAATAATAGGATGATCATATCAAAAATTTAGAATCACAGTGGTCAAAGTGTCCGACCATTACGGAAAGATTGACCGATGCATCATTCCAAGAAAAATCTTAGTCACTAAGAACAGTTAAAGCATTTGTAGGTTTAGACTGACTCACACAGATGCAAAAGAATCAGTAGTCCGACTGAATGCAGTTTTTCTTTTTAGTCCAGCCGCATGACCTGAAAAAAAAACACTAAAATGAAATGAAACTTAGTTTGCTTTGCAAACTATATAATCATATTTCATTTAAACTTTTAAAAATAATGCTATATGTTAAAAAGAGGAAGTGATCAATGTTCTTGTTAAACGACTTTAAGTTACAGGTGCATAACTTACAAACCACGATTCATATGCAGTAAACACCGACCAAAAAGACTTAATTAAGTAGCTAAATCTAGGCCTATGTATGAAACAACCAGTTACCATATCCTAGCTTTCATAAAAACTTGCCAAATTTATTCACTTTTTAATTTCTAGAAGTTCTTTGTAGCTAACCTATGTCATTTTATTAACGAATTTTGTTGCCACGATAATGTGCCCGACAAACCTGCAAACTTTTTATAGAGTTTTGAATAAATACCTCTACCACCACTCTAAGTCCGAACACCTATAATATACATCTTTCAAATTTTTTTGGAAACTTACTCTCTGCATCCAAGTTCTCTTGAAAATAAAGTACCATGCACCTTCAAAAAGTTAGGAAATCAAAATTAAACTATTATAAATCAATCCCAAACCATTAAGTATATTCAATTAAGCTAATTAATACGAAAGGCGTGCAATTTCAATTAGAGAGTCTAGTGTATGTTTGTAGAGTTGTCAAAACTATTTGGTGTGTACAGGATTAGTGAAGGAGTTAGTTGTAGCTTCAAGGCATTTGGGATGTTTCTCTTAGGAAGGGAGATGCATTTTTAGCATAATTTTGAACCCCTTAAAGACGTGAGGCGTATTGACGTTGTTGCTAAGGTATTCATAACCTGAGGATGTACTCTTTTCTTGCTAGGTATGCTATTGTATCAAATAATACAAACGACAATAATAGACAGAAATCAAAATCAAGAAGGAGAGAGTAATGAAGATAAAAGAAAAAAAAAATAGAAGACATATGAAAACATAAGAAAACAAAAATAACCAGAGAAATCTCAGGTTTTGTTGTAAACAAAGTACCAAACCATGAAGTTGAGTTAACTTTCGCAAACTCGCAATTATAGCAGGAAAAATCTATTATTATGTAAAATAAGTAGGATGCTTTCTAGCGAAAAAAAAGTAGGATGCCAATTCCTAAAACTAAAAACATCAGTTCATTATTATCTTAGTGTATGTGTTTTGATTAGAATCATGGGAAAGGAGATGACAAAACAGATCACAGAGCGTTGCAGATTAAGTGATAATTCTGATTAGAGCGCACCTCCAAAGATAAATTGAGATTCTGATTAGACTAAATTCTGATTTTGACTATGTTGAGAGAGAGAATCGATAAAGCATGTGTGCACAATGAAAAGAAGGAGATAAAGAGGATACCTGAGAGCCAAATACCTTTAACACCGAATTAACTTTGATGCTTCTAAACCTTGCCTTTGTGTAATCCTTTGTAGCCTCCTTGATAATTGTCGCAATTCTCGCAGTATCTTTGACTCTGTCATATACAAGTTATTGTATAAAAACAAAGAAAAAGAAATACAACAGTGAAAGAAAGATTGTTAAAGGTTAAACAAACACAATGTCTCGTCTCTTTTGGGAGAGGAGTAAAACTAATGTTCTGTGTCTCTTTTAGGTATAATCTTTTTTTCTTTTTTTTGGTGAACTTTGCAAAAGTTTCAATTATGTTTTAAGTTGAGCTCACTTTTAGTATGCCCATTAGCAGAAAGAAATTAAACTGTTGTCAGTACTTTCAGAAAGCATTTGTCAAAGAGAGTCAACTAATCTTAAGGAAGAATGGATTAAGGGGACTATAATAATGCAAGTAAAATTGAGCCTCCCTACAATGATATACTTGAGCAAGTGAAACTAAGAGACCAAATAAAATTCATCCTCCCTATACTGATAGAAGCATTAACCGATGGTATGATGGCAACACATCAAACTTCTTTTAACCAACTAAAGAAAATCAAAATCAATCAAATAAGCTCAATGAATACCAACATACTCAATAACCAAAATATCAAAATTGAATGAAAGTACACAGAATGGCTCAGATTTTCGTAGAAAATCAATATGATAAAGACATACTATCAACATGAAAAATACATGATAATTTTCACTTTTGTGCAAATATCACATAATTTACTCAAGTATCTTAGGGATATTGAGGTTTCCGAAGATATAAAATGCTAGAGAACATTAAATGAAGGTCATTCTTTTGATACTAACCCGTGAAAGGAGGATTACAATGTGAAAGAAGATGTGGGATCTGCAATACAGCCTGAACCAAAGATTGAATGAAGAAAAATGATCCTTTCCACAAATTCGACATTAAATTGGGTACAATCAAAATAACTGTTGGAAGTTTGTGGGAAGTATTTTTAAACTTAAAGATGAAAGAATTCATGAGTGGAACAAAGCATCTAATCAAATTAACATAAGAACTCTAGACTAAATTTGGTAGATTAAATTTGCTTTTATTTGCAAATTTGTTCATTGAACAGATTAACCCATACACAAATGCAAGTGTTCATACTTTTAATTTCAATAGAACTGACCTGTAAGAGCATAAACAGAGGGGAAAAAATGGAAACAGGTGGTGGGGGAGAGATGGAAGAAGAAGAAAATGTCGAATAAGTGGGAAAAAGAACTATTTAATTATTGGTTTTATTAGAACATTCTGAAGGGCTAACACATGGCCAGTGTAAGGTGAAACCTTAGTGTCCTAATTAATCCTTTCTAGACATTGGGGGAATACTGGAATGAGTAGTACTTTCACAGGTTAAGCACATTAACAATGCAGCTCACTTCAAGGAAAGTTACTTCAAGCCAGATTCATCATTCATATATCAAAGACCAACTTGAGAATAAAGAGGCCTGGATGAACTTTAAAGATAATGCCACCAAAAATATGAGCTGGCCGGTGGAATAACATATCCATTGTCGACCAAATTAAAATACAGGAACATTTTCACGGAGGAGGAAAAAAATCAAGATCCAATATTTTTCCTAAGATGAGACCTATCAGGAGCGTTGGTCTTGGACTCTCATTAGGTTTATTATTTTTACCAATTAGTGTTAATAGTTATCAGCTTGGTTTTATTAATATTATTAATTATTTTTTTTTTTTTTGAATTGTTGTGCCATTTTATCCTGTGATTAGAAAGAGTCACTTAGGAATAGTTGGAGGATGGATCAGAAGAAAGCTCTTTTGTAGGTTTAAGAATCTGTTGAATTAATTTCATGGTGGAATCAATAGTTTTCTCAAAAACACTAAATTGATTAAAGAGGTTTTGATTGAAATTGTTTAAAGCTATTAATTAAGGGCGTTGGAATTCATGAGTAATAGCATCTCTCTTTTCACACCATCTTCATAATCAAAGACACTATCTAAAACACAATTTGATTGAAAAGTATCGAAATTCAAAACACAATTTGAACGATATGTAAAATCACCTATCGAAGCTGAAGCAAACTCAACTGTTGAAGCGGAAGCGCAAGAGAAGAAGAGAAGATGATTTGGTGAAAAGATTCAAAGAAGAGAAGTAAATTCCTTAGGGCTGATTCGATTGTAGAAAGAGAAGAAGAGAAGGAAAATTAAGGTTTAACGAAAGGTTAGAGCCAACAGATTTGATTGTTCTATTAAGGTTTAACCTTTTTTTTAACCATCTATTAGTTGTTAAAACAAATCACAGCCGCAGATCTAATCTACAACTTTGAACTCGAGAGAATCTGGAACGCTACTTATAACCCCAACTTATCTATTTTATGTACCCTTTTTAGATTATAATATAGATAGCATGAAATGTGAATACCCTCAACCCTGGATGTTCAAGAAAAAATATTTTAACATAATAACCCAAACAGAGTAAATAAGAAATGCCAGAATCTCAGTCCTTAACCTTATATAACAATTTCAATATGTCCAATCTAATTACCAGAAGACCATATGTGATATGTAGCTTATAGAAACAGAAAAAATCAAAATTTAAAAGCTTAGCCTTATCAAAAATCAAAATTTAAAATTTCAAAACTAAACACCATGATCTGGTTGAACAATGTATAGAACTTAAAACTAAACACATGAGGCTTCACTATAATTCAACAAACAGAAAGTAAAAAAATTTAATTTGTTATTTTTTAATAATAAAAAAAACCCCACAATCAAACAACAGTGTGCAAAGATTAAAACAAAAGGTAGAAGCAATATAAAGAGATTCGATATTCATAGGGATAGTTGAATTAAGCAAGTGAAAGTAATATTATATATAATATTGTCTAGATATTGAAGACCTAAAATTGATTGATGCAAACTGACCTGTTGAAGCCGAAGCGCAACAGATAGTAGAGAATGTTGATGCAAACTGACATGTAGAAGCGCGACAGTTACTGGAAAATGAACGATAGATGATTTGGAGAACGAAAGAGAGGATTGTTGGGTAGAAAAATTTAAGATTTTGCTCAGCAATTTCAAATGGATTATTGTGTTCCACTAATTTCCTGTAGAAGCAATGCAATTTCAAATTAAGAGTGAAACAATGCAATCTTAACATTAGATTATTTAAAATTAAGTGTGAATCTCCACTTGATCAGTAATTTCAAATGGATTCTTTCTATTTTCGGAGATGTGAGATGATGAATTTTTTATTGATTTCAGAGATGTAAGATGATGATTTGTTGAATTTAAATTACATATGTAAATCAAACAAACCCAAATTACAAATTCGGATAGTAGTTTTACGTGATTCAAATATGTAAATTGATGAATTATCGATTGAATTCAGAGTTGATAGAGAGAAAGCAGGAAGAAGTAGAAGAATTAAGGTTTAGGGTACGAAATAACGTTTGGTGGAAGAAAACCTTATTTTCTGAATGAAACATTAAATGTGGCCCAATTTAGAATTTCAATTAAGGTAAAGCCCACTTAATTGGTCTAAGATAAGCCCATTTAAATCGTCTAAACCGACTGGACCATTCACTTAAGTCGAAATTCTAATCTCAACCGTCAAACTTCATCCTAGGGTCCAAATTGTCTCAATGTTTGTCTTCTTAGTTTATCTTATGTACCCGTTGTCGCTTATAATATAGATATATTTTTTTTATATAAAAATCGAACCAATCACTGTTCATAATTGAACCAAACCGAACTGAAGTAAAATATAGCAGAATGAGCCAAACATATAGATTCACCAAACACCATGGGGTACAATAGTGTGGAAGTTGGTGCTGTATGCAGTGATATGGGTTATTTGGAAAGCTAGGAACGAATGCATTTTCAGCGACAAGAGCTTCACTACATATAGGTAATGATGACGAGATCTAAGGTTTGGTACTGGCTTTTGGGGAATGTGGAACGGAGAGGACACAGGTATAGCGAACTTCTAAATAACTGGGGAGTTACTGTCACAAGTGTGGGTTAAGTTGGATGGCGTTAGTCTTGTACGTTTTTGTAACATTTTTTATCTTTATATACTTCTGTAGGAGAGTAAAATTTATGTTTCACAGATTCAGATGAGTCTGTTAGTCTAAGGGGGTTTCATAAAGTGATGTGTTTTGCTGCTGCATCAATCAAAAAAAATAATTTATCAAAAAAAAAGCCGTGATTGGATGTGTGCAGTCAGAACATGCCAAAGATTTTCTCCTTGCTATCCCGATGGAAGGGCTTGGACAACGCATGACGCCTGTAGAATATCGTGCCATTCTTCGTTATCGATTGATGATCCCTTTATATTCAGATGGTGAGCTTTGTCCAGTGTGCAAGAAGAGGAGACTTGATGCATTCGGGGACCATGCGGCCCATTGTAAGCATTACCCCGGCTTCAAGTACAGGCATGACCACGTCAGAGATATCTTGTGTGATGTGTTCTGGCGGGCTGGAGTACAGGTTAAGAAGGAGGCTCTGGTTAACTTTCTTACTGATCCTAAGGAAGGAAGATCGACATTACGCCCTGCTGATATTCTGGTCTACAACTGGTCTGAAGGTAAACATGCGTGTGTTGATGTTACAGGGGCGTCTCCGATGGTTGGGCTGGGTGCTGGGATTTTTGAGGTGGGGCTAGCAGCTAGCAATGCAGCAGCGGCAAAAGTGGTGAAACATGACGGAGCTTGTAGGGCTAACCAACATAGTTTCATCCCCTTTGCATTTGATACATTTGGATTGCTAGGCTCAAAAGCAGTTGAGCTCCTCAGGAGAGTGCAGAAGGTAATGGATAGTAACGTGATGACTGCGGGTTCGAACGAATTTGTATTTAGGAGAATTGGGTTTGCTATCCAGAAAGGACTTGCCGCGCAGTTTGTAGCGCGTTTGTCCACTACTTTTGTGTAATTCGTTTAGCTTATCAATAAAATTTGTTTTTATCAAAAAAAAAAAAAATCAATAAATATTCAATAAAACATTATTAAAAAAAGTAAAATATATATCAAAAAACATGTTCAGTTCGGTTTTAGAACATCAAAACCAAAACTAAAATGTCAAAACCAAAACTAAAACCAAACACGTAAACCAACACAAAACAAAAATAACTTATTTTTTTGTTTTGGTTTAGTTAGATTTGTTAAATAAAAGACTTCAATTCAATTCAGTTTGTCATATTGATTCATCCCAAAATATGGGTTTACATACAAGTTAGTTTCTTGTCTACCAAGAGGGTTCCTGGCACAGCCAAAATAGCATGCCAAAATGGCATGCCATGGGCGGTATGCCATAGGCATGCCATTTGGGGATTTGGAATGTCTTTTTCGTGGTTTTTAATAATTAATTAATAGTTTATTTTAAATATATATATAATTTTATATTTAGAAGATAAAATTTCTAAAAGATATGATTTACCTACCCAAATTTGAGTAGGACGTGAAGTACATGCACTAATCCCAATCCATATCAAAGTCCAAAACCTTAGACTTTTAGTACAATTGATGAAATTATCCAAGAATGTAGTTGATTTAGCAATTGGTGCAATTGATGTCTTAGGCTCTCAGTACAAAGTACTTTTAAACTTAGACTAAAAAACATTATATAGTGCAACCAAACTTTGTATATACGATACACAAGAAAAATGAGCCTTGTATGCAAGGGAGACGACAAAAGACATGCCAAAACAGCATGCCATTTAGCTTTGGCATGCCAAAAAATAGTCCATGCCAGGAACCCTAGTGAAGACACACTATTCTAAATACATAATATTCTAAATATA
This sequence comes from Aquilegia kansuensis, assembly GCA_020826895.1. NCBI lineage: Eukaryota > Viridiplantae > Streptophyta > Magnoliopsida > Ranunculales > Ranunculaceae > Aquilegia > Aquilegia kansuensis. The sequence continues at coordinate 19,963,448 of CM037004.1, read as the reverse complement.
TCCTAAATATATTGTTTCCTATTTAGAATATATATACAGCTTTCTACACTCCCCCTCAAGTTGGTGTATAGATGTCAATCATGCCCAACTTGTCAATTGAGCTGTCGAAGCATTTTTGAGATACACCTTTGGTAAGAACATCAGCTAATTGTTCCTCTGGTTAGGAAAGGAAAGCGAATAACCTTCATGTCAAGATTTTCTTTAATAAAATGACGATCAACCTCCACATGCTTTGTTCGATCATGTTGAACTGGATTATGTGCAATTTGAATGGCGGCTTGATTATCACAATGTAAATCCATAGGCTTTTGAAGCTTGAAGTCCAATTCTTTCAAGGCATTATGGATCCACAATAATTCACATACTCCATGTGCCATACCTCGAAATTCAGCTTCTGCACTCGATCTGGCAACAACTTTCTGCTTCTTACTACGCCAAGTTATAAGATTTCCACTGACAAAAGTAAAGTATCTTGATGTAGAACGTCTATCAGTTTTATCACCAGCCCCATCTGCATCTGTGTGTCCAACAACATTCACTTCATCATCTGTGTATCCAACAACGTCCAATACATCATTCTTTCCAAACAATAAACCTTTGCCAGATGCCTTCTTCAAATACTTCAAGATACGAAAGACTGCATCCATATGTTCTTCACTAGGAGAATGCATAAAATGACTAACCACACTCACAACATAAGCAATATCAGGTCTAGTATGAGAGAGATAAATTAACCTTCCTACAAGACGTTGATCCTTCTTTTATCAGTGGGAACTTGGTCACGATGAATGGCGAGTCCATGATTCATCTCAATGGGTGTCTCCATCGGTTTGCAATCCAACATCCCCGTTTCAGCAAGCAAATCAATGACATACTTCCTCTGTGAGAGTGAAATCCCCTTTTTAGACCTTGCAACTTCAATACCTAGAAAATACTTCAGTGTTCCTAGATCCTTCATTTCAAATTCCTTCGACAAATACTTCTGCAATTCATTCTTTTTCTTCGGATCATCCCCTTTAACGATCATGTCATCAACATACACAATTAGAGCTGTAATCTTACCATCCTTGTGTTTGATAAACAAGGTATGGACAGAATTGCTCTGTTTGTACCCAAAAGCTCTCATGGATTTTGTAAATCTTCCAAACCAAGCTCTTGGAGACTGTTTCAGGTCATACAAAGACTTCTTCAGTTTACACACCTTCCCAACATCTTCGGGATGGTTCTTCACACCTGGAGGCATATCCATGTATACTTCTTCCTCCAAATTCCCATTCAGGAATGCATTCTTCACATCAAGCTGGTGAAAGGACCAATCTTTATTTGTTGCAAGCGAAATTAAAATTCGGATAGTATTGATCTTCGCCACAGGTGCGAAAGTCTCCTCATAATCAATTCCATAACATTGTGTGTATCCCTTGGCAATCAATCTTGCCTTATATCTATCAATAGTTCATCTACATTAAACTTCACGGTAAACACCCAACGACATCCAACAGTCCTCATTCCAACAAGCATATCAACTACCTCCCATGTTACATTCTTTTGAAGGGCTTCCAATTCTTCATTCATTGCTTTCTTCCATTTTGGATCTTTCAAAACATCATGCACGTTACTAGGAATAGATACAGTAGATAATTGATTTATAACAAGTGTATGTGATTCAGAAAGCCTATGGTTAGACATAAAGTTAGCTATAGGATATTTAACATTGGTTTTAATGTCTGGTTGATATTGTTTCTTAGGAACTCCCTTACTAGCTCTTTGTGATTTTCTAGGTTCAAAACTTTCTAACCCAACAGTTTCAGATACATCCTGATCATGTGCTTCTGTTTGATCGCTGGGAACCAAATGGTTGATTGTCTGCTCATGATTATTCTCTACTGCTACAAGATCAATTTCTGCTGCAGGAACTTCAAATCGTTCCTCCAAGTGTTCCAATTCTTCAAAGACATCAAAGTTGTTAATAGACCAAGGATTCCCTTCACCGCCACTCTCCCCTTGAAGGGAAGACTGGGAAATCCCCCCCTGAGTAATACGGGTCTGATTCATGGAATGAGACATCAAGAGATATATGCATTTTGTCAGTAATTGGATCATAACACCTATACCCTTTTTGAAACTCTACATAACCCACACAAATACACTTCTTCCCACGGGGATCAAGTTTACTTCGTTCTGGTTTTGGGATATGGACATAAGATGTACATCCAAACACCTGAGGCTCCAAGTTAGGCATAGATGGGATGGACAAAATTGTATGGAGTTTTTTATAAGGATTTTGGAACTCAATTACCCGTGAGGGAGTACGATTGATAACATATGTTGTTGATTTCACTGCTTCACCCCAATAGGATCGAGGTACATTCATGCCAAACAAGGAAGCACAAACAACTTCCAACAACTGCCTGTTCTTCCGTTCTGCTATACCGTTTTGCTGGGGGGGACCAGAAATTGAGGTTTGATGACGAATTCCAATTGACTGGCAAAATTCAGACATGAGGCCATTCACAAATTCTTCACCATTATCAAACTAAAAGACCCTGATAGATTGTTGATACTGCGTCGCCACCATTTTGTAAAAATCAGTAAACATCCAATATACGTCACTTTTGTTTTTCAGTAATGACACCCAAGTCATGCGAGTGCAATCATCAATAAAAGTCACATAATAGAGAGCTCCAGAAAATGAAGAAACTTTTGCAGGACTCCAAACATCAGAGTGAATTTTCATAAAAGGAACAAGACATCTATTAATACTTGGTGAATATGAAATACGGTGGCTCTTGGCCAGTTCACAAATGTCACAATGAAATTCAGAATCACTAACAACTGAAAATAAATGAGGTTGCAATTCTTAAGATAACTAAAGGATAGATGACCTAAACGCCGATGCCATAACCACACAACTTCTTTTGCATTCTCGACCCTATTGATCTAATTAGCTTGCCCCAGAAAATTCATTTGTTTCTCTCCAGTTTCTATCAAATCCAGATAGTAAAGTTTCCCCCTTCTAACACCATAACATAGGACTTGTCGAGTCAGAATGTCCTGAAAAACACAGAAAGATGGATAGAACGTCACAATACATGCAAGTGCTAGAATAATTTGACAAACAAACAATAGGTTATAAGCTAGAGATGGAACGACTAAGGCATATTCAAGAGTTAGGGTATCAGATAACACAATAGAACCTTGTCCGCTAACCGGAGTTGGAGTACCGAGGACCTGTCGAGTCAGAATGTCCTGAAAAACACAGAAAGATGGATAGAACGCCACAATACATGCAAGTGCTAGAATAATTTGACAAACAAACAATAGGTTAGAAGCAAGAGATGGAACGACTAAGGCAGATTTAAGAGTTAGGGTATCATATAACACAATAGAACCTTGTCCGCTAACCATAGTTGGAGTACCATCAGCAGTAGGAACAACATTTTGAGGTGAAGCTCTAAGACTTTCCACAAGGCTAGGGTCATTTGTCATATGCTCAGATGCACCTGAATGAATTATCCATGTACTATTCGAAATAACCTTACCATTCATACCTGATTGCGCTACATTAGCCGAAGCATTGTCTGGATGTCCATTCACAACATTAGCAATGGCGACCTTGCTTATATTCTTTCGTGGCCTCCTTGCGAAGTTCCACCAATCAGGATAGCCAATCACTTCATAACATCTCTCCTTGCTATGACCTAGTTCTCCAGAAACACTGCACTATTTATCTGCATAAGGATTTGATTTACAGTTAGGATGTCGTGAAGGGCCAGAAAAATCGGGAGGAGTAATTGTCTTGCTATGAACATCCAAGATAGAGGATTCAGTTGATACAGAGCGCCCCATAGCCTGTTTCTCAGATTGTACCTTGCGAATGTAAGTATAGCTTTGCTCTAAGGAAAATTTAGGTTCCTTGCAAAGGATCTCTCCACGCACCTGATCATTCTCTAAATCTAGTCCACTCAAAAACATATGAACACGCAATCTGGACATTCTTGACGTTTTATGGACTACAGCTGCAACATTGTTATTCTGGGAGGTCACCCTTTGATCAATCTCCTGGAACATGGACACCAATTCATTGTAATAGGTAGGAATAGGTCTCCCATTCTGCTTCACTTCAAAGCACTTCTTATACAATTCAAAGATTCAATTTTCATCAGAGTCATCATAGAAGGTCTTCTCCATAGCCTCTCAAATGTCTTTTGCAGTAGGAAGACGAATATATCGGTTCATAAGAGAAGTCTCTATGGAATCAATAAGCCAACTTTTCACCTTTTCATTATCTGTTGCCCAAAATTCATTTTCTGAAGAATTCATATGCGGTTCAACCTTTGCGCCAGTCAAATAACCAATCTTTCCCCTTGCTCTAATACGCATTTGCATGAGAGGAGCTCATATGGTATAGTTGGACTCATCTAATGAAATAGTTTTTGAAAATGTCGAGTTGTTTGACGGGGTGTAGTGGTGATTAATGACTTGTGAGTATGATTGATTTTCTGGCACAATTGAATTTTCGGTAGAAGAAGAATTGTTTTCAGATCCAGCCATTGCAGAAATTTGTTGCAGAAAAAAAAACCCCAGATTCGACACCTTTTACTAGAACAATTGTATCTCTCTGGTCGAAACTCAAAATTGCAATTCATTGATTGGGTTGGAAAGGGGACTTGAAGATCTTTCCAACACGATATAGTACGCCTGCTGGGTCCTAATACTCTGCCTTGTAGAAATCTGCAAAGAGGACGAATTTTCAGAAAACATGCACAAGAAGGAACTTGTCTACTTTGATAATCAATATATACAGGCACAAGAAGGAACATCAATAAAAATACAATCTTTTGATAGGTGGAAACACCAATTCCCATCTATAAGGGACCGCTCCATAAAACTCCACACTTGGTCAGGTTCCTACTTGTCGCTACAGATTATTTCACAAAATGGGTTGAAGACGTAGTATTGGTACATGTATGTGCCTCTGATGTCAGAAGATTTCTATGGAAAGATATAATCTGCTAGTTTGGAATTCCCCAAGAGTTGGTGTCAGATAATGGAAAACAGTTCGACTACGATAATATCTGGCTATTCTGCAATTCTTTGGGCATCAAACACAACTTCTCGGCCCCATCAGGGAAATGGGCAAGCAGAAGCATCCAACCAGGTCATCTTGGATACGCTCAAGAAGCGATTGGATAAAGCGAAAGGCAACTGGGTGATGCATCTCCCGGGGGTCTTATGGGCATACCTGACCACTCCAAGAAGGTACATCGGTATGACACCCTTCCAGCTTACCTTCGGAGTAGAAGCGGTAATGCCAACAGAGATGCTAGCTCCGAAACTCATACTGATGCAATCCTTACCGAGGAGAATGAAGGGATCCTAGCAAGAGAAAAGACCGTTCTTGATGACAAGAGAGAACAAGCCCAACAAGACCTCCTCCAGTACCAAGACACTATCAAAAGAGGATACGACAAGCGAGTCGTGGAGAGGAAGTTCAATCTGCGCGACTGGGTCATGAGGAAAGTCAAAGTCATGACTGAAGATACAACAGCCGGCAAACTCGGAGAAAACTAGGAAGGACCCTACATCATAGACAGACATGCGGCAAAGGGCTCAGACTTCCTCAGAACTCTGACCGGTGACCTCTTTTCCAGACCATGGAACGCTTTCCACGTTAAGAAACTCTACAAGTAATGTACTCCATTTGATGATTTCAATAAAGATTTTTTTTCGCATGAATTCGAGTACTTTGTATTATTTACTGCTGAAAATCCTAGTGCAAGATCATGTCTCCATTAAGGCATAGGATGCTGATGAACACATTATATCCATAATTTCTACACCCAAATTTATACTAGTTAGTCTATTTATATTTACTATTTTAAATAATTAATATGTATTTGTTCATTTTATAGGATTTGCTTAATGGGTCGAAAGAGCATAGTTTTGCGCCATTTGGATTGCAAAAGTTGTTGTCGAAGTGAATGCATAGGAGCCCAAAACATTGTGGGTATGATTTCATTGGAGCTCCAAAGACCCAAAGCCCGCCCATTAGTTGTCATCCATAGGCTTGCTTCTAGTAGACTTATGCATATGACAATCGGAAGGAAAGAGCCAAAATTATGGATTTGCAAACGAACAAAAGTGGAATGCATTAAATGGGAGAAGAAGAAAGAAATTAGCTGCACATCCATCACACCACCCTATAATCTTTTAGCCATACTATTCATCTTTTTATATTTCCATATTCACACCAAACTATTCACTATTCTCTAAACTATTTCACCAATTCCTTTCTATTCATTGCACTATTCTTCACCACACCCATACTCAATTTTTTATTCTCCTACACGTCTAGCCCACACAAACCACTCTTCCATTTCATGTACACCATTTGCAAAGTTAATTGATGCCATTAACCACACATGGAAACACTTTGGTGCATAGTGGTGAAAGTCTCAAATTGTGGCTTTAGATATGGCCATAGGTGGTGCTATAGGACTGGCTAATTAATGAGGAGGAAGACCATGCCTAGTTTTTTACGTGTTTGCATGAACACATTTCCCTATATAAAGGCATGCATACCATTGATGAAAGGGGAGGAATATTGGAGATACAAAGTAGCTAGTTTTGTAAGATAGGTTTATCAATGAGGTTATGTTATTATGTATTTCTTTCTTCCATTATGAGTAGCTAAAGTATTTAACTAGGATTGATGAGGAAACCATCATTATGAATATTTGATTAAAGTATATTCTCCATTAGTTATATCCTTTCATTTTAGTATTTAACGATTACTAATCTTGCTTCATTTGATATAATCATAAGCTTTGGTTTTATAATTCTCTAAGTCAACTTCTTTGATTATGTATACTTCCGTTTGATAAATCATACTTAGATTAAATTCTTTGATGGTTTATACTTATGTTGATACATAATTCTTAGAGTTGTTGTTTTTGAAAGCGAAGAAGATTAAACTTGTTTGGTTTATTTAAAAAATGATTTAAATGTTGTATTTGTCGTATCATTATTATTCATCTATGATAATGATATGAGTTATAAAAAAGGATTAATTAGTGGAGAATAGGTTTAGTTGGATACGCATAGTGATGGTGGGATCCAAAATATCCTAGTGTTTCTTTTAATTACTTGAATCTTATATTTTACCGCTTTTATTTAGTTAATTGTAATTCAAAATCTCATCTTAAAAGGTTTGCTAGAATTAAGATTTAGTTAGTCTTAGATTTGATTTTTATATCTCTTGTCCTCATGGATCGACTCGTACATGTTCTATTTATTTCGATAAATCGTGCGATTGCGATATTATTAGACGTTTTCACGACAATCAGATGCCAAGACCTAGTTTATGATCCTGTCTAAGTCCTAAATGCAGAGTTATGCTCTTTTTAGGCCCAAGGCCCCCGGACCTAGCTTCCGGTCTTGGAAATCGAGGATGACAGGAATCAAAACGCCATCCAACCCAAGATGCCCGGACTTAGTTTCCGATCCTGTCTAAGTCATAAATGCAGAGTTATCCTCCTTTTAGGCCTAAGGCACCCGGACCTAGCTTCCGGTTTTGGAAATCGAGGATGACAGGGATCAAAACCCCCCATCCAATCCAAGATGCTCGGACCTAGTTTCCGATCTTGTCTAAAGTCCTAAATGTCGAGTTATCACTACCAAAAATAGGATATTTGCCACTGCATCCAGTTTTTTTTGCCATGGCCCATTGTGTGTACCCTAGAGTTATCACTACCAAAAAATTGGATATTTGCCACTGCATCCGGTTTTTTTTTGCCATGGCCCATTGTGTGTACCCTAGGTAAAAAAACCCGACAGGTGTCACCGATGGCTATATAAGAAGCTATACCGGGAGCACCTGAGCATTAACCAGCCAAGCCTGGACTATCGGGTAGGGCCCAACCCGGTTTCAAGTGATCCACATACGCTTTGTGGACCTTGACCCACCGGATAGTCCACGATCAATGGGTGGAGCACCGGTTACTGTATAAAAAGTTGAACTGTGGGCTCCCATACATCAATCAGGCCCACCTCAGTCAAGTAGGCCAGGTCCGGCCCAGTAAAGTCCAGGAGCGACAGAGGCTCATCCAAAGAAGCCCAGAGGACCTGGCCAGGGTGTATGTAATGAAGATTGGGCCTCCGGTCAGAGGAGTCGAGCCCAAGTCTTTGCTTTCAGGCTTGGTCAATCCAAGTCCCAACCAACTGTATAAGTCCAGCGAGATTCCAGGCTAACAGAACCCATGGTTCTAGCCCGCTGGAAAAGATAAAGGAAGACCCAGGTTGAACCAGGACCTATCAGAGGATGCCACATGGCAGTCATCCTGGTCAAAGGGAATTCAAACGAAGAAGATAACCGCTTGGCAGCATGCAAGCTATCTCCACGGAAAGCATCTTCACAGTTGAACTACCTGAGTTCATGGAGTCAAAACCGGAGGGGTGGTTGAGCCAGCCTCCTCCGGCCTACTACAAATACAAGAGTTCTAAACCTCCTGAACTACGAGTCTTTCATTGAGCAACCATTAGAGCTTAGTGGAAGCAGAAACTTGATTCCAAGTTCATCATCTTGGATACGTAGGCAGCTTGATACCAATCAGACCCAGTCTCATTGTATACCCCCCATCTTACCTCTGTCTATACAAGGCTTTTATTGTAACTGTTCGATTAATCTATACGTATCTCGAGTTTATGGATCAAAGTTTTGCACCCACACTCTTTGGCGTCCACCGTGGGGCTAAATCTCCCATCAGTTCCAGAGCCTTGCAAGAAATCTCGATCCAGTCATACCGGAGTTGCTGCAACAATGGCTGGAAGTAGGAGACGCCCGACTCGTTCCAACAATTGAATGAGCCAAGTTACTGAAAGTCAGATAGAGAACCTTTCTCCTCTGTCTCCAGTTCTTGAAGCAACAGAGCCTGTGAATCAAGAAACGGTCCTCGGGAGTGAGGGCCACGATCAGGGCTCGTAACACTCTGAAAGTGGACAGACGGAAAACTTAGTGGTACAAATCACTAATAATCCCGGTAACCTTAACGCAGTTAACCGAACTGTCAGGATGCCGACATCACAAGATCCAGAACCATCTAGAGTAGCCGCGGCAAGAAAAGACTAGAGAACCTCTCCTCTGGCAACAGGAGGAGGTTATACTGAGCAGCAGAAAGGGAAATGCCCGGCAATCGAGTCCCCAACTGCAATCATCCAGCGGCTAACCAAGGAAAATGCAGAACTGGGAAGAAGATAGCAAGTCATCTTCGGCCCGGCTTTCGAGTCCATCTTCTAAGAAGAAGATAATGCCGCAGTCGGGTAGTGACCGGAGTCTTACCCCTCATAGCCATGATACCTGTCCAGTTTGGGACAGGCTAGCACCAGGGAGAGATAGGATGTCTTTCTCCCCGGTTCAGAGACATCATCGCTGACGTGCAAGAACACCCGGGCCACGTCATGGCCGCAGGGTTACCCGCAGGAGGTCCGTAGAAGAAGTCACTCCACCAGAAGGACAGCGCCGGAGGAGGCACCAGAACACTCCCCCGACACGCCACGGTCAGAGGGGAAGGAGTCCCCAGAGGGCCCGCGCCCATCAGAAACAACCGGAGCTGAATGTGGAACAGATGAATCAACTCAAGCTACAGAAGATGATCGACCTGACTGGTTCCGAAGAAAAAGTCACCATTGGCAGAAAAAGTCAGGAGTCATATAGTCCCGACCAGCTTCAAGCAGCCGCCCTTCGAACAGTATGACGAGACGAGTGGTTGTCCGGCTCAACATGTTATGAACTACAAAAGCACCATGGCCATCTGGGACCATGATGACAAGTTACTTGCACAGATGTTCGTTGATTCACTCAAAGGCGAAGCACAAACATGGTATCACAATCTGCCACCCGCATCCATCCACACGTTCGTAAAACTAGCTGAGTTGTTCGAAGAAAAGTACCGGTTCAACCTAAAGACGAAAAGGGGAGCTGAAGTCTTGTTCTCTCTGCAGATGGACCGAAGCGAAACACTCAGGAATTTCGCCCGAAGGTTCCGAACCTTATTGTCATAAGTACAGGACGCATCCGATAGCGTTGTCATTCAAGCCTTTAAGTATGCCTTGAACAATAACCATGAAGAATTGTACCGGTCACTGGCGAGAAAGCCTCTCTCCTCAGTTTCGGCCTTGCTCGAGAAAGTTGAAAGGTATGCTCAGGAGGAGGATGACCTGAAAGCTATGAGAAAGAGACTTGCGGGAGGCCAAACCTCCGAGAAGCCGCAGAAGGCAAAGGAAGAAAGCTCTGGCAGGGATCGCAAAGAGAAAAAAGGCCCTGACAGAAACAAAGACCGGAAGGGGAAAGCGCCAGCTCGGCAATCTGACCGCCGGTCAGAAAAGTCTACCGAGGGCGAACGCAAAGAAAGGGAATTCACACCCTTGAGATTCCCGATCGAGGAAGTATTCAAGAAGATAAAAAACAGAGGGCTGCTCAACAAACCTGCCCCTCTCCCGGCCGACCCGGAGGGCAGGAGAGATAAGTCCAAGCAATGTGATCACCACAATGATTATGGTCACGAGCTGAAGAACTGCAGGTCATTGAAGTATGAAATACAGCGTTTGGTCGATGTCGGCCTCATCCCTGACATGGTACAAACCGGAGCAGTCGAACAGGTAAAAATTGGAGATCGAATTGTATATGTCTGCCATGTACAGGCACCCGGTTCTTTCAGGACAGAAAGGAAGAATTGCGCCTGAGAAAAGCTCCGGTGGATAGGACATGTCCATGAAGTTGGACAGCTCAACTTCAACGAAGGGACAAACACTGAGTCCATCGTCCCCGGAGGTTTGACATTCACTGAAGAAGATGAAAAGGGCGTGCATTATCCACATAATGACGCCCTGGTCATCACAGCATGGATTGGCGTCTACCGGGTCCGGCGAGTCATGGTCGACGCCGGTAGCACCTCTAGCGTCATGTTCTCATGTGCTAACAAGGCTATGGAGCTATCTAAGGGTCTCATTGAATCTGACGAGATTCCTATCTAAGGGTTCAACGGGGAGCCAACACAGTCCTTCGGGCGGGTCCACCTGCCTATAACGATAGGGTTCAACACCGTTGGGATAGACTTCTTGCTGGTCGACTCCCCCTCCTGCTACAACGTCATCTTGGGAAGGGACTGGATTCATCAGATGAAAACCTTAGTGTCCACCTTCCACCAAAGCCTCAAATTCCCAACTCCCAACGGAATTTGCAGAGTCAAGGGAGACCAAGGGACGACGTTCAAGTGCCATCTCGATGCTGTCAAGGGGAATCCATTTCCGAAACTAAGGGGAACACTATCTTCTTGACGGACTCTCATCAATAGCGACCAGCTCCCGCAAGTCTGTCAAGGGGAAGCCAGACATGAAAACCGGGATATCACCAGCGATCGATGAGCTGGAAGAAGTTATAGTGGGGTTGTTGTCCCACAAGACAACTTACATCTCCTCCGGCCTACCAAGTGTTGAGAAGGATCTCGTGATCACTCTGCTCCGGAAGAATCACCACGTCTTTACATGGAGTGTCAGCGAGATGCCAGGAATTGACACTTCGGTCGCCTGTCAAAACTAGACATTGATCCTCAGTACAAGTCGGTCAAGCAGAAACCAAGGCGAATGGCGCCAGATCGAAAGCTGACGGTCAACGAAGAAGTCGATCGACTACTTTCAGTCAACTTCATCAAACCAGTCATCTACCCTACCTGGGTTTCCAACATCGTGGCTGTCTCAAAGAAGAACGGTAAGATCCGAGTTTGCATCGATTTTACTAATCTTAACAAAGCATGTCCTGTGCACCCATATCCACTCCCCAGGATCACAGACATGGTGGACGCCACCGCTGGCTATCAAAGATTGTCCTTCATGAACGCCTACTCTGGATAAAACCATATTCCACTTCATGAAGAAGATCAAGAACATACCGCATTCATCACCGACCGGGGGCGCTCTACTGCTACCGGGTGATGCCATTTGGTCTGAAGAATGTCGGAGCAACATACCAGAAGCTGGTCAACACCATCTTCAACGAGCTCATAGGCCAAACCATGGAAGTCTACATAGACGACATGGTGGTCAAAACCAAGGAAAACGACAATCATTTGTGAGATCTACAGCAGACATTCGATATCCTGACAAGGTACAACATGAAGCTGAATCCAGCCAAATGTTTTTTTTGTCTTTCTTCCGGCAAGTTCCTTGGCTTCCTCATGACCAACCGGGGCATAGAAGCCAATCCAAATCAGATCTGGGCAGTCTTGGAGATGCCCGCCCCGAAGACAGTTAAAGAATTCCAGAGGCTAACCGGAGGTTAGCCGCTCTCAACAGGTTCATCTCCTGGTACTCAGACCGATGCAAGCCATTCTTCAACGCAATCAAGGCTAATGTGGAATGGAATCCTACTTGTCAGCAAGCCTTTGACGAGATTAAGGCATATCTCACTCAACCTTTGGTCCTCACAAACCGGGCAACCTGTCGGCATCTATCTGGCCGCGTCTGACATAGCAGTTAATGCGGTTATATTTGTGGAAGAATCGAAGGAGAAGCCAGTTTACTTTATTAGCAAAGTGTTGCACGGAGCTGAGACAAGATATTCGAAAATCGAAAAGATCGCTCTGGCTTTGGTACACGCAGCCAAGAGGCTAAAGCCTTATTTTCAAGGAAGAGCGGTTAAAGTCTACACAGAGTTCCCGCTCAGAAAAGCTCTTGGAAAGCAACAAAAATTGAATCAACTGATCGAATGGTCCAGCTACCTCAGTGCATACCACATCTGGTATGAACCCAGAACCGAGGAGAAAGGGCACGCAATGGCCTCCTTGATGGCAGACTCTCCCATCGAGGATATTTTGGTCAACCCGGATTTAGAAGAAGATGCACTGGGGGTGAACGATGCCCCCCCCCCCCCCCGGTCACAGGAGTCTCTGGCCAAAGAAGACATCGAAGCATGGACAATCTACACTGACGGGTCCAGTAACTGTACAGGATCTGACATAGGTTGTCTCCTGATCAGCCCAAATGGACAGAAGAGAGAAAAATCTGTCAGGCTGGGATTCCCAGCTTCAAACAACGAAGCTGAGTACGACGCTCTAATATATGTCTCCAGATAACACTCCAACTGGGGGCGCGGAGAGTCATGGTCAAGACAGATTCAAAGCTAGTGGCGAACCAGTTTGCCGGATCCTTCCAAGCCAAAGACGGTGGAATGGAAAAATATCTTGATGTCGTCCACTCCAAGGCAGGGAAGTTTGAATTCATCACGGTCGAGCAACGACCGAGGATAGATGTCAGGCATTCAGACGCTTTGGCGTACCTGTCCTCTTCTACCAACATTGCAGATCCCCGGCAGCTATCAATCGGATACCAGAAAGAGCCGAGTATCGGGCCCAAAGATCTAGACATGCCGCTACCGGAGGTCTATCTCCTGGAGTGCAGACATTTGAATGACGTTCTCATGGTGACCACCGTAGGAAAGAAAAGAAATAGAAGATGAAGAAGCTTCACAGCCCGGTAACGAGTCCAGCACACAGGATAAGCCGGGTCATCCATCTCAGGGTCAGACGCATGACCCACCAGAATCACAACTCGAAGACTGGAATCCTTGCCTCACCAGAGGCCGGATAGAAGCGATGCCACCTTCAACGGAGCCGGACGAACTGGACCCGTCAGAACCACCGCTCTCGCATGTCCACATCGATTTGGAGCTCCCACCGAATGAACCAATTGAAGACGATCCAGACAACCTGAATTCTGAAGTAGACAGAATTGACGCCGAGTTGCAGTCCAATAACAGTCAACACTGGAGGAAGCCATACATCAACTTCCTTATCCACCATTTGCTTCCCGAAGATCCAAAGCTGTCAGCCAAAATCAAGAGGGATGCATGGAAATTCACTGTCATACCGCACCGGGAGTCACACAGGCTCTACATGAAGAGCCATGGCTCCGGGGTCTTGTTCAGGTGCCTTACTCCAGAGCAAGGCCTGATCATACTGAGAGAGGTCCATGCTGGGATCTGCGACAACCATTCCGGGAGCAGAAATCTAGCACAAAAGACAATAATCCACGGATACTGGTGGCCGCACATGATGACACATGCCAAGAAGTTCACACAGGCATGCCTCCCATGTCAGAAGCATGCCCCGGTCACCCATGCCTCGGCAAATGAACTACATCCCATTCTGAGTGCATGGCCCTTCGCCAAGTGGGGATTGGATATTGTGGGACCGCTCCCGAAAGCTCCACACTCAGTCAGATTCCTATTGGTCGCTACAAATTATTTCACCAAATGGGTCGAAGCAGTAGCATTGGTACAGGTATGTGCCTCCGACGTCAGAAGATTTTGTGGAAAGATATAATCTGCAAATTTGGAATTCCCCAAGAGCTAGTGTCAGATAATGGAAAGCAGTTTGACTGCGATAACATCTGGCTGTTCTGTAAGTCCTTGGGGATCAAGAACAATTTCTCTCAGGGGAACGTCAAGCAGAAGCATCCAACCGGTTCATCTTGGATACACTCAAGAAGCGACTGGATAAGGGAAAAGACAACTGGGTAATGCAACTCCCGGGGTCTTATGGGCATACCGGACCATCCTAAGAAGGTCCACCGGTATGACACCCTTTCAACTTACATTTGGAGGAGAAGCGGTAATGCCAACAGAACTGCTAGCTCCGACAACCCGCACTGATGCGGTCCTTACCGGGGAGAACGAAAGGATTCTCGCAAGAGAAAAAGTTGTTCTTGACGACAAGAGAGAGCAAGCCCTACAGCACCTCCTCTGGTACCAGGAGACTATCAAAAGAAGATATGACAAACGAGTCGTAAAGAGGAAGTTCAATTCGGGAGGCTGGGTCATGAGGAAAGTCAAAGTCATTACTGAGGATACAACCACCGGAAAGCTTGGAGAAAACTGGGAAGGGCCTTACATCATAGACAGACATGCTGCGAAAGGCTCATACTTCCTCAGAACTCTGTCCGGCGACCTCTTTTCAAGGCCACGGAACGCTTTCCACCTCAACAAATTCTACAAGTAATGTACTCCATTTGATGATTTCAATAAAGATTATTTCCCGCAAGAATTCGAGTACTTTGTATTATTTACTGCTGAAAATCCTAGTGCAAGATCAAGTCTCCACTGAGGTCCAGGATGCCCGGACCTAGCTTCTGATCCTGGTTAAGTCCTAAATGCAGAGTTATGCTCATTTTAGGCCCAAGGCACCCGGACCTAGCTTTCGTCCTTGGAAATCAAGGATGTCAGGCATCAAAACCCCATCCAACCCAGGATGCCCGGACCTAGCTTCCGATCCTGGCTAAGTCCTAAATGCAGAGTTACGCTCCTTTTAGGCCCAAGACGTCTGGACTTAGCTTCCGGTCCTGGAAACCAGTTTTAAGAGCGAGGCTATCCACTCTTAAAAACCGGGGCAGTTAGGCAAGCTAGCCTGCCCCCGGGTCAAAGCATGCAATACAAGGACGAATCCCCTTTCAGCATCAAACCATGGATCCCTATGAAGTCAGCGAGAAAAAGAACTTTTATCGTCCCAAAGAAAACTCCTTAGAACGATAAGGGGGCGAGGGAGATAGACAGTTGTAATAAATGCTGTAAACAAGGTAAAGATATCTAACAATATATTTTTTGCACAACAAAATTTTTATTTCTTTTTCAGAAAAAAGATGTACAAGAGGAAATCCCCCGGCAACCGGGACAGGAACCTTTCTACGAGGAGAATTGACTATTCTATGCAAGGTAGACATCACTAAAGCATATGATCATGTGAATTGGGGTTTCTTGGACTACATAATAGGCCGCATGGGTTTTGGACCTAGTGGGAGAAGATGGGTCGATACTTGTATTTCGACCGCCCGGGTTTCGGTTATGGTGGAAGGCGCACCAGTGGGTAACTTCAAATCTCATAGAGGCTTAATTAAGACAAGGGGACCCTCTATCCCCCTTTCTCTTTATCCTCTTCATGGAAGTTCTCACCCGACTTACATCTAAGGAAATGGATTTAGGATTTCTTGAAGGTTTCCACAAAGGGCAAAGGGAATACTTGGTGAAAGTGGGCATCTTGCGATTCCCGGATGACACCATTTTTCTCACAAATCCATCTAAAAGCAATGTAAGAATGATTAGTCATTTTGGGTATTTTTGAAATGATCTCGGGTCTCAAAATGAATCTCTCAAAATCTCATATATTTGGGGTTGGAGAGGTACCCAATGTAAGCCCTCATGCAAATGTTATTGGTTGTGAGGTTTGGAAACTCCCAACAAAATATCTTGGCATTCCGCTTGGATCTAATTACAAAAACACTCAAGTTTAGGATCCTGTCATAGAAGCTTTCGTGCCTAAGCGGATGGAAGAGAAGAATTATGTCCAAAGGTCTTTGGAGGGGCATTTTTTCCTCAAATGAGAAATTCTTCAAGAACAATGCACATAAGGTCGATAATGGAAGGAATACAAGTTTTTGGCAAATCCACTCTTCCCACAAGGTTCCCAAGGTTCATATAATTGTCGCCTTGAAAAATGGGTTAGTTTATTGATGCAGGTATATCCTATTTGGAAACATAACAGTTATTTTCCTTGTAGGACAAAGAAAAGAAAACCTTAAATAGGTTTCCTTGTTCCATAAGAGATAGAGTTTTAGGAAAAAAGAAATTATATATTGGCTTATAAATATATGTTTTGGCATAAACCAAAATATATAAAGAGAAACATGTAGTCCTTACTTGTTTCAAGAGATACAAACACGCTAGTGCTTAGCTTGTTTAGAGAAACAACTACTATTTAGTTTGTTTAGAATGATGTTTTGGCATAAACCAAAACATAGACCAAACATAGCTTAATTTAGCTTGTTTAGAAAAACCACTAAGGTTTATTATGTTTAGAAATAAGGGAGGCAGCTAGGGATTAACTTGTCTAAGAGTATTGTGAGGTAGAGATTCTTGTAATCTTCATAATATTCAATAAAGAAGATAGTTTTCTTCGAGATCTCGTGTTTTGTTCATCTTATTTACTGTTATTGTTTAATTCCGCATTCAATAGTATATTTGTCTAGTAATTTGTATCAAGTTGGTATCAGGCCAAAGTTGAACCAAGTTGTTATCAAGAGCAAAGTTCGATTCCCTGGTGGAGTTTTCTGTGGTTTATGGTCTTAAGTCGTTTGCAGTACAGAAAGTTAGGTAAAATTCGAGTGTCCTTGGAAGATTCTAAGAAGATAAAACAAAGAAGATGACAAAAACAAAATAAAATAAATTCGAGGTGGAGACATCTACTTCGTAGTAGAAAGCTAGTATCGATGAGAAAATGGTTTTGTTTCAGAAACAGATGGAGTCGATGAATTCTACTCTGTTGAAGCTAACTAATTTCATCATCAAAGAAGCGCAGAAGAAAAGGAGTTCAACTCGTGCGAAGTTTATCTTGATGACATGACTTGTGTTGATCTAGAGGAGTCATTCAAGGAAGATTGCATTTTTGAGCGCAAGGTGACCAAGACACAAAGTACGAAACAAACAGTGTTTCTTATTGGGGATATTGGTCAAGTTCCAGGCAAAGTTGGATGGTTCAAAAAAGTCCAGGGAACTCTTGAGTTCTCTAATCTCCGTTTCTAGCTTAAATAGGAGTTTAAGTTCCTAAAGGGGGGAGCAATGATACAAGTGCATCTTATTTGGAAACTTAACAGGTTTTTTCCCTTGTAGGACAAGGAAAAGAAAACTTTCAGATAGTTTCAGGAAAAAAGATGTAACACCCATGAGTTGGGGTTAGTCCCACATTACCAAGGAAATGGTTGTAGTGGTAGTATGTAGTGCTTAACCATACTTTAACTAATGTCAAGACCTTTTGGGGTAAACCATATGGGTGGGCCCTGATCCAAAACCTTCTACTGTTGGATATCTGCACTGACTAAAGGGGGACAATATTGACATTAGCGAGCGGTATGGTGCTCGACGCACCGGGATGAACGAGGACGAAATACCGGGGCGTTACAGTCATCCCGGTGCGTCGAGCACCATACCGCTCGCTAATGTCAATATTGTCCCCCTTTAGTCACTGCGGATATCCAGCAGTAGAAGGTTTTGGATCAGGGCCCACCCATGTGGTTTACCCCAAAAGGCCTTGACATTAATTAAAGTATGGTTAAGCTCTATATACTACTACTACAACCACTTCCTTGGTAATGTGGGACTAACCCTAACTCATGGGTGTTACAATCCCACCACCTTAGAATAGAGCCGTCATCGGCTCTGCAGTACACTCAGTACTGTCCCAAAATCTCCGACGTTCCTTGCCAAGTGAGGTCGTGTACCTGGCGCTCCTTTCAACCCCTTGGTGTTCCTTGGCCTTTCCAGCGTACTCCCCCAACCCCGACAAGAGATTCGTCGTCGGCACTGATACCAACTGTAACGCCCCGGGATTTCGTCCTCGCTCATCTCGGTGCAGTGAGCACCATACTGCTCGCTAATGTCAATATTGTCCCCCTTTAGTCACTGCGGATATCCAGGAGTAAAAGGGGGACAATATTGATATTAGCGAGCGGTATGGTGCTCGACGCACCGGGATGAGCGAGGACGAAATCCCGGGGCGTTACAAAGGAAATCCTTGGCCTATTAATATAAGTTTTGGCATGAACCAAAATGTATAAAGAGAAACATGTAGTCCTTACTTGTTTCAAGAGATACAAACAAGCCAGTGTTTAACTTGTTTAGAGAAACAACTACTAGTTTGTTTATTTAGATTGATGTTTTGGCATAAACCAAAACATAGACGTACCAAACATAGCTTATTTAACTTTGTTTAAAGAAACCACTAAGGTTTAGTGTGTTTAGAAATAAGAGAGGCAGCTAGGGCTTAGCTTGTCTAGAGAGTATTGTGAAGCAGAGATTCTTCTAATCTTCATAATATTCAATAAAGAAGATAATTTTCGTCAAGATCTTGTGTTTTGTTCATTTTATTTACTATTATTGTTTATTTTCGCATTCAATAGTATATTTGCCTAATAATTGTATCATTTAGAATCATTGCTTAAATGGTGAATGAAACCCTCAAGTCCAAAGACGGTATTTGAGAGAGGGTGAGGCCATTGAAATGGAGGATCTTATGGCATTATTCACCTCGAAAACACTATCTCTAGAAGAGGGTGCTTGGGAATGGCAAGGGAACAAGGATAAAAAGTTCTTCGTCAAGTCTTTCTACAAAGTTCTCTCGAAACATCATAATGAATATATGGCACCTCTTGAATCTTTCCTTTACAATTGGGAGAAAATAAATCCCCTTAGAGCATTCCCAATGGTAGGTTTTAAATCACTTTTAGCAACTTTTAGTAAAAAACTCTTGCCAATAGTGGGTTTTAATACACTTTTCAAGCAAAACACTTTTATCTCCTTGGCAAATTTGTCTTAAAAGGTGCCACATAGGACCATTTTATTAATTAAAAATTAGATTTCATCACAATGTACACTATATTTTGGGGGAAAAGTGAAACCTTAAATTTTAACCCTTGTTTTAAAACCAACCATTGGTAACTCTAAAAGTGCTAATCACTTTTAACATAAATTTTATGCTAAAACATTTTCTCTCTCTCCTATGTGGCACCCTTAAAACCCTTTTACTATTGGGAACACCCTTAAAACCCTTTTAAGAGCATTCCCAATGGTAAAAGGGTTTTAGGGGTGCCACATAGGAGAGATGAGGGAGGTTTTAGCATCTAGTTAATGGTAAAAGTGATTTTTACTTTTAGACTTGCCAATAGTTGATTGTAAAATAAGTTTTAAAGATTAAATTTCACTTTTCCCAAAACCATTGGGTATAAAATATGATAAAATTTAATTTTAAATTAATAAGTGATCCTACATGGCACTTTTAAGTCCTTGGCAAATTTGCCAAGGAGTTAAAAGTGTTTAGCTTGAAAATTGTGTTAAAAGTAACCATTGGCAAGAGTTTTTAGCTAAAAGTTTCTAAAAGGGATTTAAAACCAACACTTTTAGTGGTGCCACATAGGATGGTTTTAAGGAATTTTGGGGTTTTCAATGGTTTTAGCGAAAAAAGGGTTTTAGTGTTTCCAATGGTGGATTATTGAAACCGCAATCTATGTGGGGTATGGATCCATACCGCACTCATTGTGGCGGATGAATCTTCTTTTAGATGAGTCCATACCGCACTAATTGTGGGGTATGGATCCATACCGCACTTATTGTGGGGTATGGATCCATACCGCACTAATTGTGGCGGATGGATTCCTACGTGGCACTTTTAACTCCTTGGCAAATTTGCCAAGGAGTTAAAAGTGTTTTGCTTGAAAAGTGTGTTAAAAGCTACCATTGGCAAGTGTTTTCACTAAAAGTTAACTAAAAGTGTGCTAAAACCTACCATTGGGAATGCTCTAAAGGTTCAATTATTCGTATGGTCTCTTTTCATGATAGGATCCTCACCAAGGACAAGCCCTTTGGCGGAGGCATTGTGGATGATAACTTATGTGTATTATGCAATAGTAGCTAAGAAAATGCCTCGCATTTATTCTTCTTGTGCCCGGTCTCAATTCAGATCTGATAAAGTCTCATTGGTCATCTACTAAGAGTAGCAGCAATTCTGCCAAATGGGGTAGTCAGAGATGTTATATCCAACTGGCCTGATTACACTTAAAAGGCATTGGGGAGGAAATTTGGCTAGTCTTACCATATATTGTCTTATGGGTGATTTGGGTATGTAGAAACCAACTGATATTCAAGCAGGAATCCTTTGATCTGGTGAAAGTTGTTCGACAGATAAAATGTATGGGTTGGGCTTGGCTTGAAGTGAACGACAAACATCGAAATCTTAAGAAAGATCACAATTTAGTTGAGTTATTTTGTGATTGGGAAGGCTTGATTAAGGATCTGTGGTAGGCCTCAAGTAGAAAGATAGAATAAAGGGTGGTTTATGATGTATACTGTATGTCTCAAGATGAAGAACTGGTTCTGTCCGTACGAAGAAGACTTTTACTTTTTTTGGGTTGGAACAGGGCTCTAGATATGTGCCTGTAAGAAAACTCAGGGTAGTTGGGCACATAGTTCAAAATATCGATATATTTCGTGAAATTTCGACCGAATATGCTGGTTTTTAGAGAATTGAAATTTACAGAATTGTAAATTCCGGGAAATTCCGGGAATATCTTAGAATATTCTCGACATTTCAGGTGACATATTTGTTTAGAGGGTCGGAATGTTAGAATATACTGTTTTTTCTGAATCCAAACTTTGCCCCGGATTCAGAATTTTAAACTATGGTTGGGCATGCCATACATAGTACAAAATATCGCGATATATATCGGTTTTTCAAGAAAACGATACGATATATTCCCGATATTTATCCCTTAATGTTTCTGTAAAATATCGGCCGATATTGTTTGATATTTTTTGAAAATATTATTTTTTTGCAATTTTTTTTTTTTTGGAAATAATTTGTTTATTCTATTTTTAGTAGATATGATGTTTTTTAGGTAAATACTATGATAATATACTTCCAAATTTGATTTTATATATATTTTATATAACAAATTGATATATTAGTCGATACATTCAATATAAAATATCCACCGATAGATTCCAATATATCCTGGTATATTTATTTTTTGGAGATCGATACATTTTGTACTATGATGCCATATGCCTATAGTAAACTTTTCTGGTTACATAGTTTTTCTTTTTTAATAATTTTAAAAATTTTGTCTTTATGACAGTGCAATACACTGATGCACATGTCATGTTTGAAATTGACACAGTTGACCTCACACTAACATGGAAGTGATAACGTTATAACTCATAAAGAATACTGGGCCTAAACAAGGATCTAAGCAATTTAGGCCACTAGCCCACTACCTCAACCAACTCAATTGCTATTTGCTAAGATAACGAAAGCAAGCAAACATGAACTCCAAAGTCAAATTGGGAACTCAAATCCCTTCACATTAGATATTAATCACACCTTGGTGGGTCATCTTAATCACAAAGTGCTACCCTAACCTATGGATTAATGCGGGTGAGTCAAGAAAATTTTGACAAAGTTTTTGTTTAGAGGGATAAGAGCATCTCTAATGCAAGTCTAAAAATAGTTTTTCCTATAATTTTGTCCCTAATGCACATGCTATAAGTCATGCTATAAATGCATCTGCTATAAGCATGGTTCATTTTGGAACAAAATATGCAACCTTCTATCTCTAATAAATGATTTCTTTATTCTAACAAATGATTTTTTTATTATATAATTTGGAAAGTACATCAATAGTCTCTTTCTTCCCCATTTGTTTTATTCTTTTTACATCAATAGAAGGTTGCAAAATTTATGTGCATTAGTCTTAAAATAAAAGTTCTAAATTTAGAAGGTTGCAAAATCTTAGAATATGCTATAAATACTGATGTGTCACCTATGTGGCATGCTAAATTTAGGCCATGCATTAGAGATGCTCTAATTTTCTCACTAAAATCAATACCAAGTGATCACATCATTTTAAGTGACCTGTGACTCTGTGAGTCCTATCACTCATTATGTCGACGGGATATGTCCAATATTTCAGAAATCATTTAAATATATAGTCATCTGGAGGCACATTAATACTTTTGCCAATATCATTATCCATAATAATGATTTGTCACTAAAATGAGTCAAAATCAGTTTGATAGACAATCCATGGTTGCAAAAAAAGTCATACCGAGGACCCCATTGTTTTCATTTCTCCTTGTACGGTTGGTTATGCATATGGACGGCTGAACGACGTTGTTTACTAACTAACAACTCAAAAGACTAATGACAAATGAATAAAAC
Organism: Aquilegia kansuensis; assembly: GCA_020826895.1. Taxonomy (NCBI): domain Eukaryota; kingdom Viridiplantae; phylum Streptophyta; class Magnoliopsida; order Ranunculales; family Ranunculaceae; genus Aquilegia; species Aquilegia kansuensis. The sequence continues at coordinate 19,940,640 of CM037004.1, read as the reverse complement.
TATATACATTATATTACTTCAAAAACAACTACATAGATGACAATGACCAAATAGATTTTGCGTCAAGCACAAGGTGCTAGCTACATTGCTCTGCGATAATAACCCTAGTAAGTGTTGGGTCATTCTTCCAACACTACGCCGTTGTGATTTAGCAAGGACCATGACAAACGATTTGACCAACTAGTGAACTAGATTGGTCCAAGAGAGCCCAGGTTCCACGATGCCATAACCTTGCAGGTATTGGATCAACAACCTGCAGCAGGACAGGAGTGGGAGGCACACTAACCTACTGGAAAACTGGGGAGTGCTATTGTGCTAAAAAGTTTTGTTGCGATAAATGCATATATTTCATGATATATGACACTTAAAAATATATGTAATTCATAGAAATCTTGACACATAGCAGTTGGATACTTAATTAAGGGGCTAATATATATTAAAAAAAAAAAAAAAAAAAAACAATCCCTTAATAATTTAGGAATATGCCATATCCTGTGGGCTAGATCCTCGACATATTTCAATGTCTCACAAAGATTTTCCTCATTTTATTCTAAATATGTCAATATGGTTGTATTAACATTAAGGTATCATTATTTTAGTTAATGGTAATCTAATTTTTTTCTCATATATAATATATGTGGTAGGGTATGAGTAGGACCACAATTCATTTAAAAATAAAATGCCCCAAGTCATAAAAAATAAAATAGGTTCTGATTTTAAACTATATAAAATTTCTGAATTTTACAATAAAACTGATGGTAAATATAACATTTTTACTTTGTTCTATGTAACTGCAAGAGCACGGTTACTTTTATCAAGTTGTTTTATATATTTCAAAAACAGAGAAAATTTTATTAAGTGGTTTAGATTAATACGTAAAGAACGCGGCAATTCGATTTTCTCTTCTTCAAACGTTCTGAGAAAGCTTTTGGACTGAATCAGATTTTTCAATATTAAAGAAACAAAGAAAACACAAGTGTTTGGAAATAGTCATTTTTGATTTGATCTTTATCTTGTGTTCTCTTATATGGTCATTGTTTTCAAAGCCAACAGATTCTTATTATATAATAAACTAAGACTAATTTCTATCAAAACCTTTCCTTTTATGATAAGATTAAGATAGATTCTCTCAAAGTATTTATGCCATTTGTTTTGTTTTGATTCTTTGTTATTTTCTAAATCCCACTTTTAAAAAAGTGAAATAAAATCATTTTTATCTCTTTCTGAAAATTTTGCAATAAAACTCAAGATTCTGTTTCTTAGTAAAAGATTTCTCGAAATTTCTAGATAAAATCTTTGGATACAAATTGGGTTTTGGGTTTTTGAGATGTTTTGATGTGTTTGACACCTTAAAACACCACCACCTTGTTTTAGTTTTTGTTTACAGGGAAACAATAAAGGGGTTTAATTGAAGATTCTTTCTTGTTTCAAAATGAGTTGTCTAAATATCTATATTTAGAAATTACATTTCATAATATCTTTCAGCTTTTAATGCTTTCAAATCTAATCTAAAGAGATTTTAAATTTCTTTTTATAATTCAAAGGTAAGTAAGAGCAGAGCAGAGATAAACAGAGGAATTCTTCTTCTTTCAATCTCTTTTCTTACAAACAGTTTTTGCTTCAATCATGGTTACTGAGAAAGGATCAATGCAATCAAACCTTGAATGTTTTTTAAACTGTACTACACCCATTGTTCCATCAAGGTTTCTTCCAAAGGTTTGTTTGTTTATCTCTCATCATCATATTATAGGTAGAACTTTTTTAATGTTGTTGTTGTGACTTGTGAAATGCTTAATTTCATATTTTTGATACAGAATGCTTTGAGAAATAATTTTAGTCAATTATGGAATCCATGGGAAAGAGAAACAATTGAGTATTTCACATTGGGAGATCTTTGGAGTTGTTATGATGAATGGAGCGCTTACGGAGTTGGAGTTCCAATTACATTAAACAAACAAGAAACTGTTGTTCAGTACTATGTTCCTTATCTTTCTGCAATTCAGATCTTTACAAGCAATACATTCGTCGGCAATTTTCGGTATGTGATTATAGTTTTCTTTATCTTTGATTTGGGTTTTGATAGATTGATTTTTCAATATTAAAAATTAAGATAAGACTGTTTCATGTTGCTTATTCTGGATTCAAAACATATGGTTGATCAGTCATCTGTCCTTCTATATTGTTTATATTTGATTTCCAAGTCTTTTAGTCCTTTTAGAAAAAATATTATTTTCATGCCAAATATTGTCCTCAAGATTATCCATAAATTAGTTTTTATTAAATGACACTATATGTATAGACTGATATCTGTTTTGATTAGGTGATTAATACATTCTTTCTTTGTAAATGGCTTTATGGCCCTCCACATATTAATTTGATTAGTTTTGATGGAAGGTGATACTGTAAATATAATAGCCTTTATTGTATCATTACTGTCATACTCATTATAAATAGGTAGATAATGTTGATTCCTGTTCTTACAGTTGGTTGCAAAAAAGAGTTAAGTTTAGTGGCATTTTTTGTTGCTAATTTTAAAGGAAAATTGATCACTTTTCAGGGAAGATAGTGTGACCGGTGATAGTGAGACAAGGGATTCATTTAGCGATACTTGCAGCGATGAGACTGAGAGTGAGAAGTCATGGAAATGGGAAGGTGGATCATCCCATGATTCCAGTGTTGAACAGGAAAGAGTTTGGAATCAGAATGATAGACTGGGTTATCTTTATTTTCAGTATTTTGAAAGATCAACTCCTTATGGAAGAGTCCCTCTTATGGATAAGGTAATAAGTCCAGTACTGTTTATCTTAATATTGATAAATTTTAGTCCTGTGATTTATCTCAAGCAACTTTTATAGAATTACTTGTGATTTCATTTCAAGTAATTCTGAATTTGCCTTCTTATATTCCAGGTCAATTGTTTGGCTAGAAGATTTCCAGGGATAATGACTTTAAAGAGCATTGATCTGTCCCCAGCTAGCTGGATGGCTGTTGCCTGGTCTGTTATCTCTTTCTGTGTTTTCCTTGTACAGTCATACACATTACACACATGCATGCATGCGCGCCCACGCGCACACACACAAAATCACTAAGATGAAACAATGCCCTGTTTTATAAGACTACTGCAATAGTTAATATGATTAGGTAAAATGTGCTTATGTGCATATGATTTGGTAAAACTGCTAATCCAGTTGACGCGTTGCGTTGCGTCTTGAGTTATGTTGAAAAGAAAATTTCTATAATAACTGGATTATCAATTTAACTAATATTTATACATCATTACATGTTCTTACTCTTGATTTAGACATATGAAAATTTTACCAAATGCTAAGAACTTGAGTGACCCAAAATGTTCAGAGTCACTATCATGACTTTGAAATTTGAATTCAGCCACAATAACATTCTAGACTATGTTACATGTGGAAATTGAAGTGGCATCTGGGAAGGATTATTCTTTCACCACTTTACATTATCTTCTTTTTTTTTTTTTATTTCCATCCTCATATTTCATAAACACTAATTTCCAATATGAAGAAAAAGACATATGGAGTGAGATTTTTCTGTTTAATTCTTAATTTTTCTGAACCAAGGAAGTCAAAAATAAATCCTTCTTATTTGATTACGTTTCATACATCTGTTTAGCTTTTGCATTAAAAATGCTAAACAAAAAGACAACTTTCTCAAGTCAAATATTGAATTTGGCCAAAATGATATAAGTAGTAACGGTGGGATCAACTAAGAAGTGTGTCAAAATTGTGTCGGGAGCAATTGAGGATGGGCATCTTGAAAATTTGGAGTTCCCACGATCAAATTATTGACTTTAGATGCTTCAATTCAAGCTTTGGTCCCATGTCTATATATCATAAGATCAATAGTTCCACGTGTCGTGATACTAATTTTCTCTTTGTAACATATGTTTGCTTTCTTATATCTTTTAGGTATCCAATTTATCACATTCCGACAGGGAGAACTGTAAAAGACTTATCTGCTTGCTTCCTTACATTCCACACACTTTCATCTACCTTCCAAGGTAATTTTTTTTTAGTATTCTTCATTTCTTCTTCCCATGTCTCACAATTTAGTTGTTCTTGGGATTTAAGATGTGGCTTTTGTGCAGATTCAAGTGCTGAACAAGAGCTATGTCTTGTTGAAAGAATGAGAAGGAAAGGCGTTACGCTCTCTCCATTTGGCCTTGCGACATATAAAATGCAAGGAAGTGTGTGGGTGTCGGGCGAAAATGGACAAGACGAGGAAAAATTGGTATCACTGTATAGTGCTGCAGATTCATGGCTAAAGCAGTTAGGGGCCCAACACCATGATTTCAATTATTTTACAGGGATTAGATATGGCTAAAGACAGGGTTAAGAGAACAAAAATCATTTGGCATTTTCAAAACATCTACAAGCAACCACACAAATAGAAGTGGAATCAAAAACTTTATATCTTTTGTAGCTAGGTTTTAAATGATTTGTTGGGCCACTTATGGAATGGTCACTGGTCAGTGACCCATTCTTGGTGGGTTACCCATGGAGAATAGCCCAACCAACCAATCTTATAGTTTTTTTCCCTCTGATATATAGATTGACTGTTTGGTCTACTTGTTTAGTTTTTTTTTTTTTTTTCTGGATTGGGTGGGATTGGGAACATGGGATTTTAAATGTCCTGTTGAGGGGTTGGTGAAAGATTTGACATCAAACATAAATAAGATTAACTTCTCTTTCATTGTTAGTTGATTTGATCAAGATCTACAGCTAGACTAGAAACTGGAAAGTTAGTGACTTTGTGTATCTAATCTTTGCTTTAGTTGATTTTGACAGTTTTCGCTTGAAATAATGTTCTACATGATAAACTCAAGGAGGCCAAAACCTAATTAGCCACAAAGTCAGTGGGCCAAAATGATGTGTACAAACAGGATATATATCCAGCAACAAGACCCAACTCACTGAGCTATCTTTTTCATCAACACAAAAAGACCCAACTCCCTGAGCTATCTTTTTCATCAACACAAAAACTAGACCATTGAGCTACTTTTTGTCTGCTTCAAATTCCAATATTGTGGAATATTTAACAGGAAAAATAAAAATCGTGTGGTAGAAAAGTTTACAGACTGTTGTCCATAGCTTCATTGTGCAACCATGATCATTGCCTATGAATACCACATACTCAATGAAATTGTTGATAATAATCATTGAAAATGTGCGCGAATTTAAGACTTCTCTCTATTTGACAAAGATTTCTCTCTATTTGACAAATTGTGTATAGTTTTGTGGGGGGATCTTTAGGGCCGTCGCCAGATTTAGACAACCTGAAAAGCCAAGTGTTAAGGGGCAGTAACCTCATGTCATGTCAGAGCAATCCCAATGGGAGGGCATTTGAGAAGGGTGGTAGTATGAAATGCCCTCTCAGCTAAAATTCCTTCGTCAATGGAATGGTGGGTCAAACATTCAACGGTGGATAGAAGTTCCAATGGCATTTGAGAGGGAGTAGAGTGTCATCCAAAATGCCATGTTAATTGCATAAGACGGAACACCGTGTTCCGGTTTAACACTTTTTTGGAACACACAGTTCCGTCTTATACACTTTATATGTTAATTGCATAAGACGGAACACCGTGTTCCGGTTTAACACTTTTTCGGAACACACAGTTTCACCTTATACACTTTATATCTTATATGGAACTTGAAGTTCCGTCTTATAGACTAACTTTTCAGGAATTCGAAGTTCCGTCTTATAACACCTATAAAATTTGAGAATACACCCCCTATGTTCCTCACGTTTGGCCAATACATCTCATTAGTTCAAAATTTGCCTTTTCCACCTCTTTAACTGTTTGACTCTGTGAAGAGAAACATTCAACCTCCTTTGACTCAGTCAAATCCTCAAAGTTACATATATATCCCTCAATTTTTAAAATATCTAAGTTATCCTCCCCATTAATCCATCTCTTCTTCTCAAATCTAATCTAACCATTAATTTTTATCTTTCACCTCTCTTTGTTTCACTTCTTCACTTGTATTCATGTAAAGAGAAAAGAAAAAATTGTTTTGATGATAATTCAGAGTTCAGACAAGCCTTCAACCAACCCATCACTTTTCACTCCTTTTCTTTCCCTTAACAACTTGAACACCTAAATCATAATCATCTTCTACATACCCAAAAGTTCATAAAATACAGTAGCATGAAGGGTGTAATGCAAGTGAAGATTTGATGAAGAATGGGTAGAGAAAGTTTAGGTTAACAACCTGTGCTTTTTTTTTTTGTATTTGCAACAAAGAATAACATAAAAAATAAAATCTTTCAATTTGAGTAGCAACTAATTTGGTCTTAAACTCTTTAATTTTCTGTGAAAGTTTGGTTACTGTATAAAGGATTCACAGTAGTAACAATAGCATCAATAGCAACACTTCCAATAAAATAAACTCGGAATTGAGTTGAACTAGGTGCAGATATAAGACCATCATCACCTTTCTTACACCCTAATTGAGTTAATCCGTGTGAATTTCGCGACAAATGACTTCAATTGACCAAAAGTTAGGTTTTCTTCAAGTAAATTCAATGGTGGTTGAAGGGATCTATATATTCCATCTCTTCCAATCTTCCATAACTTGATTTCTCCATTAATGGAGGAAAAATATGTTACATAGTGAAGATGATGATGATGAGAAAAATAGGTGTAAGGGTAATATAGTCTATTCTTACACAAGAATCAATGGCTTGTATTAGATCTAAGAAAAAAACTTGGATTGACGGTTCAGATTAAGTTGGGTAATTTAGGTATTTTGAAAGATGAGGGTAAATATGTAACTTAAAAAATTTGACTTGGTCAAAAGAAGTGGACTGTTTCTTTTAACAGAGTCAAGCAGTTAAAGAGGTGGAAAAGGCAAATTTTGAACTAATGGGATGTATTGGCCAAACGTGAGGAACATAGGGGGTGTATTCTCAAATTGACCCTATAAAATTTGGTAACTGGAACTCAAAGTTCCGTCTTATAAGCCATTTAATTTTTGTAAACAGACATTTCCAAATTTTACCATTGGCACCACTTCGCAGGGGTTTTAAACTACCATAGAGAGAGTGATTTTGAAGGTGGTTTTGCTTATGTGGCACCTATGTGGAGGGCACCAAACTGCCCTCCCATTGGGATTGCTCTCAGGACAAACAGATGAAAATGAATCCATAGGAAAGCAAGGAATTCTACATTCTACCCTGGCTTGAAATTCTACATTCTACAAGGCTGATAATTTTGTTTTCATTAAAGGACATGCCATCTTAGAACCACAGGTGAAATTGAGATTAATGTGTTTCTTCAATACTTGAAAGTTTTTAATAACCATTCTATAGTATTTCTCTAGTCTTTAACATGGATACCAAAAACTCTCAGGACTGTTCAAGTTAAGAAGCATATATGTAAACAACAGCCCATGTCCTTGTCACTCTAATCCAAACATTTGGAGGATTCTTCATCTTTCAACTTTGATCCAAGCAAAATCCTCTCTCATTGCACAATCTGAATTTGGGTAAAATACCTCTTTCAATGCGGTACTCCGACCCTCATAAGAGCAAGATAGGCAATGAGCCTGTAGCCAACAAGCATTATGAACAAAGCCATTAGACCAAGTCCCTTATGGTCCAGACCGACCATTTTAATCATAGGAAAGCTCTCTACTGGGCAACTGAGATTTGGGCCACAAGGGTAAGTTTCACGGGAACTATACTGTGCCATCAACAGTAGCTTGAAGGTGTAATGGCTAAGCGAGATATATTTAGTCCATGCTATAAAGCCTGGAACGTGTTGCACATAGTAACCACCTGCAAGAAGGAACGTGAGCATAATTACTGATCCAAGTGTTGTTGCAGCTTTGAGATCCATCACCAGTGCACCAAGAGCAAGCCCTAGACCTTGTGCAACCATTACACTTAACAGAAGAACAAACAATGTCTCGAAAAAGTGTCCAGGAGTAGGCTTCAGGCCGGCCATGAAGTAGGTTATTATTACAAATATGGTAGGGAGAACAAGCTCCATGGGAAGGTCGCCTATAACCCTGGACATAAAATAGGATGAGAGCCTATACATCCCTGAGGATCTCTCCTTTGTAAGCATCATACGTTCTTGAGGGAAGGTGAAGATTGCTTGGAATAAAGGGAAGAAGCCCCAAAATCCAGAGTAAAAGAAAAGCAGCCCGACCTACAGTCAACAATGAAACAGATCATCGTTAATTAAACCAGTTAAATTTTGAGTTTGTCATTGTAGGGAATCAAACTGAAAATGACTGGTAGTAATTAAACTAACTCTGCTGTGGAGTCTCATCTATAATAACAAAAAGTGACACAGCACAAAGAGGGATATACCTGATCTTGTAAGTTCGACATTTTAGATTGCCACCATAAAAGTCCTGCTAGGAAAGCAACAACTACGACTTGACCAATCTTGAGGCCTGAAAACGATTCATGTTTGCGTTCTTTAACACCTCTTTTAAGCAACACCGTAAACTGCTGCCACCAAGTTGTGCTCCATCTTGCAAATTGCTTATCATCTACGATATCTGTAACTTGACTATCAATTTCCTTAACTTCTCCCTTCAATCTGTCAGCAAGATTGCTCTTGTAGGCAGAGGCCAGGTCTTGCTTCACAGACACGTTGTCCTCCTCCGATTCACCCGAAGAGACACCTGTAGACATTAATAACGTTTTATATTGATGAAAGTAGCAATTGACATGAGACATTGTTTTACTAACTTAACAATATTAATTTCTGGTTTCTAGATGAAGTCATAACGAAAGCATGCCATATACAGTATACCGAAAAATGATGAAATATCTTACCATTTGAAAGATCCAAAAGGAAATCTGCAGGGTTCATAGCAACTAAGGGTGAATAACCAATGCTGGAAAAGTAGTCCATGACACCGTCTCCTTTGCCTAAGTACAAAGGGTTACCATCTGAAAGCAGCAACACCTTATGAAACATGTAGAACAGTCTACTTGAGGGCTGGTGTATAGTCATCACCACTGTTCTTCCACCGCGGGCAAGCTCCCACAATGTAGACACAATTCTCTGAGCCGTAGTAGAATCCAGACCCGAGGTTGGTTCATCAAGAAGCAATAAACTTGGGTTGATTAACATTTCTTGTCCAATACTAACCCTCTTTCTTTCTCCCCCCGAAATTCCTCTTTCAAATGGGCCACCAATAATGCTGTCCTTGCATTTAGTAAGACCAAGTTGTGATATAACTTCTTCTGCGTGCATAGCCTTCTCTTGGTTGGTAAGAGTGTTGGGTAATCGTAGAAGGGCAGTGAAGAATAATGTTTCAGTGACTGTAAGATGGGGATAAAGTACATCATCCTGTGTAACAAAGCCCATGTTTCTCTTCATTGCATTTGAAAAGGGCTTTCCATTGTACATAACGCTCCCTTCAAGCTTTCCACCAAGTCGACCACCTAATGCTGTTAGCAGAGTTGTTTTCCCACTTCCAGAGGGACCTAACATGGCTAACATCTCTCCAGGTAACACTGAACCAGTGATTCCCTTCAAGATTGATCTCTCTGTAGATTTTGAGCCTTTTCCACCAAGGCATCCTTCCTTCTTAATTTCAACTTTGTAGACAACATCTTCAAACTGCGCATTAACAATCAAAATATATATATAATGATTTTAGCATAAAAGGATCCCTTTTAACTATAGCCTATTAAGGTGCACGATAACAAAAATATAATGACCTAATTAAATTAAGGTATTAGAGAATTCTGGCTCCCATGAACTAATTCAACTAGTATAGTTCCACCATAATCTGGAATGTATGAAACTAGATTTACAGATAGATTAAGGGAAGCTGCGTAAATCATGAAACTGAATTTATTTGATTCTTGTTTTGGATTCAAACATAGTACAGCTTTTCTTATTAATTGAACAGTACTACACAATCAAAGATGATCACTTTTATTAAATAAATAAATTAATAAAAAGAGGTGAAAAAAATTCCAAATAACATATTATTATTAATAATAGAAATCTAAAAATAACAAGATGAAAAGAGGTGACAGAGACACCATAAAAAAACAATTTTTTTCTTCATATATTCTTTTAATCTTGCATCAACAATTATCTGAAAATCTAACATAAAAGGTATTATAAGACAGAAAGTGACAAACCACATATCTCAAATATTCTTTTTGTCTCTTTATAAAAAGCTAGGGTTTTATTATGTCTTATATATATATATAAGAAAAAAAAACACAAAAAAACCCATGCATGCTTGATCATCATCATCATCAGATTAACCATTAAATAGAAGTAAATCTTACCTTAAGAGTTACAGGACGATTTGCTTTCTTGAAAATATCTGGAGCTTTTTGATCATGTGACTGAGTTTGGGATTCTAGATCCAGCATCTCAGTCCCCATTCTCTATTTCTTTTTCTTTTTTTCTCTTGTTGGTTTTGTTCTTGAGAAAAAAAAAAAAAAAAAAGTACCCTAATATCTGTCTTCTTCTTTTCTTCTAGCCAAACTATATACGTTGTCTATGAAATTTGTAAATAAAAGAAGATAAAAGGAAGAGATTAATGGTGATAAAGAGAGAGATAAAGAGAGTAGTAATTAAAGAGGGGGCAGGGGGGGGGGGGTATGCTGTCAGCTTTTACATGCCAAGGAGATGAGAGGGTAATAAGGGCGGTTCGAGAGAGAGAGAGAAAGAGTAGTTCTTACTTCTTAGAACAGAACAGAACAGAACACAACAGAGCACAGGTTTTAAGATCTTCTCGGCTGTTTTAAAGGCTTTCTTGTTACCAAGCACTTCGCTTATGTTTCCAGCTTTCACTCGGTCACCTTTCTTGTTCTCTTATTATACTTTATGTTCCATCAAACTTCGATGTCCCAACTCTATTAATTAAACATGTATGTTTTGTCTATATTTTATAAGCAATTAAGAAAAACTAATGAACGTTGATCAAAGTCAGAGTTAAATAATAAAATGTAATCAGCAGCAGGTAATCAGGATTTCTTAAATCTTCATAAATATATCACGTGATAATACTTGGGACGAAATACGTCTCTTTAATGGACAAAGTGTCGTTTGTGTGTAGAGAAGAAACACTCATAAACTCATTAATTAACAACAAAGCTCTTAATTAATCTCTTTCTTTTGGTTAATTTCATCTAAGCTTAAATTTAATTCCAAAATTAATATACTTCATCTACGTACGTAGTATGAAAAATATAATCGGATCTATTTAAATTTCGAAACGTTGTTGAAATTGGAAAGTGAACAGTCAAATTTTGTATAATGGTTGCATGCTCTTTTCCAAAGGACCACATGAACATCTAAAAATGTATAATGGATTAAATTTTGTATGAAGTATTTCCATTAGTCTTGTATAAGATACTAATAGATGTGTTTCATTAAGAACCATTTAAGATGGGAATGAGTCTTGCATATATGTACATGGTTTATGGTACCAAATAAAGACCATCTAAACTCTAAAGTAAGAAAATACGTACATCATTCTCCTTATATGTAGACAGACGAGTTGATTGATATTGTTATTATTATTAGTGGCCACAAAGAAGGCATGATGGATTAAAGAAAAGCAATTTAAATTTGGTTAGCTAGAGATCGACCAGTTTATACGTTGTTCATCATATCCCATATTCCCATGTGAAATGCCAATCAAGATAAAGAGTTTGTGTATGGTTCATCTTTTATATATGTAAAGTCTGGTGTTCTTAAATGCTTTTGGGATCGGATGATGGAAAGTGTTGTGACATGTAACTGATCGAGTCATTGCTCTTTCATCTACTGACTACTACAAGTAAAGATTGTTGTTGTTATGAGTGATGAATTGTGCCTGTCATTATATTGAGATTTATTATACTCTCTTTTGAAGTAAGTTTTTATATTGCTCTTTTCTGTATAATTCGGAAATTTTTATGGAACCAGAGAGTACACAAATTGAAAGAGGTTGTTATATGAACTGGATAAAGAGAGAGAATATTCCACTACAAGATGAAGATCATCTAAGCACGTGGGACTATGATTCTCGCACATAATTATTTTTATTTTAATTAACAATTTTTATTTTAATTAACAATTTTTATTTTTTTTCTAAACTACTTTGCATTAAACAAAAGATAACAGTTTATACACATCATCGATCTGCTTCTTCTCTCTAAAAGCATTAAGAGCATTCCCAATGGTAAAACACTTTAGTGGTGCCACATAGGATGGTTTTAAGGAATTTTGGTGTTTTCAATGGTTTTAGCGAAAAAAAAGGTTTCCAATGGTGGATTATTGAAACCGCAATCTATGTGAGGTATGGATCCATACCCCACTCTTTGTGGCGGATGGATCCATACCGCACTAATTGTGGCGGATGGATTCCTACGTGGCACTTTTAACTCCTTGACAAATTTGCCAAGGAGTTAAAAGTGTTTTGCTTGAAAAGTGTGTTAAAAGCTACCATTGGCAAGTGTTTTCACTAAAAGTTTACTAAAAGTGTGCTAAAACCTACCATTGGGAATGCTTTAAGGACCCTAAAAGGAAGATAAGAGCTGCCATATTGGCATTTACAGACTTGTTTGACAGTATAAGGACCATACATCTGTTGTGCAACGGAAGCTTTAACCCAAGGATTGGTTGTAATACCGATAATCTAGATAATAGCAAATAACAGAGAAAGTAATCGAAAAACACAATCACACACAATAACACCAATATTAACGTGGTTCTGCAAAACCCGCCTACTCCACCCGGCAACCGATCAAGAAGATTTTATTAATCAGAGAAAAGAAACAACCTAATTACAAATCTATAATTCCTTGTCTCTTTTTCTCTCACACACTAGAACCTGAGAAACCCTATTATGAAAACTCTCATAAATTTGTCTCTCCCTATCTAGTAATGCTTTCACCTTTGGTTCACTCTCTCTTCTTACCACCCCTTTACAATAGCCAACTAGTTGAGTATATGTATTAACCTATTTCTAGATTAATGCATTAACGGGGTCAGGTCGCTTGGGAGACTTGACCAAATGGGAATGTTTGAGATCGGGGTGGCTGCACCTCGTTGAGATCGAGATTGCCTACGTACTCTAGCTCGGGGGAATTGAACTTAGAAATCAAGCCATCGTAGTTCTGTTTATATAGAAGATAGAAGGGCGTGGATCATGGATCTTGCAGATTATCCGCCATCATAATGAGGATTGATTGTGTAACGACTGAGGAACGTCTCTTGTGAATTAATTGTGTAACTGACGAAGATATTTTGTGCATTGAATGGGCGCACGTGTGTGTGAGCAGGACGCTGCTGGTCTGGAAGTCGAGTCGTTGTGGTCGAGCTGTTGAGAGATCGGAGTCGTAGCGACCTGATGGATGGATGACTGTGCCACGTGGCTGCTTTTGATTGGCTGGAGTATGTAGTACCCCTACATAAGCCCCCTCTTTTTAGGTCGGCTGTGTAAGGCGGGCTGAAAAGACTTAGTGCACCGTTCGATGTTGATTTGAGGTTAACTTTTTGAATTTGTACACGTGGCAGTCATGCAGCGCTGTCTGGGGTAATCATGGCGCTCTTACGGGGAAGTGGAGGAGTTTTCTCGAGCAGTTAGACGTGCAGTTATGGCAACTGACGCACGTATTGCTTGAGTAGATATCTGTCGTACACGTGGATTGATCCAACGGTGGATGCGAACCGTTTTTGTGAGTGGAGAATAACTGTAATGCATATGGATTCCTTTATTGATCTCTGCCGTTCATCTGTTTTGAATCGATGGCTGTAATTGATTGTGCTGCAGTATTTAAACTGTAGTTCCTTTGAGAAGGGTTTACCTATCTTTGCTTTTATTTGAATTGCTGCCGCTTTGCTCATGCGATCTGAAGAATCTTGAGAGCTCGTGAGGTTTGTTTCCTTTTCTTTCTTTTCTTTGATCTTCTGTTTTCTTTTCTTTCATCTTTTGTTGTATTCTGTATTGTCTGAGAGAAATGTCTGAAGCTAGTGATTCCCAAAATGATCACTTGAGTGGTGGTGAGGAGTATGAGTCTGAGAGTACCCATTCTGACACTCCGTCTCCTGTTCGTGGTGAGGACTTAGATAGCCCCCAGAGTAGTGGTTCACATGGGCCAGACTCGTCTGATGATGAAATGGTTGAAGGAGATGATGGTGCAATGTGTAGGGTTGTAAATATGAGGTATGTAAATAGGCATTTCACAGTTAGGAAGGTGTATGAACTTAGGTCGATTAGGCATTTGGAGATTAGGTTTCTCGGGGATCGCTTACTTTCACCCGACTATAGGCCTAATAATCCTTTTTCTACTGTATTCACCTTGACCCAATTCCATGCTGGACTGAGGTTGCCTTTGTCTGAGTTGGTGGTTGACCTGTTGAATGCTATTGGTCGAGCCCCCTGCCAGATGAATGGTAATTTCTGGAGGAATGTGAGGGTAATTGATGACCTCAACAAGCTGCACAAGTGAAACATTTCTGCTAGTGATGTATTGAACCACTTTAGCTTCAAACGATCTTCAAAGGCTGAATTGTCGGGCTATAATATGCAAGTTAGGCCAGACCGTTTGCCTTTGATTTATCCAGTAAGTAGCGAGCAATGGTGGAAATACCCCATGTTGGTTACTGGGTCGATTGTTGAAGGTGATATCCAGTTACGCCATGTGATTAGGAATGACGCTCGTAAGTTCGTATTAGTTCTAGGGCTGTTGATTCATTTTCCTGTTCCAGGGCTTGACGATTTTGTATTTTTGGTGCAGCGATTAGGGACGATCATTTGAGGAAAAACGATCTGCGGTCAGCGCTGAACTGTTTTGGTAATCTGAGTGACGAACGGAAGATCTCGCTCTTACCTCATCTAAGGGAGCATTTTATTCCCAAAGGTGGTTCAAAGACTGTTGAGTTGGAGCTTGAGAGGAGGAAGGTTTTGAAGAAAGCATTTATGACTTTTGTACACAAATCTGCTGGTGGGCGGTCTGGTGGTAGCTCGCGTGGTGGGGAGAAGGAGCGAGCTAATGTTAGCTCTAGGCATGAGGAGAGAGAACGATCTGGGGATGGTCCTCGGAGGTCGGATAAGAGTCGACCTCTGGAGAAGGAACGAGCTGTGGAGAAGGAGCGGGCTAGTGGTAGTATAGCGGCTAGCCCCCCAGTCGTAGGTCCTCCGGCTTCTCTTCCTAAAGTAGTTGCATTGGCTGGGAAGAAGAGGTCCTTCTCGGGGAATCTGAAGCTGATGGAGCGCCCAACTATGCCTTCCCCTGTTCCTCCAATGTCTGTGACCTCTCCTGAGACATCTGTCTTGTCCAGGAAGACTGCTGCTCGGCCTTCGCAGAAGGGCAAGGGTGTGGCGTCTGAGTTTCGCCCTGGGCCGTTCGACTACTTGGATGGTCAAGGGCAGAAACACGTTGTTTATGATAACGACAGTGCTATTGACGACCCATGCGTTGCCCGGGCTGTGAATGAGGGCATCATCCTAGATGCTGATGCTCGAGCAGTGAGGACGCAGACTCTGTTGGTGACCTGCTCGAAGATAAACGGGGCGCTGTCTTTGGTGAGTGTGATCTTAAGACGCATTTGATTTGTTTGTACTTGGACATTGTTATCTAAATTGTGCTTGTGCTTGCAGCTTAATACTAGCTTCCAGCAGGTGCGGTTGGTCGCTGAGGTAGGTGCTCAAGCTGAAATTGAGGTGAGGGAGCTCAACGAGAAGCTTGAGCGGGCTAAGAACGTTGCTCTTGTTGCTGAGTGCACGGTGAGGGACAGGGATGCGCAGGTAGCGGCGCTGAAGGAGATGGTGGAGCAGTTGAAGGAGACCTTGGAGCAGCTGAAGGAACATGCCACTGCTTCTGATGCTTCTGCTGGGCACTGGCAGAAGGTATGTCAGGACAATGATGCAGCGTGGAGGGCCTACTGCGACCACCTGTTGAAAGTTGTGTCGGGGTCGCCCGAGGGAGAGGAGACGCGAGGTGGTGCTGAAGAAACTTTGACACCAGCTGAGGACACCTTGATGGGCCCTAGCGACCAGGTCGCTGGTGATGTTACAGATGGTGGTGTTTCCGTCGAGCTGCCTGCGCAGTAATGAACTAGCCTTGGTGCCCGTTTTCTTGTATTGGGTAACCTTGTGCAAAGTTTGCTTCTTGCACTCCTTCTTTTCCCTATCTTGTGTTGGGTAACCTTGTGGAAAGTTTGCTTCTTGCACTCCTTCTTTTCCCTTTCTTGTATTGGGTAACCTTGTGTAAGGTTTGCATTCCTTGTACTTGGCCTTGCTTCCAGAGCGCATTATTGAGAGCCCCCTTGTGAATTTGAGAGCTTTAGTGTATAATCTTTTGTCTTTTGTATGTAACAGCAGTAGTCGGTTTTTACTTTGATGAGTTTGTATGAAGCCTTTCTGATCAGCTAGTTTCCAGGGAGTCCTGGTAGCTCGTTCAGAAGGCAGGTAGACGAGATGAATGGCTGCAAGCAGGACGCACTGAAACAGTTCCTCTTGTATGCCTTAGCTTTTTGTTGTACCTGTAATTGTTAGAATCTCATCAAGTAAAAAGTTAATTCAACATTTTACCTTACATTGTTGTTCATGTTGCTTTGTCTGCTTGAATGGGATTTGCAGACAATAAGTGCTAATCATGGTGTTGGACCTGTTGGGAGACGAGGTCGCATATATCTTAGTTGTGTTGTGATTAGGTCGTGGGAAGGGAATGACCGATGCACCAAGTTAAGTTGTTAGTGGTATAACTTAACAATATTTAAATTATCAAAGGGACTGGAGTTTTGATAATTTGCAGGTCGAGGGATTGGACCTTCAGTAGCCATTCATGTTTGAGCAGAGATGAAGGCAAAATTGAATTTATACATTGAAATGCAATGGATGCTTTCATTTCATTGATAAAATTTCTTTAAGTGAAAAGCATTCCATGGGTTCTTAACGATCTCCCCTTCTGGTGTTTGAAGACGGTAAGAACCGTTGCTCTGAACCTTTGTTATAATGTAAGGGCCTTCCCAGTTGGCGTTGAGCTTGCCAATAATGTTCTTTCTTTTGTTGCTGAACATTCTCCTGAGAACTAATTCCCCTGGCTGAAAACCTCTTGGTCGCACGCCTTTGTTATAAGCTCGTTTGAGTCTCTGTTGGTATTGCTCGAGCTTGATAACGGCATGATTTCGTCGTTCTTCGAGGAGGTCGACACCAAACGACCAAGCTTGATTGTTGAGTTCAGTATCGACCAGTAGAGATTTGGTCGTTCCGTATGTTAGCTCGGTGGGAATGACGGCCTCAACTCCGTAGCATAGGCTGAAAGGTGACATCCCAGTGGACGTGCGAGGGGTTGTTCTATAAGCCCATAGGATATTCTTCAACTGCTGTGGCCATTGATCATGCTGGTCTTCGAGTTTCTTCTTCAAGTTATTTAGAATCTGTCGATTTGCAGCTTCGACCTGGCCATTGGCCTGTGGATATCTAGGCGTTGACCTTGAATGCTCGATTTTCCATAGGTCGTAGAATGCCTTGATATTTTTGCCAACGAATTGAGTGCCATTATCTGTGACTACACGCTTTGGTAGTCCAAACCTTGTGATGATGTTTTCCCAGATGAATCGTTGGACATCCGCTTGAGTAACGTTGGTTAGTGCAACAGCTTCCACCCATTTAGTGAAATAGTCGATGGCCACTAGAACGAATCTCTTCTCAGATTTCTTCTCCTTGATTAGGGGGCCCATGATATCAAGCCCCCACATGTGGAATGGCCATGGAGCAGTAATGTTGATGAGGTCGTTTGGATGCTGATGCTGCTTGTCGGCAAATCGTTGGCATTCTTTGCATTTCAGAACAAATTTCTTAGCGTCCTCCTTCATTCTTGGCCAGAAGTATCCCTGGGAGATTGCTTTATGGGCTAAGGTTCGCCCTCCGGAATGGTTTCCACATTCCCCTTCATGGATTTCTTGAAAAATCATCTGGCCCTGTTTGGGAATGAGGCATCGTAGTAATAACCCAGTTGCGGATTTTCTGAATAGTTTACCCTCATGGAGTTTGTACATTGTGACTTTGTGCAACATCTGACTGGCTTCCTTTTTGTTGGATGGTAACCCTCCAGTTTGAAGGTAAGTGATGAAAGGTTCCATCCAGGTTCCTTGGATGTCTTCTGGAGTTGTCTCTAGTAGATCCAAGATTTGATGAACTTCTTCTTCCTTTAATAGGTATGCGGGCTGTGTATTGATGGCAATAGTGAGAGCCCGCGGCCTGTCTGACTCAATCTTGGATGCTAAGAATGCTAGTGAATCAGCATGTCTGTTGTCATCTCTAGGTATGTGATCAATTGTGAAATAGCTGAGTTTGCTGATGAGCTCTTTTGCTTTGCTAGCATACCTGATTAGGTTGACCCCATTGATCTGGTAATTGTTGGTAATCTGATTGACTACTAGTTGTGAATCACTGTATACCTTGAGGCGAACTGCTTGTAGGTCAATGGCCATTTGTAAGCCTTGGATTAGAGCTTCGTACTCGGCCTCATTGTTGGAGGTCGAGAAGTCTAGACGAGTCGATCTCTCGAGCTGTGACCCCTCAGGAGAGATTAGTACAGTACCTATGCCACTTCCGTTGGAGTTGTGGGAACCATCTACATATAGCTGCCATGTATCTGGAGGGCTGCTTTGGACTTGCCTTGTTTCAGGTTCTGGTTCCCAATTGACATCCTCTGCTGGATAGTCTACTAAGAAATCTGCAATGACCTGGCCCTTGACGGCCTGCCGTGAGACGAACTCGAAAGTGTAATCACCCAGCTCGGCTGCCCATCGAGCCATACGGCCTGTTTTGTTTTTCTTTTCTAGTATATGGCGTAATGGCTGGTCGGTGATTACTTTCACAGTGTGAGCTTGGAAATAAGGTTTGAACTTGCATGCAGCATAAAGTAAGGCTAATGCTAGCTTCTCTAGTGGTGTGTACCTTATTTCCGCCTGTTGTAAGACTTTGCTTGTGAAATAGATAAGTCGCTCGACCTGATTTTGTTCCTTGAAGAGTACTGCACTGATCGCAAAATCTGATGTTGCGAGGTAAACGCCGAGTATATCTCCATCGTTGGGCCTTGTGAGTACTGGTGGAGTAGACAAATATGATTTGAGATCATTGAAGGCCTTTTCGCATTCTTCTGTCCACTCGTATGTAGCCCCCTTCTTTAGGATGTGAAGCATTGGTCGACACTTGTCTGACGCTCTGGAAATGAATCTGTTTAGAGCTGATACCATGCCATTGAGTTTTTGGATCTGCTTCTTTGTTTTTGGGCTTGGCATGTCGATCAAGGCTCTGATCTGGTCTGGATTTGCTTCGATTCCCCTTCTGGTGACTAGGTAGCCGAGGAATTTCCCTGATGCAACTCCGAACAGACACTTCTCTGGATTAAGACGCATTCTGTATTGTCTCAACCTTTGGAATGCCTGTTCAAGATTATACAAGTGATTCTGTTCTTCGCTGCTCTTCACTAGCATGTCGTCAATGTAGACTTCCATTGTTCGACCTAATAGGTCGTCGAACATTCTAGTGACCAGTCTTTGATAGGTTGCTCCTGCATTTCGTAAACCGAATGGCATAACCTTGTAGCAGAAAATGCCTTGTTCTGTTGTGAAGGAGGTCTTCTCTTGGTCGGGCTCGTACATTGGGATCTGGTTATACCCAGAATATGCATCCATAAATGACAGTAGCTCGAAACCGCATGTCTGATCGACTAGCCTATCGATTCGTGGCAGTGGGAATGAATCTTTAGGACAAGCTTTGTTCAAACTTGTGAAGTCGATGCAGACTCTAGTTTTCCCATTTTTCTTTAAGACTGGTACGATGTTGGCTAGCCAGTCTGGGGTATCGACTTCTCTGATGAAGCCAACCTGCTTAAGTCTGCTGATTTCTTCATTGACAGCATCGTGAAATTTGGGAGCAAGCCTCCTCGGTTTCTGTTTGACTGGTCGATAAGTGGGATTGACCCGCAGTTTATGGCATGCAATTGATGGGTCTATACCGGGCATATCGATGTACGACCAAGCAAAAACATCTTTATTAGCTGAAAGAAAATTTACAAAGTGACTGAACTTATCTTCTTTCAACTCAGCACCTACATAAATATATCTTGGATCATCTTCTGACCCAATGTTCACTCGCACTCCTGGATCAGTGCTTCCGAGATTCAGCTTGGGGGAGCTCGTTTGCTCCTTCTGTAGTTGCTATTTGGCAGGTTCAGTCTTTTCCTTGGACGGGCTCTTTGTATTGTTGTTGCCCTCCTGAGCCTCTGATGTGATCGGGCTCTTTCCTTTGTCGTCAGCGTCCTTGCTTCCAGAGGTGGATGGCTTTGACGGTGGCACGGCCTCAATAATGCCGTGGCATTCCTGTGCGACGTTCTGATTGCCGCGAATTTCCATTATCCCATGAGGGCCAGGATAGCGGAATACTTGATGATAGGTCGATGGCACTCCTCTCATGGCATGTATCCACTTCCGACCCAGAATCGCGTTGTACTTGCTTGGGATGTTGACAACGCTGAATTTGGTCGTGACGACGACCTTGTCTTCTTTTTTGCCCGCGGTGACGGGCAACATTATTTCTCCCTTAGGATCCACAACACCAGAACTTGTGTTTTCTAACGGCAAAATGCTGTTAGTATATTTTTTTACTAACGGTTTTTATGCGTTAGCAAATTGGCGTTAGTATTTACTAACAGGTCTTGTTGTAACGGTATTGTACCGTTAGTACATATAATTTTCTAACAGCAAAATACCGTTAGTACTTTCTAACGTCCACTAAGCGTTAGTAGATTCTGTTACAAATCTTTAACTCTTATAAATTTACTAACGGCACTATACTGTTACTAATTTGGAAATTCATATTAAAAAAAAAATCCAAATTATTAGCCTATTATTCTTTTGCAGTACAACCTATTCAAATATATGCTCCCAAACATTTCCATATACTGTACATGAAACAAATAATCCCATTACATCAGAACTTGCAAATCATTTGCAATTAATATAAAAAAATCTTGTATATTTAAAAATTTCGGCCAAAAAACAAAGGTATTTGTCTCCACAAACCACAATCCAACTTTCTTTATAACAAACCCCAATAAAATGTATGATTATTTAAAAAATACTGACTACTAATAGCAGCTCATTGGCTAGTGAAGACACTCATGACCTTCGCCTCATGCCCTCGCGAAATAGTGGTATGTTGACGTATAGGTAGGCAAATGATTCGACGAGCCAATATTTAAGCGGCAACCTGCATTAATCATATAGTTAATTACATAATAAATTCAGGCATTGCCGAATCAAGAATATATCCAATCAGTTCATGTCCAAAATGAATCCCAAAAGACTTGCCTTCCCAATCATCAGCACCCATAAGACATTCTGAAACTAATTAAAGACATCCTTGTCGTGATCATATGGCTTGTTCTCTATGACCTACAATATAAAACAATAAATATTATAGAGGAAACATGATACTACTTAAAAAAAAAAAACCCAAAGATCCTTAAATGACCTATTAATCCACCGTATTCAATAATAAACAAGATTAAGATTGAAAACTATGTGGCAGATAAGTTCATTATACCTTCCTTGTTAGCAGCACCCATAATTGCAACTTTTGTTTTTCGCTTAAAAATATTTCAACTCTTGCCTAGGTTTCATACAACTGAATAGTTCCAAAAAATGGATTACACAATCTGGTGACTCAATTCAACATTGAGAAAATTGTACGGAAAAAAACTGGGGACTCAATTCAAAATTGAGAAAATTGCACGTCAAAAAAACTTAATGTCGTGCTATAGGTATATAATTACAAGCATTCATCTAATAATAAAGAGCGTGTGCAGTTTAATTTTGTCGCTAACCTTACTAATATAAGATAGGGTACCCACTTCAGCAACATCAGCTGTTACATGACCTCGACAATGGGATCACACTGGAAACGACAGATATACAGTTAATAAGGATTTGTATCTGACACGCCACATGCAATGTTTGACAATCTCCCAATTTGAGTGAAAAAATACAGTTCAAGTACAAGTTTCATGTAATATCTTTATAAAAACACATACCTCTATATAGTACGCTGGTCCCATAAGCCTTGGTGATGCCATTAGATTCATGGAGGCGGCCACATGGCTGACAGTGAGAATGATCTGACCAGTATGTGCAATAGCATATTAGGTCTACGCAAATAAAACAAAAAGACAGAATTTCTCACAGTAACATACCCACATATAACAACTAGGAAGTATGAATCCACCACAAATCAATAACTGAAAACATATCCAAAAATGCCAACAGTTAAAGACACATACTGTTGCCAACAGTTAAAGCCCAAGGAATATCGCAGAAAAAGTGAAAAAACTAAGGTACTTAATTAATGCAAATTACTTAATAAAAACTGGCTACATGGAGCTCTCCAATGTCACGATATCTTCAATCGCAACTTTCCACAAGGACCTAATCCAAACTTCAATCTCAGAGATGAATCCATTCTCGAAGAACTCACTGAATTTTACTTGGAAGTTTCTTATGTTGTCAAAGTAAACCTAGATGAAGTGTCATACCCAGAAACAAATTATTATGTGTGAATAAAATGGTCCAACAAACTACAACATAGACAAGGCCTGGAAGTTTGCTGAAGGGGAGGTCTGAAAGACTATGGCAATATATCTGTTGGGTCTCTCAGCAGTGACAATACATAGGGAGCAAGAGAGTTATCTGGCGCCACAAGCAGCAGCAGTCCAAAAGCTCTCAGCAGCAGAACAAGCATTCTGCAGGTTTGGTTAGAGTGTTTCCTGGGCTTTCTTTTTATTTGCAGCTTTGCTTGTATGTGTACACATGGTATGTAAAGGTGGGGTTGGGAATGGGACTTTGTATATAACAAGGAAATGTCTTTTGGGGTGTAATCTGATGATGCAGTCCTTGCATTCTGATCAGATATTGTAAGCCTGATTTTTCTTTAGTAATACATATACTACTTTTATCAAAAATAAATAAAGCTTTGAAACAACAATCCTACTGTAACTTTGACATGTACTTTTAAGGAATGGTGGAATATTATGTTGTCTTCTTCAAACATAAACCTAATAACTCATCAATTTATTTTTTGTTATCGTTATCCTCTGTCTCTCAATCCTTAGACCCAATTTTTCTTAGAATATGGTATCAATCTTTCAATTTTAAATAGCAAATCAAACAAATAACCATACAAATTGTTTTAGATTTTAGCAAATCTCTCCTTCCTACTAACCTAAAAAAATATTTTGAAACTAATTGAATGGCTAAAACTGCGGGAGAGCGGTTTGGGAGCCGGGGGCGGTGCAGTAGCTAGACGGTAAAGTCTCACATGAAACTGGATTTGGGTCTACGCATGAAACGGAGACCATAGGTGCCGATCAGGACCTGATGTGTGACTGGGTCCTTGTTCTTACAGTGTAGCATTACATGGCTTTTTCAATTTCATTACGAAAAGTCAGGATTGTGATTAATCTTTCACAACCTGACTCCACTATGTAATCTTTCCCTTCGATAAAGTGAAAGTTATTAATAAGCAAACTAGTCGTAAACCATTTTCAATCTTGGATTACCCAATTTCATTCTAATTCCTAACACTATGTGATATGAATAACAATAAAAATTCTCGTTTTCTTCTTTTTTGTAAAAATTTAGTTTTAACACAATCAAATTGTAGAGAAATCAAAGCCTTGAATAGATGGAATTCAGATTATCTAACCTTTCAACCAATGTTGCAACCCTTAACAGCCGAGAGAAACCGAGAAAACACCCCAGCTTGTTCCAAATAAACAGATTCTATTGACTAGTCAAAATCGAAATCCAAACTAGGGTTTATATAGATAATGGAGAGAAACAGAGACCAAGTGGTAGGAAGCGTCTAAGTAATCGAGACAGAAGAGTAGGAAGAAGATGATAAAGGGTGAGAGAAAGAATTTCAAACTCAGGGTTCAAATCAGATCGAGGAAGTGAGAAAGGTTGAGATTGTGGTGAGGAGGAAGAGAGAGTCGAGGAAGTGGGTGGTTTCTCTTGTTAACGCCTCGGCTTTCCTCATGTGATAAGCACATGTCATAAATTTTGGGTTTTTTTTATTAACTTCTAACAACACAAGGGCGTTAGTATTATTTTCTAGTAGTGTTACTAAATAATTCAAAATAATATTAATTTATTACTAACAAAAATTGGCCTTTACTAACGGCAAAAAAATGTTATTACACTTCTAACAGCAAAATGATGTTAGAAATCTAAAAATACCAGCGTTACTAAAACCTTGTTTTGGTGTAGTGATCTTCCCTGGAATGGTTGAAGCCTAAGACTGGGGTGAAATTTGGGAGGAGAACTGAATCGGGCAACCTCATGTCCTTGAAGGTCCTGTACATGAGAATGTTACAGGACGCTCCAGAGTCAATGAATACTCTCTTCACAGTGTAATCTGCAATTCGCAGCTCGATGACTAGGGCGTCATTGTGAGGAGTAACGACCTTGTTGAGATCGTCCTCGGTGAACGTGATGTCGGAATCTTGGCGGGCAGGGATGTTGATACGAGCTGCTCGACCAGTGATAGAGTAGACATGGTGAAGATGTTCTACTCGTCTCTTCTTGTCTCTTGAAACCGGGGTGGAGTAGGTTTCGTCAATCATGTAAACCACATGATCATTTGAGTCGCTGTCACTGTCCACTTTGTTTACGACCTTCTTGTTGATTTGGTCGCGTAGGTCACCTGTTGGACCTAGCCGCTGTGAGAGGCTACGCCCTCTGCTGCGTTCTGGGCTTGCGGAGGCCGTTCTGGCCTTGCTGTTGTTTCTTTTGGGAGAGCGGGAAGGCGTTCTGGATTGCTTCCTCGCTCGCTTGGTTGTTGTATCCTCGTTTCTTCCGAGGATCCAATTGTTGAGCCTCTTTTCATCGGCCCATGTTTGGAGTGCGCGTTTCAGAACGCGACAGTCATCTGTCTGATGACACCGTACCTTGTGGACTTTGCAGTACGGCCGACCAGATGTATCCTCCAATTGTGTGAAGGTGGGGATCTTGCACCAATGGTTGTGCTTGATCCGCTCATAAATATAACCGGCTGGTCGCGTAAACCGGTGATATTCTCGCTGCTCAGTGGGCAACGACTTAGCTTTAAACCTCTTTCCGTCTGAACGAGGTCGCTTGGTGGAACCAGTCTCCACACTGTTGACTACGTGATTCTTTTCTCCCCCAGTGAGGGCTTCCTCGAGCTTTATATAACGATCTACTTTCAGGTATAGCTCGTCTAATGATGAGGGTCTCTTCATGGCTAGAGACTTGTAGAGGTCCGATCCCTGGATCAGACCGTGAGAGAATGCAATAGTTGCAAAGGCTTCATGCTCCTTTGCGAAATCCTGAATGGAATGCAACTCAGATTTAAAACGAGCAAAGAATGTGCTCAGAGACTCACCATTCTGCTGCTTGACTTTGAATATTGAATCGATGGTGACGGGGCGTTTCTTGTTGTGGATGTAAAATATGACAAATTGCTTCTCGAGCTCTGCAAACGAGCTGATGGATCCTGGCTTCAATCGGTGAAACCAGTCGAGAGCCGGTCCGGTGAGGCTGGACTGGAATAACAAACACAAAAGGTGATCTTCCTTGATCAATGGAAGGGACTTCCGGAATCCCTTAACGTGGTCGGTTGGATCTCCGACTCCTGCATACTGGTCAAACTTGGGGGCATTCAGTTTGTTAGGCAAGTCGTGTTCCAGGATCTCCTTGGAGAAAGGAGATTCCTGGAACTGTTGGAGGGACTGGACAGCAAGTTGCTCCGCAGTGTGGCTCTTGGAATGGTATTGAGCCTGGGAGGCTTTGAACTCCGCCAGCTGTTGGCTGAGTTGTTCGTACTTCTGATTAGAATCATTAGCAAGAATGACTCCATGTCCGCCGTTTTCATCCTGCGCGGGGTTTGGTTGAGCAGCCTTCAAACGTTCATTTTCTTCCTGCAGACGTGTAATTCGTGCCTGCAGATCTTGGATAGTGAGCTCCTGGGTAGTCATTTGAATGAGTGATTGTTAGATTTAGGGTGGGAGGGTTTGGGTTTTTCGATTATATTGAATTCCTTGCAGTCGGCGCCAAATGTATTAACCTATTTCTAGATTAATGCATTAATGGGGTCAGGTCGCTTGGGAGACTTGACCAAATGGGAATGTTTGAGATCGGGGTGGCTGCACCTCGTTGAGATCGAGATTGCCTACGTACTCTAGCTCGGGGGAATTGAACTTCGAGATCAAGCCATCGTAGTTCTGTTTATATAGAAGATAGAAGGGCGTGGATCATGGATCTTGCAGATTATCCGCCATCATAATGAGGATTGATTGTGTAACGACTGAGGAACGTCTCTTGTGAATTAATTGTGTAACTGACGAAGATATTCTGTGCATTGAATGGGCGCACGTGTGTGTGAGCAGGCCGCTGCTGGTCTGGAAGTCGAGTCGTTGTGGTCGAGCTGTTGAAAGATCGGAGTCGTAGCAACCTGATGGATGGATGACTGTGCCACGTGGCTGCTTTTGATTGGCTGGAGTATGTAGTACCCCTACAGTATATATAATACCCAAGAGCTCCTAATCCATACAAGGATCCAAATTGGGTAACAATACCAATTAGAATACCAAGCATAGGTGAAAAAATCGAATTTGCCGACCGGATATTCACGAAATATTCCGGTTTTTGGCAGATCGGATCGGTACGGCATACGGCATATAAACGGATTTTAAAACACCCCATGCCGTTTAGAATTTATCGGATATTCACGAAATATTCGGCAAAACCCGATGTTTATCGAAATTTATGAAATTTTCGATTATAAAATTAACACATTTATTTTTAATCCCCCCGAACTAGAATTTTCGATGAGATTATCAAAAAAAGGTCCAAAAGGCACTAGACGTTTGGCCCCAATGACAAGTGGGTCGGACGTGCAGTCAGCCGATACATTAATGCCGGTTCAACAATACTCGAGATTTCCTATCTTTGAATCATTTGCTCCGTATTGTATGGATCAAGATGCATATGATATGCATATTGACCAATTCAGGTCGTACGAGCAAACAATGTCATGGGAATATTACTGTACTGAGTTCGTCCCCACACGTATGCGACTCGAAGCTCATCGGTTTGACATGGGGCGTCTATCATTCTGGGGTTAGCATGTCTTTTATTTTGATTATTAAAATAAAACTATGGGTTGAGTTGTAATGAGGTTGTTTGTGTTTAGTTCTTGTATTGTAAACATATAAAAGTTCTATGAATATCCGCCCGATATTTACGATTTTTTCACCTATGAGTAAAACTATCTTGTGTAATAGTTCCATCTTAGCTTCCTTGTATGATTTGTCGTGTGTTTAATTTGTAATGTATGTTTTTCTTTTAATTATAAGTTTATATATCGAAATCAGAAGAAAAACACGAAAAGTGCAGAAAACCTCCCAATTTTCCGAATTTTTCGCGAATATTCGCGAATATCCGCGAAAAATTCCGACACATTCGAATTTACCAAACCTCCCATATCCGACATGGGAGGTCGGATATTCGCGGAATAATCCGGTTTTTGGCAGATCGGATATCCGGACTTAAACGATTTTTTCACCTATGATACCAAGTACTTATGGGAGTAGAATTCCTACCTACATTGTTTCTAGAAACAAACATAAGATATGATCCTATAGACCTTACTTAATATAAGCTATGATCCTGCGCATTGCGAGCCAATACACAACAACATCCTGCCTTCATTTGCTAATATATGAGCACAGTTAACTAGCTCTCTAGGCACATGCGCAAAACTGCAAAAAGTGAATTGAGAAGCCAATTCAAGCCTTTTATGTCTGCAATGAGACCTTCATACTCAAGGACGGAGCCAAAAATTATTTTTGAGTGGGGCACTCGAAGAAGTGGGGATTTTTTTTCTACACGTTGTAGTTTAATAAAGTAATAAAAAATACAATTTTTTTTAACTAGTAATGCAACATTTTAAATAAGCAAAGATTTTGACATTTACATAAAAGTTTCACAAGATCCCAAATATATTTACAAAAAAAATTCTTCAAAATACATTTTCAATCGCAATTATATATCTATAATTTTGTCTTTGTATTAAGAAATTGGGGAAATTGGGGAAAGGATCAAGAAACAATTTTTGAGAATTGAGATGGAGTAACTAGTTGTTTAATTGTTAAGTTGGGT
The DNA here is from genome assembly GCA_020826895.1 of Aquilegia kansuensis. Classification (NCBI taxonomy): domain Eukaryota; kingdom Viridiplantae; phylum Streptophyta; class Magnoliopsida; order Ranunculales; family Ranunculaceae; genus Aquilegia; species Aquilegia kansuensis. The sequence continues at coordinate 19,912,445 of CM037004.1, read as the reverse complement.
GGGATGGTATGAAACTAAAACCTAGTGTTTTTAAGAAAAGGAAGAAAATAGAAAGAGAGTATTTGATTTCACTTTGATCCAATTAGGCAACAGTCTAATCGACTGTGTAAAGCCCAACTCTATTGAATCAGTGGGGCACTAATGATCTGCTTATAGTAGGCCATGACTCCATGAGTAACATATAAATCTACTAATTTTTTTTTCCAAAAATCACTGGGGCATGTGCCCCATTATGTGCCAACATAGCTCCGTCCTTGTTCATACTCCCAACAAAAGACTGTATCGGCACCATTAAGCTGGTTGACTAGACTCAGACAATCTAACAAGACTACTAGGCACTGAACCTGTTCCTTAGCTGCACAACTTAAGCCGACCTTGATAGCTAACCCCTCAACCTCTTCGGCTGATGCTGCAGTAAGTCGATTGCTTCCTGCAAAAGATGGAATATGAGCATATTGGCCATAGACAAAACCACCTCCAGCTGTGTGAGAAGAAGGTTCATAAGAACCATCAGTGACCATGACAAAAAGAGAGTTTTTGATGTCATAAGATTGGGTAGAAGGTGATGGTTGTGGTTGTGGAATGAGTGATCTATGTGATGTAAGTAAAATACTCTGAGATGATGGTTTGGGATTTTTGTTTTTGAAAACAACCTTATTCCTATCTGTCCAAATAAAGTATGCAATAGAAGCAACAAAAGAAATACAAGATTTAAAATCGTTCTTAAAAGAAAACATGGAATGCAAGTGCCAGAAAACATCAATGCAAGTAAAATTTTGAGGCCACTTTGAAAATCTTAGAACTAGGTGACTGGCAAACCAAACATCAGAGATCATAGTACTACATGAAAATAAAGCATGACTAAGTGTTTCACGATGCAAATGACATCTAGGACAAAGGTTATTGTCTACAACATTTCTAGAACACAGCAGGCTTTTCGTAGGAATGCGATTATGCATACATTTCCACATGAAGAGCTGTATTCAATGAGGGACTTCTAACTTCCAAAGACAAGACCACATAGAGGAAGAAAGGGGGGGAACTACAGAGTTAACTTGAGCATGAAACCAAGTGTAAGCCGACTTAACTAAAAAGGTAATATTATTTTCTGATAGCCAAATCCAGGCGTCAGAAGTTAAAGACCTGGACAATTTAATTTTTAAAATTTTTGAGACTTCATGAGGCTGAAACCAAGCATTTAAAACAGATAAGTTCCAAGAGACAGAGACATCATAAAAAAGATCAGAAACCAAAAGAGGAGCATAGTTTGGTGCATGACCGAAAGGTTTTTTAAGGGGAAGAGTAGGTATCCAAAGATCTTTCCAAATGCCAATGGAAGAACCAGGACCAACTCTAAGACAAAAATTAAACTTAACTTGATTCTTAATTCTTACTAGATTTTTCCAAAACCTGGAAGAATTTGCTGGGGCTTTTGAAGTTAGAAAAGAACAATTTTTAAAATATTTTTTCTTTAAAATTTGAACCCATAACTCATCAGGCTGAGTAAGGATACACCAGCACAGTTTGGAAATTAAGGCTTTGTTTTGGAAGAAAGATTTTTTGACACCCAGACCACCAACCCTCTTTTTTTTTTTGCAAATACAATCCCAGTTAAGCAAATGAAGTTTCTTGGAACTATCAGGACTCCACCAAAAATTTCTATTCTGGTGATCCAAGTTTTCGCAATCCCTTTTTTAAAACAACTGAGTTTGCATAGCATAAATTGGGATAGCAGAGGAGACACTTTAATTAAAGTTGTCCTACCAGCTTGAGACAAAAGCTTAAAACTCCAATTTTTAAAAGCTGTTGAGAGAGATTTCAAAACCTTTCTTGCATTTGTAGCATGGGGCTTGGTAGGGTTTAAAATAGTACCCAGATAAGAAGAAGTTCTAGTATTCAAAGGGATTTTAAAAATTTTTGAAATAATTATTTGACATCTGGTTGGGACATTTTGGCTGAAAAACAAAGATGATTTTTGAAATTTTATAGACTGGCCTAACAGGGAACAGAAAAACCTGAGACAATAAAAAACATGGCCGCATTCGACAAGGTTTGCTCTAAAAAATAAAAAGCTATCATCAGCAAAAAAACAAATGGGAAAGGGGGGGGGGATAAAATCTATTTAATTTTACTCCATGAATGAGACCATCAGATTGTAGCTTAGTGAGAGACCTAGACAAATATTCCATACATATTATAAAGAGAAAAAGGAAAAGAGGGTCTCCTTGGCGGAGCCCCCTAGAAGGACGGATTAAACCATGAGGCTGACCATTAAGATTTACAGAATAGGAAGTAGTAGAAATACAATTTTCAATCCACTCACACCAAGTATTATCAAAACCCAAATCATTCAACATTTTTAAAACAAAAGACCACTCAACTTGATCAAAAGCTTTATGCATGTCAAGTTTTAAAGCAACACATCCCTGAACTCCATTTTTTTTTTTTTTTTGAGCTTTTGTAAGAATTTCATGAGCTAGGATTGTATTGTCAGTGATTTGTCTTTTTTTCAAAAAAGTTGTTTGAAAAGGGAAAATAATATTTGGCAAAACAGTTTTTAATCGATTTGTAAGAACTTTGGATAAAATTCGATAAAGGACATTTACAAGGCTGATGGGTCTAAAATTTTGTAAGAGAGAGGGATGTGGTTGTTTAGGTATTAAAGTTAAATTTGTGTGGTTTAAAGCTTGAAGGGGTAAATTGTGATTAAAAAAATCATTAATTATTTTGAAAATATCATTTTTGATCAAATTCCAATTTTTTTGATAAAACCCAGGAGTGAACCCATCACTCCCAGGGGCTTTGTAACGTTTCATCTCAAACAAGGCAGACTTAACTTCATTCAAATCAAAAGCTTGAGTAAGAGAGATATTTTCCTCAGAAGAAATGACATGATGAATGTTATGCAATGCACGAGAAGGTAACACAGGAGCAGAAGAAGTGTACATGGTATGAAAGTAATGCACAATGAAATCACCGATCTCTGACCTAGTATGTAACCAGGTCCCACCAGAATTTTGTAAACAAAATATGTGATTTGAATTTCTTCTAGAAACAATCGACCTATGAAAAAAAAACTAGTATTATGGTCCCCACATTTAAGAAACAATTCTCTAGACTTATCCCACCAATTGCTTTCCTCTATCGAGTTCAACTCCTGAATTTTGGCATGAAGATCTTTGTCGGCTTCAACCAAAAATTCAGTTGGTGGTTGTGACTGGAGATAAGATAAAATATTGGTAAAGTAAGCAATATCATTTTTGAGTTTTTGATAATAATTTTTATGCCATGCAAGAACAACTTTTTTAATATTTTCTAATTTTTGAAAACAATTTTGAATAGGTAAAATATCGCAAACATCATTCCAAGAGTTCATAATTACTTCTATGCACATAGGATGTTCTAACCAGCAAGATTTAAAGAAGAAAGGCTTTTTGGTTTTTTTCATTCAAGGGGTGAGGATCAAAATGTATAAGGCTATGGTCTGAGTGCATGATGGGATAAACATGTAAGACATCATGAGGATGGTTATTTGTCCATTGATGGTTTGCATAGACCTTGTCAATTCTGGACTTGGCTAATTTGTTGAAAACTTGGTCATTTGTCCAGCTGAAGTTAACACCAGAAAAACCTATATCAAACAAATCATGAGTTGAAATAAGATTTTCCAAGGCTCGAGAAGATGGGGTACTCTCCTTAGAGGGTTTGACCATTTCTCCCATTGAAAAAGAGTTTCATTATAATCACCAATAAAGACCCAAGGACCAGTGACAACATCTCCAATTCGGCCAAGGTTATTCCAGAAATCCTGTCTTTCATTTGGAACATATGGTGCATGAATAAAAGTATAAAACCCAAAAAAGTTTGAGTTTTGATGATCAATAGACACATGAATGAAATGAGCAGACTGTGATGTAGTATAGTTAAGGTGACATTGTTACTCCAAAGAAGCCACAAACCACCTTTTAATCCTACAGCAGACTCAAAAACAAAATGAGGAAGAGAAAATTGTTTAAGACTTTGAGAGGAAAAAGCTTTTGTTTCCATGACAAATACTACCTCAGGACTATGCTTCCAAATCATAGGGTGATTTAGGTTTTAGTCACCAAACTTCAGTATAAATTAAGGTTCACAGATGGGTTTTTCTTAATTAGTGTTCAGAGATCAACCGCTACTTGAAGCAAAAAATATTCAATAATGGCCAAAACACCCTTATAAAAATGTCACGTGAGTTGCACGAGATTAACTTTTCAGATAAGGCAGAGATCTATCTAGTTATAATCTGTGCGTTCATAAAAAATTAAAAAAAAAAAAAAAAAAAAAAAAAAAAAGGAGATATAGCAGGGAAATAGAAGCCTAACACCCAAATCCCTAAGGTAATTTCAAAATTCAGATAATCTACATACTCGGATTCCATATTACCAATTACCAGATTCGATCAATCCAAAAGCCCTGAGGTAATTAATCATCACCAATTACCAAATTCGATCAATTTGAGATATTTTCTTTAATTTAGAGATTTTAATTTCTTCTTACAAAAAAATGTAATTGATGCGTTGAACACCTTAGATTTGCTTTGTCCATATCGTCGTCACTGAAAGAGAAGAAGTCTTCATCTTCATCTTTATGTATTGCTGTTGTTTCTGTTTCTTTTACTACTAAAGAGGTTTGAAAGATCTGGACAACTAAAGAGGTTTTGAAAGATCTGGATGTCCTACAATTATGGCAAAAATACTTGTTACAATCGATTGAAACACTGAATTCGATGAAGAAGAAGGAAGAAGATTTGCAGTTATCATCAATGTTAATAAATATGCACAATGTAATAAGTGAAACAAAGATGATGTTGTGAAGAAAATAAAGGGATGGAATCATGGAAAGCAAGGAAGAATAAGAATTTGCAAGCATTCTGACCGTTGAATTGTTGAGATTTGTATCCAAAAAATAAAACAAAATATGCACGTGCAGGTGATGTGGAGATTTAAGTTACTAATCTCTGCTTTATGTTTTGATTTACCACGTACAAGTCACGTGAGCTTTCAGGGGTAATTTTTGGTATTTCTAAAATATTTTGGGTTTTTCATGGTTTTTTTGGAAAACCATCTCTGAACCCTATTTAAGAAAAAAACCATCCGTGAACCCTAATTTATACTGACGTTTGGTGACTAAAACCTAAATCACTCTAAATCATATCCTTTAAGTAAGTGAGTTTGGATTGTTTCCCACTACCCTTTAGATTCCAAGATAGGACATGCATCTTGCAAGAAAAAAAACACACTAACTATTGACCAGAGAGAATTCGAGAACAAAACAGAATTATTTAAGAAGTTTAGTAGAACAATTTGAAGCAGATTGAAGGAAAATAAATAATAGATGTAATTCAAAGTCAGATAGAGATGAACCTGAACTTCCGGGATCTGGTCATCAAAGGCTCTCCTTTTCCGAGTAGGCTCCCCTCGTTCCATTTGATCTCTTGGAGGGTCAACAGTTTCAGTCCCTTCACAATCCATGAGATGTGCATCCTTATTCTCAACTGAGTTTATTTCAAAATTCTCATCAATCTCATTGTTATTATCCTTCTTCTACCGTTTCGTTTTCACACTTTGCGTTCTGAGAGATAAGCAGTCTTCATCCTCTCTATTGCGTTTGATTGCTGGCCTTCTTGGACTAGGAGGACCACAATTTACCACTATCACTCTATCAATGTTGTTCTCAGATGGGCGAACAGAGTTGGAGGAAGAGTTGTTCTGCATGTTGGACTGTTTATATCTTTTTAGTAGGTTTGAATGGAGAAGTTGAATGGGATTAGGGCTAGGATTTAAGGTGGATAGTTTTGAATTATTTTTTTGAGAAATGTACACTTGGTGTAATTGATTTGATGGCTGTTTAGTAGATGAAGGCTGGATAATTGGAGACGGACTTTGGAATATGGTGAGGGGATTTGGAGAGGATGGTGCGTATAATTTTGATTTTGCATTTTCGACAGATGTAGGGGAATCTCTGTTGGTGATCTTAAGTTGGGATGTATCCTTTGAAGGTGAGAGTTTTGATGTGGTTGTAATGATTGAAACATCAGTTGATGGAACCAAATCTGGGGAAAGGGGTTTTTGGTTAATTGAATGGAGGGGAGAACAAGTAACGATGATGATGGTAATGAAAGAGATTTTTTGACATCTTGATTTTTAGGGTTTTGAGAAGATTTTTGGAGGTCGGATTTTGGGGCTTTTAGAGTTTGAGGCAACACTTGTTGGTCATGCTTGACTGAGGAAGAGGCAAATGAAGATATGGATGAGTTTAAGGGGGCATTTTGGGGATTTTGTTCTGAAAGGTAGCTAGGGTAGAAACAGTATAGGTGGGCCCATCTGATTGTTTAGAAGAATGAGATGATACTGGTTGATCAGTAGACTTACTTGATAAGCACAATGATGATGAAGGATTTCCTTTTGTTTGATCAACGGTCGTAGAGTTATCAACTTGCATTTGTGAAACAGAGTCATGTGATACATCAGTGGAGTGGTCATTATTGTCCGGCGGTTCTTCCGGGGATGATGGCATTTGATGATGATCAAGAAACCATTGAAACAGATGAACGCACGAACTTGGAGTGAAACCTTTCAAAGAAATTGAGTATCTTCTTTTAACGAGATTAGTTTCACTAGAAGTCATGCCAAATCAATCCCCACACAATTTCTTATCATATCCTAGTTTCCCACAGCTGAAACAAAAGAAATGCAATTTTTCGTTTCGTATTGGGAAAATCTTCTGTTTGTTCTGACCATCCAAATATTCAATTCCATTTGGGAGAGCCAATCTCACGTCGATAATGAGTTTGACACTTAAAATGGAACCAAATTCTCCGAAATGTGTAGATTCGTCAACCTCAATAGGTTTGCCAATTATTCTACCAAGGTTGAAACCATTCTCCCAGTTGTATCTTTCCAATGGAAGACCATATATTTGAACCCAAACTGCCAAATCGTGGAAATTTAATTTCTCAACCGCAGTGTCTTGCTTCCAAGAGCTAAATGTCATAAAATATCCGTCGACCACCCATGGTCCTTTTGATAGGATAAATTGTTTCTCCTCTTTGGAATCCAAGTCGAACTTATAAATTCCTTTTCCCACTGGAATAGGATGAATTTCATGTGGGAGTTTCCATTGTTGCTGAAGGTGTTTTGGAATAATAGTATCAGGAACATATGTTGCCACGCTAATTTTACCGAACACAACATTATTAAATTGTTGGGTAGAGATAGATGGGATATCCAAAAGAGGTTTAGGCTTTGTGGAACCAGGGAGAATCAGTTTCTCATTGAAGAGTGGCTCTAGATCTTCATAATTGTCATTTAGGAGCAGCCTATCCTCGGAATTGGATGTTGATGCCATCACCCTTCAGTTTAGGCCTAATCCCTGAAGAAAACTGAGATGGAAAAGAGTAAAATTTTGAAAATTGATTATAATAAAGCTGAACAAAATTAGAGAATAACAAACCAAAGAAAGAAAGAAGGAGAATGAGGGAAGGAATGAAAGAGATGAGAGAAGAAATTCAAATACTAGATAAAGCTGATGAAAATCAATCAATCTGGTCGTCAAGGATTAATCAATCTGATCACCAAAGTTCTTCAGAGTACGCTGGAACGAGCTAAGAAGAAAGTTTTTTAGTAACACATTTTTTACTTCAAAAATAATTAACAATTTGTTGGCATTACTGTGTTTCGTACATTTTTGGATCCACCTTGTTGGACTTAATTCACGTTTGGATTCAACCTGACCTATCTTCAGTCTCTAGGCCACGCCTCAGACTTGAAGGTTGCTGTAGAAGTCTTTTGGGCTTTGATGACAATGGAGGTAGAGGAAATTGATTGCCATTTCTTTCTTTTTTTTTTTTTTTTTTTTTAGCAAGCATGAATTCCATTGCCTGATTTCGTTCTATTTATTTATTTTTACGGCAAATTAGACTTACCCCACATATTTATCAATGTTATTAGACTTACCCCACAAGTTTTAACTTAATTAGAGAGACCCCACAAATTTGTAACAGACATTGGTCAACGGTTAGTTGACCCGGTCAAACTTAAACTTGAGTTGTATTTTAACATAAACTACCTAAAATACCCCACGTTTATCATCTTCTTCACTTACACAAATATAATTCATGAAAAACTAATATATGGACTGGTCATCTTATTGTAGAGGGGTGATTTTATTGTAGTTGTATTCTTTTAAGTTAGTAGGGACAGTCCATGATGTAAATCAATAGGAGCTATATTCTTTTTCCAATAATGAATTTTGTTTTATCGACAAAAAAAAAAAAAAATTCATGAAAAACTATTTACACATTAATGTCTAATTGTTGTTATGAAATTTCTCTTGATTAAGAGAAATTATATGATTATATGTATTTGGTCTGAGTTATGTTAATCAATAAATAATATTTGGAGTTTGGATCATCGATTTGGGGTTTATATTTTACAAAACAACGGTTTATATTTGGGGAAGAAATGATAACTAACGGTATTTTTGGTAGTTTATGTCAAAATACAATTGAAGTATGGGTCTGACCGGGTACCCATACAATTGAAGTATGGGTCTGAAAAAATGCTTCAGAGTTTCAACAGGTGAATTGCACACAAGGCAACTTAGAGATGGTAGGTGACATGTCTACCAATGGAGTGCATAGTAGGAACTATATTATTATAGCATTTCCAAGAGAAAAGGACTACTCTAGGGGATGCCACTGATTTCCATAATTTGAGATTTATTTTTTGTTTTATGGTTCCCCTAATTTCCTGTGTAGTTAGGTGGCTATACATGGACTTCACAGAATGTTTCCCATTTTTTTATCCCATCCATTTGAGATTGTCCTTTAGCTGAGGTGACCCTATTCTTGTGTTCTGAATATGATGTGTGGTATGGTAGAGGAAGTTTGCATGGAGAAGGCTGGTGTTCCAATTATTAGTGTTTGGTTGGATGAGATCTTTGACATAAAACAGGCCAGGGCTGAGATTTGAGTGTAAAGGCTGGTAACCATGGATGGTAGGTATCCAGTTGTCTTCCCTTATACTTATGGATTTTCCATCTCTAACTTCCCAACAACTAAGGTTTTCCATTTTCTGAATAATGAGGGTTAAGGACTTCCATACCCAAGAAGAGTTGTTAAGTCTCATACATCTAAAGGGACTAGTATTTGTAAAATACTTTACTTTAAGAGCTTGAGAGCAAAAATTAGGAGGTTTGGTTATCACCCTCCAAGCAGTCCTTGATAAGAGAGCATCATTTTGGGTCGTGAGGTCTTTGACTCCTAACCCTCCCCATCTTTTCGGAACACAAATGGATTTCCAACTTTTGAGGTACATGGTTTTTTTTTTTTTTTTTTTATCAGTTTTACCCAACCAAAAATCCCTTTGGATAACATTAAGCTTGTTTGTTATGGTTAGGGGAATTTTGAAACAAGATATTTGGTAAGAAGGAATGGAGGAGGTGACTGAGTTAATAAGAATAGTCCTACCAGCTTGCGGAAGGACTTTGCCTTTCCATCCAGCAATCCTTTTTTTAACTCTAGTAACAAGGTTCTTGAACATGATAGATTATTTTTTTGCCTAGAAGAGAGATGTTCCCAGGTAAAGGTCTTCCTTATTAAGGTAGTTCATTTGAAGAGAGTTCATTATTTGATTTTTGAGTATGGGGTTTGTATTGTTACTAAACAGAATCCCAGACTTATGAAATTTATCTTTTGCCCCGAGATTTCATAGAATTCTTGAAGAGTTTCAATGAAATTTTTTGAATCTTCCAAACTAGCATTACAAAAAATAAATACGCCATCAGCAAAAAGAAGATGGGATATTGGTGAGCTATTTCTAGCTACCTTAATCCCATGAATTTTCTTTTCATTGCATTTTTGTTGTATCATTCTAAAGAGGAGTTCCATGCACAGGATGAATAAAGCAGGTGAGATGGGGTCACCTTGTCTAAATCCACAAGTAGGTTGAAAATACCCATAAGGTGTTCCATTAACCAAGACAGAAGAGTGGATAGTAGAAAAATATTTTTCTAGATGAGTTAAGAAAATAGGATCTATGCCTATTGATTGGAGAGAAGTGATAAGACTTTCCTAATTAACCCTATCAAAGGCTTTTGACATATCAATCTTAATGGCCATAAGACCATTGTTGCCTTGTTTTCTCTTGAGAGTGTGAATTATCTCATGAGTAAGACTAATATTATCAGAGATTTGACGCATTGAAGGGGGGAGATGATCTTAGGGAGTAGACATTTAAGTCTTGAAGCAAGGATCTTAGAAATGAGTTTATAAGTGACATTACAGAGGCTTGTAGGCCTAAACTCAGAGGGTTGAGTTGGAGATGTCACTTTGGGGATGAGAGTGATGTTTGTTGTATTAATGTGTTCTATGGAGGCATTGTTACACCAGAAGTTAGTCACTAGGTCATGTAGCTCACCATGGACTAGGTTCTAAGCATTCTGATAGAAGATACTGGGAAATTCATCAGGTCCAGGGGCTTTTAGGACTCCAATCCCATTTAGGTGGTATTTGATTTCTTCTAACTTGATGGTTCTTAGAAGTTCTTCATTTTCACCATCCAAGATTATAGGGGGAAACAATTCTCTTATTCTTTGGGTATGGACAAGAGGAAGAGGTTGCACAATGGGAGTCAAGAGAGATGTGAAATGTTTAACAAACACATTTCCATTGTCGTTTGGAGAATTAACCAGGTGATTTGCAGAGTTTAGGATAGAGTGTATCCTATTAGAATTCCTGCGGATGATGGTAGATAGGTGGAAATTCTTAGTATTTTTATCACCTTCTTTTATTATGGTGTCACTTGATTTCTGTTTCCAAAGTTGTTCTTCACTATCCAAAACATCATCTAATTCTTTAAGAAGAACTTTCTCAATCTCTTTATTGGCTTCACTAAACACTAGGCTTTGGATTTGAGTGATTTGTCTTAGGATCCTTTCTTCTTTTTTTTGAAGACGTTAGCATAAATTCTTTTGTTCCAAGAAGTGAGGGATTTCTTGGTTGATGATAGATGAAGAGATATTGATTTTTCATTATGGGTCTTGATAACGTGTGCCCTTAGGGCACATGATAAAACTCCAAAAATGGTAATGGTTTACCATAATAAATACAACTTTCTTTGTTCTCAATTTTTTAACTTTATTATTCCCTTTATACCCTTTATTAATGATCACATACGCCTTCTCTCTCATGTTAAATGTCACTTTCTCTTTCTTCTAAACTGTTTCTTTGACACCATGATAAACTTCACTCAAAATTTCTTTGCCCAATTCTGTTTTCACTTCTCACATTTTCTTTAATTCATCTCTTCCCTATAATCATTAGGGGCACTTTGCTAATGTGTCGATTCATCCAAATAGTTCAGGGTTTAATCTGTAGTGATCATCAATTTCCTTTTACCTAACAAGAATTTTGGGGTTTGAATGTTTGATCTGTAATAGCTTATAGGTATACTCTTTGATGGGGTAGATCTCTCATGGTACTGTGATGAAAAAAGTTGATGTAATAAAAAAAATTTAGACTGTGATGAAAATGTTTTGTTGAGCAAAATTAGATTTGAGTGTTTTTGTTGATTTATGAATTGTGATAGGGAACGCATTTAGGAGTTCATCAATGATCAGTCTGAAAAAAATATTTATAGGATTGATTAATTAGATTATTATGTCGATAGATTATGATAATCTTGCATAGCAGTACAACACCATGTGCCCTTAGTCTTGATTTTCCCCTTGTTTTCTAAAATATTTCTTAAAAATACAAAAAAAAAAAAAATTATAATATTATATACTATGCAAAATAAGAAAGAGTGCTAGGAGAAAACTGAAATGTTCAGATATGATAGAAAAGAGGAAGAAGGGTTAAGTGGATGAGTGATTTTGTTAAAGTGGAGAAGAAGATGAATTAAGAAGAAAGAGAAAAGTCATTAGAATCAAGTAATCACATTAAATATTAGTCAAAGGGTATAAATGGAAAACCTAAAATTATACATTGAAGTACATTTAATGCTATTAAAACCTTTCTAATTTGGGTGTTTTATCATGTGCCCTTAGGGCACACGTTATCAGGACCCTTTCATTATTAGGGCATTTGACTCTTTTCCAAGTCATCTCAACAATCATGTTATAGTTTTCATCCTTGATCCACATGCTTTGGAATTTGAAAAGTTTTGGGCATTGATTTTGGCCACCATAAAGATTTAAGAGGATAGGGCAATGGTCTGATGAAATTGCAAGAAGGTGGTAGAGCTTTGTTTTAGAGAACATGAGTTGCCATTCTGGGGTCACAAGACACCTATCCAACCTCTTTCTTATGTTGCCTATATCACTTCTTTTGTTACACAGGTGAAGAGTTCACCTATGAAACCAAATTCACTATCTTTGTAGTTATGCATGAGGGTTTCCCCCTGTTTTTCAGAGTCCATGAAGATGGTGTTAAGGAAACCTATAACAGCCCATGGAAACAAAACATTTTCCCCAGCTTTCCTTAGAAATTCCCAACTCTAAGGTTTCAGGTTTATGTAAGGACTCCCATATAGAAGAAGAAAATGTTCCAAGTACCAAAGCTGTTGATTGGTGTTTTTGGGCGTAGAATTACAATACTGTAGATCAAGCCCATACAAAAGCTCAATTCTCTCAAGTAAAAATCCTCTAAAGCTTTTGGGACAAGGGGCATGTGTTCAGAATTCAATAGTTTTGCTGTACACCTTCACCCAAAAAAAAAAAAAAAATAGTTTTGCTGCACACAGTCACACACCGTAAAATTTGATGTAAAAAAGACTTGAAAAAGAAAACCAAAACTTAATTTCATCATGGTAGTCTCCGATTTATTTCATTTTTACAATAACTACATGGGAAGAGAAGTTCAGGGAAATTACATGGTGAACACAGAAACAAACCAACATACTGTACTAATTACATAATTGATAATTAGATATTGGAAACAAACAGCTAGACTCTCATATATATACATATATAGCCATATTTATAAAATTAACAAAGAACGTAACATTGAAGAACTTGAACAACCTCTTGTACTGTCATGGCCTTTTATATCTATTTGCCATTGCTTCCATGAAGGCCAGCAAAGTAACCCTGAGGGTTACTCTCAAAAGCATCCCTTGATATGTAGGCACCACCACCCCCAGGCGCCTTCATAGACCCACCACCGCTACCACCACCACCTTTTGCTCCACCACCACTGCCGCCAGATTTTCCTCCTCCTCCAGCACCAGCACCACCACTACCAGATTTTCCACCACCACCACCGCCACCCTTTCCCCCACCTCCACCAGTACCAGCACCACCTTTTCCGCCACCGCCACTACCACCTTTGCCTCCAGCCATATTTAATATTACTTAGCTGAATAAATGAGTTACTACTGTAGTTGTTTTGATGAAGCTTGTTGATGATGTCTGGCAAGGTTTACTGCTACATACTTATATATAATGGTGTGAGCAGTAAGCACCAACTCAATTTTCATGACATTAAGATATGCATGCACGAATAGATATGCGGAACGATAAGCTTTGAGCAAGGTTACAAAAGGCCTCGGTTCTCCAAAAGTTGACCCTTGGCCTTGGGAGTTGGGACTGTGGAACCTCAGTTTTAACCTGATGGATTGAGATTACCCAAAGCTTCTGTAAGTTTCTACAACCAATTCTCATTCATTCCCCATGTGACAGATATGAATAGATGATATACACAATATTGGAAAACAAAATTTACTCGGTGCACTTTGAGGAACATGTAAAAACATAATAAATTAATAAGACTTTTTACAATGCCCATATGCAGTTTGGGCTTTTAGTGAAATCAGATTAAAGTCCATCATTGCAAAAACGTTCCAACCTTATGGGCTATGGCACGGCACCTGAAAGAGTCTCAACAGTAGATTGTACAGCTAGGTTATATCCATTGATGATCCGCGTCTCGGCATATAAAAACTCCCTTCCATTATTCAAAATGGACCTAAAAAAAAACCCATCATGAACTGGTGAGCCGTGAGCAGAAGTTGTTTTCACCTTTCGTCAGTCTACATTTTTCCACCAATGAGTATGTTAGACATGACACAATGGACTGGTGAGCAAATGATCACCATAAAAAACAATCCATTATCCTTAATTTCTAAATATAGTGTGTTAAAATATGCAAATTTGTTTGTATTCCTAGTGTCTTTACATAGATTAATCTAAACAAAAACAGTGGGGAAGCTGTTTAGGTATAAAACAGCATGTGTGACATGAGTGTTTTCATTTTCTAATGAGTATAGTCGTATATCAATTGATTTTGATTCTTTTTTTCCTTCCTAAAGATATGCTTTCAGTGTAAGGATAAAAACTTTAACCATTATGTCTAAGCATATATATCATTCTTTGATTTCTTTTCTCTTTAATATGGTAAAGTTCTTTCACACATCTTATGAAGTTTTATATAATATATTGCCCTTTATTCTAACCTGTTTTACCTATTGAGTTTTATAGAATGATGCATCAATTCCACCTAACATGGATAACTCTTAATGATTAATTTGGTATGTTTGTTGAACTTGAATAGTTCAACTTCCATCACAAATTCAACTTTAGTTGTGCCTTCCCCTTCTAGTTTATACCTATATAACAAAAGTGTGGAGTGGGGTTGTTCATAGAAAAACTATTCTAAGGCAACAGAAGCGACATTCAAAAATGAAAAACATTCCAACAGAGTTAACTTTTTTTCTACTCTGCTTATTTTTGCCTTGTGTTGCATTTTGTCATGAAGAGATCAATAGAAGTCAATTCCCAGAAGGGTTTCTCTTTGGAGCTGCTACTTCTTCGTATCAGGCCTGTTTTCTGGATGATATTCTTCTATAAGTTTCACAAATTTTTCTACTTTTTTGGCTCATATTGTTCATGGCAATGCAGATTGAGGGAGCTGTTTTTGAAGATGGAAGAGGTCCTAACAATTGGGATGTATTTAGTCACATTCAAGGTAAACATAAATCTGTCATCAATATAGATATAGTATCTGGGTTCTCAGTTTGTTCAATATTCTTAATTGGTCTTTTATCCCAACAATATTTTTTCAGGGAACATACAGGATGGACATACTGCAGAAGTCGCGGACGATCACTACCATTACTGGAAGGTACGAAATTGTATTATGGTAATTTGACAAAGCAGTTTGCTCAATAAATGTTTGTCTTCTCTGGCTTACACAGGACGACATAGAGCTATTGCATTCACTTGGTGTGAACACATATCGTTTCTCGATATCTTGGAGCAGAGTACTTCCTAGTAAGCCTAAAAAACTGTCACTCTATAAGTACTTCCTAGTAAAATTTGAATACTCAATTAGTTTCCTGATGTTAATAGGAGGACGATTTGGAGAGATCAATTCTAATGGTCTCATGTTCTATGACAACCTTATAGATAGTCTTTTACTAAAAGGTACATGTATCAGACTTTCGCCTAATCTTTTTTCACTCATAGTATGTTCATTAATACTTTTTAATGTTGAGGCAGGTATTGAACCCTTCGTGACGTTATGCCATCACGAGATCCCACAAGAACTCGAAGACAGATACAAATCCTGGCTTAGTCCTCTAATACAGTAAGGCTATAGTATAAGTTCTTTTTGTAAAGCCCACATATGTAGTAGAACTGTTTGCAAATTCAACTGATATATATGTTGCTGCTCAGGGATGACTTTGCATATTTTGCCGAAATATGTTTTAAAAGCTTTGGTGATAGGGTTAAGTACTGGGTTACCATCAATGAACCAATGCTTTTTATCAAGTTTGCCTACTCAATGGGAATTTATCCGCCTGGACGATGTTCAGCACCTTTCGGCAATTGTTCTTCTGGAAATTCAGATACAGAACCTTTAATTGCAATCCACAACATGATACTGTCCCATACCAAGGCTACTGAAATTTACAGAAAATATTATCAGGTATATTAATATTGCTGTCAATGAACATTGGGTATAGATAAGTAACCATGATGTACTTAAGATTCTGGTTTGGTGTGAGGTCTTCTTTTATTCTTACAACTATGAAGACATGAATCCAGCCCAAACAAGGTGGTTACATAGGAGTTGTAGTGAATGCAATCATGTTTGAACCCTACAGCAATGACGAAATTGGCCGTGACGCTGCAAAAAGAGCTTTTGCTTTCAATCTTGCTTGGTAAGGAATAACACATTACTCTCATCTCTCATTTGAGCCCAACTATTAAATGAA
Organism: Aquilegia kansuensis; assembly: GCA_020826895.1. Classification (NCBI taxonomy): domain Eukaryota; kingdom Viridiplantae; phylum Streptophyta; class Magnoliopsida; order Ranunculales; family Ranunculaceae; genus Aquilegia; species Aquilegia kansuensis. Next base: position 19,896,189 of record CM037004.1, on the reverse strand, counting down.
CAACCAACATATTGAGCCTTGGAATATTTATTGTGGAGCTGATTCTTGATTAATTTCTTCTAAGCAGGTTTTTAGATCCCCTCATACATGGAGATTACCCCGCAGAAATGCGCCATTATCTCGGAGGTAATCTACCTAGTTTCTCAACAGAGGAATTAAACATGATGAAAGATGGTCTTGTGGATTTCATTGGTGTAAACCACTATTCCTCTTTCTTTGCAAAAGATTGCATTCATTCTCGTTGTAATCCATGGGAAAGCCATCCAATATCGGGTTATGTTAATTTGACTGGAGAAAGAGACGGTATCCTCATAGGTGAAAAGGTACATAATACATAGTATTCATATAATACTTTGAGCTTGAAGCTATATCTTATTGCATGTTCTCTGTTTTGAAACTTATTTTGAAAGAATTAAATGAAGAAATGTGAATTTCAGTAGACAACAAATATTTGGAATTAGTCGATATTTTCAGATACCTGTCCATCACATTTTAACCTACTAACATATTGTACAATCTTATTTTGATAGACTGCAATGCCTCTCTCATACGTAGTGCCAAATGGCATGGAAAAGATTATAGGGTATCTAAAAGTTCGATACAACAATAAGCCTATGTTTGTGACAGAAAATGGTATGTAGATAAATGAAATTCCGCAACCTTTATGAAATCAAAATCCCCCCCCCCCCTTTGAGCTTCGTGTTTGAACAGAAATTATTGATATTTTCCATTTTCAGGATATCCTGAAGGGGATGTACCAATTGAGCGAGTGAATGAGCTACTTCATGATACCAAGAGAGTGGAGTATCATAAGGGCTACCTTGCTTCCCTGGCACGAGCCATTAAGTAAGTATATGTTCATTTACCATTTACCTCAATTAGAAATTATACAATAACTCGTGTCAGAAATGAATGGGATATATGACAATGGACAATTCTTTCGGCAGGGATGGTGCAGATGTTAGAGGATACTTTGTTTGGGCATTAATGGACAACTTTGAATGGACATCAGGTTACAGTTTGAGATTTGGACTTCATTATGTGGACTTTCAAACACTAAAGCGAACACCTAAATTATCTGCAAAATGGTATAGAAATTTCCTGACAAACTGCACCAAAATGTACCGGCAAAATGTCAGAACGGTGTCTTCTCAAAATAGCAAGCAGATGATTATTATGTAAGAAGGTATTAAAACAGATATGCTGTTAGGACTGTATATACAAACATCTAGTCATACAAGTTGTAAATACAGTTTGGAATGAGATAAAGGCCCTGATTTATTATTTCTTTAGTATAATAATTAATATATTTCAAAAATTGATATGGATGTCTCGACTTCAGTCGTGTGTATCGGACGAGTGGATGACTGCCAGAGTGCCAGTATACCCTTGCATTGGCTTCTTTAGTTGTGCATGCAACATGCTTGTCCACAACATGTTCCTGCATTTTAGCATTCACATAATAGCATTAAAAACGACTATAGATTCATGCATGTAAACCTGGAAACCATCAAACGGAAGAGCGTCTGTAAAGGGTAACATGAGGTAAAAATCTCTTACCGTAGAAGATGAATAATCAGCAGTAGGATCATAAAGAAAACCTTCCCAACCCTTGTCAAAAATCTCATCCCGAAAAGAAGCTCCATAAGGACCGTTCATAATACCAAAAAAATCCATCTCAGGAACAATCTCCATACCACTTGGCATCCACAACTCATTCTGGACATTAGCCATTGCAAAAGAAAAAAAACACACCAAAAACCAACACTAAGATCGAGAAAATCTGCACAAAAACTAAGGCAGAAAACTGTTGACAGACTCGAACTCGACTCGAGATCAATAAGGCCTATCTGGAACTCGACTCGAGATTGAGCGGTTTCCAGAAAATAAAAATAGTTTGATTTTTGAAAAGTGACGACCTCCTTTGTTTTGGTATTTATAGGCAAAATAAAAGAGTTTAAGCCCAATTAGGACTCAAAATATTGCCTATATCCTTTAGGTTTCCAAAAATCAAAACCCTAATATTTTTTCTTTTAAAATATATGGACTTAGGTCCCTAAGACCAAAAAATTTTAAAAATAACTCTACAAGTCCAAATTTTACAATAAAGCCCAAGAATGACTAAAAATTCCAGAAAAGGATAACTAGTTTGGAAATTAAAATTTCATCCATTTCATTAAATATTCAAAATAAAGTATATGGATAGAAATTTATTACACAAGAGCAAAAGACTAAAAACAAAATAAAACAAAATAGAAAAAAATAAAACTACAATGGCTGACTACTCTCTCAACCACACGACGAGGCTGCCACTGGCCTTCCTCCAAAGCTCCTCCTGCGGGTCCCACAACAACTGTCGACAGGTCCCACAACAACTGTCGACAGGTAGACAGACCGGGGTTGGAGACCTCAAGACGGACAACTGACTCCAGAGACAAGCCAGAAGGAAAAGGCGCCCCCCAATAGCGCAAAATACTCATCACCAGACTAGGAAGTAGGGCAGAAGTAGAACGGGCGTTGATGATGGTCTGAAACAGGCGGCAAACCATGCAGTAGTCGTGGACATCTTCCTGGAGAAGACGCGGGATGTGGATGCCCTCCGAGAACAGTTCGCTCTTCCTTGTCGTCCCAAGGACATTGGTGGTCAACCAGTGAGCCACCAAGCGTTGGTTGACTCGGAGTCAACCGATGGAGAGATGGCTACTATGTCGGTGTGCCGCCCGATCATCGACTAGAACAACCTCGATGATCTCGGGGGTCACCAGAGCAGCCTCCTGCTAAAGGGGAGCTTCATCGAGATCGAGGCCCATGACAGCAGAAATGTTCTCGGGCGCGAGTGGAAACTGATGATCTCTGTCCTAATTTACGAAAATGCCATCATCGGTTGACTCCATTAACTCGTAAAATCGACAAACCATTTGAGCATCAAACGGTTCATAATCCGAGCCAAGGAGTGCATCCCAACCTCTAGCATAAATCCTCTCCACAAATCCACTCCCGAAGTGATTATCATCGATGAGACGAGAATAATCGCGTTCGGGAACAACAACTCTAGATCTAACTCTAGGAGGCATGATTCAAACAGAAAATGATATGGAATTGAAGAGGATGAAGAGAGGAACACAACCCAACAATTTTTTTTGAAAATGATCAAGAATTGAGGGAGAATCGAAGAGAGAAAAACCGAATCTGGTGGGACCTCGAGTCGAGTTTGGAATGAACACTAAGCTTCTTGACTCGAGTTCTGGAAGGGATAAGACTTCTGTTGACCCAATTTGACTTGGTTTGACCGAGGAATGAAATGTGACTTGTGACTTTTCTAAAATACCCGTGGGTATATATAGCCAACCACTTGCCCGTTACGCAATCCCCCACTACTGAAATTAGTAGAAATGATGATTTTACCCCCGAGATACGAAACGACACAAAATAATTCAAAATTAATTTTTAAAATTCCATGATAATGGTTAAATATATTCTCGCGAATATAAGTGCCATTAAGATGTCAAATAAATTCGAAAAATCAAGTAATAATTACTGAAAATTCTAAAAATTGAAATAAATTCAAATTTGTAACCGTAATAATTATTTAACCAATCAAACCGCAACAGAGAGTGGGTGGGTCGTGCCCACCCCCAAGCAGAACTAGCACACAGATTCAAAAAGGGTAGTTTATCAGCCAAAAAGCCACTAAATCTGGCAACAAATAAGAAGCAATAAAACACGATCGGGCTTAGAGGATACATTGAGTTGCCTCTCAGGAGCGCTAAGTTTAACGTCTTCAGCCAGACGGGAGGACAAATAGGAACTCACTCCTTAGATAAACGCTACTTAAAACAAAATACAGGAGAGCTAAAAGGCTAGAGTGGAATGTGCGAGATCCTGATGTCTAAGATACAAAGTCTTTTAAAGTCAGATACTCGAAACTTGGGAAATGACTTCCCCACCCTCAAACAGAGCAAGAAACAGGTCTGTTTGGTGGTGACGCTCAAGAGAAAAACGTGCACTGGATCAATTATACTCAGCCAGTAAGAGTTTGTGGACTAATGGTCCCGGCACTTTCAACCACACCTCTCAAAAGAGACAACAGAAAAAGAGCAAGAGAGGGTCCGGATACCAGCAGGTCAAAAGTCAGTCTAGATAAGTAGGGTCCTCTAAGAGAGTTTCTTCAACTTTAGGGGACCTTAATTCATGGAAATGCTTAAGACGTTGACCATTGACTTGAAATTCAGAATTGTCTACAGGGTTGGGACCCAACCAACGAGACTGTAGTTTACCAAGAAATAAATGCAAACGAGAGTTATACAGTAAAACTTTGTCCCCAATTTGAATATCTCTACGTAAGATCTGACGATCATGTAGTTTTTTCATATTAGCTTTATAGGACTTGAAAAGATCATAAGCCTCATTCCGAAGTTCCTCAAGATCAGAAAGCTGGAGTTTTCTCCTCTTACTTGTCTGGTCGAGATTATAGTTGAGCTTTTTCATTGCCCAGAATGCTCGGTGCTCAAGCTCTACATGTAGTGACAAGGTTTTCCAAATACAAAATGAAAGGGAGACATGCCTATGGGAATTTTAAAAGCAGTATGATAGGCCTATAATGCATCACTGACTCTACGAGACCAATGAACTATATCAGGGTCAACTGTTTTCAGCAAAATATTTTTAATCTCTCTATTGGAAACCTCAGCCTGGCCATTGGTTTGCGGATGATAAGCAAGGGCCATTTTGTGAGTTACTCCATACTTTTGGACAAGTTTTTGAAAAACTTTATTGCAGAAATTGCTCCCCCCATCACTAATGATCGCAAGGGAGCGTCAAATCGGGCAAATATGTACTCTTTGATAAAATTTATTATAGTTTCTTGGTAGTTGTGCCTTGTGGGAATGACCTCGATCCACTTAGAAACACAATCTACTACGACCAGAATGTACAAAAAACCATGACAACCAGGAAAAGGAGCCATGAAATCAATACCCCATACATCAAAAACTTCTACATGAAGAATTGGCTGTAAAGGCATCATGTGTCGCTTAGTTATTTTTCCTAGTTGTTGACAACGAGTGCAGACTGTACAATGCATGTGAACGTCCTTAAAGAGAGTTGGCCAATAAAAAGCACACTGAAATACTTTAGCAGCTGTCTTTTTGGCACTAAAATGTCCACCACAAGCATGCTCATGGCAGAACTTAAGGACTTCTTGTTGCTCCCAATCGGGAATGCAACGACGAATGATCTGGTAAGGACAGTACTTAAAAAGATAAGGGTCATCCCAGAAATAATGTTTGGCGTTAGCAAGGAATTTGGATCTGTCTTGCATGTTCCAATGACTTGGAAACTTGTTGTTAGCCAAGTAATTAACTATATCTGCGAACCATGGAGCATACGATATGGCAAAAAGAAGCTCATCAGGAAAGTTCTCAGAAATGACATTAGAATCCTCAGGACGGTCGAGTCTAGACAAGTAGTCAGCTACTATTTTCGGTCCCTTTTTTATCTTTAATTTCAATCTCAAATTCTTGAAGCAACATAATCCAACGAATAAGGCGCTGTTTAGTTTCCTTTTTGGAGAGTGATAGAAGATATTTATGTAACCTCTAATCAAAAGATTATATTTTTATTTGAAGTTCTTTTTTGTGCCTGTATAAATTTATTACCAAAGTAGAAAAGTAACAAGGTCGTACCCACCTCAAAGGTGAAGATCTTAGCTCAAACACAATAGAAAACAATAATCAAAGAACACCAATGAATCAACAATTAAAAGATTGAGATTGATTCTACTTCCTACAGGCAATAATAATAAACTGTAAATAACCTAACTTAAGAATATGGTAGAGATGTAAAGAAGATCTTATGATGGCATAGGGGGAAGAATTGGTATCCACAAACTAAATCATGCAAACATAACATGTTGTTCCTTCATGTTCAATCTATATCAATTAATTAGTCACCTCTCAGCTATTCCACTCAATTAAAATGGGATTCTCTTATGCATGCTATTGAATTTGTCTTATTAATTAAACCGTCACCTCTCAGCTATTTAATTAATTCAACATATTAATTCATAACTAAACCATCACCTCTCAGCTATTTGATTTAATTACAAAAGGGTTCCAATAAAAGATACTAACTGCAGATATGTAATAATCACCTCTCAGCTATTTTACTACACATCTTCAATCAATATAAATAAAACCATTAAAGTTAGGTCTCCCTAAACCTTAACAATAGTATTTTAATAACATGAATAACAATAACATGTAAATAATCATACTTACCTCGTATCGCGAATTAGAAGTAAATAACCATTAAGAACTTTGAATCACAATGAACATTAAGAACAAATTTAACATGGTGCTTTTGTATCATCTAAAGTGCTTCAACCATCCCCCTACGGAGATTTAGCTACTCATCCTTGATGATGACACCATGGAATAAATAATTAAATAACAAAACATCATAAAGTAAAGTGATTTGATTTGATTGATAATGATTGAGTTTGATACAAAGAAGAAGAAGATGAACTTTTCTCTCATAAATATTCACTTTTCTCTCTATATGAAAAACTATCCAAAATTCCTAAACCCTAGCTACTACTTCTCTTATATAGTAATTAAAAAGCATAATACTTGCACGCAAAGACTTCCAAATTAGGTCAAATTTGTGGCTGCTGCTGTTGGTCTTCTAGAGGAATTAGGTCTTCAGCAAAACCTAATTATTTAACTTAAGTTGTAGCTTGGACGAAGACCATCAGTTTGATAGCTCATGGGCCCAAATCGGACTTCTAGATATCTTTGTAGAGCCTTTTTAAGATTGGACTTTAAATAGGGCCTAAAATAGAAATTCTGACTTGTGGGCTCCAATACGACTCGGTTTGGGCTTAGATTCGGACCACCCCACTTTGACATGAAGTCAAGTTAATCAACAGGACCACCCGTGGGGTGCCCTTAATAGATCTGTGGGTGTAAATATCAATTCTTCTCCTTTAGTGCAAATAACACCTTTTTGGTTGTTTTTCTTGACTTTTTGCGGGCTTTAACACAATATTCTCATTTCGGCTCATAAACCTACACAAATGACAAGAAAGCACTAATCAATAGATATAACACAATAATATAAGCTAAGTGCTAAACAAACAAGGTGTTATTCGTGGGATAAATATACACTTTTGAGGACTTATCAGAGAGTAGGAATCTAAGGGCAGCATGACCCGTGAAGATAACAGTACGGATACCTAAGGTAGGAACAAAACTTATCAAGAGCATATACTATGGCTAACAGCTCTTTCTTAGTCGTAATGTAATTACGTTGAGCATCATTAAGAGTTTTGCTAGCATAATATATGACATGGGGCTTACCATCTAGACGTTGACATAAAAAAGCCCCGACAACAAAGTCTAACGCATCGCACATCAGCGCAAAGGGTTTAGTCCAATCAGGCAGCCTAATGATGGGTGTAGTCATGAGAGAGGTTTTAAGATTTTCAAAGGCAGTCATGCAATCTTTTGTGAACTCAAAAGGTGCATCCTTAAGCAATAAATTGGTTAAGGGGCAAGCTTTTCTTGAAAAATCTTGGATAAAGCGTCGATAGCATCCTGCATGGCCCAAAAAGGCTTGAATATCCATAATAAACTTAGGAATAGGCAAGGATGAAACAAGATCTACTTTAGCTATCAACCTGGATACCCTCAGGAGAGACTACATGACCCAAAACTATTCCCTCTCTAACCATGAAATGACACTTTTTCCAGTTAAGCACCAAATCCTTCTCAATGCAACACTTAAAAACCAAGGAAAGATGAATAAGACACCTCCATAAATCGTTTAACCATATCACTAAAGATGTGTAACATACACCTCTGGAAGGTAGTAGGTGCATTACACAGACCCAAAAGCATACGGGCTTAAGCGAAAGTGCCGAAAGGACAGGTGAAAGTCGTTTTCTCTTGATCTTCAGGGGCGATAGGAATTTGATTGTAACTGGAATAACTATCTAAGAAACAATAGAAGGAATGAGCAACAAGGCGTTCCAATATCTGGTCTATAAAGGGAAGAGAAAAATGGTCCTTCTGGGTGACTGTATTAAGCTTTCTATAGTCGGATACAAACACGCTACTTGGTTGGAACTCTAGTGGCGACTTGTTCGTTCTTATCATTAGTAGTAAGAGTCATACCGGCCTTCTTAAGAACCTCATGAATAAGATTAACCCATGGACTGTCAGAAATGGGATAAATCACACCTACATCTAAGAGTTTAAGAATTTCAGCTTGAACAACTTCTTTCATAGCAGGATAAAGACGTCTCTGAGGTTCACGGGAAGTTTTAGCATCATCCTCAAGATGAATACGGTGAGAACAAACAGAAGGGCTAATTTCTTTAATATCGTGGATAGACCAGACAATAGCAGGACGATGCTTCTGAATAGTTTTTAAAAGTTGACTCTTTTGTTCGGTACTAAGAGATGCAGAAATGAAAACAGGATGACTATCGTCCGAATCAAGATAGGCATATTTCAGCTCAGGAAGAAAAGAATTCAGAGTAACAGGAGGTAGAGGGATGGTCTTGACTTGGGACTCAGAATCAATGCAACAAACCGAATCAAGGGCCTCAGGGTCTTTAAGTTCAAAGATAGGATCAGAATCAAGAAGAACATTGGTTTAGACAATAGATTAGTCTATGTCAAAGTCAACATTATGCATGGCAAGGCAATGAACAACCAGATCTTCAGAGTAATAACTATGCACCATCTCATAAGGTAAAGAGTCAAGAAGGCACACATCTTCAGATAAAGAAAGATCAGGGGTTGTTGGACAAGGTTAAAAATATTTACTTCAACAGTCATAGAGCCAAAAGTGAGAACCATAGAACCATTCCGTCAGTTTATGAGACCATTAGAGGTGGCCAAAAAACGAACGACCAAGGATGAGGGGAACTGAGTCATCGGCAGTAGGTTCACTGTCCAAAACCACAAAATCAACAAGATAGTAAAAGTCGGACACTTTGACTAAGAGATCCTCAACTATTCCTCTAGGTACTTTCAGTGATCTGTCGGCCAGTTGTAAAGACATGCTTGTGGGTTTCATGTTGTTCAGACCCAAACTGGTGTATAGGGAGTAGAGCTGTAAAATGAGCCGGGTCGGACCAGCCCGGCCCTTAATTGATAAAGCCCTTAACATATTAGGGTCGGGCTGGCCCAGCCCTCATATGTGTTGAGGGTCGGGTTTGTTGGGCTACTCTTTGAAATGTTAAGCCTTGACCCGCCCCTTAGCCCTTACATTAGGAGGGCTCGAGGGTCGGGCTTGAGGGCCCATGCAATTTTTTTATATATTTTTTTTGGTAAACAATTTTATTATATTTTAAATTAAGTATAAATATATTTTTTTGTACTAAAACATATACATTATATAAATTATATACATCTAACCAATAATATTAAAACAAGTGTACATGTACCTTAAATATATAATCAAGCACAAAATAAAACTTAAAATTACTTATTATTTATAATAAATAAAAAAATAAGGGCTTAGTAAGGGTCGGGTAAGGGCTGGGTCGATGTCTCAAAATCTAGGCCTCGGCATGACCCTAAAATTTGAGAGGGCCGAGTTGTAAGGGCCGAAAGAGGTTTTTTTTAGGGCTGGGTCGGGTAGGGTTGAGGGCCAAGGGCCAAGATTTACAGCTCTAATATGGAGTAAGGCAAGAGATTTACACTCGCTCCCAGGTCTAAATAAGCTTTACCCATGAACTTTCTACCAAGCTTGCAGGGTATTGTTGGTTTTCCAGGGTCCTTGTATTTTACCACACCGTTGTGTTGGACAAGTGCAGGGAATTCTTCCGCCACAAACGCGTTTTGGGGCACATTTGTTTTCCTCTTAGCGGTGCACAAGTCCTTCAAGACCTTAGCGTAGGAAGGTATCTGTTCGATATCCGTGAGGAAAGGTATGTTTCTGTTTATATGTTTGAATACGTTAAGTACCTCCTCTATTTATACTTCCTTCAGAGACCTTGTGAGTCTCTGGGGGTAAGGCACGGGTGGATTGTAAGTTTGTGGACAAGTATTCCGCCACAAACGCGTTTTTGGGCACATTTGTTTTCCTCTTAGCGGTGCACAAGTCCTTCAAGGCCTTAGCGTAGGAAGGTATCTGTTCGATATCTGTGAGGAAAGGTATGTTTATGTTTATATGTTTGAACACGTCAAGTACCTCCTCTGTTTATACTTCCTTCAGAGACCTTGTGAGTCTCTTGGGGTAAGGCACGGGTGGATTGTAAGTCTGTGGAGTATCCACAATCTCATGGGTATGTTTCTTTGGCTTAGAGGTGGTAGCCTCATTAGCCAGACCTTTAGGTGGTGCAACAGGTGTCGTGATAACCGGAGTCACAATGCTAGGACTCGGTTTGTAGTTAATTTGAATGTCAACCTGTTTTTCTGACATAAGTGTGGAGACCGTTTTCACTCCAGCAAACGGTGTAGAAGTAGACGGAGTTTTTGTCACCAAGGCAACTTCCTTGCCCTTGGGGTTCAGGATTGGTTGTCCCAGAAATTTACCCTTCTCGTCAAGTTTTTGTTCTATCCGTTGTATAGCTGGGCGTTCATCTCAATGGACGCTTGCGTTTGTTGCATGGAACAAGCAAGAACATCCTCAAGGGAGGACTTCTGAAGGGCAGGTTGATTTGTTGGAACTGGGTCCCTGGAATTACTCATGCGATGAACATTGTTCGTATAAGTGGGGACCGTCACCCTGTTTCTATTGTCATTGTTTCCAACATAGGTCGCATTGTTACGTTGCCCATAGGAGTTGTTATAACCAGGTGGAACCGTGTAAGCATTATTGTTTGTCTAAGATAGATTTGAACGGTCCATATATGGGTATGTAGCATTGCCCTTGGTGAAGTTTGTTTTCCCGGCGTATGAACGCACAGGGTTCCTTAGTTTCTGGTGAAGTATAAAGGAGAGGGCAAACTTCGGCAATATGGGATGAGTCGTGACAAACATCACATTGGAGAGTGGAGGGACTCATGATCGGTGATAGAGTCGTTTTTTGCTACACTAATCAAAAGATTAATTTGTATTGAATTTTTCTTCTTGTGCCTGTATAAATTGGTTATCAAAGTAGACAAGTAACAAGCAAGGGTCGTACCCACCTCAGAGGGGGAGATCTTAGCTCAAACACAATAGAAAACAATGGTTAAAGAACACTAAGGGAATCAATAATAAGATTGGAGATTGATTCTACTTCCTACAGGCAATAATAAATAGTAAACCCTAACTTAAGAATACGGTAGAGATGAAAAGAAGATATATGATGAAAAAGGGGGAGAATTGGTATCCACAAACTAAATCATGCAAACATAACATGTTGTTCCTTCATGTTCAATGTATAACAATCAATTAGTCACCTCTCGGTTATTCCAACTAATCATTAATACCTATATTAATTAAGTAGTCACCTCTCAGCTATTCCACCTAATTAAAACGGGATTCTCTTATGCATGCTATTGAATATGTCTTATTAATTAAACCGTCACCTCTCAGCTATTCAATCTAATTAATTCAACATATTAATTCATAAATAATCCGTCACCTCTCGGATATCAATTTAAATACAAAAGGGTTCCAATAAAATATATATATTGTAAACATGTAATAATTCGTGCTTTTGCATTATCTAGAGTGCTTCCACCATCCCCCTAAGGAGATTTAGCTACTCATCCTTGATGATGACACCATGGAATAAATAAATAAATTACAAGAAATCATAATGGAAAAGATAATGGAATTGATATTGAATATTGAGTTTGATACAAAAGAAGAAGATGAACTTTTATCTTCAATCTTCAATTCATAAATAGCTACCTAAACCTTAGCTACTACTTCTCTTATATAAAAAATACAAAGTAGAATAGTTGCATGCAAAGACTTCCAAACTAGGACAAATTCGTGGGTGCTGCTGTTGGTCTTCTAGAGGTATTAGGGTTTTAGAAAAACCTAATTATCTTGTGCTTAAGTTGTTGTTGGGACCAAGACTTTCAGTTTGATAGCTCATGGGCCCAAATCAGACTTCTGGATCTTCTTGTGGAACATTTTTAAGTTTGGACTTTAAATAAAGCCCTAAATAGAAATTCTGACTTGTGGGCCCCAATAGGATCCAGTTTGGGCTGAGATTTGGACCGCCCCACTTTGACATAAAGTCAAGTCAACTGGTCTGACTGTGGGGTGCCCTCAGCAGATCTTGTGGGTGCAAATATCGATTCTCATTCCCATGTGCAAATAACACCTTTTTGCTTGTTTTTCTTTACTTTTCGGGGGGTTTTACATAATATTCGCATTTCGGCTCATAAAACCTACACAATAGACAAGAAAGCACTGATCAATAAATATACACTTTTGAGGACTGATCAACCGGTGATGTGGGTTTTGAGGACACCTCAAGTGCTTCTACTTTTTTTTACTAAACCATGGAGCAGCGTTTTAAGCTCGGGGTCGGGTTTGACCTCATACATTCCTCTAGGTTTATCGTATGTATTCGTGGTAGTGTTTCTCGGAGGTGGTCCAGGTAAATCCCATTGTTGGCTATTGTCAGCTAGTTTTTCAAAGAATGCAATAGCCTTAGCGGTGGATAGATCAAGAAAACTGCCACCGCACATGCCTTCAACCATGTTTCTAGTTGTATAATAGAAGCCTCTATACATGACCCTGATTTTTTCTGTGTCATCAACTTTGTGGTTTGGACACCAAAGAAATAGGTCATGATACCTCTCCCATCCATTAAAGAAAACCTCACCCTCTTTCTGCCGAAAATTTCTGATGGCATCAACAATATCATTGGTTTTGGTAATTGGAAAAAATTTGGTCAAAAACATTTTGCTTAGTTGAGCCCAGGTGTCAATAGAATTGGAAAGAAGGCTATGTAACCAGTGAGATGCATGATCTTCAAGAGAAAAATGGATCAACCTCAAACTATCTTCCTCTTCAGACAAATATTTCTCCTTGAAAGTATTAAGCACGGTCAGAAACTTGTTCAGGTGTTGATATGGATCTTCCCGTGGAAGTCCATCGAACTTAGGCAACATACCAACAATCTGAGGGCGAATGCCATAGCTATCTACAGTTGTCACGGGCAAGACTATACAGGTAGGTGGCTGTACCCTAGGTAAGAAACCCGATAGGTGTCACCGATGGCTGTATAAGAAGCTAAACCGGGAGCACCTGAGCATTAACCAGCCAAGCCTGGGCTATCGAGTAGGGCCCAACCCAGTCTCAAGGAGTCCACATACTCTCTGTGGACCTTGACCCACCGGATAGTCCACGATCAATGGGTGGAACCCCGGTTACTGTATAAGAAGTTGAACCGTGGGCTCCCATACATCGACCAAGCCCACCTCGGTCAAGTAGGCCAGGTCCGGCCCAGTAAAGTCCAGCAGGGACAGAGGCTCATCCAAAGGCTTAGCATAGGAGCCCAGAGGACCTGGCCATGGTGTATGCAATGAAGATTGGGCCTCCGGTCAGAGGAGTCGAGCCCAAGTCTTTGCTTTCAGGCTTGGTCAATCCAAGTCCCAACCAACTGGATAAGTCCAGCGAGATTCCAACCTAAAAGAACCCACGGTTCTAGCCCGCTGGAGAAGATAAAGGAAAACCCAGGTTGAACCAGGACCTATCAGAGGATGCCACGTGGCAGTCATCCTGGTCAAAGGGAATTCATACTAAGGAGATAACCGCTCGGCAGCATGCAAACTATCTCCACAGAAAGCATCTTCACATTTGAACCACTTGAGTTCATGGAGTCAAAATCGGAGGGGTGGTTGAGCCAGCCTCCTCCGGCCTACTACAAATACAGGAGTTCTAAACCTCCTGAACTACGAGTCTTCCATTGAGCAACTCCATTAGAGCTTAGCGGAAGCAGAAACTTGATTCCAAGTTCATCTTCTTGGATACGTAGGCAGTCTGATCCCGATCAGGTCCAGTCTCATTGTATACCCCCCATCTTACCTCTGTCTATACAAGGCTTTTATTGTAACTGTTCGATTAACCTATACGTATCTCGAGTTTGTGGATCAAATTTTTGCACCCACAGTGGCCTAGTGGCCAAAGGTGAAAAGTAATCCCAAAGGGTAGCTTCGTGAGCCATAGGTGCAGGATTTACTACAGTAAGTGAGGTTGAGTCGTTGAAGTCTTCCTCAAAAGAAGGTATGGAGGTTGAGTCGTTAAACTCTTCCTCGGAAGGAGTGTGGTTCGTGATTGTACGACTTGTGTAGACTTGAATAGGATTGGACAAGATTTTACCGGATCTAAGCTGCATGCATGATGCACATTACATATGCCATAGAAGTCCTAACCATTCAAAAGCATCTAACAAGGGGCTCAAAACTGACTCGATTTTGTGTCCACCCAAGTCATTGAGTTATTTCCAAGTTTTCATTTTGAATTTTCCCTATATTTTGAGAGTCAAGTAGCGAATAACCAGTGTGGGAGATTTTCCGTGCATAACCGACGTTCCTTAATTAAAAACCACAGTGATTCTACAGACGTAATCTGTAGGGGTTCCAAACCCAATTCCTAGCTTGTGCTCTAATCAAAGAATGGTTCACGCGGTACTAGTTGAAATATCTGCTTAAGGCCTCAAATGAACATCGTGATAAAATGGCTTTAGTTGATTCAATTTTAAAGCTTAGGATATTGCAATCAATTGATATTATGTTTCACTTTCCATAGGCCAGGTACGCAATCAGTCTCGATTTAACAAAAAGTAAAAACTGAAATAAAATCAAGCAACATTCAAGGTCATGCTAATCATTACAGAAACTCATCTTGAAGGGATTCAAGGAGGGTTAGGAGTATGCTTACCTCCCACTTTCGGCTAGAAAAATAAAAAGTGTCAAACAAGCGCACAAGAGTGGGGAGAAGACGAGTTGAAGTCGACTAAGTGAAAACCGTTCCTTGGGTTTCAATCGTCTGTAAGAGTTTTTCCTTAGTAGACTCAAAGTTAGCTCCACAACCTTGCTCTACTTTCCGCCTCAAACACACAAATAAATAAATCCTAACAACACCTACTTTAAAAAATATTACAACCGCGACCCCTTCGTGGATCGAAAATTTAAATATCTTACAAGTTCTTAAAAATGCTGAAAAAATTAAACTACTTAGTTTAGCCTCACAATCACTCAAACAACAAAAAAAAATTGAAAAAGTACTCTGGAATATCTTCTGTGGGTCCCACAAACACGTGTCAAATTCTTGTTGAGAACTCGACTCGAGATCAGTTTGTGCTACAATGAACTCGACTCGAGATCGAGTACAATAAGCACCAATAACTTTTCTGGAAAAATCCTATTTGCGTGATCTTTTTCAAATTGAGATATTGGCTTCGTTCCTTGAGTTTTTTCGATCCGTATTCGCTGTGAGATCAGTAAGAGGACTAAGTAACAAGACACTTAAAAAAAGTATTAAAAGAAATAGAACGGTGGGAGGGATAGAAGTGGGATGATGTCCCAAAACTACTATTCTCGCTTGTATTTGAATGAACTCCGTTTCTTAAAGCGGCAACGACGCCATTTTGATAGAAGCTATTTGTGTTACCTCTAATCAAAAGATAGATTTATAATTATTTTCTTCTTGTGCCTGTAAATATTGGTTATCAATATAGACAAGTAACAAGCAAGGGTCGTACCCACCTCAAAGGTGAAGATCTTATCTCAAACACAATAGAAAATAATTGTTAAAGAACACCAAGTGAATCACAAATAAGAGAGAGATTGATTCTACTTCCTACAAGCAATAAATAAAGAAACTAATACTTAAACTAACTTAAGAAGATGGATGAAAATGTAAAGAAGATCTTATGATGAATAGGGGGAAACGTTGGTATCCACAAACTAAATCATGCAAACATACATGTCATCCTTTCATGTTCAATCTATAAAAATTAATTAGTCACTTCTCAGCTATTCCAATTAATCATCAATACCTATAATAATCAAGTAGTAACCTCTCAGCTATTCCACTCAATTAAAACGGGATTCTCTTATGCATGCTATTGAATATGCTTCATTAATCAAACCGTCACCTCTCAGCTATTTAATTTAATTAAATCAACATATTAATTCATAATCAAACACTACACCAAAACACAATATTTCTAACAACCAGAATTTCACATTCCTAACAGATATAAATGCAAATCTTTAACGCTTATAAACGTTAGGAGTGTAGTTTAGTCGTTACATTAAATACAACCATTTATATGATTTAATTTCTAACATTTTAGAAATTGTTAATAACATTTATAAGTGTTAGGAAAATTGTAATTTCATTGATAAAATAAATAATGGAGGCTCACGTGCTAACCACGACCTGTATAGCAAAGCGTTAGCTAGCAAATCATCGGGCTCAACTTCACAACTTCTTCTTTCCCCCCCCCCCACACTCTCTCTCTATTCATATCTCCTTACTTCTTCCCAAAACCTAAGAAGCCATGGATTTCTCCCACCATTCTCCCTCAATGAAAATGAATTCACCCCTTCTTTCTCTTTCCTCCTCTCTCACTCAGTAAATACTTTTTCTAGATCTATTAGGCACCACGAAATAAACCTTCTACCCATCATCTGTTGAACTATCGCTTGTGGAAATCAATTTGTATGTGATAACCCATCATTGGTTGAATTGTGCTCCAATAAAATTTCATATTTGTGAAATCTATCAAGGTAATGTAGTTAGGGTTTTGATTTTTGCTAAATATTTCTTAGGGTTACAGATTTATACCCAAATTCATGTGTTCTTGTAAATGGCTAGTAGGTTTGTATATTTCCTTTGTGTTGCAAATAGATTTCTTCCCAAATTCATATGTTCTGGGTTTCCCCAATTCATTGTTGATATACTGTAGTGGTAGTTTATCTATAACAACTTCATTTTTAAATTTTTACCCATAATTCCAACTGGAGACTAAAGTAGACTCTGTTATCTAGAATATTGATGTTTAGACTTATCTTTAATTCTGTAGTTGAAATGGTGAAACATAGGTTGCAAGTATGACCTGCAGTTTTAGGACATGTCTGAATACCATTGACTATATTATTCATAACTGATTCAATAATCAACTTTTTAAGTTGATTTTAAAGACACTGTAAAGTAGATTCATTTACCTAAAATATTTGTGTTAGAGTCAAGACCTAAATGTGTAGTTTGCATTGTCATTGAAGCAGAGTAAGTTTGTTAATTTGTCTACAAGGTTTTAAGATATACTATCGTATGGGTAGAGACTGAGAAAGATATTTGGTGCGGCTTTTTGATATTTTGTACTGTAGTTGCTTATGTGAAAATTACATTGCTATCATGTTTATTACACTGTATAATATATAATTCATTCATAGAAGCATATATTAACAAGTTATATGAATACTTGTCTTGGTTTCTATCTTAAGCAGATTGAAGTGGCTAAAGGTATTTCTCCATCTCCAAGAGTGAAACTACAATTCTTGCTTCATTGCAATTGTGATTGACAGATTATGTTCTCTCTCTCTCTCTCTCTCTCTCTCTCTCTCTCTCTCTCTCTCTCTCTCTCTCTCTCTCTCTCTCTCTATATATATATATATATATATAGAGAGAGAGAGAGAGAGAGAGAGAGAGAGAGAGAGAGAGAGTAGTACTTTATTATTGTGGCATTGTTTTATAACCTATGTTTTATTATATTTAATCTACACAATATTGCTCTATGAATTGTATGGACAATAGAAAATATTTGTGCTATATCTTACATTAATTAAATGGGTATCATTTTTTGAGAAAGTGATATAGTGTTTGTATTTAGGTTTGTGTGTTTCATGTTCTGCCTTTCATGTTAAAGTATAGCATAAATTATCTAGTATATATAAAAAAAACCTTTCATGTTCTGCCTTTTTCATCTAGTGTTTAAATTTGGCGTGTGTTTCATGTTCTCTCTCATTTATGAAATACTACTATATGTATATAAGCCACACTAAGCATACTTTGGATTATTATGTGGGATATGTGGTCCTTTGTTTTATATTCCCTTTCTACTAATATACGTTAGTTAAAATTTTGAATTTTTATTTTTCCTACCAAGATAAAGATTATAAGAAGAAAAATATGGCGTGCAAAATGTCAAAACCAATTCAAAAGGACTGGATGAATGTAGCTGATAGAACATTGCCGGTGTATAGAAATGGGGTGAAAGAGTTTATTGAATTTGCAAGAGCGAACAGTGACGGGTTAATAACATGTCTTTGCCCGTGTAAAAAATGTCGGAATAGGAGGAAGGCACCATTTGATGAAGTAGATCGACATTTATTTATAAATGGGATAGACACGTCATATCAATTATGGACTGTGCATGGTGAAAAACCACATAGGATTTTGACAAAGGAGTTGGCAGAAAATGTTCAAGAAAATATGAAGGAAGGAAACAATCAGAACAAAGAAGGGCTTGGGATGGGAGCTTTTGTTGATGATGCTTATGAAATGCATGAAGGAGCAGGTGACTTTCCTCAAGGTGGTGATGATAATGTAAACGGATTAACTGATTTTGAAGCACAAAATATTCTTGAACCAAATTTTGGTAAAAGATATAATGAGTACAAGAAAAAAGCAAAGGAGAAGCTCTACCCTACATGTGAAGGCCCTCATACAACTCTCTCTGCTATTGTTGAGCTGCACAACATTAAAAAACAGTTTGGTTGGTCCAGAGCGAGTGTTACAACGCTTTTGACAATTTTGAGGGAATGGTTTCCAGAAAGAAATACATTTCCAGAGAAATATCCAACAATGAAAGCAATGTTGAAAGACTTGGGGATGAAAGCCAATTACATTCATGCTTGTGAGAACAATTGCATTCTATATTATAAGAATTTTGAAAATGCAACAGAATGTCCACAATGCACAGAACCTAGATTTAAAGAGAAAAAAGGGAGATCAAAGAAGTTAGGAAAGAAAGAAACTAAAGAACTAAACAAAGTGTTGAGACATTTCCTCTAATTTCAAGACTTAGTAGGCTGTATTCAATACCGTGGATAGCATATGCTATGACATGGCATCATCGTGCAACACCGTCATGGGATTTGATGCGACATCCAGTTGATTCAAGCCAATGGTGAATGTTCAAAGAAAAATGGCAAAACAAGTTTGCAAAAGAGGGTCGAAACCTTTTGGCTTGGGATTGCAACTGATGGATTTAATCCACAAGGTGTTCAATCCACTAGTTATAGTTGTTGGCCAGTTTTCATGGTACCTTACAATCTTCCCCCTTCATTGTGCATGAAGTCAGAGTTTCAAATTATGTCAACGCTAATTCCTGGGCCTAAAGCACCAAGTCAAAGCATTGATATTTGCTTTCAGCCATTAGTGGATGAGATATGAAACACTTGTGGGTGGGAGTTCTGACTTATGATGCACACCATAACGAAACTTTTAAAATGAAAGCTATGTTAATGTGGGGGATTCATGATTTTCCAGCATATGGGAATCTCTCTGGCTGTGTAACACGTGGTTACAAAGCTTGTCCCGTATGTGGTGACGAAACACCATCATTAAGGTTGGTGAACAGTGGTAAAATTGTTTACACAAATTACCAAATGTTCCTTAAGATGAACCACCCGTTTCGAAATGGCAGGTTCTTAGGCCGTCAAACATCAGAGAATAGACCTCCTCCAAAAAGATTGAACGGGCCAATGTTAATGCAACAGTTAAACCATCTTAACTATATACCAGGCAAGATTCCTAAACGTTGTGGAAAAAGATCTCATGTGCAAGACAGTGAGGGTGATAATTCTGGTGCAGAAGTTACCAAAGCATGGTATAAAAAATCTATTTTGTTTGATCTTGAATATTGGAATGGTCATCAAGTTCGCCATGTGATCGACGTAATGCACACAGAGATGAATGTTGCAAAAGCATTGATATGTACAATCCTAAATATGAAAGATAGATCGAAGGATACAGTTAGTGGGAGAGAGGATATGAGGGCATTGGGTATAAATAGTAATCAGTGGCTGCAAACAGATGAGGCCACTGGAAAAGTGATAAAGCCGACAGGAGCATTTCAACTTGATAAACAAGAGAAAAGTCATTTTTTCCAGATCTTGAAGGACTTAAAGCTCCCATCAGGTTTTTCATCTAACCTGAGCAACATTGTTAACCTATCTCAACTCAGTTTTCACACGATGAAGTCACATGATTGGCATGTGATAATGCAATACTTGCTACCTGTCTTGCTCCAACATGCCTATGCAAAAAACCGTGACTTACGAAGAGTTATTCAACAAATAAGTTTATTCTTCAACTTACTATGCTCAAAGGTCGTCGTTCGGAAGCAAATTCAGGAAGCTAAGTACATGGTTGTTGAGGCCTTATGCATCTTAGAAAAATATTTTCCAATATCATTTTTTGATATCATGATCCACCTCGTTGTGCATTTAAGGGATGAAACGCTCATTTGTGGCCCCACACAACCACGATGGATGTATTCGTTTGAAAGGTAACTTTTATTATATACATAATTTCTATACTAGCATTAGTTTAGAGAGATTAATAACTAAATGGTTTTATATTTTAGGTCAATGAAGGAGCTTAAATCAATACCCAACAATAAACGATATATTGAAGGCTCTATTGCAGAAGCATATCTTGTTTCCGAGTCTGTTAGGTATGTCATGGAATATATGCCTAATTCAGAAAATGGAAACCACAAAGCTACTCATGAAGCATTCTTAGATGAAAATAGTGAGTTTAGTGACGAGGGGCCCTTGCTCGATGGTAAGTTTATTACTTTGCGCCCCGAACAACTTGTACAAATCCATCGGTGGGTGCTTTTTCGGGTAGTTAGTGATGAACGCGACAAATGTTACAGGTGTGATTACTGATCATATGTTAGGTTCAAGTATTCCTTGATTTTTAATGTTAATACTTAAGAAAATTTATATGACAATATAGGGTTTATAAAGAGTCCTTGAATAATGGCAAGGGGAAAGGGATAGCGAAGACAGAAGTTGAATTACAAACAAAATTGATTGCCTGGTTATATGATAAGGTATTACATTATTTAATAAATAGACTATGGTGTTTCCTTTAGTTATATGTACAATAAGTTTTTTTTTTATTACACAATTGTTAACAGATGGAGCAACAAATTCTACATTATGGTGATTAGTTCAAGGACCATTACTCCAAGCTAAAACTTATCGAAAGTATCGTGTCAAAGGTTTTGTGTTTTCTCCCAAGTATCATGATGATACCGTTGTCACACAAGACAGTGGTGTTTCCATTAAGACAATGACAACGTTCACAACAAGTAGAAAAGATAAAAATCCTATTGATGTGTGGACCAGTTGGTATGGAATTATAAAAGAGATAATAGAGTTAGATTATATTGATTTCAAAGAGGTTATATTCTACTGTGATTGGATGCGGATGGAGGATAAGAACAATGGATACAAACTTTGCCCTGATTCCAATTTGGTCATGGTCAATTTTAGTAAGCCTAAAAGTGTTATTAGCTATTATGATGAACCGACGATTCTTGCTAGTGAAGCTAATCAAGTGTTTTATTCAAGGGATTTAAAAAATCCTAATTGGTGGGTGGTCATACATTCACCGAGGAGGTTGAACAGTAGAGTGGATGACTTGGAAACACCAACAGATTTCCAATCAATACTTGCAGACCAATCTAATTTGAAACACCTTCTTGAGCAACAACAACATTAACATCAATCAGTTCTACTGTTTTGGACTTGTTTTAATTATTTTGTTTTGCTATGAAAACCTTTCTTGTGATATAGTTTTCTTTAGTATACCTTTTTGGAATCATTTAATGGCAAAGGTACTATATATGTATGCTTGAGTGTCTTAATACTAAATGTGTTTTGTGTGATGTACTGGTTGTATACATGGACAATTTCTAATATTTGAATGAGTTACTTCTTGAACTTACTTATTCTTTTTTAGTATTAGATTATTGTATGATGGCATCAAGTGAAGCAACTACACAAACCGGTTCAGAACGGTGTTCTCAAACTATCACAAAGCGTCCAGTGACTCTTGATAAGCATGGCATTACTTATGGGGAAAATGCAGCTAGGTATAATACGCGCATTGGGCATTATGTACGTATAAAAATTCCAATTATTTATACAGACATTAGAAAATAGGACAATACCTTTCTTAATGATATTTGGATTTCCTTGATGGTAAGTAATGTTTTTTATGTTTTTTTCCCTTTTTAATTATAGTATAACAATTCTATTTTTACATCTTCTATCACTATATGTTATTTAATATTTTTTTGACAGGAAGAATTTACCCTAAATGTTCCCGAGTCTGATGCTCGCCCATTGGTTCAGAAGGCATATTCTCAAAGATATAGAACATACAAAAATGAATTAAGAGATCAATATCTTGTTGGAAAAACCTTGGAAGAAGCTAGTGTGTGCCCTGATGGTCAAGCTCCAAATCAATGGGTTCATTTTATTACCAATGAATATGATGACAAAATGAAGAAAAAAAAGGCACAAAATGCAAGGAATAGGAAAAAAAATCCAATAGGTCATTCACTAGGGCGTCGGTCATATGCTCAAGTACTTCATCTCGAGGTGTGCATCATTTTGGGCTTTCTATTTTATTTTTATTCTATGATACATACTTTTGTATCACTAATTGCTAACGATTATATCTGTTACTAAATATTAATTTTGTAACGTTTATATGCGTTACAATATATTCATAACGCCATATTTCTAACGTTTAGGGTTCGTTACTAAAAATCATTGTAACAAATATATCCATTACTAATAGGTTGTTTTGGTGTAGTGAAACCGTCACCTCTCGGTTATTCAATTTAATTACAAAAGGGGTCCAATAAAATAGATTAATTCTAGATATATGATAGTTACCTCTCAGCTATTCCATCACATATCTCTAATCAATCTAAATATAACTATTATAGCTAGGTCTCCCTATACTCTAACAATAGTATTTTAATAACATGGATATCAATAACATGCAAATAATCATACTTACTTCATGTCGCGAAATAGAAGTAAACAAGCATTAAGTACTTTGAATCACAATGAACATTAAGAACAAACATGGTGCTTTTGCATCATCTAGAGTGCTTCAACCATTCCCCCTAACGGAATTTAGCTACTCATCCTTGATAATGACACAATGGAATAAGTAAATAAATAACACAACATCATACAGGAAAAGTGATTGGATTAATATTGAGAATAAGAGATTGAATTCAATACAAAGAAGAACTTGAACTATGAAATCTCAAGTATTGACTATCCTAAACCCTAGCTACTACTTCTCTTATATAGAGAATACAAAGCATATTACTTGCATACACAGTCTTCCAAGTTAGGTCAAATTCGTGGTTGCCTCTGTTGGCCTTTTAGAAGTAGCAAGCCTTCAACAAAACCTAATTCCCTTGTTCTTAAGTTGTAGTTTGGACCAAGACCTTCAGATAGACAGCTCATGGGCCCAAAACAGACTTATGGATCTTCATGTAGAGTCTTTTTAAGATTGGGCTTTAATAAAGGCTTCAATAGAATTTCTGACTTGTGGGCTTTATTATAACTCGGATGGGCTGAGATTTGGGACACCCAACTTAGACATAAAGTCAAGTCCATATGACCAGTCCGCGGGGTGCCCTCAATAACTCTATGGGTGCAAGTATCAATTCTCCTTTCTTGTGCAAATAACATCATTTTGGTGGCTTTTCTTAGCTTTTCGCGGGTTTTAACACAATATTCGCATTTCGGCTCATGAAACCTACACAAATGACAAGAAAGCACTAATCAATAGATATAACTTAATAATATAAGCTACGTGATATGCAAACAAGGTGCTATTTAGGGGATAAATATACACTTTTGAGGACTTATCATAGAACAGAGAGAATGATTTAGGGTTAAAAGAAGTGGGGGTTTAGGGTTTGATAGATAGATAGAGTTTGATTTAGAGTTAGGGTTGCAGTGAATGTTGGGGGAAGTATGAAGAAAATAAGAGAAAGTTCTAGAGACTTAGGGTTAGTTCATGTGAAAGTGGGTTGTAATCGGGTTGTTGTTGATAAGTTTTGGTTGTCCCGCCTCAAGCCACGTAGACGGTCCTGATGATTGTGATGAAAACAGTTTTCCACCAAATCCACATGTCGGTATATCAACGGTTGGATATTCTGAACGAGTAAGATAATAACCCATGTCTGCAGTTAAGTAAAATCGCATCTCGTGCAGTGCACGTGTAGGGGTATTCTTGCCATTAGAGAAAATTTGACGATTCAACCACAGTCAACGCACTCAATTGACGGGAAGGTGTCTCATTTTCTAATTAGCATTAAAAAGCATCTCAAAGTTAAAATACACATTATTTAGACGTCCCAAAGTCAAAAAAATCATTTCTTTAAACTGTCATGATACTTTTACCTGTAAACTATAATACTAGATAGCTGGTCACTCTCTAGGGAGCATTATATTGATTTCGAACTCATCAATCCATTCATCTTCGTGTTAAGGAAATCCATCGTTCTAATAATAGAGCAACCAAGAATACTGTGATGATGATTGATGCACCTGTGTAGGATCAACTATTTAACAAAGACACAAAACCATATGGCATGGCAAGAGTAATGTCCTCTGTTTTTTAGTAATGGGTCATTTAAAAGCTGAACTCTCTTTTCTTTTTCGTTTTTCTCATTTTTGTTTTCATTTTTACTACTTTATAAGGGAGAAGAACATAACAACAGTAAAAGGGGTGTGTGGCATTCTATTGGATAGGAGAGAAAAGAGATTTGTTCGACTGCGGTCTGGTCAGTCCGATATAGACACGTATTTAGTAAATTTTATTTTCAGCTATTTTTTCTGCGGTAAAATATATTTGTTGGCAGATCCCACGAACAAAAAAAAAAAAAAAAAATAATAATAATTCAGTAGTTCTGGGCTAGGTATGATTTAATGGTTCTTAGGTTGGGTTTTCTTTTATCTAAGAGGCATATTTAATCCAGACACATAGTATGAAAGGTTCTTAGCACAAGCGGTAACAGTTCCTGTTGAAGAGGGTTGTATAATTAGTCGATACATGCCCCATTAGTCTCCTTTAAACAAGACACCATTCCCCACTCTATGTAAAAGATAGCTCTGACAGAGCAACTTGTATTATAATAGATAGAAATTTCAACTTTGAATTTTCAAAAAGATTTGTGTACATTATTTGGTATTGGCTTAAATAGTTTATCCCCCTTTATATCTCTATTCCATCAAAGCAAAAGAGATTGAGAAGAAATATGGCAGAAGAAGAGAATGTAGTAGTGCAAAGCCAAGCTGATATGTGGGAGCTTATTTTTGCCTTTGGAGACTCCATGGTTCTAAAATGTGCCATGAAACTTGGTATTGCTGATATCATAAATAAGCATGGCAGCCCAATTACCTTATCACAAATAGCAGAAGAGATTTCTTCTTCTTCATCTTTAGACATCAATTATCTGTTTAGGATCATGCGATTCCTAGTCCGCAAACGTGTGCTCACTTCTGAATCCAAAGATGGACATACACTTTATGGTCTTACCCATGGTGGGAAATGGCTGCTGCGAGATGCGGAGTTCAGTCTTGCACCATTTTTGGAAATGCAGACACATGAATGGTGGCTGGATACATGGCATCATCTAGATAAATGTGTTCTAGAAGGAGGTGTTGGGTTCGAAAAGGCTCATGAGACAGGGCTATGGGATTTCAATTCAGGAAATCCTGAATGCAACAAGCTTTTCAATGGAGCTATGACTTGCACAGCTAAGATCGTCGTGAATGCTATCCTATCGAATTACAATAGATTCGATACTATGACATCACTCATTGATGTTGGAGGTGGAACAGGGATGATGATTGGCGAGATTGTGAAAGCTTATCCACACATCAATGGTATCAACTTTGATCTACCACATGTTCTAGCTACAGCACCTGAGTATCCAGGAGTTGTACATCTCCCTGGAGACATGTTCATCCAGATTCCACAAGCTAATGCTGTAATCATGAAGGTAAGAACTATTGCAAATTTAAAATCACATACAGTATTACTGAAAAATATAGTTTATATATGTTTTGCTTGATATTAACATTAAAATGGAATTAAATAGTGGATACTGCATGATTGGAGCGATGAAGATTGTGTGAAGATACTACAAAACTGTCACAAAGCAGTTGTTGCAAGCAATGGGGGAAAAGTTATAATTGTAGATGCTGTGTTAGATCCAGAAGGAAGAGGTGCATTTGATGGATCAGTCATGAAATTTGATTTGGTGATGATGGCACATACAGGTGGTAAGGAAAGAACTGAAGCTGAATGGAAGATACTATTACAAGATGGAGGATTTCCTACTTACAAAATCATTCGAATTCCAGCTTTACAATCTATCATTGAAGCTTACCCCAAGTGATGATAAACCTATAGCTAGTAATTGGTAGTACTGTATCTTGAGCTTGATTGAAAGAGAGGATTTTCTAGTATGTTGTTCATTCAATAAATTTCAGTTGTTTGTTAGTAATAAAGAAGGTTTCAATTGCAAAAGAAAATATATTCAAACTTCACATTTTATTATTAACTTAGATTAGATCATAAGACAAAATTACAAGCTCAAAACATCTAGTAAACCAGACCCCAAAGGTTAAAAAAGGACTGAAAAGTGAAAACCCCATACAAACAAGAAGACAAAACCATAATCACACACCATTCTTGATTCTTTAACCAGAGATATCAATTGCTTTCACTTCAGGTTTCTTAAATTCTTGCTTTGGAACAGTGACAATTAAAACACCATTTTCCATAGAAGCTTTAACTTCATCAACCTTAGCATTCTCTGGTAACCTGAACCTTCTAAGAAAAGTTCCACTACTTCGTTCAACACGATGCCAAGTATCATTTTTTTCTTCTACTTCTTTGCTTCTCTCTCCACTAATCTGTAAAACTCTACCTTCTTCAACTTCAACTTTCACTTCTTCTTTCTTAATTCCTGGAAGATCTGCTTTAAATACATGAGCTTCAGGGGTTTCTTTCCAATCAATATGAGTATTTGCAAATTGGGTTGTTTCATTTGAAGTATCAAAGCGAGGGAATGAGAGAGATGAGTTGAATGGGAAGTTTTGGAATGGATCCCAAATATCAAGAGAGAAGGGATCATTGTTGCGTCGACCACCAAAGAAGCTTGGAATCAGAGACATTCTTGTTTGATTGTTGTGGTGTGTTAAAGAAAGATTGATGGATTTGTAGAAGAAAGCTTTGCTACTGCTAATAACTTGTTTTGCTTAGATGGATTGAGAAAGATGTTAATTGGGTTTTTATAGAGAAGAAGAACAGAGAGTTTCGAGAAGGCTCGGGAAGTCTATATATGGAACTGCTTTGGTTATTGCATTATTGTTGTCCACGTTTCTCGACTGCTTCAGAAACTACGTGATATGTCGAGAAGCTTCAGGAAAACACTTTATTGTACATATAAACTAAAAAAATATTTTAGGTTGTAAATAGATGTGGATGTCCAAATCCAAGCTTAGACCCAAGCTCATCTACCCATGCTTAAGTTTGATGTGGCTCAAGTGTGTTACATAAAGCTTCGACTTTGATACTAATCCACCTATATATACATAGGTGTATGATGCATAGTTTAAAATACCGAATTTGGGTGAAATTTTGGATCCTAAAAGATCGGATACTATCGCGAAATATTAATTTTATGTGTCGGAATTGGGAAGTTTGAGCAGACATAAGATCGTGATTAATCACAGATTTTCGTGAATATCCGAAATATGCGAGAAGATAAAAAATATAATATTTTCTATTTATTTACTATATTTATACTGATATAATATGAATAATATTTGATGTTTACGATCCTGAAAAAACAATAAAAATATTATCTTTATATCTTATCTTTAGGTTTTAAAGAAATTCTTATTAATCAAAAGGAACAAGTCGTCTTCTTCCTTCAATCTCGAAGTCTCTTTTTTTCTTTTTTCTCTTCTATAAACCAATCAAATGGTTTATAACTAATTAACTTGAGACTAAGAATGTATGTAAAGATTTCTTGAATTTAACTGGTATCGTAGAATCATTCAACAACAGAAAAAAATGTGCAGAAAAAAAGAAGAGTGAATGATTGATGGACAGATTTCCGATATAATCCGTTGATTTCGGTGTTTTTTGTCAGATATCCACAATATTATGATATTTCGGGTCAGAATGGGGCAATCCACCTTTCGAGTAGTATCCAGACCAATATCCGATCCGAATGCCAAAAAAAAAACTGTATAATCCGCATGGATCACACGAATTTCCGCAAAACTTTAAACTATGGTATGATGTACAAAAGAAGAGAGGTGAATAATAAGAATCACCGTCCACATATCTATATCTCTGGTCTATGATAGCTATTTATGTGGTCTTTCTCTCTCATATATCTCTCACATCTGGTTGCTTTGATATCTTTCATCTCTGCTACATATTAATCTCTGGTCTCTCAACTATTAAGTTGACTTAAGTTGTTTCGGTAAACTTAAGTTGCTTTGGTTTTTACGATGTTATCAGCACGATACTATTTGTGTTCTACTCAAAAATAAGAATTACAATACTAAAGTATTACAGAGTAAGTATTGGGTAAGTGTGTTTGATATTTTTATTATTCCCTCCGTCCCAAATTATAAATACCTTTTGGAATATTCTACTTATTAAGGGAACATCATTTATTGTTTGTTTACTAACTATATTTTCAAATTTACCCGTATTTAATACCAATTACAATGTCTAATCATTTTCATTAGAATAATTACTCTAATTCCAAAGCAAGGGTAGTATAGGCAAAAAAACATTCAAATATAAAAATGGACATATATTTTGGGACAACCAAAGAAGGGATAAAGTACTTATAATTTGGGACAGAGGGAGTATTGATTTAGAATTTCTAGAAGTTGAAATTATTGGCACCAACTAGTTGTTCCATAGTGAACCACAATAACATCAAATTTATTTTTCATTTGGACCTGAAGCTCCAAGAACTTGAAGTTTTATATGATTAGAGTGAGACCTAAAATCAAATAACGGAAAATTACCTATTACTACGGTTTAGAAAAGTTATTTGCCCAAAAACTACGTTGAATAAAAATATGGACAAGTTAGTACGTTGACTGATAAAATGTGACTGATCAGTACATAGGCATGTGCTCAGTGCTTATGTGGCATATTACTATACCTATACTACCCCCTTCTATTAGAAACAAAGTCTTCCCCTTTATTTCTTCCCTTTTCTCTCACTGTTGATCCTGATGGGATTAGAGGTACGATGTATTCAACAAAACGAAAAAAACATAGTTATCAAAATTTGTTCTTTAATTTTGTAATCATTCTTGTTCATTTGTTAATGACTAATTATTTTGTGCGACAACTATTTCACGAAACTCCTTTCACTGCCTAGTTGAGTTCTGTTTCAAGCATTGCCAAATACACAAGGTGTTGAGCAGCAAAGTTTGTGAGTGTCGAGGGGCTACAACTACTACAGTGTGTAGACTGTAGAACATGGCCAATTTCATTCAAATGCAAAACAAGGCCTGTAATCTTACATCACTTAATGTGGCTGATTATAATTTCATAAGACACAATCTAGATAGATAATCAGGTGTGAATCTATGGAAATTTTCAAAAACAGTGCCAAACATTTGAAACTGGCACTCGGTTGTTTGACATTATTTTGTGACTAGGTGTGTCCGTGGTTATCTCGCCTTGATCTCATTATTAGGAAGTACTTTGATGTGTGAGCGTCGTCCCATGTTCTCTTTCTCTCATCTCAAGTCTGTCAGTATGTTGTTTGGTTCAGTACGTACGTACCTAGTTAGGACGTACGTACGTTGGGTTAGTCAGAACTTTTCTTTGTTGTTGGTACGTACGTACCTAGTTAGGACGTACATATGTTGAGTTCGACAGACTACTTTTTCCTTCAGGGACGTACGCACCTAGTTACGGCATACGTACGTCGTCGTGTGATTTTCTTATATCGGCCCATTTTCTATCTCTTTCAAAACCCTAACTATATATAGGTTTGTACATCTCTTTTCATCTAGTGGATTAATTTGTTGTCGCGAGGACAACCGTGGACATTTCCCATATTGGGTTTTACCACGTTAAAAATATCGCGTGTTCATTAACTTTATGTTCATTGATTTGCTTGTTTGATTAGTTGTGATTGTGGTAATAGCACTATTTATGAAGTTTCAATTTGTATCAGTCGCAGGGGGCTTGTTAAGGAGCGTAACGGCTCACGCCTAAGATCCATAGTGCTGCAATGGAACCTCACAGGTTTGGTACTTCGAATCTTCCTCCACAATTTGATGGGAAAGATTTCGATCATTGGAAAGTTCGTATGATGGCTTATCTCCAAGCCTTGGGTGAAGATGTTTGGCTCGCAGTTGAAGACGGATGGAAAACACCTTTGACTACAACAGGGACTGGTGATACTGCAGTTACATCACCAACACCCCGTGCAAAGTGGACACCTGAACAAAAATCAACCGCGACCTTTAACAACAAAGCACTCAATGTTATTTTCATGGCATTAAATGCAAGTGAATTTCGTCGGGTTCATGGTTGTGTTGAAGCAAAGGATGCATGGAACAGACTTATTCGTACATATGAGGGTGATGAATCTGTCAAGGAAAACAAGCTTGAATTGTTGACTTCTTAGTTCGAGAACTTAAGAATGGATAATTCCGAGACCTTTGATGAGTTCTTCATTCGTTTGCAAGACATCGTGAATTGTAGTGCTGCTATTGGTCATGTGTATACTGATACACAAATTGTACGCAAAATACTGCGTGCCTTGCCACCCCGTTTTCGCTCTCGAAAAGATGCAATTACTGAGAGCAATGTGATCAAGGACATGTCCATTGAGACACTTGCTGGGAAACTTCGTACTTGTGAGATGGAACAAGCTCTGGAAGATCATCCAAAAAATAAGTCTGTGGCTTTTAAGGCTACCTCTTCGAAAGAGGTGTCTACAGCAACTTTTGATGATGAAGAGCTTAGTTTGGATGATCATTATGCATTTCTCTCTCGTAGCTTTCAGAAGATTCTAAAGTATCAACAAAACCTAATCCTCGAAAGCGTTTTTCTAGCTCTCCAAATACTCCTCGGAGTCGTGGTTTTGAAAGGTTTACTATTGATGGTAGGAGAGCTCGTGTTGATCGCAAAGATGTCCAATGCTACAAGTGTCGTGAGTATGGACATTTTGCCAATGAATGTGACAAGAAGGTTGATCGCAAACCTGGCGAGAATTCCAAGGTAAATCTCACTGTTACATGGGATGACTTGGATGAGGAGGAAGACAACAACAACTCAAATGTTGTTTCGAATTATGTGGTCTTCAGTGCATCCCTAGATGAACATCCAGGAGGTATTGTATCTTCTACTGATAATATTACTATTCATGAGTCTGGTGTCCATACTAGTACAAGTGAATTGTGTGACATGTATAAATTTTCTATGCAACAGGTTAAATTGCTTGAAAAAACTAACAATGTGTTGCAGGATCAGGTTGATACTCTTGGACAAGATATTTGTAGCCTTGCAGGTGACTCCAATATGTTGAAAGAGGAGTTTGAAAAAGAAAAGGTTGACTTCCAAACACGTATAGCTTCTCTCGAGAAGTTGAATAATGACTTGGAGTCCAGATATCGTTCCTTAATTAGTGCTGAAACATGAGAAGGTTAAGGCGGAATTATTTACTGCTAATAAACAATTGGTTGGTTTTGGTAAAGCTAGTGCTAATCTTGACTCTCTGTTGGGAAGTGGTAAATCTCATTCAGACAAGTCCGGTCTAGGTTATAATTCCTCTGTTATTCTTCCTGCATCTAGCTCTACTCACACTACTTTTGTTAGACCTGCCAGTGTTCAGCCTATGTCTCCTTCTCCTCTACAGGGAATTGGTGGTGTCACTCCACCTAGAGATGTTCAATCTCCACCTTCTCGGAGAAAGAATCTAAGGCACAAAAATTTCAAGTGTCTTACTTGTGGTCGTATGGGTCATACATCTGCTTTTTGTTGGAATAATTTGTATGCATCTCAGCATTCTCCTTTTACAGGTGCTACTTATTGGAACAAGTCAACTACTTTTCCCATGCAGGCGCCTTACATGTGGAATGACTATGCTCCGTGGGGATTGCCTAGAAGAATGAGAACTACGTTCGCCCGCACGCACCACCAATCCCCACTTCACCACCCCATTTCTGGGATAGGAGTACAAATGCTTCTAGAAAGATGGTTTCTCATATGGCACGACTAGTTGAGGATGACACTACATCCTGGTATCTAGACAGTGGTTGCTCTCGTCATATGACAGGTGACAAGACTCTTGTTACAAATATGATTCATGGATATGGAGGTAAAGTTACCTTCAGGAATGGTAAGATGCTCCCGGTAGAAGGTAAAGGTAGTTTTTCTGAGGATGGCTCTTCAAAAGGTCATGAGCTTTTATTTGTTAAAGGCTTAAATTCAAACTTGTTGAGCATTAGTCAATTATATGATGCTAAGTTTAAGGTTGTTTTTGAGGATGATAGATGTGATGTTTTTTATACAAATCATACTTTGCTTCTAACAAGTAGTCGTTCTCATGATAATTGTTTTGTTGTCACTACCCCTCTTCCTCATCTTTATGCTTTGTTCTCTTTTGAGTTTTCATATTTTATTTTTATTTTTTTTGTTTCAGTGTGTCTTCTTTATTTTCTATGTTTTTCGTTTTTCGGGTATCTGTTACGGTGTTGAGAACATACTTCTCTGGATATTGTTTGGATTCCATCTTTGAAGCTAATTATGTTTTGGTAGGCCTATTTAGTTTGTGTTGTCAAGTATTTTGTTGGATTGCATCATGTTATTCTCCTCACGTGGTGGTATTTTGCATGACGTGTTTGCATGTTTTGGAGCTATTAGAGCATCTTATACTTCCTCTATTGTCCTCCCAGAGGTTGATCATCTCGAGTTTAACATTCTTCATTCTTTCTCCTTCCTCATTGTGTTTCTCTCGTTCACCTCTAGTAAGTGGTCAATAACTCACGAAATCCCCAGCCATTTGAATGTCTTGTGAGCATAATCAGTTGGCTACGAACCCGTTGGGGCTGTGAGGGTCATGCTCTGACAGTTGCACTCAAGAGATGTTAGTTCTTGTGTTGCACGTTATCATGGTATTGCACTTCTTGAGTGTGTTTTTGCCGAAAAGATGTAGGCTACACCCTACCCTCGTGTATTGGTTGAAGATGGAGGTAACTAATTCCTCCCACACGGGAATGGCATTTCTGTTTTTCTTTAGAACCAAATTCAAAAAAAAGGGAAAAGAAAAAAATTCAAAAAAAAATAAAAAAAATAAAAAAAAATGATGTTGATGCTTTATGGTCTTATTTTTCTTCTTGCGTCATCTTATGATTGAGTGCATGGTTTTTCATGCTTATGTTTGTAAGAGCATCTTCTCCTTCTTCCTCTAAATTTTTTTCATTATTGTCGGTATTTGTGGATGCCCTCCTTTCTAAGTGTACAATGGTCTTCGTATAGGATTGTTCTCTTGCTCCGTTCATGGTTGTCTTGTTTTCTACCGAGGATTGGTTTATGATTCCATTCATCTTTCTTGTATTTCATACTATTGATGCCTGTTTAACTTATCGTTAGGTTTTTTTTTTGTCATAATCCATTCAATGTTTGGTTTTTTCTAGTGATGTTTGTCAACCTTCTCTGGTTCTATTATTCATTTTTCTCTCCTTCTTTCTTTTATTTATTTATTTTTTTTAAACAAAAGACTCGAACGTACGAACGTTGTTAGGGAGTACGTACGTTCAAGGAGGCAGACGTTTTTTTTTATTTTACAGCGTACGTACGCTATTATAAAGTACGTACGTCTCCTGAACAGATTAGTGTATTGCTCTCTCGACGTACGAACGTGGTTATGTAGTACGTACGTTGTTGTGGCAGTTGGCCCAAATTTTGTTTTGTTTTTAGGCCCATTCATTCAAACACAAAGCATCTTGTGTATATCAAATCGTGCTCCTTACTCTTGGAAGCACTACATGGAAGGTTTTTCAAGGTTTCCTTAACCGTTTTAGGAAGTTCTACTCTTTAAATTCTTCTCCTTTCTTCCTCTTCTTGTTTGTGCTCTACTCTCTCTCTCTCTCTCTCTCTCTCTCTCTCTCTCTCTCTCCTCTCTCTCTCCTCTCTCTCTCTTGTGTTTGGTGTGTTTGTTGGGTTCAAGTGTGGTTCTTTCTTCTCCGTCGTCGTCAATCAAGTAAGTATTTTTGATTTTCTTCTTCTTCATTTCCTATTTCTTTTGCTTGTTGTTTTGGTTGTGTAGAGGTAGTGGTTAGTTTTTCGAACATTGGTTAATAGCTCTTCATGTTATTTTAAATTCGAATTCTGTATCCAATTGGAAGTTCTTGCTTTAATGCTAGTTCTCCTCTTCTTCATTGTTTAAGCATTCTTATTAAGTAATTGGGTGTGTGGTTTGTTGTTTTACAAATGGTTATTGATTGTGCACACCAACTGTTTGATGAAATGACTCAATGACTTTGTTTGTTATTTTCTACTTGTTTTCTTGTCAATTACATGTCATTTCTTACATGTGTTGCTTGTATGGTGTTGTTGGTGTTAAGGACATGGCTCACAAGCGTCCTCGCACTACTCCGGTTAGTGACAAGCCCGTCTCTAAGGGTGCATCTTCGTCGGGTGTACAAAGTTCGCGTGCTCAAAGGGGGAAGGGTGTTACCCCCGATGACTCATCACCCCCTACTCCGTCTCTTGGTGCTCATCCTCGGGCTCATGCCATTGTTCCCGAAAGGTTCTTTGATCTTCAAGATATTGGTTCAAGTCTGTTGGGTTCTACTCAAGTTGGAAATGTGGCCACTTTCTATCGTACTATGAATTGGTTGAAGGTGGTTCAACTGGTTACCAAGTACTCGGTCTCGCACACTATTGCTTTCTATGAAACTAAGGCACCGGCTCAAGATCGCTCAAGTTTCAATGTGACGATTGAGGGTAGGAGATACACTATTTCTCCAAGGGTAATACGAGAGGCTCTGGGCATTGATGGACATGAGATACCTTAAAGCCAGACTCATATCCCTTGGCCTATTCCAGATGAGGTTCGGGTTAACTTGGTCACTCAGGCTACAGAGATGTTCATTGATGGGGTCACACGGAGATATCATGTTAAACACTTCAGTGCCATTCTCATGCACATGATCTTTCACTCCAATATCTATCCGACGAGGGGAAACAAGATCATTATCACGGATGAGATGATCAAGCTGATCGTGTGTATGTTTGTTTATCACATCAATCTTTCATCATGTGTCTTCTTCTGCATTTGGGTTTTCGTGGCAAGTATACGGAGGTGTTCCCTCCTCGTTTTGTCGCTCATGATTGGGCGAATGCTATCAAGAAGGATGTCCGTCTAGGAAGGCGGCCTTTGAAGCTGTGGGTGTGTCACTGACCCACCATCTGGTTTTAGGGGGGGGGGTAGAGCTCTTGATAGGCGTGATGACTTTGATCGTGCCTTGGTTTCTGGGCAACCTTCGACTTCCTCGGTTCGTAGTAACCGAGTTGTGGCTGCGGTTGAAGCTCGTGTCTACTCTCTTCGACGTCATCAAAGTCACACTGATGCCCGAATTGATCGTATTGGCACCATTCTCTCTCAGCATGATGCTATTCTTCATGACATTCATGGGATGAATGTGGCACGGATGAGACATCTTCAGATTGATTACACTCCTATCACATTGCCTCCATTTCCGACAGAGGATCCACCAAATGCAAGTGATGAGGATGGTAACGAGTCTGAGGAAGAGAGCGAGGAAGATAGTGATGATGGTGTCGAAGGTGATTCTGGTGATGAAGATGGTGATGCTAGTTCTGGTTCAGAGGAGTAGCTCTTCTTTTTATTTATTTCCTTGTTTCCTATTGTCTATTTTGCTTGTTCAGGATTAAAACTTGTTAGGCTAATGTTTGTCTAAGTACTTTTGATGCTTTATTCTATTTGTGTTAAGGAGGTGATTATTAGGTTATGGTATCCCTCTTCTTTTACAGAACTCTTCAATGGCGGAATATGAGCTTCATGGTGTTTTTGTTCCTCTTGTTGGTTATGTATCTTTCATGGTGATGGAATACAAGAATCCTACAAAGGTTTGTCGTTTATGTCGTGTGCCTCATGGTTATGATTTTATTCATCGTCTGTTTCTTAATCCTTGTATGGTTCATGTGAATCATTGGGAGCGCTTACCTAGGTATCTCCAGTGTCACATCTTGGAGTTAGTTGGTTTTCCAAAAGTTTCAGGTTTAGCTGGTCCTCTCACCGACTGCGCTTTGGATAGCAGAATTGAAGACCTATTTTGTACAGGTGAATGGTTGGAAGATTATGAAGATCATATTATAGCTCGATGGGATAATCCCTCGGCTCGTGCCGATGCTTACTTCTCTAAGCTTCCTCCAGGTCATTAGGAACGCGTTTTTCGCGTTGTTTAATTTTAGGGTTTTGTGTTCTTCTAAGACTCTTATTTCTTTCTCTGCTCTATTGTTTGTGGTTGATATTGCTTCAAGTGGATATTTAATTGTTAAGGAAATTTTCTTTATCTTGCTTTTCTATTTGATATTCTATTGCCCGCATTATCTCTTGTTCATGGTTCTTTTACTTGTTTCTGTTGTTCACTCTTTGTGCCAAAAAGGGGGAGATTTATGACTCTAATACTAACACTCTTCTCTTCTCTGTTAGTGTATTTTTGGGTCATGTTTCAGGTATGCTACACGTATATATGGGGGAGTGAACGTGTTGATGATTAGAGGTTGTACAGTTTTGGGGGAGCTCGAGTATTAAACTTTGGAGTTCATGAAGTATGAGGGAGTTGTTCGAGAAGCTTCCATTACTTCTCTAATTGGTTCAGAATTTTTCTTGCTTCCGTCTCGTCTCTGATGATCAAGTCTTCTTGCTCGAGCTGAATATCAAGTGATGGTATTGAGTATAAGTGTTCTTGTAGGCATGTATTATAAATGCCGTTGGTTTGGGTTTGTAAGCACGTATTATAAGTGCTTCTAGAGTCATAGGTTTTTGTCACAAAATAAATGTCAAAGGGGGAGGTTGAAACCGACACTCGGTTGTTTGACATTATTTTGTGACTAGGTGTGTCCGTGGTTATCTCGCCTTGATCTCATTATTAGGAAGTACTTTGATGTGTGAGCGTCGTCCCGTGTTCTCTTTCTCTCATCTCAAGTCTGTTAGTATGCTGTTTGGTTCAGTATGTACATACCTAGTTAGGACGTACGTACGTTGGGTTAGTCAGAACTTTTCTTTGTTGTTGGTACGTATGTACCTAGTTAGGACGTACGTACGTTGAGTTCGACAGACTACTTTTTCCTTCAGGGACTTACGTACCTAGTTAGGGCGTACGTACGTCGTTGTGTGATTTTCTTATTTCGGCCCATTTTCTATCTCTTTCAAAACCCTAACTATATATGGTTTTTCAACAAAAGAACAAATTAGTTCTTTGGCCGTCCAATTGAGGTGTTCTTCTTGAGTTTGTTTAGGGTTGTGTTTTGGTGATTGAACTCATTTTTTCCTCTCCATTCATCTTCTTCTTCTTCATTGATTATTGAGATCGACTTCGAGTCTTCTTGTGTGTTCATCAAGAAGTCGAGTGTCTTGTGCGTACATCAAGGTACTCTGGTGAAGTCAAGGTGTTAGAGATAAGCAGTAGTGTCAACTCGCAGTGATTGCAGGTAGTTGATAGGTTTGTACATCTCTTTTCATCTAGTGGATTTATTTGTTGTCGCGAGGACAACCGTGGACGTTTCCCATATTGGGTTTTACCACGTTAAAAATATCGAGTGTTCATTTACTTTCTGTTCATTGATTTGCTTGTTTGATTAGTTGTGATTGTGGTAATAGCACTATTTATGGAGTTTCAACATTTTCGAAACAAAAATTTTCCATTACACATTTATAGTACTCGAAAATAGCTAGATATATAGAAATACTAGTAATCATCCTCTCCCCCATAAAATAAGATGTCAAATACAATCTAAACTCTATGTCGTGATGTTTATACACTTAGACACTGTTTGCCTAATTGTAATGGTGTGGTGGGTGGTGCAGTGCAAGTTGGAGCAGATATTTAGCTTAGTTGAAGAATATTTAGATTATTAGCAACCATAGTACTACAATTTTGCACAAGTACTAAGCATCTTTAATACGTGATTTCTACTCTTTCTGATTGAGCAACATAAGATGGAAAATAGAACTATCTCACTGGGGCAACAACACTGTCCAATGGTACTAACCCACTCATATGTGTCTCAGTGTCTGAAACATGGCTTGATAGATTTCCAAATGACAGAATAGTGCAACAAACAATGGAAAGAATAACGGAAGACCCATTAGCTTATAAAAAAAACTGAAAATTATCAGTTTGTCACTCAATTATAATTGACGTTCTTCCATTCTTTTTCATTAATTTCATAAAATAAATCAGAATTCAAGCTTCCTTCAACTATTTCTCTTTCTGTTTCGACTGAATCCAAAATCTCATTTTCTTTAGAGATTGAAACACAAGGGGATGAAGAGAAATTTGATTAGTTTTCACATTGGTATGCAATAGCAATTGTGTGTGATATAGAGGAGAGAATTCCTCATTCTAGAAGAGTTATAGGTCTTCATAATTTGGTAATGGTGATAACTTAGAAAACCCATTGTTGATTTACCTTTAGAGTTTTTTTTTTTTTTTTTGACAAAGTTGTTGTTTGAAGTTGAAAAAAAAAAGGAAATAACAGGGAGAAACAGAGGAGAGTGAAGGAAGAAGAAGAAGAAGAAATAAAGGTGAAGACTTTCTTTTTAATAGGAGGGGTAGTATAGGTAGGAATATAACACCTATGCACTAAGGACAGGCCCATGTACTGATCAATCACAATTTACTAGTCAACGTAGTAACTGGTCCATATTTTTATTCAAAGTAGTTTTTGGGCAACGACTCTCCCAAACCGTAGTAATAGGTAATTTTCCGATCAAATAATTATATTTTAATTAAGAACCAGAAGTTCTAAATATTTAAATGTTTAGATATCATTGGACCAGAAGGTCCATTCTCTCAATTTAAAAGTCGAAATTCTAAATTTCAAGAACAAACTTGAAGTTTCATGTTTTTGGAACTAGAAGGTCCTTAATGAGATTGAACTCTCAAATATTTGATTTTGACCAAGAACCTGAAGTTCTACTCGTTGGTGATCGAGCCTAAAGTCTCACATCCTTGATTCAGACTTGAAGTTCCAATACATTAGTTGAGAACCAAAAGTTCTAAACTTAATTGGTCAAAACCTCAATACACACAGTATGGACCCCACATATATCATGCCTAATCTTCTTGCGGATAGTAAAGTTGTATGCCTCATAGACAGTGCCACTACATACACACACAATTTTACGAGACCGTAGATACTTTTCACATCTAAAATTAGTCAAGGTTAATGTGGACACTATTTCTGGTACATCAAGTCTTATTGAAGGCTCTGGCAGAGCCCATATCATGCTCCCTGGTGGTATCATACTCAAAATTATGGATGTTTTATACTCCTGAAAGTCCATAAGAAATGTGCTTAGTGTGAAAGACATACATCTTAATGGTTATCACATCGAGACTATGAATTATCATGATATTGAATATTTGTGTATAACATCTAAAGTTTCAGGAAAGAAGTAGGTTGTAGAGATGCTTAAAGCTATCTCTTCTGGGTTGTACTACACAACCATCATGCCCATTGAATCTTATGTTGTAATGGGCCAGAAGTTCCGTGATCGTCCTAGTATGATGCGAAAAATTATTCAAATTCACATGGGCATCGTTTGCACAACCAGAAGATTCTTGCATCTCATGACTTTGTTTGTACTGCTTGTTCTTTCTCAAGGTAAGTTGATCACAAGGCCATCTCCGACTAAGGTCATTGTTGAATCTCCTACATTCCTACAAAAGATTCAAGGAGATATTTGTGGACCCATACACCCAC
This sequence comes from Aquilegia kansuensis, assembly GCA_020826895.1. Classification (NCBI taxonomy): domain Eukaryota; kingdom Viridiplantae; phylum Streptophyta; class Magnoliopsida; order Ranunculales; family Ranunculaceae; genus Aquilegia; species Aquilegia kansuensis. Next base: position 19,856,137 of record CM037004.1, on the reverse strand, counting down.
ACTGTGGACCATTTAGATATTTCCGTGTGTTACTTGATGCATCTGCACGATGGTCTCACGTGTCTCTTCTGGATACACGGAATGTGGCCTTTGCATGACTTCTTGCTCAAATCATTATATTACAGGCACATTTTCCGGATTACCCTATTGAATCCATCCGCTTTGATGGTGCTGGTGAATTCACATCACAGACCTTTGATGACTATTGCATGTCTATAGAGATTAACATCGAGCATCCAGTTGCTCATGTACATACACAAAATGGATTAGCAGAGTCCTTCATCAAACACCTTTAGATGATAGCATGCTCCATGCTTATGAAATCAAAATTGTCTGTTTCTGCATGGGGACATACTATATTGCATGCCGTCGTACTGGTTCGACTTAGACCAAGTGCATATAATTAGTATTCACCTTTACAGCTTGTTTATGGTCATCAACCATACATTTCCCATTTACGAACATTTGGTTGTGCGGTGCAAGTTCCAATTGCGCCACCTCAACACACAAAATTGGGACCACAACGTAGATTAGGAATTAATGTTGATTTTGATTCTCCATCTATTATTAGATATCTTGAACCATTGAAAGGTGATGTTTTTTCCGCTAGATTTGTGGATTGTCACTTTGATGAGACAGTCTTTCCGCCATTAGGGAGAGGAAATTCGTCTGTTCCTGGAGAACGACGTGACTTGTGGCTTCCTGCAGAAACACCTAATTTGACTTGGTATACACTAACTCTGTCTCATCTTGATCCACATACTTCTTTTTGTGAAACTGAAGTACAAAGGATCATTCACCTTCAGAAAATTGATAGGCAAATGCCTGATGATTTTAGAAATGCAGCAAGTGACAAGGTCACATGCACCAGCTGCTAATGCGCCTACGCGAATTGAAGTTTCTGAAGGATGATCTGTCCCTGAAGGATGACATGTCCTTGAAGGACGACCCGTGAATGTGGCAGCAAATGAATTGTCTAATATACGCAAGAAGCGTGGACGACTTGTTGGGTCGAAGGACTCAAATCTCCGGAAGAGGAAAAGCCAAACAAAACCTCCAGTAAATAGCGCTCCTGAAGAGGCTATAAGGCAAGGAAAACCCACTCTTTAAACAAAAACCTCTTAAGGAGGTGTGGGTGCAAAAATTAGATCCACAAATTCGAGATGTGTATTGATTAATAGAAAGGTTACAAAGAAAGCCTTGTACGGACTGAGATGGGATGGGGGTATACAATGAGACTGGACCTGATGAGGATCAGACTGCCTACGTATCCAAGATGATGAACTTGGAATCAAGTCTCTGCTTCCACTAATTAAGCTCTAATGGAGTTGCTCAGTGAAAGACTCGTACTTCAGGAGGTTGAGAACTCCTGCATTTATAGTGGACCGGAGGAGGCTGGCTCAACCACCCCTCCGGTTTTGACTCCATGAACTCAAGTAGTTCAAACTGTGAAGATGCTCCTGTGGAGATAGCGTTCATGCTACTTAGCGGTTATCCCTCGATTTGAATCCCTCTTGACCAAGACGACTGCGACGTGGCATCCTCTGATAGGCTCTGGTTCAACCTGGATCTTCCTTTATCTTCTCCAGCGGACTAGAACAGTCGGTTCTGTTGGCCTGGAATCTTGCTGGACTTATCCAGTTAGTTGGGACTTGGATTTGACCAAGTTTGAAAGCAAAGACTTAGGCTAGACTCCTCAGACCGGAAGCCCAATCTGCATTGCATACACCCTGGCCAGGTCTTCTGGACTTCTATGATAAGCCATTGGATGAGCCTTCGTCGCTGATGGACTTCAATGGGCCGGACCTGACTCATTTGATTGAGGCGGGCCTGGTCGGTGTATGGGAGCCCACGGTTCAACTTCTTATACAGTAACCGGGGCTCCACCCACTAGTCGTGGACCATCTGGTGGATCAAGATCCACATAGCGTATGTGGGCTTCTTGAGATCGGGTTGGGCCCTACCCGATAGTCCAGGTCTGGCTGGCTACTGCTCAAGTGCTCCCAGCTTAGCTTCTTATACAGCCACCGATGACACCTGTCAGGTATTTTACCTAGGGTACACACAAGAGGAATGTGTCCCTGAAGTGACACAAACCCCCGAAGTGGTCGTCCATGAAGTGACACAAGCCCCAAATGTAGCCCATGTACCTAAATGATGAAATTTCTGTAAATTATCCATGCACAAGAGAGTTGTGGAATAGAAATAAATTCTCATCGATGACGTATTCTTCATTGTCATAACTGCTGAGATTACAACATATGATGATGGTCTTGAACCACATACTGTTGAGGAATGTCGACAACAGTATGATTAGCCAAAATGGAAGGATGCAATTCAAGTGAAATTGGATTCTCTTGCAAAATAAAATGTGTTTGGACCTGCAGTCTAACCCCCAAGAATGTTAACCCTGTAGGTTAGAGATGGGTGATAGGTCAAATTATCGAAATTGACAACAACGTTTGCAAAAAAATTCAATTATAACAATGCATTTCAAATATAACACCAACGTTTCATATCATATCAATTCATGACAACCAACTTTAACACCCACATCAAATGAGTCACAAAAAAAAAACGTCGGAGCTAAACTTGGTTGTCATGAATTGATACGATAAAAAACGTTGGTGTTATATTTGAAATACATTGTCATAATTGAAATTTTTTGTAAACGTTGTTGTCAATTTCGATAATTTGAACCGATAGGTATTTGCAAGGAAACGCAATGAGAAAAATGAGACTGTGAGTTATAAAGCTCGTCTCATGGCACAAGGTTTCTCGTAGAAACCTTGGATTGATTATGAAGAGACATATTCTCCCGAGATGGATGCAATTACATTTAGATTCTTAATTAGTCTGGCAGTCTCTGATAGACTCGACATGCATCTCATAGATATGGTTACTGCGTAATGATAGTGGTATTTTTGGTAACCGCCAATCAAAAGTTATTTATAAGTCTTTGTGCATGTAATAGTTTGTCCATGGAGAACAAGAAACAAGCAGGGGTCGTACCCACCTCGAAGGGGGAATTCTTAGCTCAAACACAATAGAAAACAATATCTAAAGAACACCAAATGAATCAACTAGAAAAATGACATTAATTCTACTTTCTACATGCAATAAAATAAAATAAACTAGTACTTAAACTAATATTAGAAGATGAAAAAAGATGAAAAAAAAGTCTAATGATGATTAGGGGGAAGGATTGGTATCCACAAACTAAACAATGCGAGATACACATGATGTCCATTCACATTCAATGTATAGTAATTTCTTAGTCACCTCTTAGCTATTCCAAGTAATTACTAATGCACATAATAATCAAATAGTCACCTCTCAGCTATTTTATTCAATTAAAATGAGATTTTTTATATGTATTCATTTTATATACCTCATTAATTAAACCATCACCTCTCAGCTATTCAATTCAATTAACTCGATTTATTGATTTGTAAACAAATCGTCACCTCTCAGCTATTCAACTGATTACAAAAGGGTTCCAATGAAAGAGATTAATTGTAGATATGTAAAAGTCACCTCTCAGCTATTCCTTTATATATCTCCAATTAATCTAACACTATTATTATTGCTAGGTTTCCCTATACTCTAACAATAGTATTTAATAAGATGGATGCAAGAAATACATAAATGACCATGCTTACTTCTTATCGCGAATTGAAATAAACAAGCATTAAACAATTGAATCACATAAAAGAATAATTATGGTGCTTCTTGCATTATCTAGAGTGCTTCAACCATTCCCACTAAAGGAAACTTAACTACTCATCCTTTATAATGACACCATGGAAGAAATAATAAAAGAACACAACATCATTAATGAAAAAGAGAAGAGATTGTTATTATGATTATGAAAAGACTACAAGAGAGATTGACTTCAAGAAGAAGAGAAGTTCAAGAAGTTCTCCTCCCAAGAGTGATAAACCCTAGCTACTACTTTTCTTTATATAGATATTACAATATATGAGTCCTCATGAGATAGGAAACATCTTTGCTTGCATGCAAAGTATCCTTGCTTCATCCAAGATCTTCAAATTAGGTCAAAATTCGTGGTGGGTACTGTAGAGCTTCTAGAAGCAGTACAACTACGTGGAATCCTAATTGTTTTGGGCTTACATTGTAGCTTGGATCAATACCTTCAGATAGACAGCTTACAATCCCAAATCAGAGTTCTGGATCATCATATAGTGCCTTTTTTAGATTGAACTTCAAGTAACAAGCTTTAATAGATCTTTTAACCTGTGGGGTTCGATATAAGTTGGATTGAGCTGAGATTTGGACAACCCACCTTGGACAGAAAGTCAAGGCCACAGGACTGGTCCAAGGGGTATCCTTAGTAATACATGGGTGCAAATAGTAATTTCTCTTATTTGTGCAAATAACACTCTTTTAACGGCTTTTCTTGGCTTTTGGGGGGCTTTAGCACAATATTTGACTTTTGGCTCATGAAACCTACACAAATAACAAGAAAACAGTAATCAATAGATATTACATAATAATATAAGCTAACTGCTATGCAAACAAAGTGTTATTCGGGGGATAAAAATAAACTTTTGAGATTTTATCACGTATCTGTACGGAATGTTAGATACTGATATTTATATGAAAGTCCCTCAAGGATTAAAACTGCCTGAAGCAAACCATATAATATGTACTCTATTAAGCTTAAGAGATCATTATATGGATTGAAACAATCCGGGCATATATGGTACAATCGCCTTAGTGAGAAAGAAGGGTACAAGAACGATCCCATGCCCATGTATATTCATTAAGATAGAAAATTCTGGATTTGCCATCATTGCGATTTATGTCGATGACATAAATATAATTGGATCTCCCGAAGAGATTTCCAAAGCTGCAAACTATTAAAAAAATGAGTTCGAGATGAAAAATCTTGGGAAAACAAAGTATTGTCTCGGCCTGCAGATCGAACATACAATACATGGAATATTTGTCCATCAGTCAACATATACTGAAATTTTTTTAAAGCGTTTTAACATGGACAGACGTCGCCAAATCGCACTCTATTGGTCGTAAGGTCACTTGATGTGAAACTAGACCCATTTCGTCTTAAAGAGGACAATGAATCTTTAATTGATCATGAAGTACCATACTTGAGTGTTGTGGGTACTCCTTTATATTTAGCCCAATGTACTAGACCTGACATTTTATTTGCAGTGAATTTGTTACCCAGGTTTAGCTTAGCTCCAACCAGACGGCATTGGACTGGCTTAAAAGAGATTATGTGTTACCTTCGAGGAACGACTGATATGAGCTTATAAAATTCTAGAGAACCGCCAAATGATTCCCAACTAAAGGGGTATGCAGATGCATGATATAGATCTGAACCACACAAAGAAATATCGCAAACCAAGTATGTATTTACTTATGGTGGTACATCAATTTTTTGGCGATCTTCCAATCAAACAGTGGTTGCTACATCTTTCAACCACTCGGAGATACTTGCACTCCATGAAACAACTCGTGAGTGTGTATGGTTGACGTTCATGATACATCATATCCAATCAACATGCGGGCTTCCCTCAGTTACAGAAACACCAACAGTAATTTATGAAAACAATGCTGCATGTATTGATTAAAATAAAGGCTACATCAGAAGTGATAGAACAAAACAAATTTCTCCGATTCTTCTTCTTTTATGAACTCCAGCAAAGTAACGAGATCAATATTAAGAAGATATGGTCTGATGAGAATCTCGTTGATTTGTTCATTAAGTCACTAGCTCCACCAACCTTTGAGAAACTGGCATATGGCATTGGGATGGGCCGAAAGTTAAGCTTAATCTGATCTTCATCAGGGGGAGTTGTGTTCAGGGGGAGCCGCCAGGACATTAAGTGCATTGTACTCTTTTTCCTTAGCTACAGTTTTTTCCACTGTGTTTTCCTAACAAGGTTTTAACGAGACAGTAAATAGTACGTCCAACACCAATCAAGAAATCAACTATTGTACTCTTTTTCCTTCGCCATGGTTTTTTCTCATTAAATTTTCCTGACAAGGTTTTAATGAGACAATGATCTTGATATGGTGGATATTATATATCCAAACGGGAGTGTTGTAAATAGGTGTGGATGTCCAAATCCAAGCTTAGGCCCAAACCCATCTACCCATGCTTATCTCAATGTGGTTGAGAATAAAGTTAATGGTAGGAATGAGTTTGATGTGGCTCAAGTGTGTTACATAAAGCAAATAAGTTGTTTGACTTTGATATTAATCCACCTCTATGGGCCTGTTTGATAACCGGTGAATATTTTGGGACGATTTACCGGTAAATTTGGTCAACCGGGTAAAAACAGGTTTTGGGGAATGGTCAACCAGGTTGAAGATAATTTGCCGGATTCACCTGTGTTTGTTAACATCTTGGGTAAAACTTAGGTAATAGAATTCGCCGAATTAACCGGTGTTTGATAACGTTTTGCATACCTGGTGAATCACAAATAACTATGGGCCATGGACTATTTTAATTTGATATGGGTCATTATCCATTAATATTGGGCTATGGGCCATGTACTTTCACACTGAAACTGAGTTATTTCAATACATATAAGGCAATATCGCATAATGGGCCATCATGGATATTATCCATATCTCAACAAATGTATCAATAATTTAATTTTGAACAATAAAAATTATAATAATAAAATTGTACATAGTTTATGATGAATTTTTTTTATATTTTATCACACTTTTATCCGATATGAAAATTATTGAAAATAAAGACACATAATCAAATAAAGACACATAATTAAATATATCAAAAAAAAAAAATTGTTGCAATATGAAATTATCCAATATGAAAAACATATATTGGATACATTGTTGAAAATTTTATATTACCTTGGATACATTATAACAAAATTGGATAATATCATTCTATGAAAATATTCTATGACAGCCCAATTTATTTGAAATCTTTATTATTAAAAATTTATATACACAATGAAGGGTTTTTTATATTGGTACAAATAATCATGATAAACTTGTTTTATTTTTTAAAACAAAAATAGGCCCTATATAATTTGATAAATATCTATCACATTGTAATTTGTAAACAATTTCTCGTGAGTCTTGAGGAAAATCTGCACCTATTGAACATAATTTAAAACATGATTAGAGATCTGAAACAGGTAACTTCGAAACAGGTAATTTTTATTAATGTCCAGACAAATATTACAAACCCTAATCAGCGTCCCACTAGTGCACTGTCAGGTCATCCCAAGAAGACATTCCCTTTGTATACAAGCAAAATCATGGAAATAATGCCACCCATAAACAATACACAATGTGTACATCCCCATACACACTAGTGAACAGAAAATAGAAACACATAAATACAAACTGCGGTAGAAACCTGTCAGACTGATCCATCAACCTAACCTGGGCATATGACTATGATCCATCAAGAAAATTTAGTTTTAATTGAAAAATATATCGAAATTGATTTGGATCTAGATGGATTCGAACCACCAACCTCTCAATTAATGAGTGCTCTTTCCATTTTGAGCTTATAGATCCACCAAACTTATTTATTTACGAGGCATATACAAAATAATAAATAACCTTACAATCCCCCCCCCCCCCCAAAAAAAAAAAAAATAAATAAATAAAATAAAATAATTATACTGACATAGTTGGCAATACGAACGCATAAGAATTAAGGAGCACTAACGGAAACAAACAAAAAAAATCATTCCAAAATACCAAACACTGTTAATGAGGTGGGCTGAACTGAAGCTTCATTCGCTGAATTGAATAAGGTTTAAGATCCTTCCGAAGAGCTAATTTCCGTCGGCGTGTCATTTCCTCATTCTTATAGGCTAACTATAAGGACCCTGAATCAATGGCTTTCGTAAAGCAATTACATTTCAATAAAATATTCAATTGAAACTATAATTATGCAAGCCAATCATAAGCCCCCAATGAGTATGCAATACTACAGAGGTTCATGTGACAGACCTAGAACTTCGTTAAGTGGAAAAAAATTAAAAACAGGAAACACAGTTTGTTTAGTGGTAGTATGTAGAGAAAGGGGTAGACATTAATAACCATGGACTTCAAAAAAAAAAAAATTAAATGTCTTGAGAATTGAAACAAATTACTAAGAGTTTAAGACTTTAAGCTAACACCAATTTGGCACATAAGGGAATGGAGTTTCAAACATTTTCAAGCTTCAACATACTTTTTGACCCACAGTCCACAAATCAAAGTTATAGAAACCACAATAGTGCAGCCCACATACCTTTATTGCACAAGGTCTAAAACCTAACAATAAACAATAAGAGTCCACTGCTAACTGATATAATGTACCACTGTAAATGCAACCTTAAAATGATTGATAAAAGAATTTACCCCCTTACTGGCAACCAGACATTGATCTTGCCTTTGGGACATTGGTTTATTGTTACAAGCTTCATTTCCCTTTAACACAAAAGAATGAATATCAAGAGCTAACTCACTAAAGTAGCAAGTACAAAATATTTCTAAAAGGACCAAATAAATCTGTTCAGTAATACACGATTTGTGAGCTCACCAATGAAATTCAATTAACGCGAGTATATAAGATACAGTCAGCTGCACCAAACACATCTCCAATGAAAATTGGCCGGCCTGCATCATTTCGCAAACCTGAAAACAAGTTAGTAATTACAAAGAAAAGTATCGCAAACATGTACAAACTAATTAACAGATAAATTAGCAAATCTAATACTAAGGACTTACATGAATGACTTGTATCTTGGACGTATCGTCTGCAGAAAACAATCAGTTTGAAACCAGAACATACTGATCAACATAGACATAATCGCTAAATAAAAAACTAAATCATTGAGAATGCGCAATAACTTTCCCAATAACATACACAATCGATTTAAGCTACACAAAAATATTAGGTGCTTTCCTTTGTGCACATGATAACCAGGTTTCAGAATCTCTTCACTTCAACTCGAGCAAGTACTCATTTCTGGTTCATATTCCAGAATCATTCTGGCAAGTTCAAAAATTGAAGTAATAGATCCAAATTATATTTAATTCAGACGAGGAAAATGCAAATTTCGTTCAGATCTTTATTAGTAATAAGCTAATTAATTGTGAGAAAAATAGGTCTATGAAATCCTAAAGCCAACCTAGGGCTTCCAAAGCTTTCCATTTATTTTGTTTTTAACTTTAATTAACAACTATAAATAAAACGTGAAGCAGAATCGATAAGATTAATTGACAACAATTGTTGATTATAAGTAAATCCCCCAAATCCTAAAGCAAAATTTTTAATTTTGTAAACCCTAGTTCTTTTTACACATAAAAAACACGATATTTTAACAACAATTGTTGATTATAAGTAAATTCAATAACCCTTTTAGCCATGAAAGTAACCACATAAACCCAAATCGTTGATTATAATTCAAAAATCAAAAACCCTAAAAAAAATTTCCAAATCGAAAACCCAACCAAAGAAGAAGAAGAAGAATGAATGAAGAAGAAAGAAGAAAAGAAAGAAAACCTACCAAATCGTCGTAGCAGTAGCAGTAGCAGCAGTTCAACGCTTTTCTTCTTCATCATCGCCATCTCTCTCTCTTCTCTGGTTCTCTTGGTATCGTGAAAAAAAATAAAAAGAATAAAAAGAAATTGGGCTTTATACCCGGCAAATGAAACCGAGTAAATCGGTTGGTGAATTTTACCCAACCCCCCCCCCCCCCCCGGAACCGATTCACCCGGATGAATCCGGGTAAATGGGGTCACGTGCTCGTTTTCGGTAAAAAGTATCCGATGCAAATTTTTGTTATCAAACACAGGCAATTGGTTGGTCAAACCGTGCAAAATCCATTCACCCGGGTGAATAGCCTTATTCACCGGTTATCAAACAGACCCTATATACATACGTATATGATGTACTTGATACAGAAGAAGAGAAGTGAATAATAAGAATCACGTCCACATATCTATCTATGATAGCTATTATGTTTATGTGGTCTTTCTCTCTCATATATCTCTCACATCTAGTTACTTTATATCTTTCATCTCTGCTACATATTAATCTCTAGTCTCTCTACTATTAAGTTGACTTAAATTGTTTCAGTAAACTTAAGTGGTTTTGTTTTTTACCATTTTAAAAATATAGATGAAGAGCAAATGACTGAAATATGTGAATTGGGGGCAATGGAGACCAATAATTTCCACTAATCCGATCCTAAAAGTCTAAAACTTGTGAATACAAAACTACAAATATTGAAGATATGCAAGTATCATGTATACTACTAAGGGGATTGCAGTTATGGAGGTTTTACTGTAGTAGAGATAGAGATTATACTTGCATATCTTCAATAACAAATCAACAAACAAGAAAAATAAAAAAAATTCAAACTTTTCCCTCCAAATGGACAAGTACTACTACTGTACCTCAGGCTCAGAGTCTTTGATGCGCTTCACATGCTCTTCTATATTGCTACCACTTTTAATCAACAAATACTTAGCTTTTCTCAAATAGGAAGATGTATTGTGTTTATGATTGGATCTCTAAACCAAATGGAAATGTTACGGAGTTGTATCAGTGCTTTTTTGTAGGAGGAGAAGACACAAATGCAGTGAGGAATCCTATTCCTAAAGTAAGAAGCCACCCAGGATTAAGGTCTCGATCTCTTTTGATTATTATTCAACAATGTTTTTTTTTTTTTTTTTGGTTACTTCATTCTAAGCAAATGTGGATAGATAAAACTGCATTTATTGCTTGATTACCGTGTTTTGGCAGCAAAACTATAACTCTTAGAGCATTCCCAATAGTAAAAGGGTTTTAAGGGTGCCACATAGGAGAGAGAGAAAAGGTTTTAGCATAAAATTTATTTACCAATGGTTGGTTTTAAAACAAGGGTTAAAATTTAAGGTTTCACTTTTCCCAAAAAATATAGTGTACATTGTGATGAAATCTAATTTTAATTAATAAAATGGTCCTATGTGGCACTTTTAACTCCTTGGCAAATTTGCCAAGGAGATAAAAGTGTTTTGCTTGAAAAGTGTGTTAAAACCCACTATTGGCAAGAGTTTTTTACTAAAAGTTGCTAAAAGTGATTTAAAACCTACCATTGGGAATGCTCTTATTAGTTTCGTGTTTCTATTGTATTTGACTTGACACACCATTGCTGATGTAGATGCTTGTTATGTATTTGATCAAAAGCAAATTCAAAATTGTTCTTCAAATCTAATTAGGCTAGCTTGTTTGATGTGTACAAATCAGTAAATTAATTCACGAAATAGATGTGTCTCTATGCTTGGATGGTATTTTTTGTTTCTTCATAGGTCTCCGGTGTTTGACAGAGTAGTATATGTGTTAGCACATGATATTCATTTCCAAATGCTAATACTAAACTAGTTCTCATCATCTTTCACTCATACCAAACCATTGGCTGCTCGTGCCCAATTTATCGCTACCATTTTGGTAACACCAAATATTGGGTGTAGGTTGTTTACTACCAAATATATTTTGTTTAAGTAAAAGAATGGGAAAAAAAAAACGAAAATCAGTTGGTACACCATGTACTCATCAGCTAGCACTAGTTACGTTAGTCGCTAAGTTGATGCTATTGATAGCACAATGCAATAAAAGCCATTTGTGGACTTCATATAGAGTACAATTACAACCAGTTATACTCTACCAAAATCATACAAGTTGGAGTGTGGGACACTCATTCTTGTCATCCAACATCCTATTATATTGCTTATAAATATGTTGGTTTGGAGTTATACAAATGTTCAATCAAGTTCAACTTCTAATGGAAAAAAACTTACGTAGTTTTCTTCCACGTACCATTTTTCCTTTTTCTATTATCTCTGGTAAGATCCAATGAAGAGATCAGCAGAAGTCAATTTCCCAGAGGATTTTTCCTTGGAGCTGCAACGTCATCGTATCAGGTTGGACGTTGGTTTTCTTGATCTCCTAGTTTTCATCATCAAGTGTAGTTAACTCTTTTTCTTTTCGATGTCAGGTGGAAGGAGCTGTTTTTGAGGATGAAAAGGGTCTAAATAATTGGGACATATTTAGTCACATTCAAGGTGAACTAAATAAAGTAGTCATTTAATGAAAATCAAGATCATTCCATGTGTTTGTTTAATTTCAGGTCTTCTTCTGCCAAAATTTACAGGCAATATTCTAGATGGAAAAAACGCAGATGTCGCCGATGATCATTACCATCAATATGAGGTGGAAACTTACATTTTAGTTACGAGTACCAAGTACCAACAAATATTATGCTAATTTTTAATGATCAAAACAAATAAACTAATTTTGCATGTTTACAAACAACAAAATTGTGTTTTTTGAATTTTAAGTTTTGCCACGTGAAAAGGTAGTTTCGCCATTATGAAAATATGGATGCCTTGACTCTGGTGGGTTGACTGACAGTCAAGTGACGAAAAAAGGACCATTTACTAATAAACAATAAAGATTGAATTAAATACTAATTACCCATCTTCTAAATGGACCAAATACAAAATAACCTTTTTTTTTCCTCTTATACAGGAAGACTTTGAATTGATGCATTCACTTGGCATAAACTCATACCGTTTCTCTATATTGTGGACAAGAATATTACCAAGTAAGCCAACCACATTGGCTGACTTCATGTCGTCTACAGAAACCATTTGTTTTATTTTCAAAATCAAGTTAGAACTAATATTTTTGTTAACTCAGGGGGTAGATTTGGAGACATAAATCCTAGTGGTATCAAGTTCTACAACAAGTTAGACAGTCTCCTACTCAAAGGTAATACAACTATCTATCTATCAATCATGCTACTTATGATCATATTTAAGATAAATTGCTCTTGATTACAAAATGTTTAAGGCAGGGATTGAACCATTTGTGACAATTAGCCGTCATGATACACCGCAAGAACTTGAAGATAGATATCAATCATGGGTTAGCCCTCTAATACAGTGAGTTCAATAATATACTCTCTTTTTTTCATTTGTAATTTGAATGGATTTTAGTTAAAGCTGACCATGTTTAATTCTCTTGCAGGGATGATTTTGAATATTATGCTGATATATGTTTTAGAAACTTTGGGGACCGAGTGAAGTACTGGATTACGATCAATGAGCCAAATCTGTTCAGTGATTTGGCCTACATGCGAGGAATTTACCCACCTTCTAGATGGTCACCACCATTTGGAAATTGCTCATCTGGCGATTCAGATACAGAACCTTTAATTGTTGTTCATAACATGATATTATCACACGCTAAAGCAGCTAACATCTATAGAAAATACTATCAGGTAGACAGGTACCTATGCCAAGTTTATTTAATTATGCATGGCCATGCAATGACGAATGCTAAGGGGTCGTTTGTTTTTCATTAAGCAGTCTGAATGACTGAACTTAAGTGGGTGGAACGAATGAAGCACTGAGACCGAATGAAGCACTGAATGACTTAATGTGTATTAAAAACTTAACAAGTATTCAAGCCATTAAGTGCTTAACCAAAGAAAAAACAAACGACACCTAAGTCTATTTATTTACGGGTATTGTGTAAGATGGCTAGATAACCTGGCCTTTATTTTCTGCAAATTGTTACTGATTTCAAATTTGCAAATTTACAAGGTCAAACAAGGAGGATATATTACGATTATGCCACATGCAGAAATGTTAGTACCTATTAGTGATGCTGAAGCGGATCGGGAAGCTGCCAATAGGGCTATGGCTTTTAGTGCCCCCTGGTAATTTGCGTTACTAAACTCTTGACTAAAACTTAAACAAAGATCTCTCCAAAGAAAATTTATATACACTAAACACTGCAAAAGGTTGAAGTAGTTGCTTTAAAGCTTCTAATTTGCATTGACTAGTGGCATTACAATTATGGATAAACAGGATTTTAGATCCTCTCTTACATGGTGATTACCCTCCGGAGATGCGACAATATCTTGGAGATCAATTGCCAACATTTTCCCCAGAGGAAGTGAATATTGTGAAGGGTAGTATTGATTATATTGGGTTTAACCATTATTCAACTCTCTACGCAAAGGACTGCATTCAATCCAGTTGTGATTCTGGAATTAGCCGTGCTATCCAAGGCTATGTGTACATCACGGGCGAAAGAAATGGAACACTCATTGGAGATGTGGTACTTCCTAAACATTCTTATCGTATTTATTCTTATCATGAATGACTTCAATCCTCCTGGGTATATGTTGACGAGATTAGTTGTTTCTAAAACTCCTTATTGACAACTGAACAATTATTAAATTGTTTTGAAAATGACAATCTCATCTTTAGAATGATTAAATCTAAATGGTACACAAAACCATCATTATCAGCAACTGTAGAGCAATGACACTCTGCACCTTTTTTCTTTCAAATTGAGTTCCATTTTTTCAATCATTGAATAGACAGCATTTCCAAGCTTCTTTGTGGTTCCTGAAGGCCTGGAGATGCTAGTTGAGTATCTAAAGACGAGATACAACAACAAGCCTATGTTCTTGCTGGAGCATGGTGAGTAAAATGCAAAAATAACTTTCATCTTGTTAGTTAAGACTTAAGATGTCCTTGGTCCATTGTAGGGCTCAACTGACTGGTAGTGAACCTATGTACAGGAATGGCTCAAGGAAATGAACCCATTGAGCTACATAATGAGTTACTGCATGATATAAAGCGTGTGAATTACCATAAAAGATATCTTGCTTCCCTTGAGAGAGCAATAAGGTAAGTAAATTATTATCAATGGTTCAACAAATTGTACTCATTTGATATTCTAGTGATCGATATCAATTGAAACATGTTGACAGGAATGGAGCAGATGTTCGAGGTTATTTTGTGTGGTCATTGATAGACAATTTCGAATGGGATTATGGTTATAGTTTAAGATTTGGTCTCTATTACATTGATTATCAATCACTAAAGCGCATACCAAAATCATCTGCAAAATGGTATAGAAATTTTCTTACCAATGATGCATATGTTGATCAACCCGCAGGAAACAAAAGAATTACCTATGGTACTGAAAGAGGGACAGAACTCGACATGTAGACCAATGTTAGTTTTTACTGTTGATAATATTGTATTCAATCTATTCTAAATTTAATAATTCACCTTGCTTGTGGATGTGTGTTGTATTGTATTTTTTTTACCAAAGGCAATATCATGTGTTTGATCAAAGGCCAATTATAAATTGTTTGATCTAATTAGGCTCAGTTTGTTTGATGTGTAAAACTACAAAGGGAATTCATACCAAGCCGTTGGCCGTCACTGTCATACCTCGTATTTGAATGGTACTTAACTTAGTGAAAACCTTAAAACCCTAAAAATAGCGGCAAACCCTGGGCGATTGACCTTTTTTTAGGGTTTGGTCTTGTTTTCTTAATGCAATCCTTACAGAATCCTCCAGGGGTTGAGGGAGCCCTGAGGGAATCTCGTACTACTCCTTCCTTTTCATCCCTTTTCAAGAACTTTTCACCAAAACCTTTGGATCTTACACCTGCTACCTTTCATACGTTCAAAAAAAGATTGAAAACTTGCCATCTCTTTCAGTCGTCAAGATATTAAACGCAACCAAAACATAATTGTATCTCACTATATTGTACTTAAATTTTCTTCCCAGAAGCCTACCCTAGAGGTGATTCGGGTTTGTATCACTCGAGATTGAAATGTTTCTGGTGGTTTTACTCTAGGAATCATTGATCCTAGGCATGTCCTTGTAACTTTTGAATCTGATACTGAGATCATCAAAGCTTTATCTAGGCAAAACAACTCTTTCATGGGGATCAGGTTCAAACTTTTCCGTTGGCAATCCGGATTCAACCTAAAAAAAGATCCATCTTTAGCAGTTTGGGTTGATCTACCAAACCTTCTGTTGAATTTTTTTCATCCTTTTCTACTCAAACCTATTCGTGATGAACTCGATATTTTTCTCTCAATTACCAAGGATACCATCTGCCGTACTAAGCCAGGAGTGGCCAAAATATGTGTGGAAATGAATATTCATGAAGCTATGCCAGAATCAATCTGGATTGAAAGTCCCAATCTCATGTCAGGATTCTGGCAGCCCATACACTACCTTAACTTCCTTTATTGCTCTCACTGCAGTAAAATTGGGCATTCATGGGAATTTTGCAACAAAAGGAAGCAAAAATAAGTCAATAAAGGAAAGACGGTTACTACATCAGAAAAGCAAGTTCAAGCCAAATCCACCAGTGGACACAACTGGTAAGTCCAAAGATCAAAACAAGCCTACAAAGCAGTCATTCCGTAAAGAGTAAATCAAGACACAACAGTTGTATCTAGTGGTTCAAAAGATTAAGAAGGAAGAGAAGTCATTTAACAACCATCAACTCAAACCATTGTTGTACCTCAGCTTGGTTCCACTCCCACTATAATGCAACCTGCAAACAGGACAACAGTTCAAAATCTGTTATTAACAATTTCAAATTCATTTGAATTGTTAGAGCATGCAGAACAACAAACAATAGAAAAGCTCAACCATTCATCTGATATCACATTAGGTGAGGAACAAGCTAAAGAAGAAGAAGTTATGCCAAATATACTGCAACCCATACAAGCAGCACACAGTTCAGAAGAGTCAGTTTTGGTGGATAGTATAATAGCAAGTAATGGTTCAGAAGCTAAAGAACCAGAGCATGCAAGCTAGGATATGGAGACAGAATCTACAATTTTGCACTCTGAGGTGGTAGTTGCACATATAGTGAATTCAGTGATTATAGATCCTACTCTAGAGGCTCAGATAGTTCCAGTAAATATACATGTTTTGGCACAAGTTAAGCCTCTTCCAATGCTCACAGGTCATGCACATGGTGATATCTTCATAATGTCACATCAGGCAAGCATTGGATCCTTTGAAGTACCGCAGGAAATAGAAGACCCAACAATGCAGCATGAGCTACAGCCAGATATACCACCACTACGTACTTCTCACCAATGAGTCAGAAGGGGAAAAAGAAGAGTGTCAGGTTATTTTCACATATGGATCAGATTCTGAAGTTATATGCAATTCAAGGAAGACTCATATTATGCAAGTAAGGTCAAAGGCCTATGGTACTTCATCCTCAGCTAAAAAAGGTTTTAAATGTTGCAAGAATTACTGATTTGGAATGCAACAAGAATAGGGAACAAAGAGAAAAGAAGAAGAATAAAAAATCTTGTTCGAGCACACTCTCTTTTTATGTTAGTTATTCTTGAACCTATGATTGAAGCCCAAAGAAGACTAAAGATTTCATGGATAACAGGGTTGAATAACTTCATTTCTAATGAAAACAGTGGTGGCAAGGTGTGGATTTTCTGGGATGACTTTGTTAATGTTGCTATGGTTTTTAATCCTCTTTTGTTTATGCCAAGTGCCTAAATAATGAAAAAATTCCATTGTGGGAGGATTTAATACAGTTTGGAGTAGCATCTCAGGTACGGGGATTTCAATACAGTGCTAGAATCCTCAGAAAGATTAGAAGGGGTACAACCTTCTATGAGATCCATTGAGGATTTCAATGACTTTATTCTCACTGCTGGTTTAATGGATTGTTGTATTAACCTATTTCTAGATTAATGCATCAACAGGGTCAGGTCGCTTGGGAGACTTGACCAAATGGGAATGTTTGGGATTGGGGTGGCTGCACCTCGTTGAGATCGAGATTGCCTACGTACTCTAGTTCGAGGGAATTGAACCTAGAGATCAAGCCATCGTAGTTCTGTTTATATAGAAGATAGAAGGGCGTGGATCATGGATCTTGCAGATTATCCGCCATCATAATGAGGATTAATTGTGTAACGAATGAGGAGCGTCTCTGTGTATTAATTGTGTAACTGACGAAGATATTCTGTGCATTGAATAGTAGCAAGTATGAGTAGGTCGCTGCTGGTCTGGAGGTCGAGTCGTTGTGGTCGAGCTGTTGGGAGGTCGGCGTCGTAGCGACCTGATGGATGGATGACTGTGCCACGTGGCTGCTTTTGATTGGCTGGAGTATGTAGTACCCCTACATAAGCCCCCTCTTTTTAGGTTGGCTGTGAAAGGCGGGCTGAAAAGACTTAATGCACCAATCGATGTTGATTTGAGTTTAACTTTTTGAATTTGTACACGTGGCAGTCATGCAGCGATGCCTGGGATAATCATGGCGCTCTTACGGGGAAGTGGAGAAGTTTTATCGAGCAGTTAGATGCGTAGTTATGGCAACTGAAGCACGTTTTGCTCGATTGGATATCTTGTGTACACGTGGATTGATCCAACGGTGGATGCGAACCGTTTTCGTGAGTGGGGAATAACTGCAATGCATATGGATGCTTTGGTAGATCTTAGCCGTTCATCTGTTTCGAATCGATGGCTGAAATTGGTCGTGCTACAGTATATAAGCTGTACTTACGTTGAGAAGGGTTTACCTATCTCGCCTTTATTTGAATTGCTGCCGCTTTTTGCCTTGCGATCTGAAGAGATTTGAGAGCTCGTGAGGTTTGTTTTCTTTCCTTTCTTTTCTTTGATCTTCTGTTTTCTTCTGATTTGTTATATACTGCTTGAGAGAAAGATGTCAGAAGGTAGTGATTCTCAAAATGATAATCTGAGTGGTGGTGGTGAGGAGATTGAGTCTGAGAATACTCAATCTGACACTCCGTCTTCTGTGCGTGGTGAGGAGATGGATAGCCCCCAGAGTAGTGGTTCTCATGGGCCAGACTCTTCTGATGATGAATTGGTAGAGGGAGACGATGGTGCATTTTGTAGAGTTGTGAATATGGATTATGTCCATAGGCATTTTGCTGTTAGGAGGGTTTATGATCTTAGATCGATTAGGCATTTGGAGATTAGATTTCTGGGAGATCGGTTGCTTTCTCCTGACTATCGACCCAATAACCCATCGTCTACTGTATTTACTTTAAACCAATTTCGTGCTGGGCTGAGATTGCCATTGTCTCGGCTGGCGGTTGACCTGTTGAATGCTATAGGTCGAGCCCCTTGCCAGATGAATGGTAATTTCTGGCGAAATATGAGGGTAATTGATGACCTCAACAAGCTGCATAGGTGGAACATTTCTGTGAAGGATGTACTGAACCACTTCAGCTTTAAACGTTCTTCCAAGGTTGAACTTTCGGGCTATAACATGCAAGTTAGGCCAGATCGTTTGCCTTTGATTTATCCAGTAAGCAGCGAGCAATGGTGGAAAGAGCCCATGCTGCTTACTGGGTCAATTGTTGAAGGAGATATCCAGTTGCGTCATATGACTAGAAATGACGCTCGTAAGTTTGTGGTCTTTAGTTCTAGGGTTGTTGACCTTTCTTCCTGTACTTGGACTTGACTACTGTTTATTTTTGTTGCAGCGATCAGGGACGATCATTTAGTAAGGAAGAACGATCTGCAATCTGCTCTCAACAACTTTGGTAATTTGAGTGACCGGCGGAAGATCGAGTTCCTACCCCATCTAAAGGATCATTTTACTCCTAAAGGTGGTCCGAAGACTGTTTGGGACGAGCTCGAGAGGAGGAAAGCTTTGAAGAAGACTTTTATGGCTTCGGTGCATAAGTCTGGTGGGCGATCTGGAAGCAACTCGCGAGGTGGTGATAGTGAGGGAACTGGGGGTAGCTCGAGGCAGGGGGACAGAGAACGTTCTGCCAGTGCAACTCGGAGGTCCGATAAGGAGCGACCTCTTAGGCATGAACGAGCTGTGGAGGGGGAGCCGCAAGTGGAGAGGGAACGGTCTGGTGGTAATGTGGCGACGAGTCCTCCAGTTGCAGGTCCGCCCGCCTCGCTTCCCAAGTTATCTGGATTGGCTGGGAAGAAGAGGTCTTTCTCGGGGAGCCTCAAGCTGACGGAGCTTCCAACTATGCCAGCTCCTGTTGCTTCGATGCCTGTGACTTCTCCTGGAACGTCTGTTGTGTCCAGGAAGACTGCTGCTCGGCCTTTGCATAAGGGCAAAGGTATTTTGTCTGAATTCCGGCCCGGGCCATTTGATTATTTGGATGGTCGAGGAGAGAAGCATGTCGTGTATGATAACGACAGTGCTATCGATGACCCTTGCGTTGCCCGGGCTGTGAATGAGGGTATCGTCCTGGCCGCTGATGCCCAAGCAGTGAAGTCACAGCCCTTGCTGGTGACCTGCTCGAAGATCAACTCGGCCCTTTCTTTGGTGAGTTTGATCATGAGTAAAAGTTACTTTATTTACGTTTGGACATTCAGGTTAAACTCTGTTGTTGCTTGCAGCTCAATGCCAGCTTCCAGGAGGTGCGTATGGTCGCTGAGATTGGGGCTCAGGCTGACATTGAGTTGAAGCAGCTCAATGACAAGCTTGAGCAGGTGAAGAATATTGCTGCTGTTGCTGAGTGCAAGGTGAAGGACAGGGATATGCAGGTTGCGGCGCTGAAGGAGACGGTGGAGCAGCTGAAGGAGACGGTGGGACAGCTGAAGGAGCGCAACGCTGCTTCTGAAGCTTCTGTTGAGTACTGGCAGAGGGTATGTCAGGAGAATGAAGCGGCGTGGAAGGCTTACTGCGAGCAGGTGTTGAAGGCTATATCTGGGTCGCCCGAGGGAGAGGAGACGCGAGGTGGTGGTGAAGAAACTTTGACAGCAGCTCAGGACACCTTGATGGGCCCTAGCGACCAGGTCGCTGGTGATGTTACAGATGGTGGTGTTTCCGGCGAGCTGCCTGCGCAGCAATGAACTTGCCCTGGTTCCCATTTTCTTGTATTGGGTAACCTTGTGCAAAGTTTGCTTCTTGCACTCCTTCTTTTCCCTTTCTTGTATTGGGTAACCTTTTGCAAGGCTTGCATTCCTTGTTCTTGGGCTTGCTTCTAGAGCGTTGTAATTAGAGCCCCCTTGTGAACCTTTAGTGTACCTTCATTTGTCTTTGGTATTTAACAGCAGTATTCCGTTTTTACTTTGATGAATTTGTAAGAAACATTGTGAACAGCTAGTTTCCAGGGAGTCCTGGTAGCTCGTTCAGAAGGCAGGTAGACGAGATGAATGGCTGCAAGCAGGACGTACTGAAACAGTTCCTCTTGTATGCCTTAGATTTTGTGGTTGTACCTGTAATCGTTAGAATCTCATCAAGTAAAAAATGAATTCAACTTTTTACCTTATATCGTTGGTCCTAGTTGTTTGCCTGCTTGAATGGGACCTGCAGACAACAAGTGGTAATCGTGGTGTTGGGAGACCAGGTCGCATATAGTTTAGTTGTGTTGTGCTTAGGTCGTGGGAGGGGAATGACCAATGCACCAAGTTAAGTTGTTAATGATGTAACTTAACAAATTTTAGATTATCAAAAGGGACTAGATTTTTGATAACTGGAGGTCGAGGTAGTCGACATTTACTAGCCATTCATGTTTGAGCAGAGATGAAGGCAAAAGTGAGTTTATTCATTGAAATGTAACGAACAGATGCTTACATTTCATTGATGAAACTTTTTTAAATGATAAGCATTCCATGGGTTCTTGATGATCTCCCCTTCTGGTGTTTGAAGACGATAAGAACCGTTGCTCTGGACCTTTGTGATAATGTAAGGGCCTTCCCAATTGGCGTTTAGTTTGCCAATAGTGTCCTTTCTTTTGTTAGTGAACATTTTCCTTAGGACTAGTTCCCCTGGCTGGAAGGATCTAGGTCGCACGCCTTTGTTGTAAGCTCGCTTTAGTCTTTGTTGGTATTGTTCTAGCTTTATGGCGGCATGGTTTCGTCGTTCTTCGAGGAGGTCGACCCCAAACGACCATACTTGATTGTTGAGTTCAGTATCGACCAGAAGTGATTTGGTCGTTCCAAATGTTAACTCGGTGGGAATGACTGCCTCAACTCCGTAGCATAGGCTGAAAGGTGACATCCCAGTGGACGTACGAGGTGTTGTCCTATAGGCCCATAGGATGTTTTCCAATTGCTGTGGCCATTGATCGTGCTGGTCTTCGAGTTTCTTCTTTAAGTTATTTAAGATCTGTCGATTTGCAGCTTCGACCTGGCCGTTAGCTTGTGGGTATCTTGGAGTTGACCTTGAATGCTCGATTTTCCACAGTTCGTAGAATGCCTTGATATTCTTGCCGACGAACTGAGTGCCATTATCAGTGACTACACGTTTTGGTAATCCAAATCTTGTGATGATGTTTTCCCACATGAATCTTTGGACATCCTTTTGGGTAACATTGGTTAGTGCGACAGCTTCTACCCACTTAGTGAAATAGTCCACGGCCACAAGAACGAACCTCTTTTCAGACTTCTTCTCTTTGATTAGGGGGCCCATGATGTCAAGCCCCCACATGTGGAATGGCCATGGTGCAGTGATGTTGATTAGATCATTCGGATGTTGGTGTTGCTTATCGGCAAATCGCTGGCACTCTTTGCACTTCAAGACGAATTTCTTAGCATCTTCCTTCATTCTTGGCCAGAAGTATCCTTGGCTGATTGCTTTATGGGCTAAGGTACGACCACCGGAATGGTTTCCACATTCCCCTTCGTGGATTTCTTGAAATATCATCTGGCCTTGCTTGGGGATGAGACATCGTAGTAACAATCCAGTTGCAGACTTTCTGAAGAGTTTACCTTCATGGATTCTGTACATGTTTACTTTATGTAGCAACTGACTGGCTTCCTTTTTGTTGGATGGTAAGACGCCAGTCTGAAGGTAAGCCATGAAAGGTTCCATCCAAGTTCCTTGGATGTCCTCTGTAGTTGTCTCTAGTAGATCCAAGATTTGATGAACTTCTTCTTCTTTTAATAGGTATGCGGGCTGTGTATTGATGGCAATAGTGAGAGCCCGCGGCCTGTCTGACTCGATCTTGGATGCTAAGAATGCTAGTGAATCAACATGTCTGTTGTCATCTCTAGGTATGTGATCAATTCTGAAAAAGCTGAGTTTGCTGATGAGCTCTTGTGCTTTGTTGGCATATCTGATTAGGTTAACCCCATTGATCTGATAATTGTTGGTAATCTGATTGACTACCAATTGTGAATCACTGTAAACCTTGAGGCGAACTGCCTGTAGCTCGATGGCCATCTGTAGGCCCTGGATCAGTGCTTCATACTCGGCCTCATTATTGGAGGTCGAGAAGTCTAGACGAGTTGATCTCTCGAGCTGTGAACCTTCAGGGGAGATTAACACAGCACCTATGCCACTGCCGTTGGAATTGTGGGAACCATCTACGTATAGCTGCCAAGTGTCTGGAGGGTTGTCTTGGACCTGTCTTGTTTCAGGTTCTGGTTCCCAATTGACATCCTCTGCTGGGTAGTCTACTAAGAAATCTGCGACGATCTGACCTTTGACGGCCTGGCGTGAGACGAACTCAAAGGTGTAATCGCCCAGCTCGGCTGCCCATCGAGCCATACGACCTGTTTTGTTTTTCTTTTCCAGTATGTGGCGTAATGGCTGATCGGTGATTACTTTTACAGTGTGGGCTTGGAAATAAGGTTTGAACTTGCATGCAGCGTAAAGTAAAGCTAATGCTAACTTCTCTAGAGGTGTGTACCTTATTTCGGCCTGTTGTAAGACCTTGCTTGTGAAGTAGATATGTCGTTCGACTTGATTGTCCTCCTTGAAGAGTACTGCGCTGATGGCAAAATCTGAAGTTGCGAGGTAAACGCCTAGTATATCACCATCGTTGGGTTTAGTGAGAACTGGTGGAGTAGACAGATATGCTTTGAGATCGTTGAAGGCCTTCTCACATTCTTCTGTCCACTCATATGTAGCCCCCTTCTTTAGGATGTGAAGCATTGGCCGACATTTGTCTGAAGCTCTTGAAATAAATCTGTTCAGAGCTGATACCATCCCGTTGAGTTTCTGAATTTGCTTTTTTGTTGTTGGGCTTGGCATGTTTATCAGGGCTCTGATCTGGTCTGGATCTGCTTCAATTCCTCTTCTGGTAACTAGGTATCCAAGGAATTTGCCTGATGCAACTCCAAATAGGCACTTCTCTGGATTAAGACGCATTCTGTATTGTCTCAACCTTTGGAATGCCTGGTCGAGATTGTACAAATGGTTCTGCTGCTCACTGCTCTTCACTAGCATATCGTCTATGTAGACCTCCATTGTTCGACCTAGGAGGTCGTCGAACATTCTGGTGACCAGCCTCTGGTAGGTCGCACCTGCATTCCGCAACCCGAATGGCATAACTTTATAGCAGAAAATACCTTGTTCTGTTGTGAAGGAGGTCTTTTCTTGGTCAGGGTCGTACATTGGGATTTGGTTATACCCTGAGTATGCATCCATAAACGATAGTAGTTCGAAACCACATGTCTGATCGACTAGCCTATCGATTCGTGGCAGTGGGAATGAATCTTTAGGACAGGCGTTGTTCAAACTTGTGAAGTCGATGCAGACTCTAGTTTTCCCATTTTTCTTTAAGACTGGTACGATGTTGGCTAGCCAGTCTGGGGTATCGACTTCTCTGATGAAGCCAACCTGTTTAAGTCTGCTTATTTCTTCATTGACAGCATCGTGAAATTTGGGAGCAAGTCTCCTTGGTTTCTGCTTTACAGGTCGATAATTGGGATTGACCCGTAACTTATGGCATGCAATTGATGGATCTATTCCGGGCATATCGATATACGACCAAGCGAAAACATCTTTATTAGTTGAAAGGAAATTTACAAAGTTTTGGAACTTATCTTCTTTCAACTCAACACCTACATAGACATACCTTGGGTCCTCATCTGACCCAATATTCACTCGCACACCTGGATCTGTACTGCCGAGATTAAGCTTGGGGGAGCTTGCTTGCTCCTTCTGTAATTGCTATTTAGCAGGTTCAGTCTTCTCTTTGGATGGGCTGTTTGACTTGTTGTTGCCCTCTTGAGCCTCTGTTGTGATCGGGCTCTTTCCTTTGTTGTCAGCCTCCTTGGTTCCAGAAGTGGATGGATTTGAAGGTGGCACAGCTTCTATAATGACGTGGCATTCTTGTGCGACATTCTGATTGCCGCGAATTTCCATTATCCCATGAGGGCCAGGATAGCGGAATACTTGGTGATAGGTCGATGGGACTCCCCTCATGGCATGTATCCACTTTCGACCCAGAATTGCGTTGTATTTGCTTGGGATGTTGACAACGCTGAATTTGGCCGTGACGACGACCTTGTCTTCTTTCTTGCCCGCGGTGACGGGCAATATTATTTCTCCCTTAGGATCTTCCCTGGAATGGTTGAATCCTAAGACTGGGGTGAAGTTAGGGAGGAGCACTGAATCGGGCAACCTCATGTCTTTGAATGTCCTGTACATGAGAATGTTGCAGGACGCTCCAGAGTCAATAAATACTCTCTTCACAGTGTAATCTGCTATTCGCAGCTCAATGACTAAGGCGTCATTGTGAGGACTAACCACCTTGTTGAGATCGTCCTCAGTGAATGTGATGTCTGAATCTTGGCGAGCAGGGATGTTGATACGAGCTGCTCGCCCAGTGATAGAGTAGACATGGTGGAGATGCTCTACTCGTCGCTTCTTGTCTCTTGAAACCGGAGTGGGGTAGGTTTCATCAATCATGTAAACCACATGATCGTTAGATTCACTGTCACTATCTACATTATTTGCGACCTTCTTGTTGATCTGGTCGCGTAGGTCACCTGTTGGACCTAGACGCTGTGAGAGGCTACGCCCTCTGCTGCGGACTGGGCTTGCGGAGGCCGTTCTAGCCTTGCTGTTGGCTCTTTTGGGAGAGCGGGAAGGCGTTCTGGATTGCTTCCTTGCTCTCTTGGCTGTGGCATCCTCATTCCTTCCGAGGATCCAATTGTTGAGCCTTTTTTCATCGGCCCATGTTTGGAGTACGCGTTTCAGAACGCGACAGTCATCTGTTTGATGACACCGTACCTTGTGAACTTTGCAGTACGGGCGACCAGACGTATCCTCCAGCTGTGTGGAGATGGGGACCTTGCACCAATGGTTGTGCTTGATCCGCTCATAAATATAACCGGCTGGACGCGTGAACCGGTGATATTCTCGTTGCTCTGTGGGCAACGATTTAGCTCTAAACCTCTTTCCGTCAGAACGAGGTCGCTTGGTTGAATCAGTCTCCACATTGTTGACTACGTGATTCTTTTCCCTCCCAGTGAGGGCTTCTTCAAGCTTGATATATCTGTCGACTTTCAGATATAGCTCGTCTAGTGATGATGGTCTCTTCATGGCTAGAGACTTGTAGAGGTCCGATCCCTGGATCAGACCATGAGAGAAGGCAATGGTTGCGAAGGTCTCGTGCTCCTTCGCGAAGTCCTGGATGGAGTGTAATTCAGATTTAAATCGAACAAAGAATGTGCTAAGAGACTCACCATTCTGCTGCTTGATTTTAAATATTGAATCGATGGTGACGGGGCGTTTCTTGTTGTGGATGTAAAAGATGACAAATTGTTTCTCGAGCTCTGCAAACGAGCTGATGGATCCTGGTTTCAATCGGTGAAACCAGTCGAGAGCCGGTCCGGTGAGGCTGGACTGGAACAGCAAACACAAAAGGTGATCTTCTTTGATCAATGGAAGGGACTTCCGGAATCCCTTGACGTGGTCGGTTGGATCTCCGACTCCTGCATATTGGTCAAACTTGGGGGCATTTAGCTTGTTAGGCAAATCGTGCTCCAGGATTTCCTTGGAGAAAGGAGATTCCTGGAACTGTTGGAGGGACTGAACGGCAATCTGCTCCGCAGTGTGGTTCTTGGAGCGGTATTGAGCCTGGGAGGCTTTGAATTCTGCTAGTTGCTGGCTTAGCTGCTCGTACTTTTGGTTGGAGTCATCAATAGGAATGACTCCATGTCCGCCATTTTCACCTTGTGCGGGATTGGTAGTTTGCGCAGCTCTTAGCTGTGCGTTTTCTTCCTGAAGACTTCTGATTTGGTCTTGCAGGTCCTGTATGGTAGTCATTGAGATGGATGAATTTGGAAAGGGTTATGAATTTTTGAGTTGGGTGGGAGGGTTGGATTTTCGATATGATCGAATTCCTTTGAGTCGGCGCCAAATGTATTTAACCTATTTCTAGATTAATGCATCAACAGGGTCAGGTCGCTTGGGAGACTTGACCAAATGGGAATGTTTGGGATTGGGGTGGCTGCACCTCGTTGAGATCGAGATTGCCTACGTACTCTAGTTCGAGGGAATTGAACCTAGAGATCAAGCCATCGTAGTTCTGTTTATATAGAAGATAGAAGGGCGTGGATCATGGATCTTGCAGATTATCCGCCATCATAATGAGGATTAATTGTGTAACGAATGAGGAGCGTCTCTGTGTATTAATTGTGTAACTGACGAAGATATTCTGTGCATTGAATAGTAGCAAGTATGAGTAGGTCGCTGCTGGTCTGGAGGTCGAGTCGTTGTGGTCGAGCTGTTGGGAGGTCGGCGTCGTAGCGACCTGATGGATGGATGACTGTGCCACGTGGCTGCTTTTGATTGGCTGGAGTATGTAGTACCCCTACAATTGTCGATATAGGGGAACCAAGTACACTTGGTGTAATAATCAGCAAGGTGCAAATAGGAAGTGGGCAAGATTCAACAAACTTCTTATGAATGCAGTATGGGCAGCTGAGTTCCCATCCTTGGAGGTACAACACCTTCCCAGAGCATGCTCAGATCACTTTCCTCTACTTGTATCCAATGTTAGTACATCCCAAACTCATGGCCCGCATTTTTTTTTATTCAAGAGGATGTGGACAAGTCATGAATGATTTATAGAATTCATTGTGGACAATTGGTCTTTAGCTGGATATTCACCTTTTCCTCTGATCAATTTAGAGATGGGGATTAGGAATATAATATCAAGGCTCAAATGGTGGAATAAGGAAATTTTTGGGAACATCCAAAAAAGCTACAAGGGTTAGAGGACAAAATTACAGAGATTGAATTCAATTTGATCACAGCATGGGATGAGAAGCTTCATATTGACCTCAAAAAACATCAGGCACTATATCAGCAAGCATTGATTCAGGAAGAACAATTCTGGCAAGAGAAGTCAGGAGACAAGTGGTTTATGGAAGGGACAAAGAATACTAAATATTTTCATGCCAGTGTGATAGCTAGAAGGAAAATACAAGAGGAAAAACTCTTGCTGACTGAAGATCCTAATCTTTGGTGTGAGGATTTGGAGGAGATACATGAAACTACAGTAGCCTTTTTTCACAAGCAACTTGTCACACCCCGATTTTTGATAAATGAATATTCACTAAATTAATAGCAAATATTCATAGACAAAAGCCAAAGTGTGAACGAGTCGATCCCACATGGGACCTAGACAGGCAAGAACATTCAAAGCAATAGACTACAAAGGATCTTAAACTACTCAAGTGCATTTATTATCTTCAAATTCATAAATACCCCAAATAAAATATCCAAATAACAGTAGTAAGATAGCGATCTAGGCAAGCGCCACAAAAAAAGGGAGCACAAGAATCAAAGCAGGCAAGGGCGTGTGAAGGTTGAAAAAAAAAAGTGAAAGACAGCTCCAAATGAAACTCCCAACATAATAAATTAGACAGTCTCTAAAACTGAAATAAATACTGAGTTCAAAGATAAAGATGGGACTGAGAGGGCTATTATCTAGATGGATCGTTGTGAGACAGTATTTAGGAGAACGACTCTTACTGAAGAGGAGAAATTGGAGTTATTTATGTCTTGAAGTTAATTAATATGTTTGAAGTTTTATTATTGATCCTTGTAGTCTATTGCTTTGAATGTTTTTGCCTATCTGGGTCCCATGTAAGGCCACACCGATCACATCCTGGCATTTGATTTATGAATATTTGTTATTTATTTAGTGAATATTCATTTCAAAAATTGGGGTGTGACAGATTGGTATCAGAGTTTTAGACGGATCCTCGAAATGTGGAGTTGGGTTTCTCAGAAATTTGGAGTTGGATGTCAAATTGGTGTTATTCTTTGATGCAAGTATTAATTGATATCTTTTCTTGGTTATTTAAAGGTGTGGCAAAGAAAGGAAAAAAATCATGGCAATGGCAACGACAATGATGAGCATGAGGAGGAACTCGTAGTAGAGCAAGTTACTGGACAGACGGTAGTACAATTGAATGAGGAACTGGTGACCAGGTTGATTCTGGGTATGCAAAGAAGCCAGGGGGACCCATTTGCTCGTAGAAACAAGGAATTTGATGCTTTGGGAGGTATTAAATTCAATGTTACTGATGGGACTGAGAGTGCTATTATCTGGATGGATCGTTGTGAGACAATATTTAAGAGGATGACTCTTACTGAGGAGGAGAAGTTGGAGCTATTTATGTCTTGATGTTAATTAATATGAATGAAGTTTTATTATTGGTCCTTGTAGTCTATTGCTTTGAATGTTTTTGCCTATCTGAGTCCCATATGGGGCTGACCCGATCACATCCTGGCATTTGATTTATGAATATTTGCTATTTATTTAGTGAATATTCATTTATCAAAAATCGGGGTGTGACACAACTGAGCTCTGAAGGATGGAAGTACAATGAAAATCTTCTATATGTAATACCTCACTGCCTAGATGATGAAGACAACAGGGGCATGGTGGCCTTGCCAACAATGGAAGAAGTTAAAGCAACAGTCTTCAGCATTTCAACTAATAGTGCCCCTGGATCAGATGGTTTGACTGCACATATCTATCAAGTGTGCTGGGAGGTGGTTAAGGAGGACATCCTAAAAGCAACTATTTTTTTTTTCTGGACACGTTATTCCCTCATCCTTTTTTATCCTATTTGTCCAACTTTATCTGCACGATCCCAAAAAAGGATAATCCAGTGACCTTGGCAGACTTCAGACCCTTTAGTTTATGTAATGTTAGTTATAAAAAAATTTCTAAGCTTCTTACATTGAGACTAACATCTCTTATGCCCAAGCTTATTTCTCCTAAACAAGGGGCTTTTCTAAAAGGCAGGCTCATTACTGAGAACATATGTCTGGCACAGGAAATGATGCTCTACATCAACAAGAAGGTGAGACGAGGGAATATGGTTATAAAGCTAGATATGGAGAAGGCTTTTGACAGATTAGAATGGCCATATATACATCAGATCCTTATGACGTTTGATTTCTCCTTTCAATCTGCCAATCTCATTATTTCTTGCATCCAATCCTGTAGTTTCTCAGCTTTATTCCAGGGATCACACAGAGGAAACTTTATAATTAAGTCATCAAGAGGCATTAGACAGGGGGAACCCTTCTCTCCAAACTTATTTATATGACAGCTGAGGTTCTAAGCAGGGGTTTGACAAAAGAGTTTGGAGAAGAAAGAATTTGTTATTACACCTCCCCAAGGGTTTGCCCTAAAGTGACACATCTTCTATATGTTGACGATACACTCATATTCCTCAATGGAAGGAAGAGCTCTATCGTGGGATGCATGAAGTTTTTGCAAGACTATTGTGCAACTTCTGGCCAAAAACTGAATGCTCACAAAAGCTCCTTTCTAACATCCCCCAAAGTCACTTTGGAGAGGATTCATGTTGCTCAGCATGTTACCAAGGTTCTCTAATAAGTCTGCACCTATTATTCACCTTGGTGTTCTAATTTTTTATGGGAGACCAAAGGCAGAATATTTTGAGAAACTATTAAACAAAGTCAAAAAGAAGCTGGATGGATGGAGGAACAAAATACTCTCCAATGGAGGTAAGCTTATTTTACTAGCATGTGTTGCAAAGTATGCTAGTGTATTTGTTTTCTACATTTTCTGTGCCCAAGAGAATTATCAAGTCCTTGGAAAACCTATTCTCCAATCCTATGGGGTATGAAAGATGGTAAAAGGAAGAGGAAGTGGATATCCTGGGACAGGATTACAAGACCAATTGAAGTTGGTGGATTGGGAATAAGATCTTTAACCTTGGTTTTGAAATCATTGAGGATGAAAGCTGCATGGAACATACTCACTTTCAACTTCTATGGGCTGAATTTATGAGGAGGGCGTATATTCAAGGAAAAACCATAAACAACATGGCATTTATGACTTCTGCCTCCAAGACATGGAAAGACTGTTAGAGTTGCATTCAAGATAGCATTGAGCAATCTACATGGGAATATGGACCTGAAAATTTCAGTGTCACATAAAAATTGGAGAGGTACTGGATGTCTAGCACCAGAAGTACCTATGGATTGTGACCAGGTGACCTTACATGAAGCTGCCCTCCTCAATTTCAATCTCCCAATGTTCAACCCAACCTTGCAAAGGTCACTAATGTATGTCTACCATTTACATAAGACAGATGAGCTTGAAGACAATAGGGTATGGTCTCATTCTACAGATGGGAAGTTTCCTGTTAGGTCCTATGCTAATGTAACACCCCAGGATTTCGTCCTCGCTCACCCCGGAGTGTCGAGGCATCGAGCACCATAGCGCTCACTAATATCAATATTGTCCCACTTTAGTCACTGCGGATATCCAGCAGTAGAGGGTTTTGGATCAGGGTCCACCTATCTAGCTTTCCCCAAAAAGACTTAACAAGTATGGTTAAACTCTATATACTACCAATACAACCACTTTCTTGACAATGTGGGACTAACACGAACTCGTGGGTGTTAAAGTCCCACCACGTTAGAATAGAGTCGTCATCGGCTTTACAGTACACTCAGTACAATCCCAAAATCTCCGACGTTCCATGCCAAGTGAGATAAGTACATGGCACTCACTGGGCCCTTCCAACATACTTTTCACGTGCAACAGAAGACCCGTCGTCGGCTTTGATACTATCTGTAATGCCTCGGGATTTCGTCCTCGCTCACCCCGAAGTGTCGAGCACCATACCGCTCGTTGTCAACATTGTGCCCTTTTAGTTACTGCAGATATCCAGCAGTAGACGGTTTTGGATCAGGGTCCACCCATCTGGCTTTCCCAAAAAAGTCTTGACATTAGTTAAAGTATGGTTAAACTCTATATACTACCAATACAACCACTTCCTTGGCAATGTGGGATAACACCAACTCATGGGTGTTACAGTTAAGGTGGTAAAAGGATCTAATGAAGTTTCACATATTTTCAAGAAGTTATGGCATAATATAGTTCCAACAAAAATTTCTTTCTTCATTTGGAAGTTACTGTATGGAGCTATTTCAGTGGATGTTGCAGTGGCAAGATGCCACATTCCAATGGTATATAAATGCATGTGTTGCCTTCAGCCAAAGGAAGAAACCAATAATCATCTATTTTTTTAGAGTGACCTTACAAGACATATATGGACACATTTCAATGATATCTTTGGAATGAATATGCCAAGGTTCTTCAATTTAGGTTCCATTCTAAGTACATGGTTTTGTGTGGGAGCTAAAGATCTATGGAGCAAATATGCCTAGTAGTTACTCCTATGGCAATACTGTGGGAGATCTGGAAGGAGAGATATGCTAGAAAATTTGATGACAAGCACTCATGAAACTTTGAGCAGAGCAGGCTACTTCTTCTAAAGATCATGTTTTGGTTATTAAACATAGGCCAATTCTACACACCTAAGTGTAGGTTTAGCTTAAGGTTTGACAAGTCAGCAAAGCTACTAGGAATAAGTGTCAAAATTCCACCTCTTAGGCCTCCAATTGTGGTATTCTGGATCAGACCACCAAAAAATTGTGTGGCATTGAACACAGATAGAGCTGTAAAAGATGATCATGTTGTTGGAGGAGGAGTACTAAGAGATGCAGAATGAAGGCATCTATCTAACTACTACTCCTAGTATGGTTTAGGTACCAACAATTTGGCAGAAACTCAAGATATTTTAGATGGGATCTCTATTTATGCACTACTAGGATATACCAGAGTCCAGCTACAAACAGACTCAAAGATGGCCACTATGTGGTATAACAATGAGCTAATAGTGCCATGGCATCTAATGATTTGGTGGAAGCACATTAAGAGAATGGCTAGATGAATGGAGATACAAGTCACATATGTCTATAGAGAAGGGGATTGTCTGGCAAATTATTTATCAAAATAAGGGCTCTTGCATAAATGTATGGGAGCAATAAACTGCAACACAGACAAATAGTTTAAATATTTTCTAGCAGGAGACAGACTAGGTATACCATATTTGAGACATGCATAAAAATTTATAACCCAATTCTCATCAATACAAGCAGTTTACCTATGGATGTAACATCAGGAAACATCTACAGTGCATGGTCTTACCTCCAAGCAATGAGATTACTTAAGTCTGGGTCTTTTAGTAGCCCTTTCAACATCAGAACCATCACTCACATTAGGGCTTGCATCAATGATTTCATAAGCTTCACTATTGTCAGCTACACCATGGTCAACCTCTGCATCTTGATTATCCCCATCACCTTCATCTTCCATATCCCCACCATCATCATTATCGCTTCCTCCATCACTATCATCTTCGTCGATATCATCAGACTCTCCAGTTTCTTCCTCATATTCAGTCAGTTCACCAAGGGTTGGAGACATTCACCGACATTGAGTACAGAATTCAAGGGTAAATTAACTAAATTGGCACCAAGGAGTACAGATCTCTCTAAGCCTTGCTCCAACTATAGATTGAATCCATGATTTAAAGAGTGTCCAATCTTCAAGACAGACTTTTTCTGGGTTAGGAGGGAAGAAATTGTGAAGGGCATCAGTAACGGCATTGTTAGTTCCACCAGTTGAACGCCCCAATTCCCCAAGGGGCCAAAAACTGAATACAACATCTCAATAGATATACATATTCTACATTTTTATAATTTCTAGCATTTTAACAAAAATGAAATTTAATTTTAAGTCTACTGAGAACGAGAATATACTCATAATTTTACAATATAAGGATACGCATTAGAATTAGGGAAAAATGAAACAATTTAAACTATTCAACCAATTCGTGCCACCGAGACGATAATACAAGAATCATTCATATGTCTCCACAAATTTACTATTGGTTAATCATATGCATACATGTACAATTAATAATAGAATTCCTTAAATCAGTAGAAACAAGTATTCCTTATTCCAACCCAAAAGTCGGCTTCAAGCAAAACCATCTTTATTCATCATCGGGGAATGGTCGCCGCATTGTAAGCCTTGTATATTTCCGCAATATATTAGGGGAAACCTGTTCGTCCCTGCAAAGGGACTCCAACGCCTAACATTAGATAATTACCCAAATAAAAGATAATACTTTACAGTAATAATTGTTAGAATATCACATACCAACACCGCAAATATTAACGTACTCGCATTCACATTTGTATAGTATATAACGATCATACTATATAATAAATTCTAATCATCGATATTTATATGGTATATATATAACAACATCAAATGTATGGATTTTAAAACAACTCGATTCACTACCAAAATAATCCTAATAAGACCAAAGAAGAGAAACACAAGTATCATAACCTAACCAATATGGTTAAATTACTAATCATACTTATTGTTCTAATATTCCACTTAATCACAATACAACCTCAAAATCGATCCCATAAGAAGGTTAAATACAACCTAAGCTCCAAACCAAACAATAAGAACCAGTAGCAAATGTTAAAAACATTTGGACCTTATCTTCCTAAATTTGTATCAATATTACAACTAGATTTAACATCTAGTATGATTACCAGCCTTGGATTAAGTACCAAGAATCCCAATCATTTAATAAAGATTTTTGAGACTAAGAAAACGTATTTCCCAAATCACCAGTAATCTCCCTTTCCTTATTCTGATCCCAAAGAAGAGAAAATATGAACCATCTCCTCAAGCTGTCCTTGTATTCGTTTCAAGCATTCTAAACAATTCTTTTTCCTCTCTTGACACCTCCTGCTTAACATCACATTAGTCAGCAATGTAAATAAGATATGGTGGACTTGGGTGCAGTATAACAATTATCAAGTTATTATTAAATTCTATTTGTAATTTATAATAACAAATCACTAAAGTGCCCATGCCCACTACATAACAAAACTAAATTTTTGGGATTTTACACCAGTATTCCTAGACCTCATTGCAATCTCAAAGACCTCACGCAGACCATTTTTTGAAGACTTCAAATGCCCCAAAATGCAGTTCACACACCGATCGTTACACTGCAAGATATGTTTGATCGTAAATCATGGGGCCAAACATGTTATTCTCGCCAGAAGAATCAGATTCAATGGAAGTAGAAGAAGATGAGGAAGCTATGAATTGTTTGAAGATAGCTCTCTGCAGCACTCTTCGAACCACTTATTGAAGACTCTGATCACCTTTTGGTGCTTCATTTTCCTAGGAGTTGACATAGGTTTTGATCTTGGGCTTTGGTTAGTCCATTTACTAGGTCGATTTGGAGCCTTTGTTATTTTGCTATGTTTGTATACCATTTTGGGTCCTAGTTCTGATGTTCCCTACTTGTATTGAGGTAAGGTCTAGTCCCTCTCTAAATTTTAATTTTTCCAATTCTAATAAACAGGTAGGGGTCTACTGTCTAGCCAAACCCAACCCCCTCAAGGGTCCCAGGGAATAAAAAAATGGACCCCTTTAGGATGTTCTAGGCCTGTTAAAACGGCCCTTGGCCCGACCCTGTTCGACCCGGCCTTTTTGATGAAAAAGCCCTCTAAGTCAAGCCCTCCTAATTTTAAGGGCCGGGCCGGGCCGGCCCAGCCCTGATGTATATAAGGGTAGGGCCAGGGCCAATATTTGAAATGTGTAACCCGACCCTAAGCCCGACCCTTATATGACCCTTATTAAGCCTTAATTAAGCCCTTTCATATTTTGTAGTTAAATTCATTACTACCCTTAGTTCACACCCAATTTTAATGAAACCCTTATTAAGGATATCCAAATCTTGTGCTTCCAAATGACGATGTACCCGTTTTTTTTTATTGTAATTACCTACAGACAATTTTTAAAAATTTAATATATTCTAATTTTAGTTAAATTTGTTTTTTTTTTATTAGAATTATATTGTAAATTCATTTATATTTAGTAAAATACACAGTTGAAAATTGTCGGGTCTTAAGGCCCGACCTATGAGCCCGACCCTCACCCCTTTAGAAAAGGGTAAGGGTAGGGTAAGGGCTTTAATATTTTGATATCAACCCGGCCCTATCCCGGCCCTCATGAATAGTAAGGGTAGGGCTGACCCGGCCCTTAAGACTATAGGGCTTAAGTGTTGAAGGGTCGAGCTAACCCTAGCCCGACCCATTTCACAGGCCTAGGATGTTCACATGCAAGATTGGACCGGTTAGGGAATCATTGGTAAAGAAGGCCCAACCGCTGATTTTCGTGTCTTATGGACTGGTTTACCCCTCGATTGATGCAAAGACTCGTTTGCATATCACAAACACATAAACGGACTTATTTGCATCAGTCACAACACAAACATAAATGCAAACACTTGTTTGCATACTCGCAACAACAACCACCACATACCATAAAATGCAAAGATTTGTTTGCATAAACCAGAAGGGTATTATCGGTAGTGAAACGGTCATTTTTACAATATCAACGTTAAATGGGTATTTTCTTATTCGACAAGCAGCTAATCAGGGCAATTTTATCAACCGGGGCTTAGCTGGGCCATTTGTGTTCTGTGGACTCTTAACGAGGTCCCAGAACCATTTCCATGCAATGGTCCTTCAAAAAAAAAAAAGTCACTGTCATGCCCAAATAGCGACCACCAACAACTGTAGTTGGAGTTCAAGTGAAGCTCACTTAATTTTAGTTGGAGTTTTGCAATTTAATCCCACGGTTTGACTAGTGTGGGTAATTAGTAGTAACTAGTTCTTCTTCAAGTGTTGTCTCTCTGAGTTTCTGTGTTCTGCCTTTGTTTTGCTACTTTTTCATCAATCGGATAAAGAGGTCTACCGTTTGGAAGGAACGGATTGAATATATGGTATAAAAAAAAAACCATATATCAACTCCTCTGCTTCTGTATACCATTTCCACTGAATTGATCCTGTAGGAGCTTTAACATCATTGGATCATTCTTCTTAGTTTTTCAACACATTAGCGGGCTATTGCTCATCTTTATCTCCCACACTATTTTTTCCCTGTTTTCACATTCTCACCCCTAACTATCTTTATGTGTTGTCACTAAAACAGGTATACAGCAAGGGGCAGAAAAGAGTTTATACTACCACAAGCATTCTCAGCCACACACAACTGCAACATCTTCCTTCTGAGGCTAGTTCACAGGTCCTAGCCTGGTCAGAGTACATCCTCACCATCTCTAATCATTTTTCAGCCAGCTTTTCTCCATAATTTGAGCTCAAAACATCCCATCCCTAGTGACAAATCACATCTCCTTCCAGCTAAATCCCATTCCCTCTTACCAAATGAACTATTTGGGAAGTACAACTGGAGATATTTACTTGCACTTATCCATTCTCCAAGCTAATATCCCAAACCATCCTGCTTATACTACCTTTATCAAAATACAACTACCTTTTTCTTTGTACACCAAAATACCAACACCTTTCCTTTTTTATCTAAAACTAATGGATGATCATATTAACCAACTATCATCAGACCTCGCCAACAGGCTAATTGTCCCGCGCAAAGTCACTCAAATCCCTTTGCAACAATTGTAAGAAGCTGGTAGCTTTTGGGATAACTCTCACATTGTCTCACTATGGAATGGTGATCATCACAACCCAACACAAGTGATCAATCAACTTCCATTAAAATGGAAGGTAGAGACAAAAGTGGACATCATTCGAGTTGGAAACAATCGTTTCGCCTGCAAGAGTCACAATGCTCTCGATGTTGTACGTATCGAATTGGATCAACCATGGCAGTTGATGGGTTGTATACTCTTAATTGAACCTTACTCAGCAAGAATCAATCCAAAGTCAGTTATCTTCAACAGAATTCCGCTATGGATCAGCTTTAGAGGTTTGCTGCTTGAGCACCTCTCTCTTCATAGTATTTGGCAGATGCAAGGGAAGTGATTGATGTGCAACCTAACAAAAAACTTCTGAAAAATGCTGATGGATTTCGAGCACAAGTCTGGGTAGATATCAACAAACCTTTACTCAAAGGAACTCTGGTGAACTCATTATACCAGGGTGCAATTTGGGTAAAGATTAAGTATAATAATCCCCCTTTACTGAAATGCAATATATGTATGCGCTTAGGCCATGAGTATAGGAACTGCACAACAACACCTGAAGAGATTGCTGCACTGGTTGATATGGAAGAAGGAGCTGTTATTGATCTAGGGTTTCTGCAAGTTCCAGAGAATATTCATGTGCCAGAACCCTGGCCCCATCAAGTTGTGAACAATGCTATTCATGGGCCTCCACAACAGTTTGAAATGGATGCAGAAATACACCAAGGTACTTGGGTCCAACCTGTGGGCCAAACCAATGACACTATGATGGATCTTGTCTGTGATACTGGCATAACTTCATGGGCCAATAATGAACTTATTGACCCAAAAGAAGCACAAGCCTATTTGGGAGTAAAGGAGACGGAATTGGTGCAGGTTACAAACTTGGAGCAGGTGATATCCACTACCTCATTTCCAGTCTCTATTGCTGACGATATAAGAAACTATGATGTTGAAGACAGAGGTCTCTCCACCGCTACGAGATCGATGCATACCCAAACTCCTCTTAAGATGGCTGAAATTGAAACGAGAGATGTGCCAATGGGGAAAGAAAAGATTAGTACTGATTCCATTCAAATTAATGAAGAAGGGAATTACAAAGGGAAGACCAAGATGTTCACAGATACAGGTGGGAAATTGGGAAAGAAAAGGAAGATTGTGGAAATAATGGCAATTGAAGGAGGAATGATTCAAAAAATTGTTGGAACTCAGAATACCATTCTTCAACCTGAGGTGTCATTAACTGATCATGATCTATTGGATTTGACGCTCAAACTATTACTGAAGCCCTCAATTGCACATCAACTGGTTAATCGAGGAATTGTTTCACCTCTTATCCTCAATCTTATTCCCCCTAACCAGACTGAAACCCCTCTAACCTCCACTGCCTTGGATGTACGAGGGAACATTACTGTGAGTCCTGAAGCTGGGAATGATAACAGAAATGTTTTAGTGGCTGGGGATGAAGAAGGTTGGGTGACTCTGGACCCCTCTGGTGGGTCAGAACGTCGGGCACTTCCTCAGGAGAATGCTAATGGTAGTATATTTGCTCTTGGACGCAACCTGCTGGATACCTCTCCTAGTATTTCATATAACGAGGTTAGTCTCCTCCACACTCTCTTTCATATTCAATTACCACCTGTAGCTCCTTACTTAATTCAGATCTATGCTCACTTCATTCATGCCTACAAAAACAACAAGATCTCAGATATTTATAAGCAATTTCTCTTATTACAGATACACATCACTGCAAATTGTTCCCTTCTAATTCACCCCATCCACTTAACCTCTACTAAATTTGGTTTATATTCTTTTCTTTATATATGTTGGTCACACTTATATGATATTCACATGTTATCATGGTCCACCTCACTCTACATCATGCTTTGTTATGTCAATCTGAATGTACAAAAGAAATCACTGAACATTACTGCGTTTCTACATACTGAGGGTCACTTCCTGTATAACAAAAAGGTTTTTGTAAAGCTTTCTGGATTGCTCTATATTGAAACAAAGATGCACATTATTTCTTGGAACTTGAGAGGGTTTGGACATGATCACACACAAAGAGTTCTAAAAAATTTAATTAAAGATCATAATCCTGAAATTGTGTTCCTTAGCGAAACTAAAGCTTCAAAACAGACAACCATTGAAATAATAAGTTCCTTACCTCATTATAATCATCACTGTGTTGAACCTATTCACCAAGCTGGTGGATTGTTGCTTCTTTGGAAAAGCTCCACCCAGCTACAAGTCATCTCTTCCAACAAATACATTATTAACACTTCTCTTAGTTCTCCTAGTATAGCTCACCATAACATCTCCTTCTTCTATGGAAGTCCGTATCCTCACCTCAAAGCTCTCAGCTGGAATTTCCTCCAAATTGCTTGTGAATCCTCGACCAAACCTTGGATGGTGGTGGGGGATTTAAATGATATCTTTGCTGCCTCTGAGAAATGTGGAGGATTACCTTTTGTTGAGGCCGAAAACTTGTTTGCCATAGAAGCCACACAAACCCTGGGGTTACTTGATTTGGGGTTTATTGGCGAACCCTTCACATGGTGTAATAAGAGGAGTGGGTCCCGTAATGTCAGAAAAAGATTGGATAGAGATCTTGTTACCACAGATTGGAAATTGTTTTTCCCTGAGGCTGAGTTGTACCACTTGCCTGCCATAGCTTCAGACCATTGTCCCCTCAAGTTAGATCTGTTTCCTGCTAAGCATAATGGGCCTAAACCTTTCAAATTTCAAAGTATGTGGACTAAGGATGGGAATTTCAACCACATTGTCAAAATGGCCTGGGATAGAGTTCATTGTGTCTTGGATGAAAAGTCGATTACTAAACATCTGTCTTCAACAAAAAAAATCATGTCTTCTTGGAATAAAAATGTTTTTGGTAATGCTTTCCAAAGAGTAACCTCTGTTAAAATGCAAATCTATAATTCAGGCTCGGAGGTTCTCGGAAGGAAATAAAAAAATTGAAAAATCTCTCCTTGCAGAGTTGGATGAACTCTAGGCTAAAGAAGAAATGTTTTGGAAATAAAAGTCGAGTGACAACATCCTCACTGAAGGTGATAGGAATACCAAATACTTCCATATCTCTGCGCTCATTCTCAGAAACCACAATAAGATAAACTCTATCTTGAATACCAACAACATCAGGACTAGTAACAAAGATGAGATAGCTCAATGTTTCGTCTCATATTTTGAAAACCTCTTTTGCCCTACCATCATACCCCTCTCTCCCATACAGAAGGATATTATCAGAGATCTTTTTTCGGCATCCGTTAGTCTTGAGGAAAATGATGAACTCCTTAGGGATATTTCTCCTGAAGAAATTAAAAGCCATATGTTCAACATTGGCTCTCTCAAAGCTCCTGGGCCGGATGGTTTCTCTAGTCTCTTCTACCAGAAATCTTGAACTACTGTCCAAAATGAGGTAGTTCAGCGTGTCAATAGTTTCTGGAATGATGGTGCAAGCATTGACCATATCAACCAAACAAACATTGCACTCATTCCAAAATGCGACTCCCCTGAACAACCCTCTGACTTCAGACCCATCAGCCTTTGTAATGTCACTTACAAGATTCTCACCAAGATACTAGTGGGGAAAATTAAAGATATTCTTCCTACGATTATCTCCCCACTTCAGTGTGCCTTCGTTCCCCATAGACAAATTTCTGATAATATCATCCTAACTCATGAGATCATCCATTCTCTGAAAAGGAAAAAAGGTCTAAATGGGTTAATGGCCATAAAAATTGATATGTTAAAAGCCTTTGACAGAGTGAATTAGGAATCACTATTAGAAATCCTCAGGTGCCTTGGCTTTGATAAGAAAATCATCTCCCTCATCTCTAACTGCATTTTTTCCATCCACTCCTCTGTTGTTATCAATGGTACTCCCCATGGTTTCTTCAAACCCACTGTTGGGCTCAGACAAGGAGATCCAATCTCCCCCTCTCTTTTTATCATTTGCATGGAGGTTCTCTCTAGACTCCTTCATTAGAAATGTCATTCGGGAAAAATCCATGCCATCAAAGCTTCTAGATATAGCCCTTCTATCTCTCATCTTCTTTTTGTAGACGATATATTCATCTTCTATAAAGCAAATGAGAATGAAGCCTTGGAGCTATTAGACACACTACAACTGTTTTGCTCCATCTCAGGGCAACTAATAAACCTCAAAAAATCTGGTATCTTGTTTAGCAACACTACCTCCACTCACACTCAAGCTCAAATCCTTAGTATCATGCAAATGACACTCATCACCAAAGAGGATCTCTATCTCGGAACTCCTATCTTTCTTGGGAAAAAAAAGTCCATCCTGTTCAATAATCTCACTACTAGAGTGGCTAAGAGATTGGCTGGCTGGAAAAGCAAAGTTCTCTCACAAGCTGGGAGGACAATTCTGATAAATTCGGTAACCTCAGCTATTCCCTCTTACCAAATGATCTGTTTCAAAATTCCAAAATCGGTGACTAATGCCTTAGATAAACTCCAAAGAGATTTTTGGTGGGGACAAAAAGATAATAACAAGAGAACAATGCATCTCATAAAATGGGGGAAAATTTGCCAATCTAAGAAAAATGGAGGGATCGGGATTAAGGATCTTAGCATACAAAATGATGCACTGCTAGCTAGAATTGCCTGGAGAGTCATTTCCCACCATAACAACCTGTGTTCGAGGGTTCTTAAGGCGAAATATTTCAACACTTCAACACCCCTTTACCATCATCCAAATCCTTC
Organism: Aquilegia kansuensis; assembly: GCA_020826895.1. Classification (NCBI taxonomy): domain Eukaryota; kingdom Viridiplantae; phylum Streptophyta; class Magnoliopsida; order Ranunculales; family Ranunculaceae; genus Aquilegia; species Aquilegia kansuensis. The sequence goes on along the minus strand of CM037004.1, from coordinate 19,813,953 downwards.
TTCTTCCTGGATTTGGCACTCAATCTCCTCCACCCTCACTAAAATGAGTCCTTACACTTGTTGGGATATTGGATCTGGTTCTTCTATCAACTTCTTAGAGGACCGCTGGATCCCTTCCATTCCATCCCATAAACCGTTAATGTTGTCTAATAATCACATGCATCACATAACTCAGGTGAACCAGTTAATTGATCCAATCACTCAACAATGGAACCTTACCACCCTCAATAATACTTTCACACCTTCTTCTGTCCACCACATACAGAACACGAACATTAGAGGCAATGGAAGTATAGACAGAATCAAATGGTTAGGAACTAAGAATGGTACTTTTTCTGTTAAATCCATGTACCAACTACCCATTGCTCCTTTAGAGATCACTACTACCTTCCCTACTAAGCTTAGTTTAAAACTTTGGAAAATTTCTGCACCTCCTCGAGCGACTCTGTTTGCTTGGAAGTGCATTCACAAAGCTGTCCCCACTAGAGAAAGACTAGGTAGACATATAATTATTCCTATTCCTACAAAATGTTGCCCTCTGTGTGGATGCATTCTCGAAAGCCTTAGACATATGCTACTAGAGTGCCCTTTCACCCAAGCAGTTTGGTTCTCGAGTTTTTTGAACTTTAGAATCATTCACATGCTAAACATGACAACTAAAAACTGGATTAAAGGCTGGGTTGAACCTCCTCAAAACTGGTTAGTAATTAAATCAACTTGGAACTCTTTTTGTGTGATTGCCACTTGGGAAATATGGAAGTGCCGGTGTAAAAAGATCTTTCAAAACTCTTGTATGGAACCTGTTGAATTGGCCAAATTGATTGATTATAAGGTGAAGAGGGAAACAAACAGAATGGGACTTATTGCACAACCTGTGACAGGAACTGTGGGTACAATTTGGATTCCACCAATGGCTGGAAATGTGAAGATTAATGTGGATATTGCCTTTACAAATTCAACGACAAATATTGGTATTGGCTATTTATTCAGAGATGCATTTGGTACTCTTCTGTTTGCAGGAAATGAATCAGGTTGTGCCGGTACTGTTGATGAGGCAGAATGCAGAGGAATTGCCACTGCAATCCGGAGAGGGATCGACCACCAACTGAAGAGGGTCGAGATCGAAACAGACAGCCAAAGAGCAGCTTACTACCTCAATGGACAACCTGCAAACTTAAGCTGGACTGCTGTGAACATTTTGGACAGTGCAAAATCCATAGCACTTAGTTATTTTGAATTTGTTTCCTTTAAGTATTGTAACAGGTCTGGGAACTTTTGCGCTCATGTCTTAGCACAGGCTGCTGACAGAAGTCTTATGGTTCCCAATTCCTTCTTGATTTCACTTACTTGGCTTAAAAACCTGTTGGTTTCAGACCTTTTATTCTGTAATAAGGCAATCTAAATATATATATGCTGATTATTAAAAAAAAACAACAACTGTAAACCAGTCCTTGTAGTCTTGTACATCCCAACAAATACGATTGCAACCAGATGCTCTTACCAAAGGAAAAAAAAAACAAGTGGGAGTGACTGTGGGACACTCATTGTTGTCATTAACTGCATTGCCTATAAATGAGACGCATGGGTTGGATTTAGAGTTATCTACATATGTTTAATCAAGTTGCACTATAATGGAAATAACTATCAAAGCCTTCTTCCTCCTTACACAATTTTTCTTGTTTCTATCATCTCAAGTAATATCCAATGAAGAGATTAGTAGAAGTCATTTTCCCAAAGGATTTCTCTTCGGAGTCGCCACATCTTCATATCAGGTTGATTTTCTTGATCTTCTGTTGTTCATTATAATAATAGTTTATATGTTGTTATATTACTCTGTGTATATTTTCACTGTCAGGTTGAGGGAGCTGTTTATGAAGATGGAAGGGGTCCAAACAATTGGGATACATTTTGTCATACTCAAGGTTAGCTTAATGCTCTAAATTTAGTAGTGATTTAATGAAAATCAAGATCATATCAATTCTCATGGCTTTGTTCTGAATTCCTGTTTTTTTTTTTTTTTTGTTGCAAAATTTGATAGGAAATGTTCTAGATGGAACTAACGCAGATGTCGCGGATGATCATTACCATCGATTTGAGGTAGAAACTTATAAATTAGTTACAAATACTAATGTAAAACTTCATCCTAATTTTTAAGTGATCAAAATGATAAACCGTTCTTAATTCTATTTATACAGGAAGATTTTGAGTTGATGCATTCACTTGGTATAAATTCATACCGTTTCTCATTATCTTGGACAAGAATATTACCAAGTAAGCTAACCATATTTGCTTATACGGAAACAGCATAGTGATTTATTTTACAAAATCATAACTAGAGCAAATTTATTTGTAAACTAAGGGGGTAGATTTGGGGATATAAATCCTAATGGGATCAAGTTCTACAACAAGCTGATAGACAGTCTCCGACTCAAAGGTATCTCTATCTATCTATCTATCTATCTATCTATCTATCTATCTATCTATCAATCGTGGTCCTCTAATTACATTTTAAGATAAAATGCTCTGAGTACAAACACTTCAAAGCAGGGATTGAACCATTTGTGACAATTAGCCATCATGATATACCGCAAGAACTTGAAGACAGATATCAATCATGGCTTAGCCCTCTAATACAGTAAGTTCGATATGATCATTTTCTTTTTCATTTGTAATTAGAATGGATTTGAGGTCAAATTGACATGGTTGGGCTCTTGCAGGGATGATTTTGCATATTATGCCGATATATGTTTTAGAAACTTTGGGGATCGAGTGAAGTACTGGGTTACCATCAATGAGCCAAATCTCTTCAGTTCTTGGGCCTACATGCACCGATTTTACCCACCTGGTCGATGTTCACCACCATTTGGGAACTGTTCTTCAGGTGATTCAGATAGGGAACCTCTAATTGTGGTTCATAACATGATACTATCACACGCCAAAGCAACAAATATCTATAGAAACCATTATCAGGTATTACTTGCAACCGCGAATTCCAAGTCTATTTAAAATGGAATATTTTGGAAGTAAGATGCTTAGACTTGGAGTTTTGATATGGACACTGATCTTGGTAATAATTTCTCAATTAACAAGGCCAGGCAAGGAGGATATATTACGATTGTGCCAAATGCGGCAATGTATATACCAATAAGTGATGCTGAAGCAGATCGGGAAGCTGCCAATAGAGCTGTGGCTTTCAGTGCCCCCTGGTAAGTGCACATTTTCTTTCTCACTCACTATTTCTGACTAACATGTGTACATGTTTTATTGGATTATTCCTCATAATTTTTACCTTCAAGACAGAACTGTGTATGTTGCCTTCGCCTCTAAATTTGTTATAGTTTTCTGGTGCTTCATGTGTAACATTTCATCTTTTTTCCTATAGTATGGTCGACATCTACTATTTTCTTATCACCTACTAGTGCTTCACATGTAATACTGTAAACCCACTGCTTATAGCAATCTATTAATTTAACCTGGTTTGGTTGTAACTTTAAGCTTGTAATCTACATTAACTAGTTGCATTACTGTTATGTATAATTACTAAACAGGATCTTAGATCCCATCATACATGGTGAGTACCCTCCAGAGATGCGACAATATCTTGGAGATCGATTGCCAAAGTTCTCCCCAGATGAAGTGGATATTATGAAAAATAGTATAGATTTTATTGGGGTTAACCACTATGTAACTCTTTACGCAAAGGACTGCATTCAATCCAGCTGTGATTCTAGAAGTGGTCGTGCTATCCAAGGCTTTGTGAACACCACAGGAGAAAGAAATGGAACGTATATTGGAGAACCGGTACTGCCAAAACATTCATATCGAACATATTCATTTCTTCTTTTCTTGAAGCGTTTGAACTTTTCTGTAAAGATAGTGAGATTGTAGTTCCTAACAATCCTTCTTGATCACAGAAGAATTGATGTGGAATTGGTGTCAGGAAGTGTTAGGTGTGTGGACCAAATAGTCCCACATCCGAGCCATAACAGATCTCTAAGGGGTTTATAAGTAATGGTCTGGTATCCACTATTGTCGAGGCCTTTTGGGTAAGTGAAACCCATAGAGAAAAACCCCACACCATGGATATGGCATTGGGCCTAGTGATGACTAAGGTGGGGCCGTGGGGACAATATCCACAGAATAGTGGTGGACCATGTTCCCAACAGGAAGGATGGTCAAGAAACAATCTCACTTCTAAAATTATCAAACCGGGGCACACGGAGCCATGATGACCAATGGAACTTTGTTCCTATGTTTTCCTTTTTTTCCCATCTATATTGAGTTTTTTTTTTTTTTTCTTAACTGAATAGACAGCATCTTCAAGATTCTTTGTGGTTCCTGAAGGTCTAGAGATGCTCCTTGAGTATCTAAAAACAAGATACAACAACATGCCTATGTTCTTGCTGGAGAATGGTGAGTAAATGAAAAATATAGTTTCATATCAGTTTCAGCTTTGATAGTTTTGATATCCATCGTCCATTGTAGGACTTAATTGACTGGTAATCAACTCACATGCACAGGAATGTCACAAGCAGATGAACCGATTGAGCTACATAGTGAGTTACTGCATGATATAAAACGCGTCAATTACCATAAAAGCTATCTTGCTTCCATTGAAAGAGCGATAAGGTAAACAAATTGCTCTTAATAGTTTCACAAATCTAGTTATCAATCTATTTTGATCAACTGAAACATGTTGACAGGAATGGAGCAGATGTTCGAAGTTATTTTGTGTGGTCATTGATAGACAATTTTGAATGGAACTCGGGTTATAGATTAAGATTTGGTCTCTATTACGTCGACCATCACCATCAATCTTTAAAGCGGATACCAAAATCATCTGCAAAATGGTATAGAGCTTTTCTTACCAATGATACATACATTGATCAACCTGCAGGAAGCAAAAGAAGTACTTGTGATACTGAAGGAGGGATAAAACTCGACATATAGAACATTAGTTTATACTGTTGTCAATGTTGTATTCTATTCTTAAATTCAAAAATTCACTATCCGTGTTCTAAAGAGGTGTCTTTGTGTTGTATAAGTCAAACATATAGCAATGGAGTAAACGATTAATAGCCCCATCAGGACCCCATGCCATCCCAACGCAGGTTTCAAACTTTTGCAGATGCAGGTTGCTATGTTTTATGCTCAAAGTTGTCTTTAGTGCTCTTTCGAAAGAAGGATTATTACAGGGTAGAATCAAGTATCATTTTAAGTGCAAAAAACAACCCATTTGAGTTTTGCCGACGATGTTCTGGTATTTTGTAAAGCTGAGATGGACTCTATTAAGTACTTGAAGGTAGACCTGACCAAGTTTAGCATGGAGAGAGGATTTCAGGTGAATGATAGTAAAACTACCCTGCTACTGAGTGTAGTTAGTGAAGATGAAGGCATTAGTCTTGATGATACTCTTGTGGTGCCTCAGGCTAATTAAATATCTGGGACTAAATCTGATATCTTCAAGATTGAGAGTGAATACAGTGTTTCCTTCTTATTGAAAGGATCATAGACAGAATATTTTAACCGGAAGCATAGAGTTTTGCCCTACACAGGCAGATTGCAACTGATTTAATCGATCCTCGTATGGTTTTTTTTTCTTTTTTTTGGCTTTCTGTCTTTCACTTCTTGTGCAAAGTCTATTGTGTTGTGGTGTTGTCTATGTATCAATTTTTGATAAGGTCTTTAAAACTTGTGTACAGTTTCTTTGAGCAGGTGCCTCAATGTCTGAGAAAATGTACCAAATAAAGAAAATTTACATGTTCTTTCTGCAAGGAGGGTGGCCTTGGCAAGTACTGATGTTAGAATTGGAAATAAGGCATACTGTAGAAGTGGAAACTATATGGACATATAGGACTTGTAATCAACTACTCAATAGGAAGTATTTGTGGACTATGACTGCATCAAAACTGCTCCTGGGTTTGGAGAAATATCCTTTATCCTTTATATATATTAGAGCCATTGCGAGATCATTTATCAGATATGCCTTGGCTAATGGTGCCAAACTGCCAACACTTATAATCTGGCATGACCTACAGTGCGGCAGTGTTCTCAATTGAGTGTTTCAATCACAGATGGATGAAATGGGGTAGTAGTATATGCTCTACCTAATAGCGTACTGAAAGACAGATTTCTTGCAAGTTTGATGCCGCATGATAGGGATCGGCTGGTATGGGTTAAGTTCAGCTCGCCAAAGCATTCTTTCACTGCTTGGCAGCTCTTTGCCAGATGTATCCCCGCCCACGCAAGACAGATTGCTGTAATAAAAAGTTCTATCTTTTTCTAAATGTTGTGTTTGCTGGAATGCAAGTTAAATTCTAAACATCTATTTTTTATTGCTCTTACTCTAACAAGGTGTGGTCTGGTTTTAAGAAAGCCATGGGATTGAGTGGTGTAGTTCTAAACAGAGAACTGGCGTGAATTCTTAAACATAGGATTTAACGCCCCGGGATTTCATCCTCGCTCATCCCGGTGCGTCGAACACCATACCGCTCGCTAATATCAATATTGTCCCTCTTTAGTCACTGCGGATATCCAGCAGTAGAGGGTTTTGGATCAGGGCCCACCCATCTGGTTTACCCCAAAAGGCCTTGACATTAGTTAAAGTATGGTTAAACTCTATATACTACCACTACAACCACTTCATTGGTAATGTGGGACTAACCCCAGCTCATAGGTGTTATAATCCCACCACCTTAGAATAGAGCCGTCCACGGCTCTGTAGTACACTCAGTACAGTCCCAAAATCTCTGACGTTCCTTGCCGTAATTTGGGACTAACCCCAACTCATGGGTGTTACAATCCCACCACCTTAGAATAGAGCCGTCCTCGGCTCTGCAGTACACTCAGTACAGTCCCAAAATCTTCGACGTTCCTTGCCGAGTGAGGCCGTGTACCTGACGCTCCTTTCACCCCCTAGGTGTTCCTTGGCCTTTCCAGCGTACTCCCCCAACCCCGACAAGAGATCCGTCGTCGGCTCTGATACCAACTGTAACGCCCCGGGATTTTGTCTTCGCTCATCCCGGTGCGTCGAGCACCATACCGCTCGCTAATGTCGATATTGTCCCCCTTAATCACTGCGGATATCCAGCAGTAGATGGTTTTGGATCAAGGTCCACCCATTTGGTTTACCCCAAAAGGCCTTGACATTAGAGATCAAAAAGACAAACAAGGATCAAGATTTGCACATGAGATTATAGAGATTGGGTTATTTAACCAGTGTTATGCACAGGTGTTATTTTATATGTAAGTTTTACATGTTATCATTTGATTTTGATTTTTGCTATTGAAATTGATTGAAAGTAGAATTTTATTACGTATATGTATATTTATTTTCTAAGTCCTCCATAAAATTATTGTTGTCCTGATTTAAAGGTTTTATTTTTAAGTTTTAGATCAAATTAATTTAAATTATATTCTCATTTTTTGTGTAGTCATCGAAGATATAATGTAAAATAATAATAATAATAATAATAATAATAATAATAATAATAATAATAATAATAATAATAATAATAAATTACTATCATTTTATAATATTTTTTTAGGATTTATTTACTGTATTTGTTTACCTATATAATTTTTTTAACAATTTAAATAATATAAATTGACGTTTTTAATTTTGAGTGTAAATTATATCTCCAAGCTCACAATCCAAATTCTTGACAGTATTTTGCTTATGTTACTATATTTTTATTTTTTTAACAAAAGATTAAATTTTAACTTTTGAGAAAATACCAATATTTTGGATAAGATGTTCAATTTATTTGGTTTGTATACATATTGATTTAACCAAGTTATAGTGTTTACTTCTTTTGATTTTTGAATATATTTTGGATAAATTTTAGTTATGTGATTTTAATAAATAATCTTTTAATTTTGGTTTAACAAAATTCTCTTCAATTAAAGCATCAGTTTTTTCATATGGATCAACTTTTGATGTTTACAAATTAGTGTTTATCTTATATTGATTAACTTTAAATATTTAATTTGGAGTAAAATTACTTAAATAGACTTACTAATTAACTATTGCGTAAAAGTTCTAAAATGACCTTTCAATTCTAAATTTTAACCAAATTCTCTTCAATTAAAGCATCAATTTATCTATAATTTAGAGAGAGAATATTTGCTTAGCGCCATGCCTAACTTTAATAGAGAGTATAGATTCTATCATACAACTCTATCTGTCCCATACGTCTCTCCCTCTTATCATTAGTTCTAGGTTATTATCAAACCTCTATCACCTCTCTACTCTCATATTTTCATCAATGAACACTTTGTTTTTTCTCTCTTTTTCAACAAAGAAAAATTTGAAATTCAAGTTTTTTTGTGTTTAATTTAATTTTTATTTTCAGTATCTTTAGCCAAAGTCAATTATACAAATAATACATACAACCCATCCTTAAACCTGGACTATATGAGCTTTATATAATTAATTAATATTTCTATTTTTAATTTGATATTTGACTAACGATTCTATTAGTGATTTCAACCTAATATTATCGTTGTTGCTTTCATGTCAATGCTTCAAATTTTATTTATAAGTGAATAATTTTAATTTCATCTATACATTTTCAGAAAAATCAAAATTTTTGCAAACAACAAATTTTGTTTTATGGATATAATGGTGTGTTGAGGTGATAGCAAGGACTATCACTAATGTAAATACTTACTTTTTAACAATATTTTTTGTGTTGAATTGCTGGAAATTCAAGGACCAAACTATTGTGGAAGTGGATGTTTCCATCGAAGAAAAGCTACTATGGATTATCACCTAACAAAGCCAAGTTTCAATTTAAAAATCATGTCTTCACCAATGGTAAATGTTGATTGATTACTTAGATATATTTTTTCTTTATATACAAATGGTTGAATGAATGCCGTAACTTCTTTGTTGCAGCCACACAAAATCAGGAAGTAATAAAACCGATATTTAGGAATTCAAAGGAGCTTATGAGATCAGTAGAACAACTATTCTGAATGATAAATGAACCATCAGATTCACCAAGCAATCTTTCAAGCTCTTTGAAAGCGGCCTTGGAAATTTCTGACTATAGCTATGAATCTAATAAACAATGAAGCACAAAGGTCAGCAAGTTCATTTTTGCCCATAGTATAAATAGTCTTTCACAACCTCTACAAAGTTTTATCAGAATATGATTAATTGAATACTTTCAGTACCACAGGTTGGTTGGGTTTGCATGCAAAGACGTTCTTATAGGATAAAGAATTCATGCAAAGGGTTGGTTGAAAAAATTTTGCACGCCAGACACATTTCCATTTAGGTTGTGCGATGTCTGCAAGACCTATCATTAATATTCAAACTGGTCTTCTGGAAAAAAATTCATCAGAAAATAAACAATTTTCGTCACCGTGTTTGGTGATCTGTGGTTCAGGCAATGTTTGGTTACACTTAAATTTGTATGTTGGGCCTTGGATACATTAATGAATTAATCTACTGCATCTTACCAGCCTATTTTATCCCCAACAACACATAATTCTTGCCCAAGGTTAATTGTGCATGATAACTTCTATTGAACTAATTTTAGGGCAAATATGTGTACATTTAAAAGGAAGAATTTCACCTGAACATTGTATCTGATTAAAGGCCTCACTGGTTGTTCATCTTAACTGCATAATTATTAGTTTCAATTTTCTGAATTTATTATTTTGTAAGCAACATTAAATCTATCAGGTTACCATGTAGTCTTTTATACTACTATCAAACCTCAGAAACTTTCGAGTTCCAGTCTTTGACATGACCCTCCATCCTTCAAGTTCTCTCTTTCTATATATATATATATATATATATATATATATATATAGAGAGAGAGAGAGAGAGAGAGGAGAGAGAGAGAGAGAGAGAGAGAGAGAGAGAGAGAGAGAGAGAGAGAGAGAGAGAGAGAGAGAGAGAGAGAGAGAGAGAGAGATGCAATTTTTTGAAGAATTTAGATGCACCAAAATTATTCTCTCATAGGAACAATAGTCAATTGCAAAAGTATTTATTTTATCCTTTAGGAAGACGAGCATCAAAGGAACTAGCTAACTGAGATTGATTTTGAATTTTGTTCCTACAAATTTTACTTTGGTTGTTTATACAATTTAATCAAAGAACACCTCCATTTTACTATCACTTTACTATAAGTCCCAAAATCACCGGCCATTTGGCTTGATCACTATCATTTTGTTCCTTAATTAAACATTATATTTCAGCGTATGTAGCAAGGGGTGGGTGGTACTGACGTACTGTCAAAGAAATCCAAGGAATTGTGTGGCATTGTTCTGAAAGTTCATAGGATCAGAAAATATACCGGTTTAAGGGATGCATACTAAATTATGACAGAATGATTGTATCCTTCAAGATGATTGGGTGGTAAAAGTATATTCTACAGATAGATCTGATATAGAAATAATACTGTACAACAAATTGTGTTGTAGGGAAGAACGAATGATTGGACGGGCAAGACGTAAACAGTTTACTGAAGTTGGTTTAAGGTTATTATTTTTCTTTGTATTTTGCAGTTATTGGGTCATACCTAATGGTGCGTCAGTCATGCTGACCAAGAACTGCATCATGCTTTGATGAGATTAATGTTATACGTACCATCAGTGTAAAGTTGAGACTGGTGACAATTATAGATAGGTGCTTCTGAGTTTGTAGATATATGATTATGCTCCTTAATATAAGTGACAGTAAACATCTTTAGAACAAAATTTGTAAGAGTAAAGTTAAATTCGTGCTTCATGGGTTTATGCTACAATGGTATTATGATGATTCAAAAAAAGCTTAAAAGTAGACAAAGTAGCAGTCTAAGACTGTATGTGTTGAATGCATACATGTACAACAATAGATAAAGTAAGAGAATAACCGAACCGAGCAACCAAAGCAAGTAGCTACTAAATATCTCGCACGTAGTGGAAATTATAATGGAGATTTGCAATAACAGAAACATGGCATTAGAACCTTGAATTCAACTTCGTCAGAATGACGAATACTAATTTTAATTTTGTTGTGCAATGTGAAGATAGTTTATGGGAAACTCAATCATTTTAGTTAGGCTTCTAGCCATATGAAAAGATGTAGGCTACACCCTACCACATGTGGAAAAATAGGAAGGTAAACATCCCTTTCACATGTTAATTTATGCACAATAAAAAAATAAAAAAAAATTAATTAAGGTTGTAAGTGCATTTCCCCGTGTCTATTTAGGCGTTTGTGAACGAAGTGAAATCCCTCTAATGGTGAATACTAGCTATTTTGAGTGTTCTTATGGTTTGTGAGTGAGGTGTGAAAATGGCTCTCTTTGTGTTTTCTTTAGCTTTCCCACATACCAAGGATGTTTGTCTGATGCATTTCTGGTAGATGTTTGGTTTCTTATCTTAATTTTTGATTGTTGCGTATTTTGTTTAATGAACTAAGTTTATTCATCTTTACTAAGTATCTTGTTTTAATTAAGCTTGCATATACTCTCTTCTACCCTTTTATACATGGTTCTTTGTGTATTTCAAATATTCTCATTTGGTTTGTTTGTTCTAGGTGCATCTTTCTCATATGCGTTGCATTTAGGTAGAGATTTTGCTTAGGGGGGGAATTGTTTGTATTGACATCGTGTTAACAAGTGTTAACTTTATGGCTTCCGTTGCATATCTTTTTTGTTGTTAACATGATTGTTTTCTTTCTTTTCTTCTTTTATCCTATTTGTTATGGTTTGGTATTTTTCTTTTCTTTTTCTTTTGTTACCTTGCTTCATTTGTGACAAAAAGGGGGAGATTTATGACTCTAATACTAACACCTTCTTCTTCTTTGTTAGTGTATTTTTGGGTCATGTTTCAGGTATGCTACACGTATGGGGGAGTGAACGTGTTGATGTTTAGAGGTTGTACAGTTTTGGGTCATGTTTCAAGTATGCTACACGTATGGGGGAGTGAACGTGTTGATGTTTATAGGTTGTACAGTTATGGGGGAGCTCGAGTATCTAAAGTTGGAGCTCATGAAGTATGGGGGAGTTGTTCTAAATTCTTAGTCGCTTCCGTTCCGTCTCTGATGATTAAAGTGTCTTGCTCAAGCTGGACGTCAAGAATTGGTGACTCGGTATGTGTTCTACCTTGAGTGTTTTTGTAGGCATGTTTTATAAATGCCATGGTTTGGGTTTGTAAGCACGTTTTATAAGTGCTATTAGAGTCATAGGTTTTTGTCACAAAATCAATGTCAAAGAGGGAGATTGAAACCGGCACTCGGTTATTTGACATTAAATTTGTGACATTAGTTATCTCAGTTATCTCGCCTTGAATTCATTGTAAGGAAAACCAAGTTGTACGCACGACATCCTGTGTCCGTGTCCTTGAGTCGTGTGTCAAAGTCAAGTTTTGGGGTTCAGGACGTACGTACCTAGTTAGGACGTACGTACGTCCATTGAGGCAGCAAACATATTTTGGTCAGGACGTACGTACGTAGTTAGGACGTTCGTACGTCCAAGCAGGCAGCGAAATTTTCCGGGTAAGGACGTACGTACGCTTTTTCGACGTACGTACGTCCAATGTAAATTTTGTTCTATCCGGCCCATTTTTTCTTGTTTCAAACCCTAGGTATAAATAGGGTTTCTCTCCCAAAGAACAGATCAGTTTTTTTGCCGTCCAATTCATCTAGTCTTGGAGTTTGTTTAGGTTTAGGTTTTAGGTTGTTTTGGTGATTGAACTTATCTTCTTCTTCCCCATTCATCTTCTTCTTTCTTATTGAATAGTGATTTAGCTTCGAGTCTTCTTGTGTGTTCATCAAGGAACTCTTGTGTAAGCTTGTTACATAGATCGGCTTCGAGTCTTCTTGTGTGTTCATCAAGAAGTCGAGTGTCTTGTGCGTACATCAAGGTATTCTGGTGAAGTCAAGGTGTTAGAGATAACCAGTAGTGTCAACTCGCAGTGATTGCAGGTAGTTGATAGGTTTGTACATCTCTTTTCATCTAGTGGATTTATTTGTTGTCGTGAGGACAACCGTGGACGTTTCCCATATTGTGTTTTACCACGTTAAAAATATCGTGTGTTCTTTATTTGTTTATAGTTTGCTTTACAATTGTTATATTGCACATATATTGGGTTTTCAATTGGTATCAGAGCAGGGCGCTTGTTAAGGAGCGTAAAGGCTCACGCGTAGATCCTTAGTGCAATATTAATGGATTCTGATAAATTTAGAACACTAATTTGTCCTCCTAAATTTGATGAAACTAATTTTCCCTATTGGAAAGTTCGTATGGCTGCGTATTTGCAGGGTCTCAGTGAGGATGTGTGGATCGTTGTGGAAGATAGTTGGTTCACCACCGAGTGTTACTACAGGTAGTACAGATGAGGTTGTTACAATTGTAAAGCCACGAAACACATGGAGTGTGGAAGACAAAGTTGCTTCTACTAACAACCAAAGAGGGTTTAATGCTATATTTATGCCTTTGGATGCTAGTGAATTTCGGAGAGTTCATGGTTGTATAACATCCAAAGAGGTTTGGGATAGGCAAGTAAGAACTCATGAGGGTGACACTGTTGTCAAAGAGAGTAAGCTTGAACTTCTTATTACTCAATTTGAAACTATTAAAATGGATAATAATGAATCATTTGATGAATTCTTTATTCGTTTGCAAGATGTTATCAACAATAGTGCATCTTTAGGTTTAGTGTACACCGATACTCAAATAGTGCGTAAAGTTCTTCGGTCTTTGCCATCTAGATTCCGTTCTAGGAAAGATGTCATTCAAGAAAACAATGACTTAAAGACCATGTCCATAGAGACCTTAGCAGAAAAATTGAGAACTTATGAACTTGAGGTTCAACTTGAGCAACCTCAAAATAAATCCTTTGCTTTTAAAGCTGGATCATTTGAGGATGTGCAAGATGAAAATATTAATCATGATGACTCTCTTGACACTAAGCAACATCTAAGTATCATTTATTGTTATCTTAAACATATTTTTAAGACTATGAAATATAATGGTTTGACTAACCATGGTTTTGACATGTGTAAGCTTCCCAAGAAATTTGATGCACAAGGGATAGAACAACAAAAAATCAAGTTATCTACCACTTGGGAGGAAAATGAAAGCGAGGATGATGATGATGTAGAGGAAGACCATGTTACACATTGTGTTGCCTATGGAGCATCTTTGAATGAAAATGTGGATTGTCAGGTAACTGATATTGTCGATCATGAATTCGATGATTCTGTTTTGGTAAGTCATGGTGAGTTAAAGGAATTACATATGTCACCTGTTAAACAATGTCAATTCTTGCGTAAGACTAATCAGATTTTGAATGATATGGTTGAGTCTCTTGAAGAAGAGAAATTTGTACTTGCAGGTGATATGAATGCCTTATCGGAGGAGTTTTCCCAAGAAAAGCTAGATTTCCAATCTAAAATTATTTCTTTGGAAATATCCAATCGTGAGATAGAAGATAAGTATCGATCATTGTTGTTTGAGCATGAAGCTGTGAAAAAGGATTTATTTGCTTCTACTAAGCGATTGCAAGGGTTTGAGAAAGCTTCAGTTGATCTAGACACCCTTATTAAAAGTGGAAAGTTTTCTTCAGATAAGACTGGTTTAGGATATGACTATGTTGGAGCTTCCTCCAGTTGTGTCCCTACTACTACTTCTTTTGTGAGACCATCATTGCCTCCTTTGTTACCAAATCCTCGTATGCCTACTCCATCTCTACCTACCAAGGTTTTTGTATCTAAGCCGAATGTGATGACCAAGAACAAGACAAATCCTAAACAGAGACATTTTAAATGTTTTACTTGTGGTCGGTTAGGTCATACTTCAGCTTTCTGTTAGGATAACAATTCCGTGGTATCTTATTCTTCTTCTTTTGGTAATAACTGTTGGAACTCATATGGTTATTTACCTGTACAGGCTCATCCTTCCTCTTGGACTCTTTTTAGGCCCAGAAGTGGTTCTAAGATACCATAACGCTTCAACAACAGGAAGAAGTTTGTGCAAAAGGTTACCAAACCACCTCACATATGGGATAGAAGCATCGATGTTGCCAAATGTAGTCTAGAGAATGAGCGGTTAAGGGTTGGAAAGTCTACCATCGGGGATAATATTCATCAATCCTCCATATCCGGGTCCAACTTGCAGAATATCTCTCAAGTATGGGTACGAAAGGATGACTTGAAAGTTCTTTTTGACTTGTTAAAGTCAGATGGAATATCATCTTCATAATTTCTTTTTGGTTGTTTCTAGCCTTGTGTTATTTTAATTGCATATTTTTCTGATCACGTAGGCTATTGGTTTGGTGTTTTGTCCTTCTGTTTATGCATGCTTTGTTTGTTTGGGTTGAATATCATCCTACTCATATATATATATATATATATATATATCAAAATTAAACCAGGATTATGAATAGTAAAATTAAACTAAAACAGAACAGGAAAATAAACAAGTTCTAAAACATAAAATTAAAAACAGAAAATAAACAGAGTAGAAATTAAAATAAGAAAAGAAAACTTACTGAATTGAAGCTTTATTCACATATAAAAGAAGATAAAATAATTACAGAGTAAACGAAAAGAAAACTTACAGAAACTTGAGCTAATTCACATATATATACCCCCTGAAGAAAGCTTCAGGTATAAACAAAACACCGAAAGGTTAAAAGTTGAAAAGAAAAGGGAAAGGTTACAAAAGAAAAAGATTACAAGTAGAGAAAAGGGAGAAGAAGAGAGAAGGATCGCTTCTGAACGTTGTTGAAAGCTTGTATAAGGCTTGAACGTTGTGGAAGGCTTGTTCTTCTCTATGTACAAAAGGCCTCTTATATAGGCAAAGTGAGAGGTGGGCCCCATTGAGCACCATCTGAATTGTGGGCCCCATTGAGCATCCTGTGCGTAGGTGGACCCCATTGAGTACCTTGTGAGTGGGTGGACCCCATTGAGCACCATGTGATGTGTGGGCCCCATTGAGCACTTTGTGGGTGGGTGGATCCCATTAAGCACCATGTGAGTGGGTGGACCCCATTGAGCATCTTGAATTGATCTGTGGACCCCATATTTTATGTCGGAGTCTGATAAATGGGTAGACATATTATCCTGTGAAAACTGTTTTGTGATCTCATAAGATTTACGGGATCTGGTAAAATTGCTGAATTCCAAATATGATTGTAGGCCATATAGATGAGAAATTTGGTTGCATTATTGTGAGCAATATTTAATGGGTTGAACGACATCTCTTGAATTGATGGCTAAAAACCAAAGGGTTTGAATGACATGTGGGTCATGGAAAATAGAAAACAGAATTTGGTAGGCCTGTGATTTAGGTTTGAAAAAGGTTTAGGTATAATTGCTGATCTGAATTGGATCGAAAGTAGAAATGGTTTTCTAATGGATTGTAAGATAAGTGGAAATGGATTAATCCACTTCTAGGTCGACATCATCGTCATCATCATCATCATCATCATTATCTTCATCAAGTTGAGAAGAACTCTGTTGAGAGTATCCTTGTTTAAGATCCCACCATGAAACAATGGCATTGACAGGACTACTAGTAGCATTGGCAGGAGTACTATTGTCTTTGGAAGTGAGATTAGTGTCCATAGGAGAAATATCTCCAAAAGAAGCCTGGATATGTTCTTGCATTTCTTTCATGACTCGAAATTTGAGTTCTTGGGATGATAGACTAGGGTGAGCCTTGGTTAATTTTTCTCTAATAATTGAGACAGGATTTTCTGGTAGAGGTTCTTTAAGAACAGGGGATTGCGTATGACGGGAGACATATAATTGTTCTAGTTTTTGGATATCGGGAGTAATACTTTGGACTTTACTCTCGATAGGGCAATTTGCCCACCATTTATAATGGTACTGGCGACAAAGACCATGGAGGCCTTCATTTGCCTGAAATTGACAACTATAGGTCCAGCCCAGATCCATGGGATAAGATAATCGGATAGAAAAAAGAGGAATGATTTACCTCGAATAGTATCTTTTCCTTCAAAAAGATGATGGAATTGAAAATAAGATTTGTAAGGAACTGTTAGTTCTGAGGGTAAATAATCCAAATTAGGACCAAATTTGAAAAACCAATTAAAAAACCAGTTAGGAATTTCATTATTGTCTTTTTTGAAATCTTCATCAAAATAGAAAAACCAAGAATGTTTCCTTTGAGGGTTTTGGTAAAAGAACGAATAAGTCCAAGCATCCATATAATCCCAATAATTATAGGATTGATTATAATTATGATACGGTCCACGTAATTCCCGTAATTTATTCGGGTCGCCCCAATCCGAAGATTTGAGAACCCTATGAATCATTGCTTTGCTATAAGCAAAAGGAGAATTAGAAGTATTATTTCTTCTTTTATGTTCAAAAGTGACTGAATTAGTCTCTTCCAGAATTGATTCATAGAAATATCTATGTTTTCCACCTCGGATAGGACTATTATCCTTTTCGTCAAAGTATTTTTGACTTAAAATAATAGGATCATTTATCCATTTGTCATCCTCAGGATTAAGGATTACCAGTAATTCTGTGTAGTTCTTTAAGAACAACTTCGGCTCATTGTTGCCTAATAAGGCATCTTTCATTGTTTTGTCTATTGAGACTTTTGAAGAAGAGCCTAATTCAGGCTTGACTGAAGAGCCTAATTCAGGCTTGATAGGGACTGATTTTTCCTTATAACGTCCGCGAGCCATATAAGGCGCTGATCCCTGCAAATATTCGCGGGTGAGAAAATCAGGAAGAGAATTATTATCCCCTTTTATGTATTCTATCTGAAATTCAAACACAGAAAGAATTGCTTGCCATCGGGCAAAGATATGTTTAGATGCTAAATTTTTAACATCTTTTTCAATAATATCTTTTGCAGAGCTACAGTCAATTCGTAGCAAGAATTCTTGATTTATTAAATCATCTTGGAATTTATTGATACAGTTGACTATAGCCAACATTTCTTTTTTGACAGTCGAATATTTGACTTGAGCATTTTTCCAAATGCCAGAATGGAATCTAATTAGATCCTCTTTGTTTGTCAGAGAATTTCTCTGTTTGAGTATTCCTCCATAACCTCTATTAGAGGCATCAGTCTCAACAATTTTCAATCCATTGGGATTGGCCAGAGATAGGCAATGCAATTGTTTAGCTTTAAGCTTAATTTTCTAAACCGCTTTTGTATGTTCCAAGGTCCATGGTTCAGGATTTTTACGAAGCCTTTCATAAAGAACTTTAGTGTCAAAAGCTATATCTTTATAATAATCAGAAATATAATTAAGGCTCCCTAAAAACCTTTGTAATTGTTTTTTATCTCTTATTTCATCAGGAAATTTTGATGCAAATTCTATAGACCTATTAATAGGGATAATTTTTCCTTGACAAATATTATGTCCTAAAAAACGAATTTCGGTTTTAAAAATCTTCATTTTGGGGGCAGAAACAACTAAACCATTTTTCTTAATAAGATGAGAAAATATATTTAGATGTTTAAAATGTTGATCAATAGTTTTGGAAAAGATTAATATATCATCAATATACACAATACAAAATTCAGTATAAGCATTAAAAATTTCATTCATAATATTCATAAATTCTGAAGGAGCATTTTTTAAACCAAAAGCCATAACATTCCATTCATAGTGTCCAAACGGAACAGTAAAAGCAGTTTTATATTTATCTTGTTCAGCAATCTGAACTTGCCAGTAACCTGACTTTAGATCAAATTTAGAAAATATACGAGCATCATTTAATCGTTTTAATAAATCCTTTTTATTAGGAATAGGATAACGAATCCATTGAAGAACCTTATTAAGGGGTTTGTAATTAATAACTAATCTAGGAATCCCTCGCTCTTTTTTTATTTACATAAAAGGCTGCACAACTCCAACAAGAAGAGTTTTTCCTAATAAGTTGTTTATCTAAAAGACCTTGAATTTCAATCTTACATAATTCCATATAGACTTTATTCATCTGGATTGGTCTAGCCTTAGTAGGTATCATGTTTTCATTAAAACCTTCTATATAGGGTAATTGTACTATGTGTTGCTTCCTGTCCCAAAAGGCATTAGGAACATCGCTACATATCTCCTTCTGAAATTGTTTTTCTAAGGCAATAATTTTTTCCTTAGTAGCAAATTGTTCTAATTGTTTGTCAATAGAAGCATATCCTATCTCTTGAGACAAAAAATTGATTTGTTTTTCTTTCAAAATCAAAGTTTCTTGTAATTGGTTGATATAATTTATCTTAGGTTTAATGATAAATTCAAAAATTATCTTTTTCCCCTTTATAGTAGTATGAATACCTTTATTATCGATTCTTTCAATAGGCCAGATAAGGCTTAAAAAGGGTCTTCCTAAAATTACCATTTGAGATAAATTATCAGATAAGACAAAAGGTGTATTAATACAAATACCATCATTACAGACAAAAACATCAGATAATTTATAATTTATCCTCATAGGAGAACCATTAGCAGTATTTAATTCATACTTAGTTTTCTCAAAATACTTAGTAGGAATTAATCCTTCTCTTATACAATTAAGATCAGAACCACTATCAACCAAAGCAATGGTTTCTAAAGTAAAATCTTGATTAATAACCAGTTTTACCTTAATATGCCACTTCTGATTGGTAGGGTTATGTAAGGATAGTAAATCTCCAATAGTCTCTAAATTTGGTAAAGACTTAGAATTTGTTTGATTCTGGAGTAAGGAAATTTTTCCATTTATATTTTTAATATCCGATTTAAGATTATTAATTTCACCTTTAAGGTCAGAAATGGTAGATTTATTAACCATAAAACTAGATTCAGTATTATGAAAAGCATTATCCCAGGAAGAAGGGTTTTTATTAGAAATATTTTCTAAATAGTTTTGAAAAGCTTGTTTTCTCTCAACAGAATTAGATATTTTATTAATGACATCCAAAATTAAGTTTTGATCCTTAGTTAAGACATTTATACTAGGCCTGTTTATCTCATTAATAAACATATCATAATTTATAAAAGTTTTTTGATAAAACCAATTAGCTAATCTTGATTCACTATTAGTGATATCCATAATACCATGTTTAAAAGGTTTTTTGGAAATTTTCCTTTTAGGAAAACGATCAATAAATTGTTGTTTGAAAGAGATTTGATTAAATCTATTATAAACATATTTCTGACGGAAAGGTTTTTTGGAGATTTTCTTTTGGGAAATAACCTTTTTAATACCAGGAGTCAAAACAAGTTTAGTCTTATTGAATTGATTAGGATATTGTCCTATTTCATAATTCTCAGTTAAATCCTGAGTGTGAAATTGTATTTGAAAAAACACTTTATTACTAAAGGTTAATTTTGAAATAATAATTTCTTTTCTAAAAATAATATCAGTATACTTATCCTCTAGATTGTCAAGCTTTCTAGAAGAAACGAGAATGATATCATTTTTATTCTTTATGTTGACGTTAATCATTCTATATGAATCCATAGTGACATAATTATGCCTATCTTCTAGACTGGCGTCAATATCACTGTCAGTTTTCTCAAGAATGACATTATTTTCATTCTCTGGTCTGACGTTGATATTATTGTCAATCTTTCTAGAAGAAATGACATTGGGTTTGTCTTCTAGACTGACATTAATATTACTGTCCATCTTTCTAGAAGAAACGAGAATGACCCCATCCTTATCTTCTAAGCTGACGTTAATATCATTGTTAATGTCATCATTATTACTATCTTCAGTAATCTTATCAGATATAGTACTAATATCTTGTGATAATTCAATAATATTATTATTATCAGTCAAAGTCTTAGTTGATTGCTTCTGACTTAAATCATTCTTTTGTAAACCAATTTGTTTAGCAGAACAGGAATAAATTTTTTCCCATTCAGGTTTATTAATTGTATTATCCATATTGATAAATTGTCTGTTGATTGGTTGTAAATCTGAAATAACCTTAGTTAACTTTGTCTCTTCTGAGATCGGTTGTTTAGGAACAGCCGATTTCAGAATAATAGATTCATCTATTAATTTAGGAGACTGAGTAGGAAGGTTACCTGATTTAGGATACTTATCAGCAGTATTGGTCTGATTATTAAAATATTCTTTAAATACAGATGATTCTATAGTATTACTCCAAATTAGCGTATATTGTGCGAAAGGAATAATACTTCTAGTTTCATCTAAATATTTATAATATTTTTCTTTAATAAATTCATGTTGGGCTTTATTACAATGTTCCCAATACCATTTTCGAAAGGCATTATTTTTCGAACTTTTAAATTCATTATTAATGGCCATTTTATCAATTTTGAATTCATTGGTTAATTCTATTATATTAATAGAAGAATTTATTTTTAAAGGAGTAGGATTAATTATCTCTGTATTAGAGATTTTCAAACAGTTATTCGCAAAAAATTTATTACTTTGAAACATAATTCAATAATATAGAGAACGAGAATGAAACCGGATAAAGCGTTCAAGTAGATGTCAATAAGGAGTTAGGGATCATGCAGTTCTTACTTCAAAATTAATTATTCAGAAAGGAGAACAGTAAAAATTACATGTTCTAGATCAGTATCCATGATTAATACTGACAGTCAACGATTTATGTCACAACTAGCAACTATTTCATATTTTAATCCAAGATTAATTTCAACAGTCAACGATTTATGTCATAGCCAATAATGGTTTCATATCCAAATCTATGATGAACTCCAAATATTACGAATTACGGACAAATGTCCCTAAACGCCTAACGGCCACCTGCCTGCGGCTAAACGGGTAGTCACCACGTAACTAAATCTTCATTCATCATAGACCAGAACACTTAACTATTATGGCCAGAGACTACAAGTAGTCCAACGCGACAGAATCAAGATTAATCATGAATAAAACATAAAACAATTATTAGTCGGAGACTACAAGTAGTCCAACGCGACAATGTCAAACGACTAATCATAAATCTCATCAAGAGTATAGATAATACTACTAACAAGGTCTTAAGCAATAGAGGTCGATTTACACGTGACTGTTCAGACCCTCATTACTGCCGCTGTCAGAGGCTACCAATAGTAGCTTGACAATCCATTCCCCGTATAAACGGGTTGCAGTACTCCAAAGGAGTTGCTTTTGTTCCCCCTTAGTACATATTTCTCCATTTCTCAACGAAGAACTAGTACAGTATCATCGTTCTCATTTCTAATAATTACTGTTGGGGAACATGTAGTGACGTAATCAACAGTAATTATTCGAGATGAGAACGATGATACTGTACTAGTTCTTCGTTGAGAAATGGAGAAATATGTACTAAGGGGGAACAAAAGCAACTCCTTTGGAGTACTGCAACCCGTTTATACGGGGAATGGATTGTCAAGTTTCTATTGGTAGCCTCTGACAGCGGCAGTAATGAGGGTCTGAACACTCACGTGTAAATCGACCTCTATTGCTTAAGACCTTGTTAGTAGTATTATCTATACTCTTGATGAGATTTATGATTAGTCGTTTGACATTGTCGCGTTGGACTACTTGTAGTCTCCGACTAATAATTGTTTTATGTTTTATTCATGATTAATCTTGATTCTGTCGCGTTGGACTACTTGTAGTCTCTGGCCATAATAGTTAAGTATTCTGGTCTATGATGAATGAAGATTTAGTTACGTGGTGACTACCCGTTTAGCCGCAGGCAGGTGGCCGTTAGGCGTTTAGGGACATTTGTCCGTAATTCGTAATATTTGGAGTTCATCATAGATCTGGATATGAAACCATTATTGGCTATGACATAAATCGTTGACTGTTAAAATTAATCTTGGATTAAGATATGAAATAGTTGCTAGTTGTGACATAAATCGTTGACTGTCAGTATTAATCATGGATACTGATCTAGAACATGTAATTTTACTGTTCTCCTTTCTGAATAATTAATTTTGGATTAAGAACTGCATGATCCCTAACATCTTATCGACATCTTCTCAGACATTTTATCTGGTTTTATTCCGATTTTCCTCTAATCAAATTATTCCAAATGTTTCAAAATAATAAAGTATTTGCGAACAACTGTTTGAAAATCTCTAATATAGAGATAATTAATTCTACTCTTTTAAAAATGAGTTCTTCTTTGAATATAATAGAATTAACCAATGAATTTAAAATTGATCGAGTAGCCATTAATAATGAATTTAAAAGTCCTAAAAATGATGCCTTCCGAAAATGGTATTGGGAACATTGTTCCAAAGGCCAACACGAATTTCTTAAAGAAAAATATTACAAATATTTAGATGAGACTAAAAGTATTATTCCTTTCGCACAATATGCGCTAATATGGAGTAAAACTATAGAATCATCTGTATTTAAAGATTATTTTAATAATCAGACCAATGCTGCTGATAAGTGTCCTAAATCTGATAACCTTCCTACTCAGTCTCCTAAGTTAATAGATGAATCTATTATTCTAAAATCGGCTGTTCCTAAACAACCGATCTCAGAAGAGACAAAGTTAACTAAGGTTATTTCAGATTTACAATCTATCAATAGACAATTTATCAATATTGATAATACGGTTAATAAACCTGAATGGGAAAAAATTTATTCTTGTTCTGCAAAACAATTTGATTTACAAAATAATGATTTATGTCAGAATAAATCAACCAAGACTTTGACTGATAATAATAATATTATTGAATTATCACAAGATATTATTACTATATCTGACAATGATATTAACGTCAGCTTAGAAGATAAGGATGAGGTCATTCTCGTTTCTTCTAGAAAGATGGACAGTAATATCAATGTCAGTCTAGAGGACAAACCCGATGTCATTTCTTCTAGAAAGATTGACAATAATATCAACGTCAGACCAGAGAATGAAAATAATGTCATTCTTGAGAAAACTGACAGTGATATTGACGCCAGTCTAGAAGATAGGCATAATTATGTCACTATTGATTCATCTAGAATGATTGACGTCAACATAAAGAATAAAAATGATATCATTCTCGTTTCTTCTGGAAAGCTTGACAGTCTAGAGGATAAGCATGATGATATTATTATTATTTCAAAATTAACCTTTAGTAATAAAATGTTTTTTCAAAAACAATTTCACACTCAGGATTTAACTGAGAATTATGAAATAGGACAATATCCTAATCAATTCAATAAGACTAAACTTGTTTTGACTCCTGGTATTAAAAAGGTTATTTCCCAAAGGAAAATCTCCAAAAAACCTTTCCGTCAGAAATCTGTTTATAATAGATTTAATCAAATTTCTTTCAAACAACAATTTATTTTTAATGATCGATTTCCTAAAAGGAAAATTTCCAAAAAACCTTTTAAACATGGTATTATGGATATCACTAATAATGAATCAAGATTAGCTAATTGGTTTTATCAAAAAACTTTTATAGAATATGATATGTTTATTAATAAGATAAACAGGCCTAGTATAAATGTCTTAACTAAGGATCAGAACTTAATTTTGGATGTTATTAATAAAATATCTAATTCTGCTGAGAGAAAACAAGCTTTTCAAAACTATTTAGAAAATATTTCTAATAATAACCCTTCTTCCTTTGATAATGCTTTTCATAATAGTGAATCTAGTTCTATGGTTAATAAATCTACCATTTCTGACCTTAAAGGTGAAATTAATAATCTTAAATCAGATATTAAAAACATAAATGAAAAAATTTCCTTACTCCAGAATCAAACAAATTCTAAGTCTTTACCAAAGTTAGAGACTATTGGAGATTTACTATCCTTACATAACCCTACCAATCAGAAGTGGCATATTAACGTAAAACTGGTTATTAATCAAGATTTTACTTTAGAAACTATTGCTTTGGTTGATAGTGGTTCTGATCTTAATTGTATAAGAGAAGGATTAATTCCTACTAAGTATTTTGAGAAAACTAAGTATGAATTGAATACTGCTAATGGTTCTCCTATGAGGATAAATTATAAATTATCTGATGTTTTTGTCTGCAATGATGGTATTTGTATTAATACACCTTTTGTCTTATCTGATAATTTATCTCAAATGGTAATCTTAGGAAGACCCTTTTTAAGCCTTATTTGGCCTATTGAAAGAATCGATAATAATGGTATTCATACTACTATAAAGGGGAAAAAGATAATTTTTGAATTTATCATTAAACCTAAGATAAATTATATCAATCAATTACAAGAAACTTTGATTTTGAAAGAAAAACAAATCAATTTTTTGTCTCAAGAAATAGGCTATGCTTCTATTGACAAACAATTAGAACAATTTGCTACTAAGGAAAAAATTATTGCCTTAGAAAAACAATTTCAGAAGGAGATATGTAGCGATGTTCCTAATGCCTTTTGGGACAGGAAGCAACACATATTACAATTGCCCTATATAGAAGGTTTTAATGAAAACATGATACCTACTAAGGCTAGACCAATCCAGATGAATAAAGTTTATATGGAATTATGTAAGACTGAAATTCAAGGTCTTTTAGATAAACAACTTATTAGGAAAAACTCTTCTTGTTGGAGTTGTGCAGCCTTTTATGTAAATAAAAAAAGAGCGAGGGATTCCTAGATTAGTTATTAATTACAAACCCCTTAATAAGGTTCTTCAATGGATTCGTTATCCTATTCCTAATAAAAAGGATTTATTAAAACGATTAAATGATGCTCGTATATTTTCTAAATTTGATCTAAAGTCAGGTTACTGGCAAGTTCAGATTGCTGAACAAGATAAATATAAAACTGCTTTTACTGTTCCTTTTGGACACTATGAATGGAATGTTATGGCTTTTGGTTTAAAAAATGCTCCTTCAGAATTTATGAATATTATGAATGAAATTTTTAATGCTTATACTGAATTTTGTATTGTGTATATTGATGATATACTAATCTTTTCCAAAACTATTGATCAACATTTTAAACATCTAAATATATTTTCTCATCTTATTAAGAAAAATGGTTTAGTTGTTTCTTATTTGTAACAAAACTATTCGTATTAAAACTCCTTTTGTTTTATCTAATACTCTTTCTCAGATGGTAATTTTAGGAAAACCTTTTTTAAGCCTTATTTGGCCTATTGAAAGGGTAGATGATGAAGGAATTCATACTACTCTTTTGGGTAATAAAATTATTTTCGAATTCACCATTAAACCTAATAATGGGTATATACAGCATTTGAAAGAAAAAATGATTTTTGAAGAACAGATTGATGAAAAACAATCCGATGGTAATACCACTATTGTCTTATAAGACATAATCTAATAACAATATTTCTATTGTCTTATAAGACAAGACTTTCATTAAAGGGATAATTATCCATCCTAATAGCAGGAATTCCTGACTTATAGTCATGTGACGAGCTGGATAGTCTTATGAGACAATCTTGACAATTTTCCATCCTAATTCAAGGATTGGTTCGTGATGTCTAATAGACAAGGGGAACTTTATGTCTTATAAGACGATATTTTCCCATCCTAATTCAAGGATTGGTTCGTGATGTCTAATAGACAACAATTTCAAAATCTTATCAGATATTGAAAGAACTTTTTGGCTTATAGCCATGAATGGCCCAAGCTGGCATCCTAATTCAAGGATTGATTCATGATGTCTAATAGACAAATAACGTTATGTCTTATGAGACAATTACAATATTCCCGTCCTAATTCAAGGACTAATTCATAATGCCTTATAAGGCAGAAAGGATTTTATTATAAACATTGATTTCAAAATCTTATCAGATATTGAAGGTTTATAATCTTGACTTATAGTCAGAATTAGCCCATACCATAATTATGGTAAAAAATTACAAGAGGCATAAATTCATGTGCAATGATCTTTTACTTCTAATAGAAGTTATACAATTATCATGATTATTATCAATCAGACATTATTATTGTCTTTTCAGGAATGGCTTCTTCTAGTCAGGAATCTGGTCCTAATTCGGACATTAACTAGTTATAAAACCCGTGCCATGCACGGATGTTATTAAATAATGTAACTTAGGTGTTGTCTATTGAAATATTTTGTTAATGACTTAATGTATGTCATTGGCTTAATTGTCATTTTTATGATTTTATTACACCACCAATTTTATTTTATTTTTTCGTAAATATGGTTGATTATAATTTTTGAAATGGTTTATCGTTAATTTTTTTTTTTTAATGTTTGACTGAGATTTTGAATTTTTGAATTTTTTATTATATTTTTACTTCAATGTGACAATAGACCATGGTATGATTAATCTTATGAATATTCCAACCATGAATTAGACTAATCATAAGATTTGATTCATTTTTTGTTTGGTATAGGCTTAAGTTTTGAATATAAAATAAATTTAGCAAGAAAGAAATATAGTAACTTGCAGTAGTAAAGTAACCTTTCACAACTAATGCACCCAAAAAATTTACTGAAAATATGAAGTTCAAACATATGATAAAATGTTGGATTGCAAACTATACAGTGCTTATTGAAGCTTATTATATATATATATTAAGTAACATAGTTATTATTATTATTATTATTATTGGTAAGCGAGGTTAAGGAAAAACTTTTAATCAAACAATCAGTTGCTGACGTGTTTCGAACCCACAACATCATATCTCGATTTTGTGGGAGGCTACCTTTGAGCCACATGCAAATCGACAAATTTATACTAAGTATATATTTGCTATAATAAATATTTCATTTAAACAAATCTATACTTAGTATAAAGAGGCATGTAGTAAGCTACAATGAAAGCCCACATGCTGGCTAATAAAAATTTTGCTGGACTTCGGTTTTTACTTTTAGTAAAAAAAAATGGTGGGACATATATATAATTATATCTTCTGTTTCTCCCAGTCCCTACTTTCACGACAAAATTAGGAAAAAAACGTCAAAATTTATATTTAGGTGTACCCCATACCGTTTTGTAACCCCTAAATAATACCTTTTGCAAAATAATAATAATAAAAGGGCTTGCAGCGCAGTCTGTAGCGTGTTTATCCTCTAACTTTTTATAATTCTTGGATTTTTTATTAAATAAAATTTGCATTGAAAAAAAAAACACATCATTGTCAAGTTATTGGGTTGCGCTTTTGTTATGTCTAGAATATACATTATTTCGGAAAACACTATTGAATTTATATCCTGGGACCTGGGCTAACTGTTGGCCGAAGACCAGCTTTTCAAATACTCATTTTTTAGTATAATTGATAAATAAGATTAAAGTAATCCTGAAAATCATGGTATAATTACGCAACATAACTATGTTATATGGTTATAAAGCCAATATAATTTTATTTCTCACCTGTACTCAAAGGAAAATGAAAAGGCACAATATTTTACTATTTCGAGCATATATTCACATAGTCTATTACTCTATTGTAATGAAGGTTGTGTGTGCTTTTTTCCAACCACTATTTTGGAGAAGCAAGAGATGATAGATTAAATTTGATGTATGAGGAACGTGAGTGGAAGGAAGATGGTAAAGTACGAAATTATAATTTTTGTATTTTTAAATTTTATTTTATTTTTGTACTGCTAATATATATATATATAACCATATTTCCATTAAATTCATTGGGTAATCATTAATATATTTGTGCAAAAAGACAGATATGGCCATAGTGCTATTAAATGTAGCCATCTAGCTATTTAAGCCATATTAGATTTAAATTTACAATAATAACCCTTTCAATTTTAATTTTTGTTAAATTCTCTTCAATTGGAGCACCAAATTTTCTCTAATTTGGAAAGAGAAATTTTCCTTAAGGGTAAGTCCAACTTTAATAGAGAGTATAGATAAAGGAAAAGGTAAAACTTCCTCCCCCTCTCCCGAATTAGGGAAATTTTCTCCAGTCTTATTAGACAGGAAAAGAAAAATCAGTGAACCCTCAATATGGGATAATGGTACCCGATTATTCCTTAAGGATTCCAATGAATTACTTTTTTCCTTGACTACTGAAGATGAAAAATGGGTAAAAAGCCTATTTATCTAGGTACAAGGAAATTTGGTCAAGGGACTAATAGTCCATCCCAAATTTATAATCATAGGAATTTCTACGAAGCTATTTTACTTGAGACTAATTCCGTCTCTTTGGATAATTCTCCAACTACTATTGACCATTTACCTATGCCTTTTCGAAGAGCATATATCCATAATATAATGGAACAAGAAGAATGGGGTGGTGATCCCCTCAACAACAGAAACCTAATTGGTCCCCTTCTCCGAGCTAAAAGCTTCAGTAACCAAACCTTCAATTACTGGGACTATATGGATGCATGGACTTATACTTTCTTCCATCAACTCCCTGATAAAGAATATTTCTGGGCTTTTTACTTCTCCACTGATTTTGAAAAGAATAGAAACTCAGTTCCCACCTGGTTTGACAACTGGTGGTTTAAATTTGACCCAGCCGTAAATTTTATCGCCTCCAAATTAACAGTCCTGAACTTCAATTTCAAATTAAATTCTGATAGTAAGATAGAACTTACTGCTCACCACGGTCCTTTATCATGGCAAATTATCTAATTCACAGGCCTACCAAATTTGGTTTTTCCTTTTTTCATGACCCATATGTCATTCAAATCCCTTAATTCTAGCCATGCACTAATTCCTTTTGAAACCATCAAACATCTTTCCAGATTTGGAATTTAACAATTTTGACTTATTTATCAGATCTCGTAAATCTTATGGGATCACAAAACAATTTTCCCAGGACAATATGTCTACCCGTTTAGTAGACTCCGACATAAAATATGGGGTCCACAGATCAATTCAAGGTGTTCAACGGGGTCCACCCACAAAGTGCTCAATGGGGCCCACACATCACAAGATGCTCAATGGGGTCCACCCACTCACAAAGTGCTCAATGGGGTCCACCCACTCACAAGATGCTCAATGGGGCCCACAATTCACATGGTGCTCAATGGGGCCCACCCACTCACAAGATGCTCAATGGGGCCCACCTCTCACTTTGCCTATATAAGAGGCCTTTTGTACATAGAGAAAAAAAAGCCTTCCACAACGTTCAAGCCTTATACAAGCTTTCAACAACGTTCAGAAGCGATCCTTCTCTCTTCTTCTCCCTTTTCTCTACTTGTAATCTTTTTCTTTTGTAACCTTTCCCTTTTCTTTTCAACTTGTAACCTTTCGGTGTTTAGTTTATACCTGAAGCTTTCTTCAAGGGGTATATATATGTGAATTAGCTCAAGTTTCTGTAAGTTTTCTTTTCGTTTACTCTGTAATTATTTTATCTTCTTTTATATGTGAATAAAGCTTCAATTCAGTAAGTTTTCTTTTCTTATTTTAATTTCTACTCTGTTTATTTTCTGTTTTTAATTTTATGTTTTAGAACTTGTTTATTTTCCTGTTCTGTTTTAGTTTAATTTTACTCAAGTTTCTGTAAGTTTTCTTTTTCGTTTTCTTTGTAATTATTTCTACCTTAAATTATATGTGAATAAAGCTTCAATTCAGTAAGTTTTCTTTTCTTATTTTAATTTCTACTCTGTTTAATTTCTGTTTTTAATTTTATGTTTTAGAACTTGTTTATTTTCTTGTTCTGGTTTAGTTTAATTTTACTATTCATAATCCTGGTTTAATTTTGGTATCAGAGCCATGTCAGCGTAAATTACTGTTGGGGAACATGTAGTGGCTTAATCAACAGTAATTATTAGAAATGAGAACGATGATACTGTACTAGTTCTTCGTTGAGAAATGGAGAAATATGTACTAAGGGGGAACGAAAGCAACTTCTTTGGAGTACTGCAACCCGTTTATACGGGGAATGGATTGTCAAGCTACTATTGGTAGCCTCTGACAGCGGCAGTAATGAGGGTCTGAACACTCACGTGTAAATCGACCTCTATTGCTTAAGACCTTGTTAGTAGTATTATCTATACTCTTGATGAGATTTATGATTAGTCGTTTGACATTGTCGCGTTGGACTACTTGTAGTCTCCGACTAATAATTGTTTTATGTTTAATTCATGATTAATCTTGATTCTGTCGCGTTGGACTACTTGTAGTCTCTGGCCATAATAGTTAAGTGTTCTGGTCTATGATGAATGAAGATTTAGTTACGTGGTGACTACCCGTTTAGCCGCAGGCAGGTGGCCGTTAGGCGTTTAGGGACATTTGTCCGTAATTCGTAATATTTGGAGTTCATCATAGATTTGGATATGAAACCATTATTGGCTATGACATAAATCGTTGACTGTTGAAACTAATCTTGGATTAAGATATGAAATAGTTGCTAGTGGTGACATAAATCGTTGACTGTCAGTATTAATCATGGATACTGATCTAGAACATGTAATTTTTACTGTTCTCCTTTCTGAATAATTAATTTTGAATTAAGAACTGCATGATCCCTAACTCCTTATTGACATCTACTTGAACGCTTTATCCGGTTTCATTCTCGTTCTCTATATTATTGAATTATGTTTCAAAGTAATAAAATTTTTGCGAATAACTGTTTGAAAATCTCTAATACAGAGATAATTAATCCTACTCCTTTGAAAATAAATTCTTCTATTAATATAATAGAATTAACCAATGAATTCAAAATTGATAAAGTGGCCATTAATAATGAATTTAAAAGTTCGAAAAATGATGCCTTTCGAAAATGGTATTGGGAACATTGTAATAAAGCCCAACATGAATTTATTAAAGAAAAATATTATAAATATTTAGATGAAACTAGAAGTATTATTCCTTTCGCACAATATACTCTAATTTGGAGTAATACTATAGAATCATCTGTATTTAAAGAATATTTTAATAATCAGACCAATACTGCTGATAAGTATCCTAAATCAGGTAACCTTCCTACTCAGTCTCCTAAATTAATAGATGAATCTATTATTCTGAAATCGGCTGTTCCTAAACAACCGATCTCAGAAGAGACAAAGTTAACTAAGGTTATTTCAGATTTACAACCAATCAACAGACAATTTATCAATATGGATAATACAATTAATAAACCTGAATGGGAAAAAATTTATTCCTGTTCTGCTAAACAAATTGGTTCACAAAATAATGATTTAAGTCAGAAGCAATCAACTAAGACTTTGACTGATAATAATAATATTATTGAATTATCACAAGATATTAGTACTATATCTGATAAGATTACTGAAGATAGTAATAATGATGACATTAACAATGATATTAACGTCAGCTTAGAAGATAAGGATGAGGTCATTCTCGTTTCTTCTAGAAAGATGGACAGTAATATTAATGTCAGTCTAGAAGACAAACCCAATGTCATTTCTTCTAGAAAGATTGACAATAATATCAACGTCAGACCAGAGAATGAAAATAATGTCATTCTTGAGAAAACTGACAGTGATATTGACGCCAGTCTAGAAGATAGGCATAATTATGTCACTATGGATTCATATAGAATGATTAACGTCAACATAAAGAATAAAAATGATATCATTCTCGTTTCTTCTAGAAAGCTTGACAATCTAGAGGATAAGTATACTGATATTATTTTTAGAAAAGAAATTATTATTTCAAAATTAACCTTTAGTAATAAAGTGTTTTTTCAAATACAATTTCACACTCAGGATTTAACTGAGAATTATGAAATAGGACAATATCCTAATCAATTCAATAAGACTAAACTTGTTTTGACTCCTGGTATTAAAAAGGTTATTTCCCAAAAGAAAATCTCCAAAAAACCTTTCCGTCAGAAATATGTTTATAATAGATTTAATCAAATCTCTTTCAAACAACAATTTATTGATCGTTTTCCTAAAAGGAAAATTTCCAAAAAACCTTTTAAACATGGTATTATGGATATCACTAATAGTGAATCAAGATTAGCTAATTGGTTTTATCAAAAAACTTTTATAAATTATGATATGTTTATTAATGAGATAAACAGGCCTAGTATAAATGTCTTAACTAAGGATCAGAACTTAATTTTGGATGTCATTAATAAAATATCTAATTCTGTTGAGAGAAAACAAGCTTTTCAAAACTATTTAGAAAATATTTCTAATAAAAACCCTTCTTCCTGGGATAATGCTTTTCATAATACTGAATCTAGTTTTATGGTTAATAAATCTACCATTTCTGACCTTAAAGGTGAAATTAATAATCTTAAATCGGATATTAAAAATATAAATGGAAAAATTTCCTTACTCCAGAATCAAACAAATTCTAAGTCTTTACCAAATTTAGAGACTATTGGAGATTTACTATCCTTACATAACCCTACCAATCAGAAGTGGCATATTAAGGTAAAACTGGTTATTAATCAAGATTTTACTTTAGAAACCATTGCTTTGGTTGATAGTGGTTCTGATCTTAATTGTATAAGAGAAGGATTAATTCCTACTAAGTATTTTGAGAAAACTAAGTATGAATTAAATACTGCTAATGGTTCTCCTATGAGGATAAATTATAAATTATCTGATGTTTTTGTCTGTAATGATGGTATTTGTATTAATACACCTTTTGTCTTATCTGATAATTTATCTCAAATGGTAATTTTAGGAAGACCCTTTTTAAGCCTTATCCGGCCTATTGAAAGAATCGATAATAAAGGTATTCATACTACTATAAAGGGGAAAAAGATAATTTTTGAATTTATCATTAAACCTAAGATAAATTATATCAACCAATTACAAGAAACTTTGATTTTGAAAGAAAAACAAATCAATTTTTTGTCTCAAGAGATAGGATATGCTTCTATTGACAAACAATTAGAACAATTTGCTACTAAGGAAAAAATTATTGCCTTAGAAAAACAATTTCAGAAGGAGATATGTAGCGATGTTCCTAATGCCTTTTGGGACAGGAAGCAACACATAGTACAATTACCCTATATAGAAGGTTTTAATGAAAACATGATACCTACTAAGGCTAGACCAATCCAGATGAATAAAGTCTATATGGAATTATGTAAGATTGAAATTCAAGGTCTTTTAGATAAACAACTTATTAGGAAAAGCTCTTCTTGTTGGAGTTGTGCAGCCTTTTATGTAAATAAAAAAAGAGCGAGGGATTCCTAGATTAGTTATTAATTACAAACCCCTTAATAAGGTTCTTCAATGGATTCGTTATCCTATTCCTAATAAAAAGGATTTATTAAAACGATTAAATGATGCTCGTATATTTTCTAAATTTGATCTAAAGTCAGGTTACTGGCAAGTTCAGATTGCTGAACAAGATAAATATAAAACTGCTTTTACTGTTCCGTTTGGACACTATGAATGGAATGTTATGGCTTTTGGTTTAAAAAATGCTCCTTCAGAATTTATGAATATTATGAATGAAATTTTTAATGCTTATACTGAATTTTGTATTGTGTATATTGATGATATATTAATCTTTTCCAAAACTATTGATCAACATTTTAAACATCTAAATATATTTTCTCATCTTATTAAGAAAAATGGTTTAGTTGTTTCTGCCCCCAAAATGAAGATTTTTAAAACCGAAATTCGTTTTTTAGGACATAATATTTGTCAAGGAAAAATTATCCCTATTAATAGGTCTATAGAATTTGCATCAAAATTTCCTGATGAAATAAGAGATAAAAAACAATTACAAAGGTTTTTAGGGAGCCTTAATTATATTTCTGATTATTATAAAGATATAGCTTTTGACACTAAAGTTCTTTATGAAAGGCTTCGTAAAAATCCTGAACCATGGACCTTGGAACATACAAAAGCGGTTTAGAAAATTAAGCTTAAAGCTAAACAATTGCATTGCCTATCTCTGGCCAATCCCAATGGATTGAAAATTGTTGAGACTGATGCCTCTAATAGAGGTTATGGAGGAATACTCAAACAGAGAAATTCTCTGACAAACAAAGAGGATCTAATTAGATTCCATTCTGGCATTTGGAAAAATGCTCAAGTCAAATATTCGACTGTCAAAAAAGAAATGTTGGCTATAGTCAACTGTATCAATAAATTCCAAGATGATTTAATAAATCAAGAATTCTTGCTACGAATTGACTGTAGCTCTGCAAAAGATATTATTGAAAAAGATGTTAAAAATTTAGCATCTAAACATATCTTTGCCCGATGGCAAGCAATTCTTTCTGTGTTTGAATTTCAGATAGAATACATAAAAGGGGATAATAATTCTCTTCCTGATTTTCTCACCCGCGAATATTTGCAGGGATCAGCGCCTTATATGGCTCGCGGACGTTATAAGGGAAAATCAGTCCCTATCAAGCCTGAATTAGGCTCTTCAGTCAAGCCTGAATTAGGCTCTTCTTCAAAAGTCTCAATAGACAAAACAATGAAAGATGCCTTATTAGGCAACAATGAGCCGAAGTTGTTCTTAAAGAACTACACAGAATTACTGGTAATCCTTAATCCTGAGGATGACAAATGGATAAATGATCCTATTATTTTAAGTCAAAAATACTTTGACGAAAAGGATAATAGTCCTATCCGAGGTGGAAAACATAGATATTTCTATGAATCAATTCTGGAAGAGACTAATTCAGTCACTTTTGAACATAAAAGAAGAAATAATACTTCTAATTCTCCTTTTGCTTATAGCAAAGCAATGATTCATAGGGTTCTCAAATCTTCGGATTGGGGCGACCCGAATAAATTACGGGAATTACGTGGACCGTATCATAATTATAATCAATCCTATAATTATTGGGATTATATGGATGCTTGGACTTATTCGTTCTTTTACCAAAACCCTCAAAGGAAACATTCTTGGTTTTTCTATTTTGATGAAGATTTCAAAAAAGACAATAATGAAATTCCTAACTGGTTTTTTAATTGGTTTTTCAAATTTGGTCCTAATTTGGATTATTTACCCTCAGAACTAACAGTTCTTTACAAATCTTATTTTCAATTCCATCATCTTTTTGAAGGAAAAGATACTATTCGAGGTAAATCATTCCTCTTTTTTCTATCCGATTATCTTATCCCATGGATCTGGGCTTGGACCTATAGTTGTCAATTTCAGGCAAATGAAGGCCTCCATGGTCTTTGTCGCCAGTACCATTATAAATGGTGGGCAAATTGCCCTATCGAGAGTAAAGTCCAAAGTATTACTCCCGATATCCAAAAACTAGAACAATTATATGTCTCCCGTCATACGCAATCCTCTGTTCTTAAAGAACCTCTACCAGAAAATCCTGTCTCAA
Organism: Aquilegia kansuensis; assembly: GCA_020826895.1. Classification (NCBI taxonomy): domain Eukaryota; kingdom Viridiplantae; phylum Streptophyta; class Magnoliopsida; order Ranunculales; family Ranunculaceae; genus Aquilegia; species Aquilegia kansuensis. Next base: position 19,777,896 of record CM037004.1, on the reverse strand, counting down.
TTATTAGAGAAAAATTAACCAAGGCTCACCCTGGTCTATCATCCCAAGAACTCAAATTTCGAGTCATGAAAGAAATGCAAGAACATATCCAGGCTTCTTTTGGAGATATTTCTCCTATGGACACTAATCTCACTTCCAAAGACAATAGTACTCATGCCAATGCTACTAGTAGTCCTGTCAATGCCATTGTTTCATGGTGGGATCTTAAACAAGGATACTCTCAACAGAGTTCTTCTCAACTTGATGAAGATAATGATGATGATGATGATGACGATGATGTCGACCTAGAAGTGGATTAATCCATTTCCACTTATCTTACAATCCATTAGAAAACCATTTCTACTTTCGATCCAATTCAGATCAGCAATTATACCTAAACCTTTTTCAAACCTAAATCACAGGCCTACCAAATTCTGTTTTCTATTTTCCATGACCCACATGTCATTCAAACCCTTTGGTTTTTAGCCATCAATTCAAGAGATGTCGTTCAACCCATTAAATATTGCTCACAATAATGCAACCAAATTTCTCATCTATATGGCCTACAATCATATTTGGAATTCAGCAATTTTACCAGATCCCGTAAATCTTATGAGATCACAAAACAGTTTTCACAGGATAATATGTCTACCCATTTATCAGACTCCGACATAAAATATGGGGTCCACAGATCAATTCAAGATGCTCAATGGGGTCCACCCACTCACATGGTGCTTAATGGGATCCACCCACCCACAAAGTGCTCAATGGGGCCCACACATCACATGGTGCTCAATGGGGTCCACCCACTCACAAGGTACTCAATGGGGTCCACCCACCCACAGGATGCTCAATGGGGCCCACAATTCACATGGTGCTCAATGGGGCCCACCTCTCACTTTGCCTATATAGGAGGCCTTTTGTACATAGAGAAGAACAAGCCTTCCACAACGTTCAAGCCTTATACAAGCTTTCAACAACGTTCAGAAGCGATCCTTCTCTCTTCTTCTCCCTTTTCTCTACTTGTAATCTTTTTCTTTTGTAACCTTTCCCTTTTCTTTTGTAAATCTTTTGGTGATTCAACCTTTCGGTGTTTAGTTTATACCTGAAGCTTTCTTCAGGGGGTATATATATGTGAATTAGCTCAAGTTTCTGTAAGTTTTCTTTTTCGTTTTCTTTGTAATTATTTCTGCCTTAAATTATATGTGAATAAAGCTTCAATTCAGTAAGTTTTCTTTTCTTATTTTAATTTCTACTCTGTTTAATTTCTGTTTTTAATTTTATGTTTTAGAACTTGTTTATTTTCTTGTTCTGGTTTAGTTTAATTTTACTATATATATATATTATTTAAACAAAAAAAAAAAATGTTTTATGGTTTACCTTGTTATGGGTGTTTGGAATACACATACGTTGTATATATGGTTAGATTGGTCTATTGCTTTCAATCACACTTGTATGCTTAGTGCTCATGAATATAACTATCTTATTAAACTTAGCATACGCTTGTGCTCTTTTGTTTAGATTTTAGACTAATGTTTATCTAGTTGTGTCTCATGCATATATCCTTGCTTGATTACACTATGCACGGCTAGGTGGCACTTTGAGAGTTTGTTTGCATATCCTTTTCCATCGTTTGAACATGATGACCTTCTAGAATAATCATTAGTTGGAAATATACGTATGCATGCCTTCTTATGGTATCTTGATTATTAGTATGAAGGCGGTGTGGTATATATATACCCGTTGGGGCCGTGAGGGTCATGCAATGACGGATGCACTCAAGAGATGTTAGTTCTTGTGTTGCACGTTACCATGATGTTGCACTACTTTAAGTTTATTTTTAAAGGGGAAGTAATTTGAAAAGATGTAGGCTACACCCTACCACATGTGGCAAAATATGAAGGTAAAAATCCCTTTCACATGTTAATTTATGCACAATAAAAAAAAAAATTAATTAAGGTTGTAAGTGCATTTCCCCGTGTCTATTTAGGCGTTTGTGAACGAAGTGAAATCCCTCTAATGGTGAATACTAGCTATTTTGAGTGTTCTTATGGTTTGTGAGTGAGGTGTGAAAATGGCTCTCTTTGTGTTTTCTTTAGCTTTCCCACATACCAAGGATGTCTGATGCATTTCTGGTAGATGTTTGGTTTCTTATCTTAATTTTTGATTGTTGCGTATTTTGTTTAATGAACCAAGTTTATTCATCTTTACTAAGTATCTTGTTTTAATTAAGCTTGCATATACTCTCTTCTACCCTTTAATACATGGTTCTTTGTGTATTTCAAATATTCTCATTTGGTTTGTTTGTTCTAGGTGCATCTTTCTCATATGCATTGCATTTAGGTAGAGCTTTTGCTTAGGGGGGGAATTGTTTGTATTGACATCGTGTTAACAAGTGTTAACTTTATGGCTTCCGTTGCATATCTTTTTTGTTGTTAACATGATTGTTTTCTTTCTTTTCTTCTTTTATCCTATTTGTTATGGTTTGGTATTTTTCTTTTCTCTTTCTTTTGTTACCTTGCTTCATTTGTGACAAAAAGGGGGAGATTTATGACTCTAATATTAACACCTTCTTCTTCTTTGTTAGTGTATTTTTGGGTCATGTTTCAGGTATTCTACACGTATGGGGGAGTGAACGTGTTGATGTTTAGAGGTTGTACAGTTTTGGGTCATGTTTCAAGTATGCTACACGTATGGGGGAGTGAACGTGTTGATGTTTATAGGTTGTACAGTTATGGGGGAGCTCGAGTATCTAAAGTTGGAGCTCATGAAGTATGGGGGAGTTGTTCTAAATTCTTAGTCGCTTCCGTTCGGTCTCTGATGATTAAAGTGTCTTGCTCAAGCTGGACATCAAGAATTGGTGACTCGGTATGTGTTCTACCTTGAGTGTTTTTGTAGGCATGTTTTATAAATGCCATGGTTTGGGTTTGTAAGCACGTTTTATAAGTGTTATTAGAGTCATAGGTTTTGGTTCTATCCGGGTAAGGACGTACGTACGTTGTTTCGACGTACGTACGTCCAATGTAAATTTTGTTCTATCCGGCCCATTTTGTCTTGTTTCAAACCCTAGGTATAAATAGGGTTTCTCTCCCAAAGAACAGATCAGTTTTTTGGCCGTCCAATTCATCTAGTCTTGGAGTTTGTTTAGGTTTAGGTTTTAGGTTGTTTTGGTGATTGAACTTATCTTCTTCTTCCCCATTCATCTTCTTCTTTCTTATTGAATAGTGATTTAGCTTCGAGTCTTCTTGTGTGTTCATCAAGGAACTCTTGTGTAAGCTTGTTACATAGATCGGCTTCGAGTCTTCTTGTGTGTTCATCAAGAAGTCGAGTGTCTTGTGCGTACATCAAGGTACTCTGGTGAAGTCAAGGTGTTAGAGATAACCAGTAGTGTCAACTCGCAGTGATTGCAGGTAGTTGATAGGTTTGTACATCTCTTTTCTTCTAGTGGATTTATTTGTTGTCGCGAGGACAACCGTGGACGTTTCCCATATTGGGTTTTACCATGTTAAAAATATCGTGTGTTCTTTATTTGTTTATTGCTTTATTGTTTGCTTTACTATTGTTATATTGCACATATATTGGGTTTTCACCATGGTTTAGAAAATTACAGAAGGTGGGACTGAAAAATATACAGAGAATTCAACAGGGTGGCTGACACCTTGCAAAGAATGATATCCATGAACCTCTTCTTATTCGAACTTTTAGATTATTAAACCACGATATGAGGACTATTCTATCGTACAATGTGATGAGGATTGTTTGACCAAGTTGATCAACCTTCATATATGGAATATGACATGAGGACTATTCTATCAAACAGTTGTACAAGCCATACTTGGAGGCATATTTTCCAGATTTTCCAAAGAAGATAACATCTACACATTCCTTCATTAATCATGGCATAGGAAATGACCTTCAAAATGCATTTAGAAAATGGAATGACTATGCAAACATCACAATAAGACGTTGCAAATAGTGTAAAGGTAGGTTCATCATCAAAAGAAGGTAATCCACATATATCCTATGCTATGGTTTAGGGTCAAATGCTCAACTCAGGGATTTTCTTGACAAAAAATGAAATCCTAAAATGGTCTAACAACTATTTTCAAGAAAGAATGCAATATGTGAAACTAATAGAAAAGATTTGTGCAGCTGCAATTGAAAATATCAATTCAGAAGACAGAAGTCACGAAGATGAAGCTATGGAAATTTAATATATTCTTTATTTTATCTCTGTTAAATTTATTTCTGTCTATAACAAATAATAGTATAGGATTTATTTTTCAGTAACAAAAAGGTTTAATTATCTCTATAATTTACATATAGAGGACTTTGCAAATTATATTAGAGCAATCACAATTTTTGGGCGTTTATTATCATTGAGTTACTCAATACAAGTATAAAAATAAATTCAAATTAACTATTTTAATCAATTTAACTATCAATTGTCTATTTTAATCATTTAGATTTTAGAGTTGTGTCCAGATATAAAAATTAGTAATTTAAATATAATTAAAAATAAGCATCCCGGAGGGACAGGTCATACCTAGTTAGTATATATAATACTAGTGATAACCGACTTCGTCACGGTTGTTTTAAATATATGTTTTTAATTAATTTTATTTAGTTTTTTTGTTAAGTTGATAGAAGTAGTTCTTGTTTCAAAAGAGGTCTTTTTAAGAGTTATTTACTTTAAATTAATGTAAAATAAACTAATCTAATATATTTTATAATAGAAAAAAATGGATGAAAACATACATAATTTAGTTTTAATGGTTTGATTTGTAGATTTTAGGAAACATATAACGTAATTGTTAAGATCTAAATAAGATTAACTGTTTGAAAAATAAGACATGAAATGTGTAACGTAGTATTTATTAATAATATTGATTTAGATAATAAAGTATAATGTATTAATCATTTGTTTATTTATTTGCTATCCTTGGGAAACTGGAATAATCGAATAAATTAATAAGATTATTTTCTTAACACAATAGCAATTTCATATCTTTGCAAAGTTACATGAATGATATTTGCCCTCATATTTGGGAAGTTTTTTATGTAAATGAGACACATGAGATACAAAAAAGCTTGAACATATATCTTAGTGATTTTGAGCCACTCTAATGAAATCCAATTACAATTCAAAATGATCAGACCACTATAAAATATACCCTTATTTTGTTTTTAGTTGACCTCATCTAAGAAAATGTTTCCCCTTCCATCATTGCCTGCAAGTTTAAAACCGTTTATGACTAATTAGATAAATATTCCATTTAAATGTAAAGAAGTCTGCTTAGTTAGAAAATACAATAACAACAAATTCCCTTTTGTATGAGTAAAGGAATGTCCTAATACGAAAAATAATTTTTTTAGAACTCTAAAATTAAGAATTAATTAGAGAAGAGAAAACTATTACCTGGTGTGTGATATATATTCAAATTCACAACCCAGAATGCTAACCTCGCAAAAAGATTCTGGTTGTTAGTTTTTTGATTTGAATCAATACAGTAAAGGAAGAAGAAATATGCTAACCACAAAAGAAAAAAAAATCGAATCAATTGTCAAAAAGTAAAAACTCAAAGATACTAACCTTAAAGCTTTAGATGGCAGAGAGAGTGATCTAATAAAAAATATTGGCAGAAAATCATGCTACCCATTCAAAAAGTAGAATGGCAAGAATCGGAGATTGGAGAAATTTATAGTATGTTTAATTCAATTTGTGAATTACAATTTCACTATTATTGGTAAGAGGTGTTATGATAATTAGAAGAAAATAAGGCATACAATAAATGAGGCTAATTAGTAGGATTTTTTTTTTTAGATAATATGAAATTGATTAATTTCTTAATTTGATGGCTCTATACACATGGTAATTAAATAAAAACATGGATTAATTCAAATTAAAAAGAATTATGGAGTGATATGATGATTACAGTAATTTTTTACATGAGTAATTAAATAAAAATATGGGTTAAATCAATATAGAATTTTTTTTTTGTAGGAATACAAATAGTGTATATTGATTATATTAGAGAGGGGTTACAAATAAGTATTTTATATAATTATTGGAAGGGGGTTACTAATGTAGTTACTTCTAAATATTAATTATATTTATTAAAATTGGGGGTTATTTAATTAAATAAGATTTTATAAACATGGGTTAATTCAAAATGAAAAAAGTTTTATAGAGTGATATGATGGTTACATTAATTTTTTTACATGAGTAATTAAATAAAAATATGGGTTAAATCAAAATAATTTTTTTTTTATAGGAATACAAATGGTGTATATTGATTATATTAGAGAGGGGTTACAAATGAGTATTTGATATAATTATTGGAAGGAGGTTACTAATGTAGTTAGTTCTAAATATTAATTATATTTATTAATTTATTAAAATTGGGGGTTATTTATTAAATAAGATTCTATATCTAGAAAAAGATTGATCTAAGGGCCTTAGTTGTATTGAGACAAATCTACGTACTCGGTTATCTTAGATATAAATCCAACGGCTCTTGTGTCAGAGAAAACTATGATTTGTTATATAGATTCTTAGTTATTCAATGAAAAAGAGAAATCCTAGATCTTAAACTTGAAGAGAAATATATGCATTTTCGTTTTTGATAACACTCTGTTAGTATTTCGGCCATAACTCTCTCTACAGAACTCGGAATGACCTGAATCTTATGTCATTAGAACCCTATTGAAAATTTGCATCTGAGCATATACATTAGAGCATGTGAATCTTCCAAACGTGACCTATGTGACTGATTCTTTGGAGGTCAGAAAAACTGTGACTGATTTGCAGTATGGTTATTTTGAGTTGTGTGCTTCGTATCTTGGTATTTGGTGGTCTTCTTATGAGGCAAGTTATATTACTTAATGTTTTCTCTTAATTTTCATATTAGGTTAAAGTGTTAGTTTGGTTATCATGTTTAGATAGTAGAATTATAATTGATTCTCATGAAAATACATGTTTTAATAATTAGAATTTGATAAATATGCAAACATGTTAATATTTAATTATTAATATTGCTGAAATTTATCTTAAGATCATGTTAGTATTTTTAATGTGTGGAATCGAAGCATGTGTATTAAATTAGAATGTTCTATGACATATCAGATAATTTATTTGTTTAATTAGAATTAGAAGAAGTGAATTAAGCATATACGTATGTGGACTTACGGTTAAAAGTTAATTCATAATTTGGGTTGGTTTATAATGTTTCTTTGAATGAATTAAAAAGAATGAAACACCGTTGAGTGAACTGAACAATAAATAGTTACAGTGGACTGAAGGATAAATACACTTCAGAGATGACTAAGATATTAGCTTTTGAAAATGGATGTTATGATTATTGTTGTTGTTGGTGCATTTTTATGATGATTATGAATCAGATTGGACTTTGTGGGAATGAACTGGATTTGATTGATTAGATTAATTTGGGCGTGTTAGTTATACTAACACAGGACCCATAGATTTTGGGCGTGTTAATTATTCTAACATAGGACCCGTTGGGAGACGTCCCTAAGTTGTGTCGAATGACATAGCTTGATGAGTGTATAGTTGTGATACGTACGACTCGGTGCTACTGCACAACTTGGCACTTGTTGCATGGATTTGGATTGACGTAATATAATGGATTGGAATTACTGGACTTGATCTGATATTGCAGATTGCTTGATTGGGATAGATTTTGATTATTTGATTATTGGAACTAGAAACATGATTGACATTGCAAATTACCAGAGATTGATCTTGTTGATTTATTTATCAATGTTTTAAATGTTAGAATAAATTGATTAGTATTTATAATTGTTTATCTCTAGGATGCGCGGATTCCTTTTCTGGGAATTAAGACTGAACCTCAAGTTCTGTAACTTGCTGGTTTTTAACGTCTTCCCTTTTTCCTTTTCAGGATACAAGTGTTTTAGAGATGGAGTGTTCGATGAGAGCTTGGTGGAGGTTGTCTTGAGTTGCTCATATGTCTAGTTGAGTTTGATGAGTTGTAACATTCGGGCATAACTCTGATTTATATTTATATTTATATAATTTGTATTTTGTTTAGTCTTCCGCGGTTAGTTTAGTATTTGTTGTTTATTTTATTATGTTTTTCTGTGGTTTAGAGGTGTGATGTCACGTGACAATAGTGTGACCCTACGGTTCATGGAGAACATATGGTGATCATTATGACTCTGTTGCCCGATTTTGGTCTGGCCAGCTAGGATCGGATTTCAGGGGCGTTACACAGAAGAGGAAGAACAGAAAAAGTCTGAGATTTGAAAGGTCTGTGTGCAACTATAAATCATTTGTGGAGATAATTCTGAATAACTTGTGAAGTAGTTTCGTCTAAATTACTAAGACAGCTTCAATCATACATTTATAAAAGCAACTGACCAAGATTCCTGAATAAGACCGACTTGCCTTTTCCCCTTACAAAAATGATCCAAGTTTTCTTGGTTATTATGACATAGATCACATCTATGTTGATTGCGACATGCATTATCTTCCAATACCAAAGCAATCTGCACCAGTTCCTCTTTGGAAGTTTGTTTCTAATAGCTACATGTGTCGAAGTAATTGGCATTTTGCCGCGCTGCTAGTGTAGTAATGTAAGACCAAAAACTCTAATTCCCAGTCAGGTAAGAGTTGTATCTTTACACAAAAGGCCAGTGGTCTATATAATCTGTGAGAATTGCTAATCACTCTGTTACTAACAAAAACAAAACAGAGTAAATCAACTGTGACAAGTGGTTGTACATAAAACATGTATTTCCAAATAAAACAAATACGTTACTACTCCAAAACCAAGTTGATACGCATTCTTATCAAATACACTACGTGCTATGCTTATTGTAAAAGGGAATTGGTGAAGAGTCTACATATCTAAAAATGAAGATAACTTCAAGAATATTTTTCCTCCTTGTACAATTTTTCTTTGTAAGATCTCATGAAGAGATCTGTAGAAGTCAATTTCCCAAAGGATTTTTCTTCGGAGTCGCTACATCATCTTATCAGGTTGGTTTGTTTAATCTTCTGTCTTTCATCTTCATATAGTATCTGTTGACTGTTGTTGTACACTTTAACAACTGTTTGAGTTTTCAATGCTTGCCAGGTTGAGGGTGCAGTTCTTGAAGATGGTAGGGGTCTAAACAATTGGGACATATTTAGTCACACTAAAGGTGGAACTTAATTAATTCCCTTAATTTAGTTGTCATCTATAGAAAATCATGATCAATTCATGAGTTTATTCGAATTATGATCTTCTTATTCTGTTGTAAAATTTGATAGGGAACATTCTAGATGGAGATAATGCAGATATTGCAGATGATCATTACCACCTACACAAGGTAGAACTACTACAGAACTTCTGTACTTATAATAATCCTTCAATTCTTTCTTGCCAATATATATATATAAGTGATCAAAACAGATAAACCTTTTCATGATCCCTGTATATAGGAAGATGTCGAGTTGATGCATTCACTTGGCATAAATGCATACCGCTTCTCCATATCCTGGACAAGAATATTACCAAGTAAGCCAGCAAAATGCACCTTTCATGTCATCTACTATTATTTGTACACATACTAATTATGTATCTAAACTAATTGATTAGAGGGAAGATTTGGGAATATTAATCCTAATGGGATCAAGTTCTACAACAAGCTAATTGACAGCCTTCTACTGAAAGGTATCCCTATCTATTCGATCATATATGGTATTTTGATATTTTTATTACATAAATTCTGCGCTCTCATATATTAAAGATCCAAGGCAGGACTTGAGCCATTTGTGACAATTAGCCATCATGATATACCTCAAGAACTTGAAGACAGATACCAGTCATGGCTTAGTCCTCTAATACAGTAAGTTCAAGTTAGAATGATCATTTCATTTTATTTGTAAAATAATTTGAGTTAAACTTGACAAGGTTTGGTGTTCTTGCAGGGATGATTTTGCATATTATGCTGATATATGTTTTAGAAACTTTGGGGATAGAGTGAAGTACTGGATTACAATCAATGAACCAAATCTATTCGTTACTAATGCCTACATGCGTGGAATTTACCCACCTCGTCGATGTTCACCACCATTTGGGAATTGTTCTTCTGGTGATTCAGATACTGAACCTCTAATTGCTGTCCATAACATGTTATTATCACACGCCAAAGCAACAAACATCTATAGAAAAAATTATCAGGTATAATCTAAACTCTATACAGTATTAGATTGTGACATTTAAACAACTGCTGTTAATATTTCTTACCTGATAAAAAAAAAAAGGCCAAACAAGGAGGATATATGACGATTGTGCCGCATGCGGGAATGTTCATACCAGCAAGTGATTCTGAAGCAGATAAAGAAGCTGCCAAGAGAGCTCTGGCATTCAGTGCCCCCTGGTAATTGCCATTGCCACTATGGATTTTATATTAAACCTGCTGCATCACACGTAATATATAATCTTTATAATATAGTCAACAACTAATATTATAAGAAAAAATTCTTAATTCTTGCTTAAAGTAATATCTTTAAATTATTCAAAAGAATAATTAAAAATAGGAACATTATTAAGATGTACGATGTAGATGTCATCATTATCTGAAAATCAGCACATTGATTTTATGGATGAATTTTCAATGGTAGACAAAAATGATAACAGCATATAATCTTACGTAAAGGTTTTAATCAGCATACACTAATTGTACTTTTAACTAACTGTATTTCCTTTATTATGGATTATTACTAATATACTACACAGGATCTTAGATCCACTATTACATGGTGACTATCCCCCAGAAATGCGACAGTGTCTTGGAGATCAACTGCCAAAGTTCTCCTCAGAGGAAGTGGGCATTGTGAAAGATAGCCTAGATTTTATCAGCATTAACCACTATCTAACTCTCTATGCAAAGGACTGCATTCACTCCAGTTGTGATTCAGGAAGCGGTCGCGCTATCCAAGGCTTTGCCTACACCACCGGGGAAAGAAATGGGACATTTATCGGAGAACTGGTACTGCAAAAATTTATCGTGATTGACATAGAAACCTTTTTGTACTTATGACGATAAGATTGGCTGTTCCTAACAATCCTGCTTGAGTTCCTTTTTTTGTTTGAACAGACAGCATTTCCAAGATTCTTCATCGTTCCTGAAGGACTAGAAATGCTCATTGAGTATCTGAAGACAAGGTACAACAACAAGCCTATGTTCTTGCTTGAAAATGGTGAGTAAAATGAAAATAGTTTCAGACCAGTTACAGCTTCTTTTTTCTTTTTCTTTTTTGATGACCAGTTACAGCTTTGATAGTATAGAGAACCATGTCCTTGAGCATAAATGACTGGCAACTAACTCATATGTACAGGCATGGCTCAGGCAGATGAATCTGTTGAGCTACACAGTGAGTTACTGCACGATACAAAGCGCGTCAATTACCATAAAAGCTACCTTGCTTCCCTTAAAAGAGCAATCAGGTAAGTTAATGATACTTAAAAGTTGAACCAAACTGCAGGCAAATGAGTATTCTAGATTAACCGGATGTGTTGACAGGAATGGAGCAGATGTTCGAGGTTATTTTGTGTGGTCATTGATAGACAATTTTGAATGGACATCTGGTTATAGTTTAAGATTTGGTCTCTATTACGTCGATTATCAAACACTGAAGCGAATACCAAAATCATCTGCAAAATGGTATAGAGATTTTCTTACCAATGCAACATGCATTGATTCACCTGCACTGAAGAGGGAGGTCTAGTTGACATAATGTAAACATTATCTTTTACCTTGTTCATACTATATACATACAGTAGTGTATTCTCCTCCAAATCATAGAAGTCTCATGTCGTATTCTGGAGAGAAGATCTGTCATCTGTGTCTCGTTGCACCCCCAGCGATCATTGGATAGTAAAAATCGACTTAATTTAATTGCCTTCACTCACTGGTATACCAAATATATGTCAGTCATACCCTTATCCCAAGAACACCACCACAACCATTTCTAACACTCCACAAAAACAACTACGGTATTTCCAACCTACGATACTTTACAGTATATCAAATGGGTATGCGGTAGTATCAACCTACGATACTTTACAGTATATCAAATGGGTATGCGGTAGTATCGTTTTCAGAATATTAGGAGCTGTCATCTCAGAGATACTGCCAGACACTTCTGTAGAAATAATCTTCAAACTTACAACCCCCTTTCTCTTGAATTGTATCCCCAAATAGCTTTGGCATAAGCACCACTCACATTTTTTACAAAGATGAAAAATCGAATTTTAACTTAGAATCCTATTTGAATATTTTTGCTAAACAAGAAGCTACTGATATAAAAGATTATAAGCCGGAAGGTCTTGAATTCGATGAACATCTTCTAAGGATAATTCTCTTTCTAACTGAACCCGCGTCACTTGTAAGACCTCCTGGAGCAAAACATTATTTAATATAAAGTAAAATAGTAAGACTTAAGTAAATCCTTAGGATAGAAAGGAAATGTGCATACATTAAACTCCATGTAAGAAGCCCGCATGGCAAGCCATTGTGCGTCCATCATTTCAAATGCTATACAATACAATACATCAAACGCTTCTTCGTCTTCTGTAACAAAATTAAAATGTTCATGATTGAAACAACTATAATTAGGTTGAATTGCTCTTGTACCAATTGACATGAGCAATACAAAAGCAAATAAAGGAATCGAAAGCAATATATTGTAACTTTGGTACCTGATAGGATTTTCACAAAATTCACTCCCGGCAAACATTTTGGTTTAGCTGCAAATAAAAGTAGAATATAATTCAAAACATTCATCAAACATCTAGGTTGTAAAATAATTCTATGACCTGAAGATGCCATCAAAAAGGTAAAACAACAGAGAATTAATATTTTCACTACGGCAAATTCTAGTAGATCTTAGGGTAGAGTTCTCTCACTAACATATGACAACAGAATTTGCGTTGACAACAAATGTCAGGTCATTTGTGTGATTTTGATAACAACAGAAAAACTGAGTTGACAAGATTTACAAGTAATGTCTATTACTCTATTAGAGATACCAGTCCTTGCAGGGAAAACATACAAAATTTGGCTAACAACCCCAGTTAGGGTTTAATTTTCATAGAGGACAGGGAATGAAAACAAGTTCCTATAATTATTGGTTGGGCTACTATCTGTCCACCTCTGCTCCTCCAGTGTCATGCCTGACATATAAAATTTCCTGACTGACTTTTTGTAATCTATTAATCTCAATGGGACAGTGCCACACTGCACAACGACAATATTGTTTCTGCAAAGTCACCCTAGAACAGAATTTGTTTGCAAAATTTGACCTCACAGTTATCTTCTTAACCTATATTAACCTTGCAGACGACTTTTCTATGTTGTTTACATGAAAAATATATTGTTGAAAGGCTGTCCACTCTGCATCTAACTCGCAACTTCCTCAACGGGTCAACGAGTTGGTCTTTTAAACTTTTAGAGGGGACATCTGGAGGATGACATGGGAGAAGTGGATGAATTTGAAAAATCCCAAGTAGTAAGTTTGGGCTTCCATGTATAAGGGTATGTTTGGACTTTTGCATAATAAAGAGCATGAAACAGAGATTGTTGATTACTATTTCCAATTGTCATTAGTAAGAAATAAGGGAAACAACTTATACATCGATGCATTAATTTAAACCTAGACCCCCAATAACGAAGGAAAAAAAAGAGTTAAACATATGACGTTGAAACTAATGGAAAAGGCAATCAGAACTTATATGCTGGTAGGATTCAATATTGAAGTAGAAATCCTTTGAACGTATAAGTTAGTGTATTCCTTTGAGATAACATCATGCATTAAGAATGTGGTACTACTACACACACACACACACACACACAAAATGATAACCAACTCCTTAAGCTTACCTGAATAAAGATCCAACATTTGAATCAACATAAATGACACATTGATGCCTGCAACAGCAAATGGGTATTCCCACATTGCTCTCTTCCCATCTTGTTTGAACAGCAACCTATGAAAAGAAGCCTTCATTTTGAATTTGAACGAAATTAGTAAAATTTAAGTTGAACAGATCAACAGAACTGAAAATACAATGAACTTGACCATTAAAGATCGTCCAACAAAATGAAACGGGATTCGTACCGGATAAGTCCTAGCAAAAAACAACAGATTCTCAAGAGAAATATATCCACATCCCCTACAGAAGTGTGATAAGTTTACAGTGTCAGTAAACAATATACGGAGGAGAACTAAAGATAATTTTCAATATAAATTAGTAAGCAGTTGTGATTCAATATATCAGCAGCTGCCAAATATATTACAGTGTACTTGACCATTCTATATATATATAATAGTACTACATCCGCTATTCAATGAAACATGAAAGGATTTAAAGAAACCAAGGAAAAGGGTCAAAGCTATCTGCCTAGTAAGTAAGGCATCCCAACTAGGTTGTCTTATCCTTATAATTCCACCTCATGCTTCTAAGTAAGGAGTGACAATAAGTCCACCCAAATCTAACCTCTCATAAGGGAGTTCGAATTACAACAAAAGTCCTCAATTGTAGCAGTAGTACTTGCCGAATAGCAACCAATAAAAAGCTCTATAATGTCAAGTAAGATCGGGTGCATTTCTCTTTCTTCATGTGGTCAAAGACCATGGCCAGTGAAGCTTTGGTCATAGCTTCTGACTACTCTTGAGGTCTGAGTGGGCAAAAGATATATGATACGTGGGCTAGGGGGTTCTAACCCTTTTGTAAATATATTAGTTCGACGTAAATGCCTAGACACATACCCACTCTGATTACCTTTGACTAGCTAGCACTTTTTTATGAAGTTACTTCTCAAAAGAATCAGAAACAAAAGAATCAATTGATGGCCCTAACATGCCTATTTATTCAGCACGACTCAACAAGCATGTTCATTTTGCGCCCAGCAAAAGAACCATGATTGCTCAAGTAAATTTACAGTTTGTACTTTTAGTCATAGACTGGTTATATAATATTGTCAACATACCACCAAAACACTGATTTAAACATCATTTTTCTTTAAGCTTTATGCAAAAACTTAAAGGCTACTCGTTAAGGATTTGGTCTTATTGTAAAACATATTTTGAAATTAGAAGTGGGCCAACAATAATGTTAAATGCAAATCCACACCAAGGATGTAAGCCTAATTCCAAATCTATCGAATCAGGTAAACTAAACATGCATCCACATTCAGCCCCCCTCCCCCGCCACACCCCCCAAACTCACACACACGCACATCATTCTATCACATATACATGAATACATATTGAGACTTATTGCTGAAACAATGTGGTTCATTTTAACCAAATCATTTAGCTAAATCTCGTAAGTTTACAAGTCGCCTCTGCCTCTATTGATAATTGTATCCCAACAAATACCTAAAGAAGTGTCTGTAACTTGATCAATCTTGCTGCCACGCTGAGCAAAGCTTAACGGCAAATGCAAACATAATAAATTGTATAAAATCATAAGGAACATGAGATATATAGAATCACACCTAAAGTCAGTTGACGGATTAGGGCCTTGCCATCCCATTTCCTTCCACTGTTCAGAGATCAGGCCTTTAAGCTTAACCTCTGGAAAAGCAGCATGCCATAATGCTCTCAGAGCTTCCTGACAATAAAACAAACAAATCAAATAAACTTGTTTACATAGTACCTGAAATAAAGAAAAAATAATATGGCATTCAAGATATTTTCGTAGAAATGTATTAGAGTATATACTCCTCCCATTCAAAAGATTTGTATGGTTAAGTGAAGTTCACAGACATGATAGCTTTGCAATAACATAGCTGTATTGGTAATATCCGATCTTGACCAAATCACATGACGACAGTAGAAGTTCAATAATAAGGTCAAGATAATCCAAACATGTTTCCATGTCATTCAAGGACTTTGATACTAACATCAAAGTAGTCAAAACTTTTTTCCATGTCATCCAAGCAAGTTTACTCCAATATAGTACCAAAACATTTTCATTTTTCATTTAATTCTTTGAAAAAACAATTAAATTACAAGCCTTGGTTAAGTAATCCTTATTTTTGTTTTAACTAGAGAAGAATGAGGAAAGGAGAAGATTAATCGAGCTCTACTTAATATGAATAATCATTGATAGACACTCTTGATATAGAGCCAAAAAGGGAGAAGGGAAACCACTCAGATAGAAAACCCATTGATATACACATAGTATTGATGACGAAGAGTAAGAATGGAAACAGAGTAAGGAAAGAAATGAGGACGAACAAATCCTAAAGGTAAAATAAGGTCTACCTGATGGTCTGGTCGAGTCTCGTCAAAAGGTACTTGTAGTCGTTCTTGAAGTCTTTGCAACCTTTGTTCCTGCAAGGACAAAAGCAAGAAGGTCAAATTTTTTGAAGAAGGTAATATGTATGATAATGTATATAGTCAGCCCCAAAACAAGTGTATTCACAGTAGTGCAGATATTCAGAGAATATTTTGATTTTAATGTTAAGAATAGTTTATGGATAGGAAAGACTAAAAAAAGAAGGGAACAACTGAACCCTACCACAATTTACATCAGAAAGGAAAAGACTTGCCTATAAATTATAATCATATTTTTGAATCCCTCGCTGAATGCATTATGTTAACAAAGATTAATCAGGCAATATTGTTAAAAAACGTTACTAAGACTTTTATAGTACCTGAAGAGGGCTTAAAGAAAAGTCAAGAATCCTGTCACCGTGTCCTTGCCGTCTGCTTGAGCGAAAAAGAAATCCTCCTAGCCATGATCGTGGTCCAACCATAGCATTAGCTGCAAGCAGAAAATAATGATGACTCATTGACGAAAAACTATCATGCAAAATGACATGAACCCTTACACAGCTAGGTTTGTGTTTATGTGGATTCGATCTTATAACAAAGGGGTAGATGAGATTATATCCAGGAAACTTTCATTTGAAACCATTATCATGAAAAGAGTGAGCTCAGAAACACAACAATTGACTTTTCTTTTGCATAGAACCCCATAAATCTGGAGCAGGAATATCAGAAAAATGCATCCAGATTTCACATTTTAATTATAACAAGTAGAATCGAATATATTTGCAACAAACTACTGTCCTCAGACCTAATGCATCAGAACTTTTGTTTAGTGTGAAGAACCAAAACCGTATACACAGAGAAATACCCAAGAATGCAATGGATGTCAGTCTTCTGGCAATTAGAATAGGTGAAAAACTGAGGAGAGACCAAATCATGTGAAAAGATGGAGGGAGGTGGAGGGGGTTAAAGGATTGTTTCAACCTAATCTCATTGGTGGTTACATGAAAAAATTTCCTTTTGCAGGAATTTTTTTATCAAAACAAAAATTGAAACAAAAAACTGTACATAACTTACGATTTAATAGGTATTGACAATATTCAACTGAAGAAATTATGATGAACATTCATGATAACTCTTTTTCTATTTCCAATAAATACATCTAAGGGTCACTCACTAAAACATTGAGCCGACTGTAATATTACATGAGCAAGGTTATGTGCCCATGCCTGATTGTCATGTCCACTCTGTCGCTTCCAATATTTATCATCTTCATCAACCTGTATACAGAATCTTGGTAAGGTCTTAGTAATTAGAATTTCATGTAATCAACACAAAAGACTAAGTGTTGCACAAATCACTGGAAAGAGACCAAAGATGTACATTGAAAAGATTTATGAAAAACAATTAATCTAAAATTAAACTAGCTAAGAGAGTGTTTTGGGGTTTGGGTGTAAAATAAAGGCAACTGTATGTCGTGATCTGAGTATCTGACGCCTGTCTTGGTATCGAACCTCAATGGGACCTCCAGAAGCTCTCTATTATTTTTCTTCTCCTTCTGCCTCTGCCCACCCTTCCAACTTCAACTCTTTTCTTCCACTTGCTCTCTTCCCCTTCCTTGGTTTCCTCTTCCTCTCCTCCACCACTAGCAATGCTATGATCTCTCTAAGACTCACCATAAGCGGTAAATTAGTATTTCAAACAAGCACAGACACAACATTGTGTTTGGCCAGCTAGTTCTTCCATTCTTTTGTTCTTTGACATAAGATCATATTTGCAATAAAATTTACGAATCTGCTACCAAGATAAAGGCAATGTACTTATGTACATGTATAAACCAAAAAAGAAAAAAAACAAAGACAATTAAAGACACAAACAATAACCACAACTAGAAATTAATTTGTTTCCACTTTCCACCCCCTATAATTGAATGGCCAAGAACAAGAAAGTATTAAAACAATGTAAGGTGGAATAAATTTACCGTGTTTACAGAAGAACAAGAAGGTATACATCGATGACGACGACGTTTTAATCTCATCTCAGGCAAAGAAGACTGAGATGAGGTTCATATTTCTTCATTCAACCAAGACATCAAAAAGAAGATTGAAAAAAACATAAATGATTACACCACCATCACATGGTATGCTCTAAATTCAACATTTGATCATTACAAGTAACAATGTAGATATATAGATTATAGATAGATAGAGAGAGATAGCAAAAATATGCAACATACTTTGAAGCAAAAAGCAAAACAAAAGTATATATGTTTCAAAGAAAGAGCGCAATCTAAGGAGACAATACAAAGACAAAAAGAATGAACACAACACAAGACAAAAAGTGAAGCAATGTGATAATGATGGTTGTAGGGAATGGTGGGGACACACAACATCAATAATGTCTGTCTCTTACCACTAACATTGTGATAACAAATCAAATTTCCAATGAAAAAAATAATGGACATGTAGCATTACATTACCTGAGAATATTGAGATTAATTAGGATATGGTGTGATTTGCAAAGAAAATGCAGTGAGGCCCTCGTCCTCTAAGGGGTATAGTGGTAGGGGTATATAATAGAGAAGAGGAAGAGGAAGAGGAGGAGGAGAAAGGTGGTGGTGGTGGTGGTGGTAGTGGTGGTGGTGGTGGGGCCGGAGATAGAAGGGGAGGAGGAGCATCTGAGCTCTTCTCCAACAAAGGGTGTGATTGGGGGTTTGGAAGGGAACAAAAGGGACTTTCCACCGTTGTCGGATATGTGTGTAAAAAGTCTAAACCCAACAAACCCTCTGCTCCTAAAACCACGCCTATCACTATGCCGTAGGCCATGGGAAACAAAGTGAACCCAACCCCCAAAGTGTCTGTCAATGTACTGTGTATTATGCATCACTATTCACTGTCCCTTTCTCCATCAAAATGTTGGTTTGCTTGCTCTGTATCTTTTGACTCTTCTTACAAAAGCTACTAAATTGAATGTTTCGACATAATTACAGGTTTACAGGCCATACTCCATTACTCCATATTTGAAGTGGTAAACTCGTAACTATTCAACATTTATCCAATCGGTAAGCCCAAGATTAGTGAAGAAGCAGAGCCATTCCGATCACTCATATTATTAATTTTATAGTACATTTCTAGAATTCTAATTCTATAATATTTCTAGAATTATTAAGAAATTCTATTACACAGTTGGCCAATGGACAATCTGTTCGTCTACGCCAGCCAAGATATCTAGAAGAATTACATGCTCTCGAAATACCATGGCTAGTGTTTGTTGGTATTATATTGCACGAACTTAGGAATATAACATACACGTTACATAAATAGAGAATACACTAATTATAACAGAAAATAAAGAATATATGTATTAATTGAATTCAGTAAACAGTAACACTTACTACACAACACCACTTGAGGATTAAGGAGATGAACAGAGGCTTGCCGAGGCAATATCTTTAAGACAATATTACGTCCCTGCTACTGGTGCACATAGGTACTGGACGATAGTCTCCCAAAATACAACTGTTCTGCACTCTGCTAGACTGCACTGTAATAGTAGAGTTCTGGCGAACAAACAAGAAGAACACTTCGAATTCCTTTAGAGAGAGAGAGAGAAGCAGACTTAGTCTAAATGAAATTGTGTACTTACTGGCCAGAACAGCACTCAATTTATAGGCTAAGTCGTGTCTGTTCACAACAGACACACACCTGTGGGAAAACGTCTTTTCTCAACAGGCACAACTCTTGGCAGACTTAATGAAACGTTTCAGTCCCATTGGACGTACTGTTTCATTTTGAACAGACGCATCTGTTAGAGTAGAGATGTAACATGATCCAGTGAACCCAATCACAACTTAACTAAGTAAGAGGTGGACCAAAAAGATAAGTTAACTTATCAACCACCACATAGCCCAAGCCCGAACCGAGCCGGTCGGACGGCGGCGGCGCGCGCGTGTGGTGGACCACTAAGTGTAAAGCCTTGCGCTATCGCGCGAAAACTTGGTAACCCAAAGGGCTACACCCTTAGTGTAATAATTTTGTATTTTAACATCTTTACCAACTTCCCACAACTCATGTGGGACTAAATGTAAAACACTTGTTCATTCAATACAAGAGCAAACAGTCTGACAGACCTTGTCAGACTTGTTTCTCCAACAATCCCCCACATTGAATGAAATCCGTCTACAAATTCTCAAAGTTTCTTCGAAGAGTATGTTGGAACAACATTGCCTCGGGATAGGTAGATATTTCACTTTGAACCTTCCGTAACATAGACCTATCGGATTTACTTAGCTAATCAGTGAAATATTTCATCTTGAACTGTCAGTTGTTGGTGTAAACCAAGATAATAAGCCATGCACAATATTATCCCGATTCTTGTTTAATTCTCGGTTGTGTTCATTTTGGCCGTGAACAATCTTAGGTTCTGCGAGTGCTACTAGAGATATTCTGTCTTTAAGAAATCTCATAGAGCCGACCCAGCTCTCACTAACATAGGTGACCGCTCCTATTAAAGGTATCCTACTATACCCTACTTGTATTTCACAAGATATAGGCGTCATTAAAAGCATAGCTTAACCTGTACGTCACGGTAGGTTGCACTTGTTGCATCATGGGAATGGGATAGAGAAAATCTCCCAAGTGCTCCTGGTGAGTTACTCAGAACTGGTTGTCCTGTTGAACCTAGTCCGTGGGATCTCCAGTCGCTAGGTTAGGTTTTCGTATAAGGTAACTCGTGGTTATTGAGGCGTTAGCCCCATTCCCCTCGATGCGCAGTCAATTTTCTCTCTAGATAAACCTTTAGTAAATGGATCCGCTAGGTTATCTTTTGATTTCACATAATCAATGGAAATGACTCCATGTGAGAGTAACTGCCTCACGGTATTATGTCTACGACGTATATGTCGTGATTTACCGTTATACATAAAGCTTTGAGCTCTGCTCAGAGATGTTTGGTTGTCACAATGGATACATATGGTCGACACAGGTTTCGGCCATAATGGGATATCTTCTAAGAAACCCCTAAGCCACTCAGCTTCTTCACCGGCTTTATCTAAAGCTATGAATTCAGATTCCATTGTGGATCTTGCTATGCAAGTTTCCTTGGCAGATCTCCATGATACTGCACCACCACCCAGAGTAAACACATACCCATTTGTTGCCTTGGATTCTCCTATATCGAAAATCTAGTTTGCATCAGTATAACCTTCAACAACACTTGGATATCTTCCATAGTGTAAGGTATAGTTAGGTGTATCTTTTAAATACCCTAATACTCGCCGAAGAGCAGCCTAGTGTTTTTGGCCTGGATTACTTGTAAACCGACTTAGTTTACCAACTGCATAAGCAATATCAGGTCTTGTACAGTTCTTAACGTACATTAAGCTACCAATGATTCGAGAGTACTCGAGTTGATCAATGATAGGACCATGATTTTTATGTAACACCATATTTGGAACAAAAGGTGTATTTGTCTTTTCAATTCCATGATGTTTGAACCTTTCTATCATTTTCTCAATGTAATGAGTTTGAGATAGCCCAATTCCATTAGGTGTTCGAATAATCTTAATTCCCAAGATAACATCTGCCACACCTAGATCTTTCACTTCAAAGTTGTTTTTGAGCATCTTTTTCGTAGACTTGATAACTTCACTATTAGTCCCGAAAATGAGCATGTCATCGACATATAAACAAACAATGACGTAAGCCTTGCCTACTTTCTTGAAATAGACACACTTGTCACATTCATTGCTTTGGAACCCATTCTTGATCATGACTCCATTAATGGTTATATGCCATTGTTTTGGAGCCTGTTTAAGACCATGGAGGGATTTTACCAGTTTACACACTTTGTTTTCTTTTCCCTTGATTTGAAAACCTTCTGGTTGTTCCAAATAAATCTCCTCCTTTAAGTCACCATATAAGAATGCAGTTTTGACATCCATTTGATGTACTTCCATATTAAATATGGCTGCAATCGCGATTAACATTCTAATTGATGTTATCATCGTTACTGGTGAATATGTGTCAAAATAGTCTAAGCCTTCCTTTTGACGATACCCTTTTGCTACTAGTCTAGCTTTATACTTTTCAACTGAACCATCTGGTTTCAATTTTCATTTGAATATCCACTTATACCCCATGGTTTTACTTCCTGGTGGAAGATCAACCAATTCCCAAGTATTGTTGCTTTGAATGGATTCAATCTCATTTGCAATTGTTTCCTTCCAAAGTGGAGCATCAGGAGAAGACATTGCTTCTTTATACGTCATAGGTTCAGTTTCTAACATATAAGTTAAAAAATCTGGACCATATGACTTCGAAGTTCTTGTCCTTTTACTACGTCTGGGCTCTTCTAATTCAGGCTCATCTGAATTGTCATCTGGTTCGTTTGTTTCATTAGACACCTCATGTGTCCGTTTTGGATTTTTATCTACGTGATCTTTCCTATGAGGAAAGATATTCTCAAAGAATATAGCATCACGAGATTCGATAATAGTGTTGACACTTATGTCACTATTTTCAGATTTAAATACCAAAAATCTGTATGCACTACTTGTTGGAAATACATTTTCTAATAAAATATTTTGTTATGAGTGAAAATTAAGGAGAAAAGGTGCATCCTTTGGATAATACCTTTTAGGAATTGGTGTGACCAGATTCAGTGTATTTTCATAATTCTTTATGAAAAGACATGTCTTTTCCTTTAGTCTACAATAGGTGCCTATTTGTGAAAAGGTACTTTGAAACAACTTATTACCTTTTTGTAAAAGGTGTATGTATGTGAGAAGACACCTATGAAGAGACATTGATGTGATTATAAATAGTGTGCTAATCTGGCCAATTAGAATACAATTAATTAGACAAAGTCTTCTTCATTTCTCTACAATAATTCGAAGGGTTCTTCATATTCGTTCGCTAGTACTCTACTATTATAGTGCAGTTTAGTAGAGTGAAGAACTGTTGTATCTTGGGAGACCATCGTCCAGAGACTGTTTGCACCATAGCAGGGACGTAATATTGTCTTAAGGAAATTGCTTCGGCAAGCCTCAGTTCATTTCCTTCTCCAAATCTTTATGCGAAAAGTGTAGTAAGTGTTTATTTTATTTTTGAGTTTATTGAGTATAAATTCTTTTGAGTTTTATTCTTTAGTAGAATTAATTTTGTAATGTGTATGACAATGATATTCATGTGTTATTTTATGAGTTCACACACATCATTACCAACACTACTATTTTGGGCAAAGCCCAAAAAGTAACTATCAACTGTTTTAGGACCAAGTTTGGTTCTCTTCGGTGGTGGAACCATAACTTTTGCAAGACACCCCCACACTTTAAGGTATTTATAGTTGGGTTGTCGTCCTTTCCATAACTCATATGGAATGGTTTCATTTTTCTTGTGTGGTACTCTGTTTAATATGTGATTAGACATATGTAAAGCTTCCCCCCACAAGTTCTCAAGTAGAACAGAAGTTATAAGCATGATATTAATCATATCTTTTAGAATTATGTTCTTCCTTTCAGCAACACCATTTTGCTGAGGTGAGTAGGGTGCTGTGGTTTGATAGATTATTCCATTTTCAGCACAGACTTGTACGAATCAGATCTTATGATCTTGATTTTCTTTTCTAACTGATTCTCAACTTCAGTTTTGTACTGTATGAAAGCACTTAAAGCCTCGTCTTTACTGTTAAGTAAATATACATAACAGTAGCGAGTACAATCATCAATAAATGTGATAAAATACTTTTTCCCACCTCGAGTTGGAATAGATTTAAAATCACATAAATCAGTATGTATTAAGCCTAATGGCTCAGTACTTCTCTCAACCGAATGAAAAGGTTGTTTAGCAAACTTTGCTTCCACACAAGTCTCACACTTATGTGTTTTCTCTATGTCAAATTTAGGAATTAATCCTAAACTTACTAGTTTCTTCATTTTTCTGTAATTAACATGACCCAATCTATCATGCCATAAATGTGGTGACTCAAGCAAGTAAAAAGAATTAATTTTATTCATAGAATCAGAGTACATAATTGCCTTGTTGGTTTCAACAACGGCTACATTTGCCTTAAAAAGGCCATCACTTAGATACCCCTTGCCCACATACACCCCACCTTTGGTCAGCACAAACTTATCTAACTCAAAGACCATTTTAAAACCTTTCTTGCTAAGGACAGAACCAGACACTAGGTTTTTCCTGATGTCATGTACATGGAGAGTGTCATTGAGAGTGACTTTGTGTCTAGAAGTGAATTTCAGAACCACTTTCCCATAGCCTTCAATCATTGAAACTGCAGAATTGCCCATAAAAAGCTTTTCTTCATGCTCCAACTTCTGATATGTAGAGAAGAGGCTCTTGTCAGCACAGATGTGGCGAGTAACCCTAGTGTCTATCCACCATTCCTTGGTATTAGATACCAAGTTCACTTCAGAAACCACCGCAGACAGGTGCATGTTGTCAATCTCCCTGGATATGTCAGTCAGGTTCACCTCAGGAGCCTTTTCGTCTTTGCGGTGCCTGCAATCTTTGGCCAAATAACCTTTCTTACCACAAACAAAACAGCTTCCCTTGAATTTTTTCTGACCTTTGTCCTTGGGTGCATTGTTGGACTGATTCTTCTTCCTCTTCTTAGAGGAAGTCTTACTTTGCTTTGAGGTCTCCACCACATGTGCCTTAGCCTCAAAAGTACTTCGGGTTTCAGTACCCCTGTTGTCCTCTTCAATCTTTAGTCGCACTATCAGATCATCCAGACTCATTTCCTTGCGCTTATGTTTCAGATAATGCTTGAAATCTTTCCAAGAAGGAGGCAGTTTCCCAATGAGTGCTGCCACTTGAAAAGTCTCACCAATTACATGGCCCTCAACATTGACTTCATGTAAGATGATCTGGAGTTCTTGGATTTAGTTAGAAACAGACTTGGAATCAATCATTTTGTAGTCCATAAATTTATCGACCACAAATTTCTTGAGACCAGCATCTTCAGCCTTATATTTTTTTTCTAGAGCCTCCCACAATAATTTGGCAGTAACAATAGGTTTATAAACCTTGTACAACACTTCATCAAGCGAGTTCAGAACATAATTGCGACAAAGGAAATCAGAGTGCTTCCATGCTTCAATAGCCTGAAATACTTCCTTATTTGTTTCAGCGGTCTGACCAGGTTTGGGCTTAGGAGTATCTTCAGATAAGAACTTTGCCAAACCGAGGATGGTCAGATAGAACAACATTTTGCTCTGCCATGTCTTGAAATCCACACCCTTGAATTTCTCTGGCTTGTCTTGAGGAGTGATGATCTTGATCTTAGTCAGATCAGGCACTTCAGTAGTTTTCAAAGAAGAACTGCTCGTCATTTTTCCTATTAATTTCACACAAAACCCAACTTTTAATATTGTCTTAAGTATGTTGGTATTATATTGCACGAATTTAGGAATATAACATACACATTACAGAAATAGAGAATACACTAATTATAACAGAAAACAAATAATATATGTATTAATTGAATTCAGTAAACAATAACACTTACTACACAACACCACTTGAGGATTAAGGAGATGAACAGAGGCTTGCCGAGGCAATATCCTTAAGACAATATTACGTCCCTGCTACTGGTGCACACAGGTACTGGACGATAGTCTCCCAAGATACAACTGTTCTGCACTCTGCTAGACTGCACTGTAATAGCAGAGTTCTGACGAACAAATAAGAAGAACACTTCGAATTCCTTTTAGAGAGAGAGAGAGAGAGAAGCAGACTTAGTCTAAATGAAATTGTGTACTTACTGGCTAGAATAACACTCAATTTAAAGGCTAAGTCGTGCATGTTCACAACAGACACACACCTGTTGGAAAACGTCTTTTCTCAACAGGCACAACTCTTGGCAGACTTAATGAAACGTTTCAGTCCCATTGGACGTACTGTTTCATTTTGAACAGACACATATGTTAGAGTAGAGATGTAACATGATCCAGTGAACCCAATCACAACTTAACTAAGTAAGAGGTGGGCCAAAAAGAAAAGTTAACTTATCAACCACCACATAGCCCAAGCCCAATCCCGAACCGAGCCGGTCAGGCGGCGGCGCGCGCGTGTGGTGGACCACTAAATGTATAGCTGATAGTAGACTTTTGACACCTACTATCAAACGAATATTTTTGTATTTTCCTTCTTGTGCCTGTATAGATTGAGATCAAAGTAGACAAGTAACAAGCAAGGGTCGTACCCACCTCAAAGGGGGAAATCTTAGCTCAAACACAATGAAGAATAATGGTTAAAAAACATCAATGAATCAATAATAATAGTTGGAGAATTGATTCTACTTCCTACAGGCAATAAATAATAAATAAATCCTAACTTCAGAATATGGAAGATATGGAAAGAGAATTATATGATGACATAGGGGTAGTAGTAGGTTTCCACAAACTAGGTTATGTAATTATATCATGTTGTTCTTCATATTCAATCTATAATAATTAATAAGTTACCTCTCAGCTATTCCTATTAATTATTAATACCAATAATAATCAACCCTCACCTCTCAGCTATTGAATTGAATTAAAACGGGATTCTATTATGTATACTATTGAATATGCTTCATTAATCAAATCCTCACCTCTCAGCTATTGAATCTAATTAACTCCACATATTATTCACAATTAAATCCTCACCTCTCAGCTATTGAATTTAATCATGAAAGGGTTCCAATAAAAGATAAATATTACAAACATGCAGTAATCACCTCTCAACTATTTCACTACACATCTACAATAAATATAATACTATTATCAAAACTACGTCTCTCTAAATTCTAACAATAATACTTAATAACATGGATAACAATAGCATACAAATAATCATACTCACCTCATATCGCGAATTAGAGATAAGTAAGCATTAAGAACCTTGAATCACAATGAATAATAAGAAACAACATAATAATCATACATCACCTAGAAAGCTTCCACCTCCCCCCATGATGATTTAGCTACTCATACCAATGGAACAAATAATTAAATCGAAGAACATCATAATTGAAATCATGGATTGATATTGAATTGAATACAATGAAGAAGAAGATCAACTCTTCTTCAATGGATCTTAAAGTGGAGGCTAAAAGATTAGCTTAGCTAAAAGATGAATAAACCCTAGTTACAACTTCTCTTATATACCTATTACATAATAGAATACTTGCATGCAAAGACTTCCTAACTTAGTGAAATTCGTGGCTGCTGCTGTTGGCCTCCTAGAGAGATTAGGCAATCAGTAAAACCTAATCCTCTTGGGCTAGAATTGTAGTTTGGGCCAAGACCTTCAATTTGATAGCTCATGGGCCCTAATCGGACTTCTGGTTCTCCTTGTAGAGCCTTTATAAGATCAAGACCCAAAATAGGAAGTCCGGTCCACATAAGTCAACATACTTGTCCCAAAGTCATAAGAAGTTCACAGTTGACCGAAAATCAACCTAGGTCAGCAACAGTTGACCCGAAGTCAACCGTTGACCGAAAAGTCAACCAAAGTCAAAGTTGACCAAAAAAGTCAACTCAACCTATTTGACCAGAGGTGACCACGGGGTGCCCTTAGCAGATTCCGCGGGTGCAAATATCCAATCTTCTTCCCTTGTGCAAATAACACCTCCTTGCTTGCTTTTCTCGTCTTTTTGCGGGCTTTTACTCAATATTCGCATTTTGGCTCCGAAAACCTACATAAAGGCAAGAATGCACTAATCAATAGATATAACACAATAATATAAGCTAAGTGCTAGACAAACAAGGTGTTATTTGGGGGATAAATATACACTTTTGAGGTCCGATCAATAGCCTTGCGCTATCACGCGAAAACTTGGTAACCCAAAGGGCTACACCCTTAGTGTAACAATTTTGTATTTTAACATCTTTACCTACTTCCCACAACTCATGTGGGACTAAGTGTAAAACACTTGTTCATTCAATACAAGAGCAAACAGTCTGACAGACCTTTTCAGACTTGTTTCTCCTACAGTGTTTTGGTGGCTATATCCTCCTATATTACAATGATATTACTGGGCCAGAGTTGTAAATTACTGTTAATCTTAATAAAATGTCTTTTCTCTCCCCCCCCCCATGTAGTCAATTTTATAGCGCAAAATGCTCCTATCAAAACAGCTTTGTCATGGTACATACATTTCTCATACATGACTAAAACCATGCCGTCAATTTTTTTTTTTTTTTACAGATAATCCAAACTTTATTTAATATAAGGCTGGATTATTTATTGACTAGTAAAACCCGTGGCGCTGCCACGATTACCATTAATAATTTTAAGATAGTCTTAAAAATATAATTGTATCAGCATGAGTTGTTGCTCTGACACAACTAATGCTCAATATAATTGCGCAAAATTTAGTAAGTTTTCGATTATCAGATACTCAGGTGATGCTTGTCTACCATTATTTATTTGAAGTAATTATTCATAAAAATATAATAATTAATTTAATTAACTATCTTTTTTAGAGTAAATATCTCTATCAGCCCCATGTATCTATTTTAAATTTCTTGTATATCATCTTCCTTGTTCATCAGGTCCATTTCGTCCATATGTATCCTCTTTTTCTTTTTCATAATATCTTCAATTATTGATCTCATTATTTTCATCATTTTCTCCTCTGTGGTTGTTTCCAAGAAAGCATTTGGATACATTATTTATCCATAATAACTTGTAAGTACGCCGTAAAGATCAGCTGTATACCATCCGCTATGAATACCTTCAAAAAATTGCTCTTCCCTATGTTTTGTGTCCATCCCTAAGGTAGTGGTTAATGTAATTTGATAGAGACATAAAGACCATTAGTTTGATGTTATGAACAATACAAATATCTATTGAACTCAATATAATCTTGTAATGTAATAATAAAAATTAAAATGACATATGGTATGATGAAATGAAAAAAAAACTTCTTTAAGGAAACCATTTAATAGAAGTTTGTCTGACAATAACGTTATCAAAAATATAATGACATATTCCTAAATAGCAATGTCGTTGTTCTATTTTCTATTGAAAATACTACCTTACATAATAATATATAGGATTTTCTCAAAACAATATAAATAAATTATTGTTGTTGAGATTCTTTGTTTTGACGTTTGACGTCTCTTATGTAGTATTTGTATCTTCTTTCCAATGACTATTTCTTTCTTTGTCTTTGTTCATATCTTTTTGTTCTTTTTGTTTTTTCTTCGAAAAATAGCTCCATAATCTCATTTGCTTCTTCGAGTCAATGAGATGCGTCGATTCTCTTTTTGACATTTTGAACCTATAAAAATAAAGTAAAAAATTGATAATTTATATATCATTATTGTCATAATTTAGATATCACGTCGATTAGTATTGTCATAGATTATGTTTTGTTTACATACAAATGCTTCAATGACTGTATTACACCTTATTACACCATATAATTCGCAAAGTAATCAAAAGTAACCAGGATGAACACCATGAAAATGTATTGATAGTAGAGAGAAGTAGTAATATTGAAGATGGTGTGATTGAATACTATGAAAATGTAACAGCAATATAATGAGGCCATGGATAAATTTGGTTTTTATTCGGTTTTAATTAAACCGAATTGTAGGACAAATGTAGCAGTAATATTGAAGAAGTATTTTGTATCCTCTGCGGATGATTTCTGTTTTAATTCGGTTTTCCGTTTTTTTTTTCATTAACACATTTGTATTATTGTAGATGATATTGATACGTAAATAATTGTTTTAAGTTACGACAAAATGAATACCTTGCAAAGGATATGAGCAGAGAGGAACTACCAGAAGCATCTCCAGATGGGATTCTGCTATAAAACCATTTCCAAAATAACCTTAAAAAGGAAAATTTATTTAGGCAGACCCCTACCAGATATATTAACAAAGAATATATTTACATCCTAGGATACAAAATACCTTCTGCATAATGTCATCAGTTGCCTAGGTAAATGACATAGGTAAAATGGTAAATACATAGTGAATCATCCCTACTTGGTAACCCTGCCAGGTAATCAACACACCTATTTGTTTCCTCGTGGATGTGTTGCACTATGAAGTTTTCTAGTCTTTTCCCAGCTGCCTTGCTTTGTTAATTTACCTTCTTGCCCTCCATGATGGGATCATAGTACCCTGGATACCCTCTACAGCTTGCTTACAGTTAGCTCCAACTTTGAGTAATGCCCATGTCAACTGTCAGTTGCATGCCTAGACGTGGACCTTGAGTAAATTAAAAAAAATAATTGAGTAGAAATTATCTTTATGTAATCATAAATTATACCTGATAAATATTGACTCGACACTCCTTTTCATCAACAGTACCCTCAAATTTTTATTTTGATACTCCATGTCTTTCTTTTATCAATATTTGAAATATTGTTGTCTATAATGCTCGCATATTAATTTTCAAAGCTTGATTGAAAATTTTTTGTAGTTGTTTAATATTATTTAGACTAACCAGTAGAAAATGGAGGATAAAAAGGCAAATTTACCTCAAGGAAAATGACAGTTCAGACCCAAGTACTATAAAGGTTACCCAAGAGTCTGTAATATTTTTTGTAAAAGACGACAGTGAAAAAACCAAAACTTACTTGACTATCTGTACTATTATGCATCTAATATCAGATCTAACCATTGTCTATTATGTAACCTTGTGTTAGCTGCTGAATTCCAATGTCAATGAACCAAGTCACAGAAACAACTGGAAAACTTAAGGAATCAGCTGAGGCTCTTGAGAATAAGTCTTATACCTCTGTGTATGCATTTACAACAACAACAACAACAATGACAAATTCTGATTCATGCGAGGACTGATGAAGCGATGATCCAGAGTACAAATTTTCCCCTCGACTCTAGAAACCAACACTTTTTTGAGTTATGCAGCAATGCTCTAGCAATTACTAATCTTCTTGGTTGATAAAGATCTTGTTTGTTCCATGGACATGTGTGTTGAAGTTCGTTGTCACATAAGTATTAAACAGGGACAAACCTATATAGAGACCAAACGGTGCACCTTTTAATTGAAGAGGAGGCATTTCCTTCTTCTTGTTGAAATGGTTGCTAAGATTGGCTCTGGAAAATTGAGAAACTGATTTTAATAGTTTTAAATTACAGTGGGGGCATGATCAAATAAGAAAGAGTTGACTGATCAGAGCCACAAATATATATTAATGTTCAACAAAATGCAATATGCCAACAATAAGATAGATATGTGTACCGTACTACCGTTCCAGCTCTGATAGTCGGATAGGGGGTGTATTTGTTGACAAAAGGGGCAAGTTGAAGAAGATCACACCTGCACAAAATTAAAGAGTTCACGTCAAAAATTAAGAATTGGAACTAAGAGTGTTTTTTACAAGTTTATTAAGGATTGCGAGAATCAGGTTATTTGAATTCTATTTGACAAAAAATTCATAACCAAAAAAAAAAAAGTAGACAATAAATTGAAGTTGTGAAATAGAGGTAGTAAGGTGCGGCCCAAAAGCACCAATGTTCAAGGTTATAGTTTGTAGTATAGTACTTAGTAGTTCACATTCATAAGTAGCCTAGGAATAATTAGGTTCCCCTGCCACCAGGCCAATAAGTTAACATTCACCTAGACACGCAAAATATATTCTCCTGCAAACCAAAGCATTTAGATTGCATTTATGGCACTATCCAAGTTCACTTAGCAAGCCTAGAACAATTTTCATCCTTTACGCTCACCACACAACTTGTCATGTATTGTTACACCATAACAGTGTTTATACCTGACAATTAAAGAAACCACAACCTTGTAGACACACAAAAGAGTTTTGATTATCATATGTATGATGTTCAAGTCAAACCCTACATCCTGTGTGCCCTTACTTTGTGTTTTTTTTCCAGTGAGCATTCATTCATTTGCAAGTCTTAACTATTGGGTTGAATACACCAGTTCATTATCATGTACCTTAGATCAACTTAACCTTACTTAATATCAAAACAAATCAGGGGGATGGGAATGCTCAACACTACATGTAATCTATAAGACATCATATAGGCAGAATCAGTTCAATAAGGATAACTTATGCATCTCAAATTTTCATGGATAAGAAAAAATGTTCAACGAAATATAGAGTGATTTTTGAGAGGAAGAAAAATAAGGGTTTAACGAAAGAAGAAAGAAGAAGGGATATTCGTAGGAATAAGGCTTAATCAATTGTGGTTCTCAACTTGAGTAATAATGTTATTGTGTGTGTACTTTACGTTTCTACCTGAGTACCTGCTATAGATTCTATGCTATCTGTGTCTGTCTTATACCTTAATTGAAAGAAAACTCACTGCCTGTGTCTCGTTATTCACTCTGTCTCTTCTATATGATGTACACTCTCTCATTCTTGATTTCAACAGAAACTTTTAATATCTTGACAGAGAATTCACTACAGTCTTGAAGACCACATAGGAGATTATAATAGCATAGGTATTTTAAAAATATTTAGTAGAGTAGAGCTTATATCTACCTACTTCGTAGTATGGAGGCAGTTATTAAGGGTATGTGTCCATTCTCTTTCTACTTGTATGAAGAAGGATACTCAAACCAGAGTACTCAAGCATTCAATATTTCCCTTACTTTATACAATTATGCATACTAATCAACAAATAACACTTCCCTGACATTACAACCTGTGTAAGATGTCATCAGAAGATTCCAATGCAACTTTCTGTCATATACAGACAACATTTTCAATTGCGAAAGAATTTCATTTATGTGGATTTGAAGGTGCAGACGGCATTTCAATAGATGTTTCGCTTATTTCACCTAACTAAAAACTGGGTTAAAAGGATAAAAGTAATGTGCCTCAATGCTAGAGATGTACACATAAATACGATCATTTGCAAGAAGCTAGACATAGATATTCAAACACATATGCCTAAAAAGGGCGTTGATGGGAACGTACCTGTAGTGCTATACTCAGGGAAAATTAATCCACAAGTCCCCATTACGCTTGTACCGACATGGCTCATATCACCAGTAGGGCCATCCCTAGCTAAACCAAAATCAGAAAGCTTTGCATTGTAGTCCTGTGATTGTTGTACAACAATAGAATGAGATCAATAGCAACAAATATATGCATGTGTACTGTGATTGTTGAAGAGATATTGTTGTGTCTAAAACCCAATTGGGATGTAAACCTTAGGGCAACCGATGCAGATAAACAAAGTTCAAGAGTTAAAAATTGTTAAATAAAGTAGTTTTTTTTTTTTTTCAAAACATAGTCTAGCAATTACATTTATGATTTATTGTATGACATTGACTTTAGCACTGTGAAGAAAGGCAAGCGCCTTTGCAGCCCCTAGTGCAATCTTCATACGGATGCTCCAGGGAAGTTGGCCGTAAGAATTGCTTGCATAAGCAATATATATACATTCATACCTAAATTACGTAGAGAAGGATTAAAATTACTGTGCAAATACCTACTCCTGAAGAAAACACTAAAAAAAAACATAGTAGGAGTATCAATTATTGCTTGAACCAGAGAAGCAGGGAAGCAGAGAACATCAGAAGAAGAAAAATCATGGAGAGATGAGGGTGAGAGATGGAGTGAACGATAGAAAGAGACCTAAATCATATGGACTGAAAAACGTAAGTAGATTTGGGCTGGCCCAATCGAATGGTAATATGGATCTACAAAAAATTTTAACTAATCTAAGCCATAGATCTATATGTTCAGGAACACAAATTCAAAAATTGGTTTGATTAGAAAAATTAGGAGTAGAATTATGGTGCAGACTTTATGTTTAGGAACATATAGTGTGTGTCTACTTCTAAAAAAAGAGCTGAGGATAGCATATTTTTAAATAATGATTATTTAAAAATAATAATTCTTTAACAGAAGTATTTTAAAAGGACTCCATTAACAGAATTCAACACATCTCATAAATGGTGAGTGATCAGCGAGTCCACACAAATGGGACGGTCTGACTAAAGCAGGAGAATGTCAAAGCAGGAGAATCTGTCTGCAAAACGATGGTTTGGACAGGTTATGACCAGGTTGCATAGGCTGACCATAGCCTGCAGGCTGTGTAGGTTGGCCATAGCCAGGATGCGTCGGTGGAGGGTAAGGGTTCCCTGTTGCATGATCGTTGGTATAGTCCGTTGGTAATATGCTATGCCGAATGGAGGTACAGGAATATCGATCAAATAGAAGAGAGAAAAGTACAAACACCCCAAAATAAATTTGGAGTTTGTACGTCCTCCTCGACTCTCTTTCTAATGGAGTTTATAGGTAGAAGTAGATTTCTATCTGTAATTAATAAAAGTACAAACCGTATAATGACCGCATAATATCACTAAATTTCTAATTCAGCACAAAGAAATAATAGTTAAAACAAAATTAAATCTGTTTATGCTCTTTCTAATGTTCTTTGCTACACGTCTACACATTGCTCCTCTCCAGATCTTACACTCACTTTTACAGTAAGTGAATTTGAAATCACCCTTTCCTTCACACCCTTCTTAATTCTACACTGGGGTTGACATGTTCAAAATCCAAATCCAATCTTGTTATGGCTTTACCCTAATGACCAATAAAACTAAATTATTACGTGCTAAGAAAAAATTGTGATCATTCAGAGAGAATAACTGCTTCTCAGAACTCAAACCTTTTGGTAATTTTACGACTGTTTGAAATTACGTTATTTTTTGAAAATGATGGCTACTTCAAATCACGCTTACTTCCACCATTCAGTATTTCTCTACATCATCCTCAATTGCTTATTAGTTAGTTTCAAAGGGAATCTTTTTTCTTAAGAATAACACATACATTCAATATCAATGTTATGTATATATTTTGATCACTCAGTGTTCGTATAATATTCATTGCTCTATAGTATTATTATTAGTGACTTGTTGTTGGCTTGTACGTCAACATTTTGAAAACAAATGTATTATATCTCTGTTTTAAATCAATAGCTCTTAATTGAGAAGTAGGTCTGTCATTGTTTTTACATTATTTAAGAGAGTGATGTAAATATAAGTACCTGATAAAGAGAGAGTGATGAAGATTGATAACGCAGAACGCGCGTAGCAGCACCTCTTTTGTAAAATCAAAAACCTCTTGTTAGTTAAGAAAGACTAAAGAGATTAATTAATAAGAAGAACAACAATCATATGCACCTTGCAATTGAAATTTTTTTTGGAATAGCAGCAGTAATCAAAATTAAATTTAAAAACTTGGATAACCTTGCAATTAAGAGCTTTTCAATCAGCTATTGAGTGAGAATTTGAGGGTTTCAAAGAGAGAAGAATTTCGGCAGAGATATTGGTTTAATGATGAAGACGATGAAGAGGCAGAGATATTGGTTTAATGATGAAATGATGAAGAGAAATCATGTAGCTGGTAATATTTATCATGCCGGATGTAGGTACAGGAATGTCAATTAAATATAAGAGAGAAATAATCTAAAAAGAGAGTTACACTAAATAAAAAAAATGAGGAATATAACAAATTATATTTACCTCAATTAGAAGAAAACCTGATTAGCTGCTGAATTGATAGAAATAGTTGTTGAACAAACCCCAGCCAATTCGAGTTGTGAGGTTGATGAAGAGAAGAGAGGAGAAAAATAGTTTTAGAATTTAATTAACAATTATTTGAGATAAACAGAATAACTTTAGTAGAGCAGATTAAAAATTCACTATACCAATGCTACTGTCACAGGCATGTTATTTGGAAATTTCTGGCTATTTTGAGATAATCAAGCACAAATTTGACTGCAACAGTAAACAGTTCTGAATCAAATAGGGTACTTACCGTTGAAGAAGAAGGACGACTAAGAAGAACTTGATGCTGTTGGGCTTGAATTCAAACAGATTAAAAAGGACTGGACGATTAAAAATTCAAAATCCAATCAGAAAAATTCAAAAAAAAATTCAGCAGAATTTAGAACCAATCGTATTTGCTTCAAATACAGGGAAGATATTAAGACTACAAAAAAAATCCTAGATGGTAAATACACTGCCAAGGATGATGACTTAAGCGTTTCCAAGATGAAGTTATATATACTGTATATATGGATTCTTAACAATAGTTTTACTTATTCACGCAATCAACAATATTTCTATTTCATTAACTACTCTCAACCCTCCATCTATGACTAACAATATATATGTATAGTAATCATCTGAATGGTTGAACTTAAAGCAATCACCAGTTTCTACAGAGATGATACCAGCTCGTGGATACCGTGGACTAAACACATGCAAATAGATTAGCAGAAGCCAACTCTAATCTAATTAGAACAGAAATTAAACATACTTAAGCATATATCACTTCAACAACTAAATTAAACATACAATTACCTAAAATTTGATATTCAATCCAAATCTTCCTTCATGAAAATTAGAGTGTGAAGATTGGGAGAGCGATATATCTGATGTTATTGTTGAGGAAGAGGACATCGGAGAGACGTAGAGTTCAGAGAGAGATAGGGACAGAGAGTTGCAAATGAGAGAGAGATAGGGATAGAGAGTTGCAAATGAGAGAGAGAGATAGGGACAAAGAGTTGCAAATGAGAGAGAGATAGGGACAGAGAGTTGCAACTGAAAAACAGGCAGAGAGATACCCTTATAGCATATGTTCTAGCTAGCTCAAATGGTCTTGATCGTTCCTAGCTAATTTAACTGGTGCCAAATACCAAGAACGCATCCCAAATTAATAGCGTGTTAACTTGTATCAATCTTCTATAACATGTATATCAACTTGATTAATCCGAATTTTTTTTTCAGATGGTGCATATTGTTCAGAAACATTCAGTCCATGATCAGCATGAATGGTACCAAGTGATCATTAAAATCATCAAAGCATGTAGGCTTGATTTCAATAGTCAAAGTAAAGTAAACGAAAACAGAGCTTGCATGACAGATAACATCAGTTTGCAAATTAGAACTTAAAACTAAACACATGAGGCTTCACTATAATTCAACCACAATCAAACAACAGTTTGCAGAGATTAAAACAAAATGTAAAAGCAATATAAAAAGATTCGATATTCACAGGGATAGTTGAATTAAGCAAGATATTGAAGACCTAGAATTGATTGATGCAAACGGACCTGTTGAAGACGAAGCGCAACAAATAGTAGAGAATGTTGATGCAAACTGACCTGTAGAACAGATACTGGAGAATGAAAGAGTGATGATTGTGAGAACTCCACTTGATAAGCAATTTCAAATGGATGACTAATTGATCATCCAATGCATTAATACTTATCTTTGGAGGATATATCTATTTTCGGAGATGTAAGATGATGAATTGATTTCAGAGATGTAAGATGATGATTTGTTGAATTTAAATTACATATGTAAATCAAATCCTTGGAATTTCGGAATAGCAGCAGCAGCAATCAAAATTAAATTTAAAAACTTTAATTGAATGTTGATTTTAATTTTAAATTACATATGTAAATCAAATCCTTGGAATTTCGGAATAGCAGCAGCAGCAATCAAAATTAAATTTAAAAACTTTAATTGAATGTTGATTTTAATTTTAAATTACATATGTAAATCAAATCCTTGGAATTTCGGAATAGCAGCAGCAGCAATCAAAATTAAATTTAAAAACTTTAATTGAATGTTGATATTTAAAAACTTTAATTGAATGTTGATTTTAATTTTAAATTACATATGTAAATCAAATCCTTGGAATTTCGGAATAGCAGCAGCAGCAATCAAAATTAAATTTAAAAACTTTAATTGAATGTTGATTTTAATTTTAAATTACATATGTAAATCAAATCCTTGGAATTTCGGAATAGCAGCAGCAACAATCAAAATTAAATTTAAAAACTTTAATTGAATGTTGATATTTAAAAACTTTAATTGAATGTTGATTTTAATTTTAAATTACATATGTAAATCAAATCGTTGGAATTTCGGAATAGCAGCAGCAGCAATCAAAATTAAAGTTAAAAGAATTAGTGAAAGAGAGAAGCTTAGGGTTAATTGAGTTAGAAGAATTAGTGAAAGAGAGGTTTGAGAGAGAAGCTTAGGGTTAATTGAGTTAGAAGAATTAGTGAAAGAGAGGTTTGATTGAAGGAGAAATACATACCTTTTGAAGAAAGTTGATTGAGAAGAGAAGAGAATGAGATGGGGGAGAGAAAGATGGGGGACGGGGATGAAGATTGGGGTTTTAATCCTAGTCACCATAAATATTAACTAATTTAATCTAGTCACACTAAATATTAATCCCAGTCATAGAAATTAATCCTAGTCATAGAAATTAGTCCTAGTCAAATTATGCACCCTTTGTAGATTATAATTTAGATAAAAAGAAAAAAAATTACAGCATGGTTTGTCAGATATGAGAGAAATTGTGTGTGTGTGTGTTGTGCATGTGTGAGTGTGTATCAAAATGTATGAATTGTAACAACTATGATTTTAAGATTTGCAGCATGCACTGCATGGTTGTGACAAAGCTTCAGAATAGTGCCCTCACCACAATGGAAAAGCTATCTAAGCGCTTACAAGGCTACAATACCATCATCTGTTGTGAAAAATCAAATTACATAAAGGGACGAGAGGTCAAGAGGTACTGCACTCTAATATTTAATTTGGGGGGATTAAGGTTTTAGTACATGTAATAATAATGTATTTAGGTTTTAACGCAATTTAATGATGTAATTTGGCTTTGGTACAAAGTCAGAGAAGACTAATCGTTGACTGTCTGTTGACTGTTAATTTTTTTAAAATGCCATTACTACCTATGCACGAGCGAAACACGTGATAATTAAAAACAAATCAAAAAATACCATTATTACCCCTGCCATTAGTATGTGGAAACAGCTGCACCGCTGATTTAATCGAACGCTTACTGTTTGTCCATGTGTATTAGTGGGAAATATGCGCAGGAATAATTGGGTAATAGGGGATCCATTAGACCCAAACCCTAAAAACACTAACAAAAAACCCTTAAACACTCTCTCTCTCCAAACACTTCTAGAATCCACCAACACACTCTCTTTCTCTCTTACCAAAACCTCTAAACCAGAGTTTTTCACGCTAAAATTTGAAGTAGAAGATAACGATGAAAGCTTTTTGAAGAAGGTTGGACCTAAAGGTGAAAAATTTCAAGAAGGTTGGAGTTGGAACTCGAAAAGGTAACTTTTGCATGCAAATTCCTCTTTTTCTTCTTAAATTATTCTTCATCTTCTTCTTAAATTATTCTGCTTCTTTACTGTGGTCCCGAAAACCTTAACTTAATACTGTATTGTGGTCCCAAAAACCCTAATTTATTCACTATTACTGGGGATTTGAAATTTCTTTACTTTTTAAAGCATATATTTGCTAATTTAATTTCATATTTGTTGTTATTGTAATTTGTATCTTAATTTCATAGTTACTTAATTCAATTTCATCCAAGGGTTAATTCGAAGTTAGGGTTTTTTTTTTTTGTAGTAAACCCTAATTAGGTATAATTAGCGTTAACTATACATAATTCATGAAAATTAAGATTTTTTTGTAGGGTTGAATACACATAATTAGTTACTTTTTAATTCAATTTTATGTTATTTAGGCTTAATTGTGAATACAAACTTGGGGGGGGGGGGGTGTAGTAAACTCTAATTAGACATAATTAGGGCTAATTGAACATGATTAGTTACTTAAGCATTAGTATAACACTTTAATCATAATTAGTTCATAAATAATTACTTATTTATGCATTACAGTACATAATTAGTTACTTAGTTGTTATTATTGATATTATATATAAAATCTACAGATAATCTAATATGTGTGGTCATGTTATTTTTCTGTCAGTGATTTCCAATGGGATTTCATTTGCTTGGTGTAAAGAAGTTTCAAATCCACTTTGGTGGTGAATGGGCACTTTGGTATAATTGATGGAGAAATTAGTAAAGATGACTATAAAGGGGGGAAAAGGAATATATTATACTGGAAGGAGATAAGCTGAACATCAAAGACATAAAACTGGAAGTGTTAGACTTGATGGGTGAAGGTAATAATCCTACACAACCCAAGATTTTACTTTTCTGTATCATTGATGGTATACATGTGGAGATCGATAAAGATGATCAAGTTATAATGATGTGGGAGAAGTTGAAACCTGGAAAGAGGAGATACCATATTTTTGTATACTAAGAACAAACAGCCAAAGTCAAAGCCAAATCAAGAAGGCAAAACCATAGCCACCCCCCCCCCCCCTCTAAAACTTCAAAAATCAGTTAGTCCCCTATTAAATCTAATGCTACAAGGTGGTCAAATAGAATCTTTTCTCAAATAGAAAAGCAAAAATTGCCACCCAAGGTTTCCTCATAGCGTTCTGATGATGTTATTGAACTTGACACTCAAGATTTCATTCTCATTCCCACTCAAGATGTCACACCCCCTGTCTTTCAACCTTCCCAAATTTAAATTGAAAAAATGTTAAGTGAGTTTGCTGATGTACTTGAAAGTGCTTTTGCACTTGATTATCAGAATACAAATATTTTCAATAGTGATCAAAATGTAACTATGGTGATCATGAAGATGTGAGTGATGGTAATCATGATGCAGTCCAGGCTGATGAGGAAGAGCTAATTGTAATAGAGGAGGGAGAAAATGATTATGAAGATGTGGCTCATGATGCAGTCCAAACTGATGAGGAAGAGCTGATTGTAGTAGAGGAGGGAGAAAGTGATCATGAAGATGTGGCTGATGGTTTTCAATATAGCCAGGATTTTGGGCCTTCTATAAAACAAACTCTAACTGATTATACTTCAGATGATGATGATGGTGGATATAATAGTGAATATGACGATGGTAAAGATGATGAATACATTCCAGATGATGGTATAGGTAACAGTGAACGCGAAGGTGAAGAAAGTGGTAAAAATGATGATGAAGAGTTTCAGCCAGAACAGTTTGGATTAGTAGATGATAATGTTATCATGCATGAAAAATCAATGGAGGTGCGTTTAAAAAATATTTTTGAAAAGAAAGAGAATAAAAGAGTTGGAGATACACAGGTGAGTGAAAATGACCCAGAGTTGGTTCCAGATATGCAGTGGAGAACAATGAAGGAATGCAGACAATGGTTTAAGACTTATGTGTGTAAGAAAAAGTTTCATTGGTCACAAGTGAAGAATGATAGGGGAAGTTATGAATTGAATTGTGTTGATAAAAGTTGTGCATGGTTCATTAGGGTTAGTCTGAAGTCTAAAACATACAGTGCAACTGAAAAAACATAACAATGTCCATACTTGCCAAACAGCTTGGAGCAATAAAAACAAACATTGTACAACTCTTTGGGTGATTAGAGAATGTTTGGACATGTTTAGAGTTCATCCAGAGACTGAACCTAGAGGAATCATTGAAGAGATAATAGACAAACATAGTCTTTCAATTAGTTATTGGATTGCATGATATTCTAGGATGAGAATGCTTGAAATTGTGAATGGGAATTATGAGGAGTCATTTGCCTTGGTACCTGAGCTGAAGAGACAAATATTGAAGAGGAACTTTAATGTTGTATGTAATTGGTATAAAGATGAGGATACAGATGAAGGGAAAGTGTGGGGGTTGCATTTTAAGTGCAATGGGAATGGATGCTATGAATGGTTTGTTCTCATTAACAATGTATGTGTGCAGAGGAGAAAATAAGGAAACGTGGGGGATATTACTTGCTCATCTTGCACAATTCATGCCAAAGCATTCAAGCAATGACCGAATCACTTTCATTTTTGACAGGCGAAAAGGTCGTATTCCAGCTGTAGCAGATGTTTTCCTTGATGCTCATCATAGGTAATATTTTACTGCAATGGTTAACTGCTTAATTATTTGATAATTACTGATTAATTATTAACTACTTAGTTATAATTACTTGCTTGACTATTTGCTTAAATATAATTATTTTAATTATAATTGTAATGATTTTAGTTAGTTGTTTAATTATTAGGTATTGCTTCAGCCACATGTAAAAAAAAAAATTAAGGGTTCTCATTTCAAGGGTGATCACTTAGAGAAACTGTCATGGAGGGTTGCAAGGCTTATAAGGAGAAGGGCTTATAAGGAGAGTGAATTTGATAGAATATTAGGCATTATGGAAAAATATGCTAAGGATGCAGCCGAGTGGTTATTTAAAGTACCTAAACATCAATGGGTTAAGGCTTGATTTGATAGAACTTGTAAATGTGATGCAATCACAAACAACTTCAGATAATTTTTCAATAATGCAATTCTGCATATTAGGGATAAACCAATTGTCAGGTTTATTGACTCATATATGTTGTCTTTGATTGGATCATTTTATGAGAGGAGGTTGCAATCTAGATAAATGCCTTCTGAAGGGTTGGTTCCAACTGCCATGTATGTTATTGAGCAATTGCAGAAAAAATACAATAAGTATACAGTTGGTGGAGTTGCAAACCATGATTTCTTTGCACAGAATAATGTGTCGAAGAAGAAGTTCATTGTGGACCTTGATGCACACACATTCACATTCACATGCATGGTTTGGAAGATAACTGGGTTGCCATGGGTGAGGTAAGCAATGACCCTATCAAATTTTTGGTTTTAGGTTGGTCTTAATTATTTTCTGATCATATGTATACTAATCACATTACTTGTGCACAGGGATTGCAGTC
The DNA here is from genome assembly GCA_020826895.1 of Aquilegia kansuensis. Lineage (NCBI taxonomy): Eukaryota > Viridiplantae > Streptophyta > Magnoliopsida > Ranunculales > Ranunculaceae > Aquilegia > Aquilegia kansuensis. Next base: position 19,734,994 of record CM037004.1, on the reverse strand, counting down.
CATACTACAGTGTAGAGAAATTTAGAGCTACTTATGCAGGGTTCATTTTATCCAATTGATAATAAAGAAGATTGGGACAAGGTCAGTGTTGGTTTACTAATTAATTTGTTAAATTACTAATTAACTATTGTTGTACATTACTAATTAAAACTTTTATTTAGGATGGGAACATGAGAAGGTTCTACCTCCTCCCTATAATTCACAACCAGGTAGGCCTACGACTCTTGAGGATAAAGGGTGATGATGAACATCAACCTTCATCAAACCGGAGGTGTAAGCTATGTGGTGAAGTTCATCATAATTATATGACATGCCTTCAAAGAAAGAAGCTTCGTGAAAAGGAATGCAAAAAGATGAAAAACTAGAGGAAGAAGAGTAACAACTATGGTGGTGAAACATATGTGCAACATAAGAAGGAAATGCCAAAGCTTGGGGGTGGTGCTAGTACATCTCTACCTACTCCACCTCAAGTTCATGTTGGAAATGATGGCTCAAGTGCAGCTGGGAATGGTGGTTGTAGTGCAACTGAAAATGGTGGTTGTAGTGTAGCTGAAAATGGTGGAGGTGGTGAAACAATGAGTGGATGGAATGGAAGGTTTTACCCTTACAGTGCTCAGTAGGACTAGAGGGGATAGTGAGCCTTTTATCTGTTTGTCTTTTGTTTTCTGTGTATGATATTTCAGACTTGGATATGGTTATTGTTGTATGATTTTGAGACTTGATATGGATATTGTATGTTTTGTCTAGTTTTTCTGAGATTTGAAATGCATTTTATTGATAAATGGAATTGTTGCATATTACTGATAAAAAGAAATAATACATTTTGGACACTTAAACACAAACACACACACAGCTGATAAAGGGAAATGACACACACACTTGATCATTCAAATTATTCCTGGACACTAAGCACTTCCATTGCATTTTGGGCACTGAGACTTTGGAAGGTACGTGGTTACACTGATTAGCTCATTTCAGTTGTTTCATCTTGATCAATTTCTATCACCATTATCATAATTCCTAAGCATCCATGTTCCTTGCATATCACATGTAGGTATGGGCATACTGGTGTTGTGTGGCCTTCATCCTTACATAGCTGGCACCTAGTCTGTAAACACAAAATACAAAAAATTAGGAAATACCACAAACTGTGTATTACTGTATTAGGATGTAGTATTGTGTGTTAATGTAATATTAGGGTTTGGTACAATTTCTGCCATTAATGAGTAAGTAAGCTTACCTCTAGGACCAAAACCATAGTTGTCTTGAAGTTTCTTGAGTTTGCTGTCATTTTAACAAGTAAGAAAGCTTCTTTTTGTTGACGAATGAAAATATAGATGGTGGTGGTGGCAGTTACCATGGTTTATATAAGGATGCTAAAGGAGTATACCATTGGAGAAGATATTATTCCCAATGGATCTATTATACTAGCCGCAAGATCCTTTAACTAGATACTTGACACGTGGCTACTAAAGTTTGAATTTAAATTGAACACGTGAGTATCACGTGGGCTCTAAGGGTATTTTGCCTATTTTGAAAAAAAATCTGTTGGTTTGACCAAAGTCAACTTAACAGACACACAAGTCAACAGTTAGTCTTGACACAGAATCTGTACGTACCAAAGCCAAATTACAACATTAAATCGCATTAAGGCCTAAATACACTATTATTACACGTACCAAAACCTTAATCCCCCTTAATTTTGAGATTAATGATCTGAAAACTGATAACTATGCATTCAAGAAAAATACAAAATAATCTTAAGAATCAAAGGAATTACAAACTCTGCAACAGCATAACAGCCTATACTATTACAAGAGGAACACCGAACACAATGTAACTCGGGCAAGAAAAGTATGATACAGATTGCGATCTACAGCTAGGAAGAAAGGACTAATTCATCCTGGTCATAAGCATAATTTGTTTACGGAACAGGATAAGATTTTCTATTACACATGCATTTGTACGCCATAGGACATGTCTCTGCCTCCTCTATTGAAGAACAAACGAAGCTCACCATTACTAGTCTACATGGTCTGCATGAACCACAAGCATGCGAGCAATCGGGTAATCTTGACCCTGCCACTTGAACTGTATCCGGTCGTCTGTTTTTCATTACTCTTCTTTCCCCGTAAAAATCTGCTTTCATCGTCGTACCATCTTTTGTCCTGGAGATTTTGTGATGATGGTGATGATTGTGATCTGCATGTTAAAAAGAACAGTAGCCCTTAATTAGAATAAAATTCATTTATCTGTAAGTTGGCAGTCATATAAACAGTGGAAGCATTCATTAACTTCATCTCTCGTCAGATCAGACAGTGAGAGTGTGAGACAGATCATTTGCACCCTTTGGTAGCTCAGAACAACCTCGACTGTGACGCCAAATGAAGTTAACTGAGATGGGAATTTGGGTTGGAATCAATAGAGAGCTGAGCTTGGGGGCACCATAATCCAGTGTCCCTGTATATGATGTGGTTTTGTTTGTGTAGGTAGCATTGGTTCGCACATTGAATTATAAAAAGAAAATGCCATCTGCTGTCGAAAAATAGCGAATTATATCAATTTTTGGTCTTTTACAGGGTCAGCATGCATGGGCACCGTACATGGAATGACAGAGAGATTGTCTGCTAATCATCTATTATTATGGCCACATAGATTGTCAAATTCAGGTCAGTAGGCCACATAGATTATCAAATTGAAAATGGCGGTAACAAATTATTATGTCTAAGAAGATTCAGTTAGTTATGAAATTCAACATAATCATGTCTTTCAAATGGGAAAATCATGTTGATGAACAAACTTTTTGTTAGTTTTACTTGTTATAGTATGCATATAAATTAAATTTTATTTGAAATAAGTTAGTCAGATCACTTACGTAAATGGAGCCGATCAATGTGCCTAGCAGAGATGATTGTTGGAATGAGAAGAAGAGCAATCAAAATTACTCCAACAAAATGAGATATCTTCATAGCTCTGATTGATTGATCCATCTCCTTTACTACAAACTTGTACAAGAGTACTAAAAAAGGTGACTTGATGATGAGTTGTAATGAGACTGAGGTTGTAAAGAGAGCACATATCTATTGAGAATATAAAGAGCGAGGACTGTGTAAAAGCAATTGAAAAAAATCACAGGTTGGGTAAGGTAACAAAGCAATGTGGTGAAGATCACATGAAAGAGAAATAATAACAAGGGGAAGTAGTAGGCTTATTCACAGGGTTAGGCAAGAGATGAATAAGAAATGAGGTTGGATTTTGTTTCAATTCAAGGAAGTGCACGCTCTTTGTGACTTGTAACAGGGGAAGTGAGGAATTACAGAGCTCCTTTTACGTGAATGTTCTGATTGAAAACGGCCTTAAATTTAATTTACAAAGGTGCATGGTGTAGCTAGATGTATTTAAAGATGTCTCAAGAGTTTCTCAAACTTCATAAAGTACAGAAACAACATTCTACTGTGATCTTCATTAATGCTTGTTTGCTTCTTTTTTTCGACCAAATTGGGTTGTTGTTTCAATGGATTGAAATGATAGTTATTGGATTGGACATTTATGTGTTTGGACTGTGGACTGAAATGAGTGGTGGTTTGAGGCCTTTTGAGATAAAACATCACTCTACATGTGAGGCCTGATCATGGTGCTTCATCTATATACTCAAGTACTCAACTAGTAATATGACTATATGAGTGATTTTGTGGACATACGCTTACAGAGTTACAGCACCTTCATGTAGTTAAATAAACCACATTGTCATTAAAAGCTGATGTGGTTTACGTGGACGCATCATAAGCTGTTGAAAGCCTTACATAAAAATGTGTATGTCCACAAAAGCGCACTCACTCGCTCTGGGGTCACCTGGACATTGCATATACAGCTTGCAGTTGGGAAGTTAAGAGCTTGATGAAAGGTTGAATCGACTGCCTTCATCTTGTGAATCCAGTATCTGCTCAGAATGACATTGTAACAAGATGGCTAAACGGGGAGACCATCGACAAGAAGTCCAACCCCAACTGATCGACTTGAACCCAACAGTAATGGGCTCTGATAAACTTTATCAGAGGACCTTGTTGATTCCCCATTAAACCTATAAAAATGGCATGGAAATGGTTTCAGGCCCCACTTAAGAGTCCAAAAATCACAATTGGACCACCTAAGGTCCGGCTTACACAGTTTGCCCTCGTTAAGGAATCATCAGCTAAAAAATCTACCAGTTAGCGTACAAATTATAAAAACGGCCCTTTTTCCATATAAGCACGTGAAAATCTGGTGTCTTAATTTTATTTTTGGACTAAAATGCCCTCGTATGGAAACGGGATTTGTTGCCTTTTCTCTTCTTCCTCCTCCGCAACAATTTTGTCCTTTCTATTAATTTTGTTTCAAGTTACAGCAGTTGATTAAAGATATTTGTTATTCAGACTATTGAATTGTGTTGGAGATATGTTTATCGTATTGATGTAATTTTTCTTCCTCTATGTTTCAATTCATTGCTTTATATATCATTATTTTGTTATGTTTTGTTCTTGTGTCGATTTGATAATTTGAACATATTGATAATGAAAAGGACTTTGGATGACTCAATTGTTGAGCGACAAGAAGTATACTCAGAATCAGATATATCATCATGTATAATTATCAATCATGTTTTTCGTTAATGTCTGAATCCTCTGATTCAGATATCCCCACGAGAAGATCGTTGAATGCCGATGTATGAAAACTTTTGTATTAACCATATTTGTGAGATTGGTCAATACATTAATGAATGATGATGTGTAAATGATATGAACAATAATAATAAAGTAGAGACATGAACACCATTGTTTACGTGGTTCGGCAATTGTGCCTACATCCACGGAGAGGGAGAAAGAAGTTTATTATAGTAGTGGTGGTGATACAAAATGGGAGCTCGATTATGAGGAGAGCTCGAGAGAGATGAGACCTGAGAGGTGAGGTCTCGTCATGAGAGATTGGGGAGGTCGTTGATCATGAGACCTCACCATGAGATAGTGTTGAGAGCATTCCACTATCAGAAGATAAGATATGATATGATGCCAGGAATAAGTGATTTGCCTTCATATTTATAGGCTTACAATGTAACTCCATTCCTAGCATTTAATGAGGTAATGATGAGAGAATATCTTTGTAGTAATTGGCTTTAACTTTGTAACTTGTGCCATCAAGAGAAAGCCCATTAGATGTTGACACGTGGCACCATGATAGACGGTAGAGATGGTGCCACATGTATGTTGTATATAGTGCCCCTACATAAGCCCCCTCTTTTTAGGTTGAACGGAGTTCGGGCTGAAAAGAAGTAATCGAACCGATCTAGCCCCCAAGATGAATGAAATATGGGGTTCTTTAACGAAGTCGATCCGCCCCAAATTTTAATGAGCTTGATTATTGAGATTTGCAGGACGCGATGAAGGTCCCTTGTGGTAATGGCAACTCGATCATGACTTTGTGTACAGCGAGCTAGTTAGTTCCAGGGAGACCTGGTAGCTCGTTCAGAAGGCATGTAAACGAGATGGACGGCTGCAAGCAGGTCGTACTGAAGTGGGTCCTCTTGTATGCTTGGGTGGTTGGTCTCGGTCATGCTTGAAGGTGGTCGCGTTTGTGTGATCGAATTGCATAGACCTGATAATGTTAGCATGTGAAACATTATAAAATTCAATAAAAGACTTACATGGAATTGTACGTCTTTCTTATGACTTGTATGTACTATCTTTGTCGCCTTGTGAGTGGACACTTCGATAGATGTGGCACTTTGGAGTGCAAATGTAGCTCGTTTGAGAAAGAGCATTGGTTGACCAAGTGTTTTGAGAGTTACTTGGAACCTTTTGGTGCCCGATCTAGTGAATGGTCGCAGCGTGGAGACCTGTTTGACAATTCTCGGGCATGTGGCCTTTGTGGGTCTGCATTGCGTTGAGAGTGAATGCGTTCGACCAGGCGTGTGGCTAGAGAATTGTGGTTGAGGTCGTCCCGCATACGAGTGACTCACTAGTCAATGAGGGTGGCCATATTTTATATCAAGCATTTCACTTGTAAAGAGTTCAGTGAAAGCAATGTGGCACATTTGTGCAAAAATAGCTCATGGGGAGTGAGGTCGTGTTCATGTGACCTGCACATAGAGAGAGCTACAAAAAATATCATTAATATGTGCCAATAATAAGTTAAAGGAATTAGATAAAGTGAGAATAGCCCCCTGTATGGCATAAATATTCTTGAGGTCGTTGAAAGACCTGTAATTTGAGTAGGTCGTTGATAGACCTGGTGAGGTCCCAATTAGAGACCTGAACATGAAGTGAGGTCGCGACGAGACCTGAGTGTTGGAGAGGTCGCCATTAAAGACCTGATGAGGTCGTGATTAGGGACCTGGCGAGGTCGCGATTAAGGACCTGGTGAGGTCGCGACGAGACCTGAGAAGTCGTTGGCTTAGGGACCTGACATGAAGTGAGGTCACGTCGAGACCTGAGAGGTCGTTGGCTTAGAGACCTGAATATGTGAGGAGGTCTCTGCAAGACCTTGTTTTCGTCGAGTTTCACATACAGTAATGGTAACCGAAAGTAAACCCCCAATTGGAAATTGTGATTGCAATTCTACCAAATAGAATTTCTTGAACTTGAAATCACCACTTTGAGAGCCTTACAACAATGGTGTAATGGTGGGGTTGGTGGGTGGAATTCGCTTGAGAAAATCCCAAGTCCCCTTAGTCGGCGCCTGATGTATTAACCATATTTGTGAGGTTGGTCAATACATTAATGAATGATGATGTGTAAATGATATGAACAATAATAATCAAGTAGAAACATGAACACCATTGTTTACGTGGTTCGGCAATTGTGCCTACATCCACGGAGAGGGGGAAAGAAGTTTATTATAGTAGTGGTGGTGATACAAAATGGGAGCTCGATTATGAGGAGAGCTCGAGAGAGATGAGACCTGAGAGGTGAGGTCTCATCATGAGAGATTGGGGAGGTCGTTGATCATGAGACCTCACCATGAGATAGTGTTGAGAGCATTCCACTATCAGAAGATAAGATATGATATGATGCCAGGAATGAGTGATTTGCCTTCATATTTGTAGGCTTACAATGTAACTCCATTCCTAGCATTTAATGAGGTAATGATGAGAGAATATCTTTGTAGTAATTGGCTTTAACTTTGTAACTTGTGCCATCAAGAGAGAGCCCATTAGATGTTGACACGTGGCACCATGATAGACGGTAAAGATGGTGCCACATGTATGTTGTATATAGTGCCCCTACAACTTTGATCCAGATAGCAAGGTAGTTCCAAATGGAAATCCCATGACTACAAATTAACTTTAGGGATGTCCATCTTAAAAAAAAATATCAATTAACTTACTCCAACAGAGAACAAGAATCTGGTTGCGTTATTTGAAACTGCCATGGGAGACATGATCCATAAATGACAAGGCAAAGTTCCATAATTTTCTTTTAGATTAAGAATCATTTATCTTCTAGCTCATCTGAATTCATCTGACATAGAGACACAAAAGCACATAAGTAACTGTCAAAGCTTAAAACCTTTTGATTACAACAACACACAAGTGACAAAAACTAGCCTATACACAAATATTTACTAACTGCAAAGCAGGTGCCATAGCAGATGACGGTGTATGCTCCTTCACCGGCCATACAAAACACTCTAGTCACATTCTGTCCACTGCACAATTCTGTTTGCATATACAGATGTGCCACCAAATACTAAATGCGATGCTTTTGTCAGTAACAAGATTGTCAAAAATACAATATTTGATAGAAAAGAAGAGTACATTACATGATTCAACATGATGAAAAAAAATCCTACCCATCAAATATCTAATAAAGTTCACATGGCTTTCATACAATATGTATTTAACTAGTAAAATGCCCACACTAGAAAATAACAAAACTGAATAAAATCATTTACACGTTGTTACTATTGTGTACTCAGTTCGACCTACCATCTCAGAAATAAAAACCAGCCTGGAAGTTGCAGCACACTAATCGACCGACGTTAGGAGGTCCTTTAAGCGTCGAGTGGGACTGAAACTCATGTCTGTCCCCGACTTTTTTGATTTATTTTTATCTGTCCGACTTATTTTCAATTTTTAAAATTCTTTTTTTTTTCAACTGTTTTTTAATTTTCTGTGACCGCCTTTTTTTTCTGTTTTTTTTTTAAATCCTTTTTTTTTTTCTTTTCTCTTCCTCTCCTCCCCTAACGTCGGTCTCCACCGTTATCACGGTTCTATATTATCTTTCTAGTTTAACTGAACATCATGTGTGGAAACTGGAAAGGATTATTGTCCTAAATGAAAAGAATTGAGTTTAATTTTAATTTTATAAAGGTCAAATTTGTATTTTTACAATATTCATAAGTGGACCACAACTTAAAAAGACTTAAATGGGTTGCAACCTCAAGGCCCATACATTACATGAGCTAAATGGCTAGTATAATGAAATTCTGAAGAGATCGAATCCACTAATTCAAACATATAATACTTAGCATATAGATTTATTAAGATTAATCCGTAGATAGATGCTGATTACACACTAAGATGATTCAAAATTAAGGGTGGCAATCAGACCTGGCGACCCGAAACCCGACCTGAACCTGACCTGATTTGAGTTAGGTTTGGGTTTAGATATTGGAGGAATTTGGGCTGATCAGGTCGACCCGACCTGACTTGAAATATAATCAGGCCAGGTTCAGGTTTTTCTTGCAGACCCATCAGGTCGACCCGAACCTGACAAATTTTTTTTTTTTTGGGGGGGGTTTTTACCCTTTTATTTTTCTATCATACTCTGCTGTTCTCTCTCTCTCTCTCTCTCTCTTTGATCGAATTTCACTCTCCTGGTTCTTCTTCTTCATCTACTGTCTACTTCGTAAACCAACAAACCCATTTCAGATTTGTTTTTATTTGTTGAATCTTTCTACTCGACTGAATTTGTTTAATTTTAAGTCAAACCCACTTGATTTTTTGCTAAAAGTTCATTGTGAGTTAAGTTATACTTTGATTAATTAGTGTTTCATGGCTTGGTTTCGAGCAAAATCCACTTCACATTCTTTTTTATTTTGATTTTAATTTCACTACAAAAATATTGCAAAGAAAATCTTGGTTGATTGTCATGAAGAATCCAATGGAAGGAAACATCAGTAATTGTGGTTTTCTTGTTTAGTTCCATTGAAAATAGTATGTAATATCTTGCTCCTATTGTCTGCGGATCGATTTTAACAACTTATGTTATTAACTATAGGTAGCATACGATGAATTCATGATCATCAATTTTGAATTTTTAATGATTCATTCTATTTTGTTGATAAGTTTTGGTTGTATACTTAGTTATATTAAGTCATCGTGTATTCATGTATTATTTATATTAAAAAAAAAATTGATATTAAAAAAAAAAAATATTCAGGTTTTCAGGTCGATCTGAACCTGACCTGATAACTTGACAGGTCAGGTTTAGGTTTCACTTTTGGAGGAAAAAACCTTCATCAGGTCAGGTTCAGGTTTGAGGGTTGAGACCCGATAACCCGACTGACCCGACCCGACCTGATTGCTACCCCTATTCAAAATGCATAATCTATATTATAATCTACAAAGGGTGCATAATTTGACTAGGACTAATTTCTATGACTAGGATTAATTTTTATGACTGGGATTAATATTTAGTATGACTAGGACTAAATTAGTATGACTAAGATTAATATTTAGGGTGACTAGGATTAAAACCCCAATCTTCTTCCCCTTCTCTTCCCTAACTTCTATCTTTCTCAAACTTCCCCCCTTCCGGCTGCCCCCATCTCATTCTCTTCTCTTCTCTTCTCTTCTCAGCAGCAATAGCAAGCTTTTTGATCGGATAAAGGTGAACTCTATTACTTCTGAATTCATCTCTGCAATTATTACTTTTTTATTGAACACAAAATTCGTTCATAGATACGTTCTGCCATGTTTTTTCATCTATTTACAAATCTGAAAATTGGATTTTCTACAAAGTAATTGTATTTAACAGACTCGACTGAATTAGCTGTTGCAGACTCGACTGAATTAGCTGTTGCGTCTATAACTATTATACCATAGAAAAGACACAAATGTGGTAGCTTTCTAAAATAACCCTGGCTTGCAAATACAAGTTACTAAACTAATTTCTTGCTAAACATAAGGTATGACTGCCATGATTCTGTACCATGGCTAGCAGGTATGTTGTTGTTTTCTAACATGATTCTGTACCATGGCTAGCAGGTATGTTAGTTTATAACTCATGACAGCTAGAATTATAAGCCAGCTACAAATCACATGGCTCACGAATGCTAAGATTATTCAGAGAACAGATTAATGAAAGTTTGATTTAACAAAATACACCTCTATCTCCTGAGCAACAATCGACCCCATGCCAGACTTACCAGAGAAACTAGCAGTCTTTTCTAATTCGAAACACTAATAAGTACCGCTTCCATGCCAGTTTTGCCTGTAACACCTGGAGTTAATATTATGTTTGCAGGAATGCATCTATTATGTGTTATTATTCAATTGTTTACCCGAAATATCTCTTTCTCTGCTCTCAATTTTCCCCAATTTTTCTCTTTCAGTTTCAGTTTCAGCTTCATACCTTACCATCTCCAAACCTCATTTTGTTGGCTCTAAACTCTCACCGATTTATCTATAATTCAGGTAAAACTGTTAGCTTAATTTTTGTTTTAAACTTACATCTGTAATTTAAAACACTCATAAATTACTTCTGAATATTTTTTCCTTTTCAAATTGATTATTTTTTATGTTAAGATCTGATTTGTATTGTTTACAGCATGAAGGAGAACATTTTGTTACTTATTCTATCATAGCAATAACAGTTTTTAAACATTTCTTTATTATGTTTCTCAAACTACAAGGATTGTTCTTCTGTATACTTTCAGAGTTTGGAGAAATTTAGCTACATGTAACTAAATCACACCAGCAATTCTGTTTAAACTGTGACTACTTAATAGTAATTTAATATTTTAGTGGAATCCAAAAAACTGATCAAAAAGTGATTATCATTTGTTCTCTATTTTGTAGAGAACCACAAACATAAAAAACTGTTGAGAGTCTCATCTGATTAAATTATGGGAAAGGGAAACTAAGGGTGGCTGATTGCATTGGAATGATTTCCAACAGTTTTTTTTTTTAAGGCATTTCCAACAGTACATTCTCTCTGTACTGCACAATTTTCATTGATGGAAGCATTTTCTATATATTTTTTTCATCCTCAAGAATTTTAAGAACCTGAGGGGTATGGAGAGATTGATGGCAAAATTCGCATGGCCAGTCTTTAAAACTGCTACTGCCTTATAATCTATGAAGTACCATCAGCAATAGATTAGCCATTTTATACATCAACCAAAAGTTGTTTTTTTATTTGGATTTTGAATTTTGTTTTACTTTTCATTACGAAAATTTTACCCATCTCTGAATTTTGTGATGTCACATTGAAGTTTTAGGCATCTGTGCTATACTCCAGCAAATGTTGATTGCTCTGACTATTACCAATGAGATGGTCAAATGCCTGAGGATTTCTATTAAGATATAAACAGCCATGTCATACAATGTGATAACATAGATGTTACGTCAATGTAAGGTCCCATGTTAACTTTGAATGTCGCAGATGTTTCCTAGAGTTACAGGGCTGTAGCAGAGTTATAGTAGAAGCTCATGCCATATTGGCGTTATATAGTTTATGATTCAGGTTAGTTGTAAAATGTAGTATAAATGTAGTTTATGATTCAGGTTAGTTGCCAGTGAATGTCTACATATCCCTTATTGCTGAAATCTGGAATGTTAAGATTCAAAGTTATGTCATGTACTTTTTTCCTCTTTGAATGTCGGCAAAGGCTTTTCATTAGAATTTGGATATTCCCTTCATTTATCGACCTATTCCACACTGCACCTTATTTGTGGGCTTTTTTCTTTTACTTCCATTTCATGGGTGCTTTGTGGAACAGTACTCTACTTCAATAGTGTCCTAAATGCATGACCATTCAGAACTGAATTAGGTTTTCTTCTAATTAAGTTAAATATAATTTGTTATATTCCTCATTTTTTTTTATTTAGTGTAACTCTCTTTTTAGATTATTTCTCTCTTATATTTAATTGACATTCCTGTACCTACATCCGGCATGATAAATATTACCAGCTACAGTCTGTTGATTATTTATGGATTATTCCTACCATTCAATCCTCTGTTGATTTAAGTAATTTACGTACAACAATTCATGGTTTTAATTTCAGGAATGAATAACGGAAAAGAAAATTCTTCTAACAATGGATGTTCAGGAGTACGCATAACAGTAGAACAATAAGTGTATAATAATATATAATATTAATTATTGCATAATGTTATATAACTATTTTTTTTTTCTTAGGGAAACCATTGCAGAAGATAACATCGTGTCATTGTCTAAAGCTCAGATAGCACAACGCAGACGAAGAGAAAAAGAACGTGCTAAACAAAAGTGAGTAATTTCTACATTTTAAAATGAATTACCTTATCAATAATGATATCAAATCATTTACTAATACCAAAAATGTAGGGGTTTATTAAATTCCAGCAACAACGAAACACCAACCAAAAGTGTAGCACGAGAAACCAGTGCAGGAAATAACATCGTGTTATTGTCCAATTACCAAATAGCACAACGCAAACGAAGAGAAAATGAACGATCAGGACAAAAGTGAGTTAATTTTTTATTTATAACTTACACTCTTTCCTCTATTTTCGATAGGTTAATATTGACAAAATTGATAAAAACACAATATAATTCTTCTTTACTATTCAAACATATAGGATTTTATTATCCAATAAAAGACAATGCGTCAACAAGGAAGTTCCTCAAGTAGAGTAAGTATATATTCTGTTAAGACTACGTGTTTATTTATTCAAAGTGTTATATCAGTAGATTGTGGAGTTTGAATTTTTTTTTTCTTAAAATATTTAGTATACCGTTATCCAATATAACACAATGCGACAAAGAGGATGTTCTCCCAACAGTTTTTAACAATAATGATGGCACATTGCCAGAGATAATTGAAACAGAGTAAGTATTTATTTTCTTCAACACTGAGTATTTTATTACTGTTATGGAGTATAATTCTTCCTTACTATTCAATCATATAGGATTTTATTGTCCAATAAAAGACAACGCATCAACAAGGATGTCCCTCCCATAGTACAAAATATCGCGATATATCACGATATATCGCGATATTTGTCGGTTTTCAAAGAAAACGATATGATATATTCCCGAAATATTCGCCTTAAAGTATCTGTAAAATATCGGCCGATATTTTTCGATATATTCCGATATATTCGATATTTTCCGATATTTACTGATATTTTCCGAAATTTTTTGGAAATATTATTTTTTTTCAAATTTTTTTTTTTGGAAATAATTTGTTTATTCTATTTTTAGTAGATATGATGTTTTTAGGTAAATACTATGAAAATATACTTCCAAATTTGATTTTATATATATTTTGTATAACAAATTGATATATTAGTCGATACATTCCATGTAAAATATCCACCGATAGATTCCAATATATCCCGATATATCTATTTTTTGGAGATCGATACATTAGTCGATAACGATATTTTGTACTATGGTCCCTCCAACCAATCCTACCATATTGCGAGCAACAAATCAAGAAGAGTAAGTATATATTCTGTTACTATGAATATTTAGCTAAAATGGTTATATAAATGGGGTCTGAATTTTTTTATTGTTAACAAATTTAGGATTTCATTATCTACTGTAACGCATTGCGACAAAGAAGATGTTCCTCTAACAGTTTCTAACAATAATGATGCCACATTGCCAGAGATAATTGAAACAGAGTAAGTATTTATTTCTTAAACACTGAGTATTTTATTACTGTTTGAAAATTTTTTAAAATATAATATTGTTTTCTAAAGGCAATGCATGCAAGAAGAAAACCTTGAAGGGCTAAGCAGGCAACAAACCAGTCAACGAAATTCTAGAGAGAGAGAACGTTCTGTTGGGAATTCCAAAGAACAAAACACAACGCCGAATAAAGAATGGAATGCAAAGTACGTATAATTGTATTGGCCATAGCAATTCATATAAACTTATATTTGAAAGAAATTGACAAATGTTTCATTATTTGTAGCACTCCATTGGACAAGACTCACACAATAAGCCAACGTCTTCGAAGGAAAAAGAAAAACAAAAAGAAAACGAAATTCTTTTTCTTTATTCAATGGATGGAATAGTGGATGGAGTATCACAAGCTGTGGAACACGTTGTGGATGGAGGATCACAAGCTGGAAATCAGTTATTAAAAGAAACCAAAGGAAAACAACCTATTGTTGAGGTTATTACATATTTCTATGGTTCATCGTCAACTGGAGATTCTTCCCGTGAATACAATGTTATAAAACGATGTCCTATGAAGTAAGTTGTTTATATATAGTTAACTATATTTCTTATTTACTAATATAAATTTTTAGATTTTTAATTTAAAGCCCGATTTTTGAATTATCCCAGAGGATAGCCAAAATTTTTTGAAGAAAATCGAGAAATTATTGTACTATACTGGGTTAGAATGATTATAATTTGTTTGACATCTCTTAAGGTTTCACATCTCTTATCATCATCATCATCATCATCTTCTTCATCACACACAGTTTAAATAAACTAATTTTTAAATGACGTTTTTAATTTCTTCAAATTAAGGTTGATTGTTGCAAATTAAGGTTCAACAAACTCTAATTCCATACTTTGTCACTCTATTTTAAATTGATTTTCCACTTTTACAATAGACAATTTCTTAGGCAAGTTTATTTTCCTTTTATTTTTAAATTTGAGAATTATGTTTAAAAACTAATGTTTTATCCAATTATTGATTTTTTTCAGAGAAAGGACAAACATGGAAGAAAATGATTCTACTACTAATGTTCATCCTGTAAGTGATTCTCATTACGATACTATATTAGAAGATGAAATTCACATACCAATCGATCAAGTAGAAAATATTCCAAAAGAAAGACACTATCTTGGGAAAATGGATGTCATATGTCCATCATGTTCTGCTTATCATTGGTTAGATGAACGATTGACTAAATCCACTAAAAAGAAGTCATTTTTCGGTATGTGTTGCCTGCAAGGAAAGATAAAGTTGCCACTACTTACACCATTGTCTTCTGCTATTAAATTGTTATACGAAAGAAGAAATTCACTGGCAAGATCTTTCAGGAAAGATATTAGATCCTATAATGCTGCTAATGCCTTCTCCGGTTTGGGTGTTTCGATGGACAAACGTATTCTAAAAGGTCGAGGACCAACTTCTTTCACAATTCATGGTCAGTTGTCCCATCAAATTGGATCGTTGTTACCGGAATCAGACAAATCTCCAAGTTATTCACAGCTATATATTTATGATCCCCATATTGCATTGGATTGCCGACAGAAAAGGAACCTTCACTTAAATCCAACTATTCTGAAAATAATTCAAGAAACTCTATTGGAATCAAATGAGTTGTGCAAAATATACAAAGGTGCGTATGAGGTTCTGAAATCAGCTAATAGCAATGGCAGTGAAAGTATACCTATAAGGTTAGCTTATACGCCCACTACTGATCCTAGACGCTATAATCTCCCAACGTCTGAAGATATTGCTGTTATTATTCCTGGGGATGGGACTGAACCGACTTCGAAGCGAGACATAATACTGCACCTGAAGAATAACAATCTCGAAAGAATAAGCGAATGCCACCCACTGTATTTGCCGTCACACTATATCTTACTATTTCCAACTGGAGATCTTGGTTGGTCTACAGATATGAAACATTGGGATGTCAAGAACGAACGGTATTTTACAGTTACAGGTAAAGAAAAAAAGAATAGATTGACTCAGCTTCAGTATTTCTGCTATCGCTTATTTGAGAGAACGACTGAATATTCTGCTTTATTTCGAGCTGGCCTTTTGTTCCAACAATTTATTGTAGATGCCTGGGCGTCCTATGAACAAAATCGATTATATTGGATTAGGACACACCAAGCTGATCTGCGCTGCGATGTATATAGTGGATTGACAGATATTTTTACCAATGGTCACAATCCTAATGACATTGGGAAAAAATTCATTCTACCGTCCACTCATTTAGGCAGTCCAAGGCATATGTATGAAATCTACCAGGATTCTATTGCGATTACCAGATACTACAAACATCCAGATATATTCATGACGGTGACTGCTAATCCAAAATGGCCAGAAATTCAGAATGAGCTTAAGCCAGGTCAAGCTGCATTAGATCGTCCTGATTTAGTTGCACGTGTGTTCGAGCTTAAAAGAAAAGCAATTATGCATGAAATAGAAAATAGAGGATTATTTGGAAGAGTTGTTGCAAAGGTGTATACAATAGAATTTCAAAAATGCGGCCTTCCACATATGCATGCATTACTTTTTCTTCAACCTGAAGACAAAATCAGGACGACAGATCAAGTGGACAGAATTGTTTGTGCTGAGTTCCCTGATCCTATAAAACATCCAGCTTTGTTTGAAACTATCAAGAAATGCATGGTTCATGGTCCTTGTGGTACTCGCAACATGGAATCAGTGTGTATGGAGAACAAGGTTTGTAGGTCTAGATATCCAAGAGAAAATATAAATGATACCAGAATAGATGTGGATGGCTACCCAATTTATAGGCGAAGAAAAACTGGTAAAAGTTATCATGTTAGAGGACACCTGGTTGATAACAAAGATGTAGTCCCATACAATCCTCATTTATCAGAATTGTTTGATTGCCACATTAATGTGGAAATTTGTGCATCAGTAAGGGCAATCAAATATATTAACAAGTACATTTACAAAGGCCATGATAGAACCACAATGGTGGTTGGGGCGGAAGATGATGAAATTCAACAGTATCTTGATGCTCGATATGTAGGTCCTACTGAAGCAGCGTGGAGATTATATGGATTTCGAATACATGAAGAACTACCATGTGTCACTAGACTTGCGCTTCATCTGAAAGGTATGCATGTGTGTGTCTTCAATCCTAACGACACGCCAGAACAAGTAAAAGAAAAGGCTGAAAATCAGAAATCATCTTTGACTGCATATTTCGATTGGTATAGAAAAAATCCTACTACTAAAGCTTATACTTACCAAGAATTTCCTGAACATTTTAGATGGTGCAAGGATAACAAGAAATGGACACCAAGAGTTACTTCAGCCTTTTCTATTGGTCGGATGTATTTTGCCAATCCAAATTCTGGTGAAAGATTTTACCTTAGGTTACTATTAACCGTTGTGAAAGGACCATAGTCATTTGAATCCTTATATAGTGTGGATGGCATCGAACATAAGACATACAGAGAAGCATGCATTGCTCGAGGTCCTCTAGAAGATGACAATGAATGGGACAAATGCCTAGAAGAAGCTGTAATAATGAAAACTGGTCATCAGGTACTCACAATTTATGTTTACATTTTGTTTTATATGTCTAAATATTAAAACTGTTTTATCTAAGTATGAAAACTGTTTACTGTTGCATCTATAGCTATAAACACTTCAAGTTTTTGCCCCCAAGGATGAAGTTGTGGACCACCATGAAAACACAATGATGTAATCTCTACACTACTCACAAATTCCACCTAACTTTCCTACAGATTAGTAGACTATCCTTATATGATGTGGCCTAATTGTCATCCCTGCAGAATAGTAGTTGTAATCTGATTTAGGGGACATAGTTTCTAACTATGAGTTTAGTACCATTAGGGGGGTAGGCTGATTGTAAATGGTCTGAATTTAGGACACTACCACATACAGATGACAGTGACGTCATCGAAGATATGGAAGAATAGATGACTGAGGTGATCTAATGGATTGTGTTACTGAATTTGATAACATACCAGTAGGGGAAGGATTTTGTGACTTCATCCATGTTTTTGGTTATTTCAGCCCAAAATGCCAGAATCTTAAGCTGATCTGATCATCCCTGGCTCCCTGACTTATGGTTAAATGCTGCATGTTTACATTCAGGACACTGGGAAAAGTGTACTGATTTGTCCATTACACTGTGTGGTCTGTTCTGTCCAAAATTACTACAAAAACGACAAGTTTAGAAGCATGGGTAATATACTAATTTCAACTTCTTTATTTATATAATACCTTTGT
The DNA here is from genome assembly GCA_020826895.1 of Aquilegia kansuensis. Classification (NCBI taxonomy): domain Eukaryota; kingdom Viridiplantae; phylum Streptophyta; class Magnoliopsida; order Ranunculales; family Ranunculaceae; genus Aquilegia; species Aquilegia kansuensis. The sequence continues at coordinate 19,716,816 of CM037004.1, read as the reverse complement.
TTGCGTAGGTGACATTAAATTGTCATAGATAAAACTGATTTTTATACAGTAGCACTTGCCGCCTTTGTTAGGTTATTGCTTTCGACAAATGCCAAGACAAGATGAACAGTATTTTATAGTTACAGTTACACGAAGTTATTCATATCCAATATTGATAATTCCAATTGCTATTTTCCTTAATATATTACATGTTTTTTCTTTCAACTCTATTTAATGCTAACTGTTAATAATAACATATCTTGATGCATAAATTTCAACCTATTGCAGATGTAATTGGTCGGT